>CM067354.1:6117774-6155274 GCA_034190875.2 Urechis unicinctus
GAAGCTACGAGTGAACGGCATCAGAAATATTTTTGACATTGCCATTGTATTCACTCCCTCGTGGACCAAGCCTTAAAGCAAGTCCAATTGTTCTTTTTACGGCTATCCCATATATCTCTCTTCATGCTAAACCATCGAAGCATAATAAAGGACCATTCCGTAAAGGCAGATTGTATATTCAAACATGTATTTGTTTCATCCTCAAATTATCACGCACATGGCAACATAGCTAATCTAGTCTGCTGATAAAACCATGTGCGTTAAACGATTATGCCAATTATGTACATGGTTAATTGCATGGTTGCATAGATTCCAGCGAATATTATTTCCGGCAATTCTGAACCATGCAAATATTAAAGCCGCATGACGTCAGGACGCTTTTTGTAGATTGTAGTAAACCCAAATGCCACTTTGTTCTGAGGTTAATCGGATATGATCCCCACGGTCATCCAATAAAGACAGCGATCATTCGTTGGTAAATCTTGAGTTCGTAAAAGTGATAATGAAAGTAGCGACCATCCAAAGCCAATTCATCAATTGTATTTGCAATAAAGCAAGTACTGTGCTGTGCCATATATTAGTGATATCATCGGTTTCCTAAATTATGTGGGAGCGCAATAAGTTGAAACATATTACAAAGTACGAAATGGGTTGTCATTCTTTGGTAATAGAATTTTTCGTGTTATATTATGGTGGTTGATTCAATATTTGATAGGGTTCATATAGTCAATGAAATCAATAGCAATTATTGTTTCAACTTCAGGGTCCGCGACCATTATTACGGTGCTAGCGCAGTAAAAGAGAAAACGACTGTTATACTCGTAAATGACGTCTTAGATTACCGTGAAAAAAGGTGATAACTGTGAACATGATCATTGCGACACTGCTGTGCTAATCTGTCGACCATGTTGATGATTATGACAATGATGATGATGGTTTATATTGTACCCGTCAACAAACACATGAAAATGTCATCGATAATGTGACTTTATTGAATTTGTATGGTTATTTCACATTGGCACATCTTATATTATTTCTATCATGCATATGAAGATAAGTGAATGTCTACAATAATATGTGTGAAGCACACCGATGTTCTCACCAAGAAAGAACCGAGCCTCGGCCAGAGAGCGTAATGTTTCCCTTACAATAGTAGCCGAAGGTATGCTACCAGCTCTCGCATGTTCAGCAACGTTCATTTGTTCCTTCTCCAACATCTATCCAAATCATAACGCACAAATAAACTTTCAGAGAATTGTGTACTATAGCATTATGCTGCAAATTACAAAACTTGTTGAAATGTCAGTGTTAAACGCACAACACGTGAAACGGCAGCATCCTCATATCCAAGTGGAAATGCGTTAGGTTTAAGTGGATGAATTACCCTAGATAGAATGAAGAGAGAGGTATGATGTTAACTGTGCGTAATCACGAACCGGACCTTACGTTTCATAAGAAGTCAAGAAAGATATCCGCCTGCCCAATGATTGATTCGTTTGTGATGTCAATGAAAGTGGAATAATTGCATCGCATAATAATGAGGCATGTAGTTTAACAGGCAAGTTCCTGAAGATGATAGACAAGCTGTTAGGTGATATTACTAGCTTTTATTGAACTTTCAGAGGCACTGTGCTGATTATTGTAATTGCAGGATGTTCACGATAGCCCCTTACTACAGGAAGCAATATACCGTTAGGTAATTATCTCGGTGGATCAGTATATGCACAAGCCTCTGATTGTTATGTCATCATTATGGCATCGCATTGTGGCTAATAACACAGTAGTCCAAGAGGTAGAGCATATCGTAACACCGTCAGCATCTTGCATCATTATCGTCCAAACATGCATGACACCATTTGTAATAGAAAAGAACATATCGTAAATCGGATTACTATTAGACGTAAAAGAACATATCGTAAATCGGATTACTATTAGACGTAAAAGAACATATCGTAAATCGGATTACTATTAGACGTAAAAGAACATATCGTAAATCGGATTACTATTAGACGTAAAAGAACATATCGTAAATCGGATTACTATTAGACGTAAAAGAACATATCGTAAATCGGATTACTATTAGACGTAAATGGAAGTCTTCAATTTCGTCGACTGAAATTAGATTGCATCTGCTATCCTCTAGCAAGCGCCTTATTCACTACTAGCGGTTGTGTAGACCTTTATCAATTACTTTATCAATACTGACAGTTCTATACTATTGCACAACTGTGTTACATTTTCGGGATAAAGACATGTTATATCAATAAATGGCACATGTAGCAACAACTACGATAATGCTTCGCGGTTGCATCCACTTAGAGGAAAATATAAGAACATAGAACTTACAGCTACATAGCTTGTGTCTCTGTTGTTATGAACGAGTGCAAGCGAGGCATTATTTGCAAGTAATTATGTTGCTAAACCTTTACTTTTTTGCCTTTTTCGTCTGTTAGAAGGCGGCCTACCCGGCTTTGTTGGCTAATATTCTAATTATTCACACAAAAAAGTAACCGTTTGAATTGGCGCATCGAGCATCGCCCAAATAATGGGAAAAGATGTGTCTTGAGATGGCAGTTAGTTATTACGCAGTTGCTGAGTGCCCCGGCCTTTTTTGTTGCGCCCCACAAGCGTCATCACATAGCAAACAGAAGAAGCCCCAAATGGGTTCCTATAACAAGAGAGACGGCGGAGACGTATTGTAACAGATAGTATGGCGAGATTCAACGTGCAGAAGTGAAGCAGGTGGACATGTTGAAGCGAATTGTTCTGACACTAATTTGTTGACGAATTGTAATTCTACATTATACGAAGCCTCCATTGTTGTAATTTGACATTGGATTATAAGCCAGAGCAGTCTTCCAAACATGGTATGAGGCTCTACATCGGTATTGCATGTAGCACTTGTAATTAAGACTATATCAATAAGCCTAAATATACAATACACGACAGTAAGGTGCTCTCCATTCTAATAACTGATAATGTAAGTTAAAGTGCAATGTAACATAGCGAATGGCACTATGTGAAGCTATCCTGGACGTCTTCCTATATTTATTTACTCGATACACTTTAGATGTGTGTGGATGCAAGATCGCTCAAGGTATTCCATGACCATTTTGGATATCTCAGTATAATTGTTTTTGACGGTTTGAAATAGCATAGACACACGACATAACATGAATTTCCTGCTTCAGCGATGATTACTATAATAATGTGGAATCCCTAAAAAATGAAATCCCAAAACAATGTTGACCTGCAATACAATGCGTGAGGGATGAAATGCCAACTGATTATTTGTCAAGCATATACACTGGTAACCTTGCAAGCGTGACATTTAACTAGGTATGATCACATAATACGCATCTATTTGGTAGTTAGTCTTAATAGTTTAATTCATGCATATTTGTGGTAATTGCGATGCTTAATGGCCCAAATGACACCAGAACGAACTGTATCACAGACACAGTTATGTCCTCCTCAGAAGCTCGACAAGTTATAGAACGACTAGAATGCATGACATCAAAAACTCAATTTGTTCCGTATCATTTGCATGTATTCTTCTTGGAGATTCATTATCTATTTTTACCAGTTAATAAACGGCCCAGGTTGGGACAAACAGTCTACGTGATGTTTGAACTACCCACATGATTAAAGAAAGTGTTCTGGAAAATTGTTAGTATGGGAATTATCGACTTTTTTACTTTTGTCTGGTCTCTTCAATCACAGGTTTTCGCCTGTTTGCTTCATGAATGGTGCATCCTGTAGTCAAGTGCTTGGCAAAACATACGGTCTTCCTTCATTCTACTGCCGCGTAAACGCACCGATGATATAATGCAGAGCTTATATCGCTCGTATATATGCATTTGCTTCCAGCAAATTGTCTAATGGCGTTGGGAATGCTCACTTCGATCAATATTGCCGCACGACCACGAAAAAACGAATGCATATATGCATACATACTTAAATGTATGCATATATATATATATATATATATATATATATATATATATATATATATATATATATATATATATATATATATATATATATATATATATATATATACATATATACATATATACTTGTACCGATACATACTCACAAACGTCCATTTGTAGACACATCCGTTCAAGAGACACACATACTTAATCGATTCTAGACAGTAACAGCGCGTCGTGTTGCATATCTCTGATAGTTAAGCCCCTCCGAGCGAACTTTGTAACAGCTCTTTGATGAGTTTGTGTACTTCGCATGTCAAGAGTGATTATTAAGCATATGGCTGGATATATATTTCTATGCATATTCTTAACTCAGACATTTATGTCATGGCCACTTCTTAACCAATATCATTTATAAATTCTCATTTTGGTGACCAGGCGAAGAAATGAGGGTATTAGGTTAAGTACAATGATCTGCATTGTATGTTCTAGACAAGTGTCTTGAATGCGATATATGTTGCATATGGAAACAAATTGATGTATATATCTCTTTTATCTTAGCAATGCACAGCCGTTTACGATGCCCTGCCTGATAAGCAATATAGTAGGTTTTTACTTTCTAATTATTGAAGTCGCTCTAAATGAGTTAGTGATTTTGATATCATTATCTTAGCAGATGCAATTCAGATGAGGATTGTCATTATTCCGCATTTCTGAGGTTCAACAATTTTTGTGATCATCACAACATAACCACAGACATCGTTCTCATAGTAAATACATTTATTCATAATAACGGGCCAGACCATTATAATGGTCTTTCTCTCCTTTTATTGCGCTAGCACCAAAACAATGGTCAATGACCCAAAGGCCAGATGTGGTCACATGTCATTTGAATAATTGTATCGAAGTATAATGAAGCTTGCAGTTTTACAGGCAGCTGTAAGGATACAAAATATCCATCTGTGTAGATGAGGTACTGAAGGAGGATGCAGAAGTTGTTAGGGATAATGGCAGCTGTCGTTGGACTAAAATAAGCACTGTGCTGATTATTTCAATTGCAAGATATTCGAGATACATACATCAGGAAACAGTATAGCATTAGGTGGATTATGATATGCACAAACCTATATATATATATATATATATATATATATAGATAGAGATATATAGATATATATATATATATATATATATATATATATAGATATATATATATAGAGAGAGATATATAGAGATATATATCTATATATAGATATATATATATATAGAGAGAGATAGATATATAGATATATATATATATATATAGAGATATATATATCTATATATATATATATATATATATATCTCCTATATCTCTCTCTCTATATCTATATCTATCTAGATATCTATCTCTATATATCTATATATATATATATATCTCTATATATCTATCTATATATATATATATATATATATATCTCTCTCTGACATATCTTTACACTAACTTTACCTGCTTTCTTACATTTCGTTGGCAGTCGTCATCAACATACTTATCTATATCATCATCATTGTTTGTTATCTTCAATATTGTCCTCATCAACAACTTTGCCGAATATCATTAGCATTAATACTATAATAGTTATTACTTTTTTCCTGAGGCATCTTCAATATCATCAATGTCGTCTTTAATTTATCATCCCAATGAGATCATGGGTCTGTTGTGTACCGCTGTAGAATCAAAATGGTGGTCGATGTCTCAGATGATAACAAATAGTAAATATGACCCATCAGAGGCTAACCGTGCTCTCCTCTTGGTCCATGTTGGCGATCTCCTTGCTTATAAGAGCATTAATGGATGTGCTTCTATATGGGTTGCGGAAATCGTACTTATTAGCTTGTCCACTTGTGGTGTTAAGCGGATGCTATGCGTTTTCCGATGGAAAGATATGCCACATTATTCATAATGCACGTCGCGAAAATCGTGCTCGCATTAATCTGGGGGATACACATTCCAGATACATGATCAACTCTCCACATCCCGCATGGTATCAGTGTCGTGCTTATAATGAATCATATATGATATCGACTATACCAGTATAAAATTTATCAGTCCTGAACTTTATGATATGGCCTCATAGCACTGATTCTTGGTGCTCTTTGCAAATCTCGAAAAGCACAATACAAATGTGTCATATGCGAGCTTGTAAAAATTAATTATGGCTGTGAAAATCGCAGAAAAGTAAACTCTTAACATGAAACAAATGCGATGATTGATCAAATCTTACAAGAAAGAAACTGAAGTAATACAATATGTTTTAAACATGGCTGTTTTATTGTTATATGCATAGTTGAGAAATCAAAATGGCGCTTTGCTGATTTTATCAAGCATATCAAGACGCGGCAGCTCAGATGACACCGCTGTCATGCCACAGCCTGCAATCCTTGACAAAATTGCTGCGCGCTACATTTTAATTCCCCAGAGTAGGACGGAGGCTTTGTGGGGACACAAGGGACTCTCGGCTGAAGTTATACATGATCATTAGTTTCCAAAAGCACTCGTGTTAGAAGTATTTCCTCAAATCAGTGCCACTTTCTGGTTCCCAATGGCGGTGTTTATGTTGTATGTATCCAATAAAATATAAATGGAGGCTTCATTACTATTTTATGTCTATGCAACACATTCATAAAAAATGACTGAATGGAATAATTAATCCTGACTGTTATATAATTTCACCATTTGTTAGATTATTATTGGTTATTGACAGTAATAAGCCGATGCAGTGTTTATTTCAAATCCTCGAGTTTATGGTAAAACATTGAGACAAATGATATGTGCAGGCGTGTATACGTCTATGTTTTAGATAATGTGTGATGATATTGAAATGTTGTGGTTTCTCGTAATAACTTCTAACCCCGCCAACGATGTAGAACAAACAGCGCTGGTCAGGTCGGTTAATTCAACATATGAAGTACTGTTGCTTATGCTTTGCATAATATGTCTACGGCACTTGAGCTAGTGTACTTGTTTGTTTCCCTTTTTATCTCAACCCGCACTGGCAGGCAGCGTTCTAAATACGTTTATCGTCCTGCTTACGCAATGTCTCGAGAACAGTAAGATGTTGATATATTGAGACATATTTACCATCCAATTGACCTTTTGCTGCAAATGGCTCGGTACAGTTCTCAGATCCTAGCACATTATAGCAGAGCCAGTTAGAATCCATCCGTAAAAAAATGGGACATAATATGCGCCTTACCGAGGTTATTGGCGAATGCTATTTAAACTGGGCTTCTTTATGGAACTTTACAGTGAATAAAGTGAAACACATATTCATACAGAATGGAAAAAACAAGAGTTCCCTTGAGTTTATAACAGGTCTGAGACAGGTCCGATGAAAACACAAATTCACACCGATCCCCTGTAACGCAAAACAGTTGTCGTTTGTAACTTCTTAGAATGTAGAGTCTCATCTCTGGTTGTCTGCTCGTCGTAATAGGGCAAGATGATACGCAATCAATAACTGTCATTTCTGTGTCGGGCCCGATGCGAGAGTGGTACTCAGTTCTACTATGCATTTGTGACATTTGTTTGTTGTATGATTCAATTCACATACGCCACCCATTTTTGATAACGTCAACATGCTGATACCGATAAACATGCTGCAAGAGGTAGTTATAGTTAATGAGAATATAAAACATCAAATACGTCAATGGTATATATTACATTCTAGTTATTAAGTTAAGAGAAAATAACATCATTTATTTCTGCTTAGTATTCAGCACCAGGATGTACAATAAGCTGGTGTCATTCGCAATCAATCGTAATGTTTGAGCATACCTTCTGCCCCGCTAAATCTAAACACACTTGCATGACTATCAAAAAGACATGCATTTTGTTCAAAACTTTCACAAGCCATTAAATTTGTCATAAGTTTTTTAAGCATGATACAATTGCTTAAATGTCAGGAAAGGTTAATGGGACACACCCCGGGACATACCCGTTCAAGCATTCAATCCAAGCAGCAAGAGACCACGCGCACAAGAAATCTGTGTGTGTTTTTATGAGCTTTAACCTACAACAAATGAATAAATTAGATTATTAGCCCAGAGACGCGCGCACAGCTCATATTAGCATTAACGGAGGCGATGAACACATGGTATGTCATCTCAGACTATGGAGACTATCAGCATTTTCAAGCTGTTGTATTGAAATGAAGAACACATTGTAACCCATTTTCAGTACATCAATTATCATATACAATTAATACCAAATGTACAGTGGCCTACCCTCTTTGTTTGCTCGACGACACGCTTCCAACCACAAATTGACATCCCAACCCGGTGAGGATAAATTTATGCTTGCGATATCTCATTGTTGGAGCGTTAACATTCGCCTAGGCTGGTATGCATCGAGGTTGTTTGCTGTGCGTGCTGTACATACACCACGATATTGACTTCGGTGACAATCAATCCATTCAGCTATCCTCGACAAATGTTCTAGCCTCTAAAAAGGGCTTTTACTTGGGGCCTATTGTTTACGGAGCACTCTATGCGTTGTTGTGCCTCCCCAATGTTTTGGCCGCACATTATCGCTCACAACAAAACTGTGTAGGGTTTTGTTTTTGATAAATGAACGCGTCATTCACGTAAACATGATTAAACATTCGTAATAATTACATACAATTAAGCTCCTGGGTGCTTATTTTATCGTTGCAAGCTAATGGGGTTATGATAAACGGCTATATAATTGTAGGAAATGACAGCTTGGTGGCGGCAGGCATTGGTATAACCAATATTGCATAATACATGTAATTCCTTTGCTGGAAACAATTCACCGCATAGTCGGTGATATCGGCACATTTTGTCATAAGCGTTATGTATGATACCGGATGACCCCTTTGTAAACAACCAAGGCCATGATGTGTCAAACAGGAGGCGACTTTATCTTAAGGTCAAGGTCATTCCAACCGGTGGGTGACAATATATGCACAACCGATATCGTAACACCCTTGGTCCGTTATTGGTCTGGCTCTTAGACAAGGGTACCTTGCCTATATCAGCCCAGTAACATTTTATAGGCTTACACGTGACTTGTCCATCGCGTTTAAGATGAGCGCTTCAAAGGTCTCACCTTAACGTTATGGATACCACACGTGTGTCCTAAGCAATCCACGTTAGTTATTCAGTGGCCGAGCGCCAATCGAGACTTGTGAAAATGTATCTTATATGAAAGTCATAGGACTCAGCATCATGCTTGATCCAATCACTCATGCCACGTTTTAGATATCTGTTTGTAACAGCATAGAAAACATTTATTCCTTTCAGACCAAATGAATTCGATCATGATCGATAACTTGCGTTTGTACAGGTTGATTGCCGCATGGAGGTGTCGTAAGTAATGTGCACGTTGGTTCGGTCCTTCGCCGTGCTAGAGATGCAGTGGTATCGCGCGAAGGAGCGTGCTCCATCATTTTTTCTTGGATTACAATACACCTTCAAACGACCCAATTAAACAAGATATATGCGTCCATCGGTTGCTAGCAGTGGCTGGCTCAATATTAATAATTCAAAGTTACTCCAGTATCTGTCTGCTGGCTTTAAAGAATTTGAAATGCATTATAACACTATATGGTCAAGCGAGCTAGTAGCTCAGTGTTGATGCTGCAAAGCACTGGATTTTTCGAGATAGTATCAACAAAGAGAATGGTCTAGGTACAAATCACCAACAATCTGGCCCCAATCATGCTCTGATTGGTACGGCCTATGCATATGGCCCGAATCATGCTTTGATTGGTACGGCCTATGCATCTGGCCCGAATCATGCTCTGATTGGTACGGCCTATGCACAGTCGATACTTACCATCACTGCTTTCCCATCCCTGGGCGTCTGCATCTGGCGACCCTTCCCCGCCATCTTTGATTCCACATTGTTCCATCAAGCTTGCCCTGATTATATTTACCAAGTTATTTGTTTTAATGACCTCTCCTGTGCGTTTATAGTTTCACGCCAGCACCTGTAAAAACTAAGCACGCGAACACAATTAGCTTGTATCTTAATTGGGACGAGGATGATATCGACGAATATGCGGTTAAGAGTATTATGAAAGTAGAAGTACAGCGACAATCATTTGCAGCTCAACCGTATCACTGCACTAGTTGCTCCATTGATAACCGTCAATGTAACCGCAAGATCTGCTCAATATGACCGTTAATGTATTCCAGCAACCTACTAGAGGCGTAAGCCTTTTATTCCCTGCAGTGTTCATGGCGGTATACTAGACCTTGAATGACAAGCAGAGCAAGGTCAATGTAACACCATCGCCATGACCGCCATTCTCGCCATGTCTTTTTTGTAAAACTGGTCCAAAGTTGAGACGCCAAGTTTGTTTTTCGTGGGCTTGTAGCGTTGATTGCCGCCATCCTCAAAATGTCTTCAGGCACCACGTGATCTACAGTTTGGACCACAGGCACTGCCACACTACTTATCACCCTATACCTTGGTCGATAGAGCAGCACTACCATGGTTTCGTGCTCTGTTCATTAGTTGATGGCGTGAGACATTGATGTTCTCTGCTGAAATTAGTTGTTTATGTTGAAACTCATGTCGGTGTTACTTTAGTCTCTGCGGCGCTGGCATATATCCTATTGCGAGACATCCCTCATATGTCGTCACTTACTGCTGCAAAGCAAATAGACGCGACTATGTTGCCCTATGATTATTTAATGAGCTATGTAGATGATGTTGACCAGCGTCATCTCTTATGGTATACGTGCTTTGATTCAGTTAGGAAGCTCTCGGCGTTGCGCTATGACAGACACCAGTGCAATCTAAGCTAATGGGTCTGGGCTATGCGTAATCAATAACTATCATCACAGTGTTGCGTCCGATACTAGACCGCCACTCATTACAATTTGCAGCTTTTGCTGTTCGATGGGTTAGTGTGTATGCGGTCACAGACCTCATTTCTTTCATTGTACAACAATTCCTTAAAATCTCTTCGGTGTAATCGTCTTGTCCTGCATTACAAAAGGGGACATTGGCCGCCCTATCAATCCTCAGCAAGAGGTGAGTGACCCATAGACGTATTTGACTGGCACGCGTATAACAACAGCGATAATATTAAAAGATAGTGATGATTATGATGACAATTACGTCGATATGATGACACCGATTAGGGTGCTGCTAGTGGTGATACACACCATTTCTATACATGCCCTTTTCCAATCCTCAATCTTATATTATACAAATCCAAGCATTAATAGAAATGTTAATTTAAAGGCTATCTTTAAGGCACAATTATGAGCTTTAACCTTGCAAAATTAATGATTCGATTATGCGCCCACAGACGCGTAAACAGCGCATATTACCTGTTGCGTGGAGAGCATGGTGCTTGATATTCGACTATGGAGACGGCAGTACCTGGGTTGTCAGTGTTTTGTACTTTTGACTTGAATAGGTGAATACATTTTAACCCATTCTGTCTTCATTTAATATTAAATGTAAGTAACGTAACGTTCAATGACTTTCCTGGTTTACTTTTTTGTACTCAACGACACACATCTAAACGCAAATTGACATCCCAACGCAAATGACAGCTCTAATGCTCATCTTACGAGCGTTAACATTCGCGTAGGCTGTTATGCATTGAGTCTGTTTGCTGTGCATGCTGTGGATACGCCAGTGTATTCGTTTCGGTGACAATCAATCGATTCAGCTATTCTCGGCAAACATTCATGCCTCTTAGAATGGCTTTAACTTGGTGACAATAGTTTACCGAATACTTCATACGTTGTGGTGCCTCTCTGATGTTTTTGCTGCACATGATCATCCACAACAAAATTATGTTTGTTTCATTTTCATAAATGAAAGCAATATTGTCATTCATTTTGACATATATCAGTCTGCACAGGCAGAACAGTAGTGTGTAGCTAATGGGGTTTACAAAATCGCTTGTAGAATTGTGGACTAGATTGCTTAGTGGCGGCTGGCATTGGTGTAACCCCTACGGCATAATATATGTACATCCGCCAATAATCTTTAGGATAGCACTGTAATACATCTTCATATAATATAACCTTTATCATCCGCTCATGGCGGGATATTATCTGACAACTTCTAGGCTTTTCTTTATTATGCACTTGAATGCCACTAAAACTTTTGTAATTTTCCATCTGTTCACATTGAAGCATAGGCAATGCATTGTCCCACACAATGGTCAGGCGAGCCAGTAGCGCAGTATCGGCATTAGAATGCTCGAGATAATATAAAATCAAGAGATTGGTAAAAATCATCAGCAATCTCGCGCCGCCCATACATCCTTGTTTGTTTCGTCATGCACAAAAGGGCCATGTTTTAGCTATGACCAAATATTGCGTCATTCGATCGTCATCTCGATGTCTGCTGAGATGTCATATTTTTACAGCCAGGAACTGCTGCTTTGGTCGCACAATATTCATTGTTACAGCAATAACGTTCAATAACGTTCACGACTTTTAACAGTGTATGCAATCACACAAACAGTGCAATGCAATAACCTCATACTCAATTTTGTACAGCCTTAATTGCCCTGTTATTTATTCTTTCAGCATTGCCAAATGTTATTTCGTTGCATTGAGGTAATTTGCGCTGGTTTCGCTCAGCATGTTCATAGAATGTGCACGTGTTTAATAGTAAGTAAATGTTGTAGAGCATTACTTTGTTCCTGTAATGATAAGTGTACCGCTACCATTGTCAAAGACACAGCATTCATGGAAATGTGCTGAGGTAAAATTCAATCACATAATCGAATGATAAAATACCTCATCGTCATCCGCATGCGAGAACACAAGCGGTATTGTGAATAATAGAGGTCTTAATACCTCTTTGCATTTCAGTGTGGGTTCAGTTAACTTTAAAATCCATTTCGTAAAAGCAGGTTGATTTCATGTTTACTGCATGTTGACGAAGTTCAATTCCTAATATTAACTTCGGATCAATGCCGGATTATTGCCGCATTCAATATAACGACTACACGACTTATTTATGGTGATAAGCGGGGTTAAATGCCCGTTTGAAAGCTAAGTATTTTTTGCGAGATTTGCCACTTACTTGACGATGATTTTACAAATATGCTCTTTTCCAGAGTCAGTCAAGTTTATCAGAAACAATCACGTTGTACTATTCCGTCGCTCCATACATCGGATTAACATAGCTATGCAATTGCTACCGGTTACGATACAAGAACAAAAGAATCTAGAGAGCACACAAACACCACACAGGTACGGTATAACCCATGCACAGCTCATTTGCTGATTAAATATGTGTGTGCTTACTGTTAATGCGTAGATTAAATATTAAAAGATTGTTTCCGATAATGTGTATTTCAGTTACTTCCGAGTGAGTGATGCATTGTGTTTTCTCAATGTCAATAGGGTTTATTTCAACTACATATCCGACAAGAAATATGCAATTGTCTCTATAAGTTTAAATACTTTTAAATGTGAACGATTCGTTGGTGTACCAGTGTTGAAGATGAGCACATTTTATTCTACCAGCAAGGATGGAAATTTGTCGTTGCAAGTCCTGCTATCTAATGCACAACATGAAACCAACGACATTTAGGGTTGTCGTTTCGTTTCTCCATTTTCAAAGCTATCCTTTGTACCCCAGTATCTAAAAACAGTAAAAAAGGTGAGCTTGTAATGTGGCCTAAGAAATATTTCAAGTAAAACAATGCCTCTGATAGTCCCACGCTGAACCCCACATATCATTCTAGAGTAATGCAGAAATCACAGATTGAGAATATGCCCCCACGTTTATACGACTTTACACAAGCATTCCGTTATTGCTTACAGTATATCACTATTGTGGTCCGCAAGTTCCAATCTTGAAGACGGTGTGATGTACAATCTGAACCTTATGTTCGAAATGTAGCTTACCTCATGGATTGCCATAATTAATTATAGAACCTATTTATCTTTAGCGCTATGTAGTGTCGGATGAATACCTCTCTCGAAAAGACAACTCTGCAATCAGCTAGAAGCAGCTGCTCCTATGAGAGCAATAAACCAGACTTTGTTAACACGCACGATATCGCACTTGGTCTGCATACGGGATTGATACTAGATTGAAACGCTGTCCAACCATCCCCCAACACTAAAACATACCTTCATGCGATTAAATACATGGCCAAGAAGCGCTACAAGACATAATCAATTTTGGACATAATCAATTCATCAAATCTGAGAAGCAGTCCAAATGCATTGCATGATGATATTCATTACACAGCTATTCGCCCATTGCTCGTAGAAGATTATTCTATATTGTAATATAGAGATATATTTGATAAATATGTATATATATATACATGTATATATACATATATATATACATATATATATATATAAATATATATATATATATGAATTGATTAATATATATATAACTAACTATATATATATATATATAAATATGCATATATATATATAAATACATGTATTCATATATATATATAATATATATCTAAATATATAAATTAATATATAGACATGTAAATGCATTTTTAAATACAAATAAGCATTTATATGTTCATAATCAAATATACATATAGATATAGATAAAAGTAATTAAATATAAAAATTCTCAAATATACCTCAATAAACATAATATATATGCATATACAGATATAATATATATATATATATATATATATATATATGTATATGTTTATATATTAACATATTGATATATATATATATGTACATATAAAAATATACATATACATATATATATATATATATATATATATATATAGATATATAGATATATGAATATATATATATAATATATATATATATACATATAAATATATATATATATACGAACCCGGGATCCGTTACATGTAGGGGCAATTCTGAATTTTGGTAATGGCTATTTCATACTATGTTCCGCTTGTTGGTGAGCATCTCATATAGCACAGTTAGTTATGTCCATATGTTTAATTATTTGCAGCCATACTAGCAATTTAAGTTTATGCATATGGAATTGGCTGTATCTGAAGGTCAGTGGCAGTCGTAGATATGTGTATGAGAGTACGCTTACATAAGGGGCTCTTTTAAATGGGAAACCTTTCCTTAGTAATACTGGCATGAGAGCTGTACAAATGTAACATTTGTTATACAGTACACGTTAGAATGCGATCTACCGGTAGGCCACACAGCTGGAGCATGCTGTAAATTCGTGACATTCTTTTGTGTGGCGTTATAAGAGCAAATGATCAATTATTATTCACGTCGTAATCATTAGGTTTGCTATTCCTTTCTTACTCGCTAAAAACAAAGCAATGAATCGCTAAATAAGGCCCCATTACTATCCAGCCATTACATATCAACGTAAATTCTGCTTGACTACTTAGGCACCCAAACCCATGTTCATGTATGATATTTATAGAGAGTGTATTGAAATTTGTATGCTTTTGTATTACAGGTTGTGGAATGTACAAACTTACTGACTATGACAAAATGAATGCAATTAGTTATCTCTCTTAATTCAGCAGCAGGCACTTAATACCTCTGTAATTACTCTCGAAGTATCTCCTCTAACGGAAGACAAAATACTATTTGCACATTCCGCGGCTACCACCCGCTAGCCTATTAATATATTTGGTAAAACTTCTAATTGCTCGGCATTATACAGAAGGCATACTGTCCTGGAATGGCTAGGTTGGAAAGGCATGGAGACCACCAGTACTCTACAAGAGATGGCATTTTACAAAGGGATGTTTGGTTTTATTATGCTATAACCGAGATCAATGTTCCTATGGTGATGGAGATTGTTTCTGTCGCAATGCGCCATGATGTGACAGCAATCTGACGAGCATGATTAAGTGAATACATTGTATATTTGTAATATATGTGTATAATCGGGGGCCATTGCAAAGCGAGTAAGGTTGGATATGCGAACAACAGGCGTACAATAATAAAAGCGTCTATCTGCAGCATGAGATAAGAACTTACAACCAATGCATATAATTCGCCATTAGAGGATATTGCAGCTGGTGGCAGCTTCTGATATAGTCACAATTAAATATGTATAATGGTATGTTTTAAATTTGTCCACATGCAGAGTGTTCTCGATGGCAATGGCACGGATAAGAATGGTTGCTTTATAGAGCTACACATGTTAATACTTCACAGACCTAGACTAAACAAAACGCATAATAGGTATCGATTGACGTTGCTAGTGGGTAGCAATGCGGCTATGTGGGGTTCTTGAATGTATCTGTATTACAAGATATGAGCTAGAAGCCTTTCGTGACTGTGGTTATTCCCAATCCTAATCTCACATTCATGAGGGAGAAACCGACTGCAGTACGATAAGGCTTGACAAAGATTTTTCAGAAAACAACGAAACAGCTAGATATGCTTCAAGAGTGGTATCGCTCATTAGTTGCGTAAAGTCATGATATTCATCAGGGCAGCAGGCTAAAACGAATGATGACGTCTCGAGTATTAATGCCTCTCCTGGTGACACTGAGTGCTACCACACACAACAAATAACGCTATAACAAGCAGCATCGCATAAATAAGCGGAGAACAACTATGTATTGGAAGGGGGGGCGGGTTTAAACCCCTTTATTAACGTCGCCATAACAGGGGATGGTCGTTGCAGTCCCCGTCGTGTGGAATTCGCGTCAGTGTGCATTATTGCGCTCTACATTTACACATTTGCAATGGTAGTATTCGCACGAACCCTGATAACTATGCTACTTTGAAACCTTGAACGAAATTAGCAGTTCATTACATTGAATAATTGCATGCCGCTATCAAATAACCTAAGTGACGTATATACACAAGAACAGAAGGACATGGGAAATAGACGGAAATTGGTTACTATTGTCTGTGTCGTTACAATCATCTCTGAACTATGCCCCAAGCATACGATAAACATAATGATACATCTGTTTTGCCTAGGCAATATTAATGCGGAAAAACTCCAACGTCCGCCATTTAATTACTACGATCCCAGGGATAATTTGATCCAATTATCACGCAGAACCGAACCAAATGGATATGCAAACAAATCGCGCAGTCGAGTTGATGTCTGTCAGCCATTAATTGAAAAAAAAACCGTATTAGCTTGTATAATAGGACGTGCAAGAAAAAGTAAAACAGCCGAGAGTTCTAACCGCAAGTGGCATTAATACAATTATCTAACATTTGGTGTACCTCTGGTAGTTCTCCTCACACAACGTAAATGGCGGAATGCACTTTCCAGCATTATTCCTGTATGAAAGTTGTTTACCCTGAATAATTGATCCCACTGATATAAATTATTGCGCACTATCATCTAATAACCGTTCGGACAAATGTTTCGCCCGCTGCTGCAAACACCGTTTCGGTTTCTGTTTTTCTATTGCTGTTGCTGTCGAATGCTGTGTTGCAAGAATATGTTGTCAGACCTTTTTGCTATGATGAAAATTAATGAGCACTAATTATCGTAAGAGTAATTTATTTGATAATACAGGTAAGAGATCTAGTTACATAAGCCATTGATCGATACAAAGGTACACCGAGCAGTCCTTACATGATGCACAAGTTGCACTACGTGCGTTATTCAGACTATGTTTGATCAGGTAATACTTGCCATATGTAATCTTTTTTGCTGTTTGTCCAAGCATTGGTGGGCAACTACGGTTTTACACGAGTACCATTTGCATTTTTGGTTGCGATTGGAATATTACGAAAAAGGCTCAAGCGGTCTGTACATAACGATTGCTTCCTAGATTTGACCAAATGAGTTCATCATGATTCACGTGTGTATTTAAATCCAAAATATGGTGCTCCCATAGCATGATACAGCCTTCACTGTTATTTCGGTTTGGTATACCACATTTCCTGGAACACATATAATGTGAAATAATCAATGCAGATATCTCATCAGTGAGAGTATGTGGTTCTCCTGTTTGCAGTCATTATTCCTGGATAACTGATGTCTTCGTTGAGGGTCATAACACAATGAAAGGGCAATGGACGTTTGAAACATACAGATGTCCCCACTTACCGAGTGGCTGGTCCAGGCAATTTCCACCTCTCGTTTAGGCGAAAACGAGGCCATAGTGGTGTGTTTGTAGATATCGCTCTCACAAGGATCTCTTCATTCACCCACCAGGATCCCATTGTCTACCGACACCAGTCGCAAACCATGCTAAACAGGTTTGCTTAAGTTGACGGCTCTTACGATATGCAAGGCGATGCAGTGGAGCCAGAAGGCAACAACATTCACCAACAACAGCCTTGCACATGATGCGTTTGCCTAACGTAGCAAATTCACGGTTGTCTGCCATGGCGCCCTATATGACCCACACCAAAGGCTAAACCGAAGATGTTCACTTGGCTGCGCTACAGATACCTGCATAAACCGACAGCTCCTCACCACAAGATGTACCCACGGAAAGCCGTTATTGTGGGCCGAATTAACGATAGGTTTAATTACGCTTTGACTTGCTACGTAGTAGGTCACGGAGCACCAGGAAGATCTGCTAATTTGCGCCATACATGTCTTGCGATCCCGCCAGCCATCTTTGATGCCAACTTGAGCAACCAATGTACGATTGAACAGATGATCCATGGGATAGCCGCGGATGCCTTACCTCTCAGGCCATTGAGGGTGACTGTAAAGTCCCAGCCAACATACGATTTGCCAGGAAGACAGAGTATTTCTACAGCCGGATGATTATAAAGATCGAAGTGACCAATCAGCGTTACACAGCCAGCTGCCTGCCCAGCGCACGCGCGTCTACCAGCAGTCGAATGAGGTGAAATAGGCCATAGCAGTACAAAGTAAACTTGATTTCAGTGCAACAATGACTGCAAAAAATATAACATTGAAAGACGTGCTCCTTAGAGAGTTCCAGATAAGAAAGTACGCACCATGGCTCGACCTGAGATGGATGACGACGACCAGCTCGATGGCAGCGGCGGGTGCGTGTATAATATATCTGATCGCTTCACTATCGTCATCACTATCTTGTTATGGATGCACAGCTGAACACCGAAATTGCACAAGCACCGAAATTACTTCTGCAAGAGTTTTCCACACGGCTTCTCCAGAGACAACCTGCTTCAAGCCTGAATGCAAAGGAATAGGTCAAACAGCAGTTCTGGTTGAGATGTCGGAGATGGGGAACAACAAGCTCTCCTTCCAAATCTGCCACAAACAGCTTCTGGTCGCCTACATTATCTACGCCGAATTTAAGGCGCAGGCCCTGCTCTACACCCAGCTAAAAACAACAGGCAGAAGACATAACAGCATGAATACTGTGGCTACAGGTATGTAGTGGTAAAGTTGATGGGTATACGAGTGATCTTTTAGTGTATAGAGGACCGGATGATTCTCGGAATGTTTTGCAGAGCTTGCAACAGGTAGCACGCAAGATCAAACAGTTTTGTCTAAACCTAATGTGTATGACACAACAAAGCAGACAAACTTAACGGAATGCAACTGATTGTAATATATGCAGCAAGTCACTGGTAGGCGCCGATAGTTGGCATGACCCTGTTTCGCGACCACCATCACATAGCAGGAAAGTACAGAGAACGAACCCACTATGCATGCAATTCAACACTGCAATTGAACTCTTAAAAACCATTGTACCGGTTGTATTCCATAATCCTCGGGTTGGTTAACCATCTCTTGATGCAGGACAGAAGCGAAATGGTTGACCAAATCAACTGCATTCCCAACAACATGGAGAGGTATATCTTACCTTCTCTATGACAGTTACGTTTCACTCACAGTGCCAGGTTTCTCATGGCATCACTCTAGAAGCTAGTTACTTCCAACCATCTTGAAGTCTTCGCTGTAAATGCTAAAAACTAATTCAGTTGCGGCACGAACATGTTACGCCGCGAGGAGCATCATGTATATTGCTAGTACATCAACAAGATGTCCTTATCCCATTTCGATTCTATATAACAACGCTCATAAGACCTTATAACCCCTCGACTCACACCTTCACTAATGAGGTTGTTAGACCTGTAACAGCTCAGACGAGAATATCAAGGAGCACCAGTAATAAGTAAACCTCAGCAAACTAGCAAAGGGGACTGAGCCTTTTTCTTTTAAAAGCCACTGATCATTGGCGACACCTATTCTTCCATATGCGACTGGGAAATTAATCGTGCTCAAACACATACATCATACTCCGTAGTATCCCGTTGCTGCAGCACACCGAATTTTCAAAACTACGCATCGTAGTGTTCTGCTAGTTATTTGAAGACGCCGTTAGCAATGCTAACAACATCAGCAGGCGCATTGACAATACCCGGATCGATGTGGTCGGGCGGTGCTGCTCTTTCCGGGGAACTGTCTTGTTTTGTTTTTAATTATATAATCATAAATACTAAGAACTTATTGACAGCATGCTCGTCCGACGGCATAACATGAGATCTCATCTTTATTACTGAGTGGTAGCTATGACGTGGTTATCCCCTCATAAACGACTACGTCTTTCGTGGTTGGCAACATACGATAGGCAAAAAATCCGATCTGTGTCCTTTGAGAAGTCCTATTTCGTTAAGCTTTGACCATGGCAAATAAATGAATGAGAAGAACTTAGGTAATGAATGCACTTGGACATCTATCACACTGAGCAAACGCATGAAAAAACTCCGCAAATATATTTATGTGTTGCTTTGCATTTGCAGCTATCTACTTATTTCAACAACTATTACACAATTAATTTAATTCTCACCATGTTGTGTGTTTTGAGCTTCACATTCAGGTTACGTTGCAAGGACATATGGCACCAAATGATATCCATATACCAGTTTATGTTGTAAAAACATTGAAAGCAGCGCATTCACATTATGAATAAAAAATGTACTCGCTAATAAGTGTCAGAGTCAACAATTCTATCGTAGAGAACTGTACACTCGTCGTTATTGACATCAACTTAAGTAGAGGGCTATTCTTCCTATGATCAGCTCCTCAATCAATTGTGGCTTAAGGGTATACTTCTCTCCCGTACGTCCGTCTGAATTATTGGTTAGATGCACTCGATCTTACTTATCAAACCGTATTACAGTAATGTGCAGACCTGGCATTTCTTTTTAGTTCAGAATTGTATTATATCACCCAGAGACCAAAGATGAACCGACACCACATATATCAGAAAAGGACTATGTGATATGTAAATGTTTTCATACAGAAGCTAATTTCTAATATCTTGATCATGGCAATTATATTCCATAATATGCTTCCAAGAGATGCATCTGCGCTGCCTTTGTAACGTAAATGGTGTTGAAGCGTAAGACATCACTACGAAAGGGCATAATATATTACATGATCAGCTAACCTAATGGCAGTTTTTTTGGTTGTTTAAAGTAGCATTGCTTTGAACTCGTACTCAGGACCCAACAGCATCGAAACTAAATGTGAGCACAAAGCCACTGCAATAAAAGTATTTTGTATTTCCGCTCATGTTTGCTGCCAAATATTTCGCAATAAGGTATGTGAGTTTTAAACTGAGACTGCGTTATTTGATGTAGCTATGAGTATTTTATAGCAAAAATATTACTTACCTGCAGTAATGTTCAAGCTGTATGTAGACGATATGTGATCGGTGTTCAGTTCATAATGTAATAGTGAAATAGTGTCCCATATATAGAACCAGCTGATTGGGGCAGTTTCATAACATCTTAGAGTGTTTTATAATTAACCTCTATTTTTAACAATCGTCCATAAATCTTATGCAAATTATAAACTTCGGTCAGCTCGCCTCATATTGGCCAAGTGCTGCATCGATTGTCGGAAAAATGATTGTTCTGCCAATATAAAAACCATTCCAGGTCGAGGCAGTAAAGCACACCCGTAATTAGTGACACGCCCAGTACTTCTGTGCATGCCATCAATTGCAGTCGTGTGTCCTTTTCACAATTAACAAACGTAAACAAAGACTACGATATTATTGCGCTTTTGTCCTGATTGTAAAATGCATGTTGTTTAGTCGTCTAACATACCATTAAATCAAAATAACATAACTTAACGTAAAGTTCAACGGACCTAAAGTGTTAATTACCTCAGCGATAGCGAATGATGATAACTTACTTCAGCTGGTCTCAACTTGTGAATGCCATGCTGTGTGGTCGTTTGTGCGATCTAAATAGCACGCGATTGCCTGCATTTCTTGTTGTACTAGCTAATCACGCACTATATGAAAGCTACGAGAGAACGGCATCATCAATATTGTTTGCATTGCCATCTTATTAACTCCCTCGTAGATCAAACCTACATAATATATCTTCGAAGCATGAATGTAACATATTTTATACGACCGAGATTATATGGACCATTCCCTGGAGGCAGATGATACATTCAAGCACTTACTAGTCTCATGGGCTAATTTTCATCCATATGGAAACAGAGCTAACTTAGTCTGCTGACAAAGGCATGCAATGAATGGTTATGCCAACCCTGCATTTTAGTTACCGAATGGTAATATGGATTCCAGCGAATATCATTTCCGACAATTCGGACCCGTGAAAATAGTATGCGTTATAAATTCGACTGACGTCAAAACATTGAACCCTAATGCCACTTTGTTCTGAGGTTAACCGGATGTGATCCTAACGGAGATCAAATAAAGGAAACGATCATTCTTTGGTACATTTTTGATCAGTAAAAGAGATTGAGTAAGTAGCGAACATCCAAAGCCAATTTTGAGCTTTCAATTGTCTTTGCAATGATGCAAGTACAGTGCTGTGTCATATATGAGTGATATGATGGGTTACCTAAATTTTTTGAGAACAAAACAAGTAGAAACATATTACAAACCAGGAAATAGGTTGTCATACTTTGGCAACAGCATTTTTTTTTACTTCATGGTGGTTGAGGCATTATTTTATAGGGTTCATATGGTCAATGAAATCAATAGCAATTATTGTTCCAACCTCTGTAGTCCGCATGATAAAGGTTCCTAAAGCGTCACGGCTTGTGATCATTATTACCATGCTAGCGCAGTAGAAGAGACAACGACTTTAATATTTGTCAAGCTTGTAAATGACGACTTCAATTACCATGAAAAAAAGTCTTTACTGTGAATATGATCATTGCGGTACTGCAGTGCTAACCTGACGTCCATGATGATGATGATGACAATGATGATGATGTCATATATTGTACCCGTAAACAGCACATGAAAAGGTCATTAATAATGAGACTTTATTGAATATGTATGGTTGCTATGCAATTGCACATCTTTTTTTTTCTATCATGCATATGAAAATAAGTGACTGCCTACATTAATAGGTATGCCATAACACTGATGTTCTCCCCAAGAAAAATCCGAGCCTCTGCCAGAAAGCGTAATGTTTCCCTAGCAATGTTAACCGAAGGTATGTATCAAGCTCTCGCGTGTAAAGCAACATTCATTTCTTCCTTCTCTGACATCTATCAAAATCAAACCGCCAAATTACACTTTCAGAGAATGGTGTACTTCAGCTTTAAACTTCCAATTACAAATTAAATAAAATGTCAGTGGCAAATGCAAAACACGCAAAACGGCATCATCAACATATCCAGGTGAGGGGGTGTTAGGTCAAAGTGAATAAATTACCAAAGAGAGAATAAAAAAAGAGGTATGAATTTAAATGCGCGTCATCCCGAACCGGAGCTTACGTTGTATCCTGATTCCATTTACTAAGCGTCATCACCAGCGTGGGTATCATCAACGTGGTTGTCAAATTAGCACAACATTACCACTAGTGACCACATTACCACTAGTGACCACATTACCATTAGTGACCACATTACCATTAGTGACCACCACCATTATTTCTATGCTACCGCAGTAGAAGCGAGAACCATAGTGACTACAATGATTGCAATTTAGTTCATAAGAAGTCAAGAAAGATTTCTTAAGAATCATGGCCAACGATGGATTCGTTGGTGATGTCAAATGAAAGTGGAATAATTGTATCGAATACAATGAGGTATGTAGTTTAACCGGCAGTTCTAGGGACACATTTTATCCGGCAGTGTTGATAAGGTACTGAAAAGGATGGACAGGCTCTTAGGGGATATTTCTAGCTTTCATTGAAAACAGTAGTCACAAGAGGTAGAACAGATGGTAACACCGACAGCATCTTGCATCATTATCGTCAAAACAACCATTTAACAAGTTACCACAGAAGACAGATTATCTGTTGTTGTATTCGATGATTGCAGGAAACCTTTTGCAATAGAAAAGTACATATCGCATGCATGTCGTAAATCGGAACATCTTTTAGACGATATAGAAAGTCTTCCATTTCGTCTACTGAACTTGCATCGGCCACTCTTAAGTAAACTCCTTATTTCATACTAGCGGTTATGTAGACCTTTATCAATTACCTTTATCCATACTGACAGTTCTATACGTTTGCATTACAGTTTTTCATCTTTGGGAAAGAGACAGGTGCTATATAAATAAATGGTACACGTAGTAACAACGACGACAATGCATCCCGAATGCATCCATTTAGAACAAAAATTAAGAACATTGAATACGGCTCTGTAGTTTGTGTCTCCGTTTTTGTGAACGATGTGATTCAGTACATGCGAGACAATATGCGCTAGTCATTATGTTGCTGCATCATTACTTTTTTGCCCTTTTCGTCTGTTAATAGTCGGCCGACCCGGCTTTATTGGCTGATATTATAATTATGCACACACAAAAGTAACCGTTTGAATTAGCGCACCGAGCATGGCCAAAATAATATGACAAGTTGGGTCTTGAGATGGCAGATAGTTATAACTAAGTCGCTGAGTGCGCCTGAATGTTGTGGATTGCGCCCCACAAGCGTAATCACATAGCAAACAGATGAAGCGCCAAGTGTGTTCCTAGTACAAGAAAGATAGCGGGGACGTATTTGAACCGATAGTATGATGAGATTAAACGGGCAAAAGTGTAGCTAGTAGAATAGTAGAAGCGAACTGTCCTGTAAAGAATTATTGACGAATTGTAATAATACATAATACAAAGCCTTCATTGTTGTAAAATGACATTGGATCGAAAATCCGAGTAGTCATCCGAGCGCGGTATTAGGCTCTACCTTGTGTTGGCATGCAGCACTTGTAGCTAGGCCCATATCAATAAACGCGGTATTAGGCTCTACCTTGTGTTGGCATGCAGCACTTGTAGCTAGGCCCATATCAATAAACGCGGTATTAGGCTCTACCTTGTGTTGGCATGCAGCACTTGTAGCTAGGCCCATATCAATAAACGTATTAGGCTCTACCTTGTGTTGGCATGCAGCACTTGTAGCTATGCCCATATCAATAAACGTACATTTACAATGTTTGAGTATAATAGCGCGCTTATTTTAATAATTTATAGTGTAACTTAAGTGTACGTAGCAATCCGGACGTCTCCCTATATTTCATTACACGATATACTTTGGATGTGTGTGGATGCAAGAACGCTCAGTGTATTCCATGACCACTTTTGATATCTCAGTATTATTGCTTTTAAAGTTTCAAAAACACATAGACTAACGACATGACATGAATCTACTTCCTCAGTGGTGATTGATATAACAATGGGGATTCCCCGAAATAAGGATAGATAGCAAATTGTCTGATGGCGTTGGAAATGCTCGCTTTGATGAATATTGCGCACGACCACGAAAAACCAATGCACCCCTGTGCATTTACTTTTTCATGCTTCCAGATGTAGCAGCGCAATCGATATAATTGTTGCGGTAATGTTTATCATTTTGCACCAAGGTTATTATGTGCAATATTTTAAAGCATCGACCGGGGAATGCACGACATATGTGAGCTATATCGGGTTAAACAACTTTAAACAAAGAAAAAAAAAGCCCTGTTTGAGATCGTGCAGAGCTTTGGGTTTGGAAAAGACGGAAGCAGCCGGGCATTAAAGGATTAGGCATCTTACGACATCGCATTGAAGTTGGCGTGGGTGAATTTAATGGTGTTGTGTATTGGATAAGTGGAGGATTTGTGCAGCAGTTAGATTATGCGGGCGGCGTGCATTTAGAGCTAACACCCAATGGTGTATCCTGATTGGCTCTCTCAGGAACGGCCGTAAGCGGACAGTATAGTTGGAGCGTACGCATGTGGGGGGGGGGGGGGGGGTGGTGGTTGCGGGCAGTTCAGAAATAGCCATGAACCAGGCCATATATCTATTCCTCAACATAACTGGCAAACAACAGCATTTTATTCGTGCATCTGCCTAGTAATCAGTTAAAGAAGAAGGTTGGATTCCCTTCGGCTTACTTCAAACCCAGTTAGGAGTTGGCCATTATGTCAAATGTGTTGATACGTTAGAAATATGTTTAACAACTCATTCGGCCGCTACAAGACCTACCTAGAGCTGATAGCAGAGCAACCGTTGTACAATACACGGCAATCGCAGCGATGGGTTCAGCGCATATCGTTCTTTACCCAGAAGATGTATTTACATTCCTTAGAAAGTACACCTCTAATGAAATCAACAATGCATCTCACTGTTGTCCTAAATCACGATGTGCTAATGTCATCAACGAACGCATGACATTCAAACTATTCAACTGTTCAGCAAGTCGCTAGATAGTATGCAGCATTCCAATTGCAACTGCTTCATTGGGTATTCAACCACTATTCCTAAGAAGGTTGATCGCAATAAACGGAGACAAACCCCTCGATATATACGTACATATTGTCATATATACATATCTGCAAGGTAGGAGGGAAATAATTTATGGACCTTACTGTGTGGTCTTGGAACATTGGCTGCGAATGAATAAGTCACCTGTCAGTTCGTTTAATATTGCCCTTTTTATGTGTCACAAAAGCCTGTGTGTAGATTGATTGTGCAGCTGAACACACATACCGTTGTTACCAACAGCACTTTTATGCAGTAGCACAGACAGCAATGTTACCAGCTGCGTCAAGTTTGTTTTATGGCTAGATATATATTTTTATACAAACGCCAGCACTAAGTGTTTACTGCATATTCGTAACTCAGACATTAATGTCATGACCTCTTTTTGACGGTTTTTTCGGTGGTTTATTGAATGTATGGCATGGTCGTGGCATGCTTGAGTAATGATGTGTCAATGTGTGCATGCCCCCTAGCACACACTGTAACTGAGGAAACGCACGAATTTGGTTATGATTTTTCTACTTCCGTTCGAATGCAATATTTTGTGATCAGTAAGAGTACCTTTATGGCCTGTACAGCGGTCTGTTAGGTAACTGGCCATGATAAGCAAAGCAATATCGCGTAGTTAACAAATCTGTCAGGCGACTGCCGGTGCCGGTGCCAGCGACAACGCAATGTATCAGATGACTGCATGAATGACATATCTATACAATAGCTTTACCAGCATTCTAACTTTTCGTTGGCAGTCGTCATCAACATACTTATCTATATCATCATCATTTTTGTAATCATCAATTTCGTCAATATTGTCATCATCAACAACTTTGCCGTAAATTTTGCTCAATATCACAAGCATAAATATCATGGTAGTCATCACTTTCTTCCTGAGGCATCGTCAATATTATCAATGTCGTCATTAACGTACCAGCCCAATGAGATCATGGGTCTCTTGGCTACCGCTGTAGAATCTAAATAGGTAACAAATAGCAAATGTGACCCAACAAAGGCTTATATACTCTCCTGTTGGTTCACGTTGGCGATCTTACTTCTTAAATGAGTAGTAACAGATTTGCTTCTGTATGCGTATCGGAAATCGTACTTATTAGTATGTCCATATGTGGTACTAAGCTGATGCTATGCGTTTTCCGACAAAAGAGATGCCAAACTATTTATAATGCACGTCGCGGAAATCTTACTCGTATTTAACTGGGGGATACACATTCAAATTATACTACCAACACTTACAATCCGCATAGTATCATTATCTTAGTAATATGTTTATATCCTATCGTTAATGAGTAGAGACGGCTACACGTCTTATAGCGGCAGCTCAGATGACACCGCTGTCATGCCACAGCCTGCAATCCTTAACAAAATGTCTGTGCACTACATCTTAATCCCCAGAGTAGGCGGGAGGCTTTGTAGGGACACAAGGGACTCTCGGTTGAAGTTATTCATTATCATTAGTCTACAAAAGCACTCGTGTTAGAAGTATTTCCTCAAATCAGTGCCACTTGCTGGTTCCCAATGGCAGTGTTTACGATGTATGTATCCCATAAATTGAGGCTTCATTACGTGACTTATTTATGTCAATGCAACACATACATAAACAATTACAGATTGGAATAATTGATCCCGACTGTAATATAATTTTACCATTTGTTAGATATTGGTTATTGAAAGTAATAAGCAGTTGCAGTGTTTATGTCAAAACTCGAGTTTATTGTAAGGCATTGATTAAGCCTTTATCGACTGCAGGCATTCTAGGGAATATGGTTGCACAGCGCCTCCTTTGAGTCAGTTTCAATTTCCAATATACATGAGACAAATGATATGTAATGGCGTTTATACGTCTATGTTTTAGAAAATGTGTGATGATATTGAAGTCTTGTGGTTTCTCGTAATAACTCCTAACCCCGCCAACGATGTAGAACAAACAGCACTGGTCAGGTCGGTTAATTCAACATATGAAGTCCTGTTGCTTATGCTCTGCATATGTCTACGGCACTTGAGCTAGTGTACTTGTTTGTTTCCCTCTTTATCTCAACCCGCACTGGCTGGCAACGTTATAAATACGATAATCGTCCTGCTTACGCAATGTCTCGAGAACAGTAAGATGTTGATAGATTGAGACATATATACCATCCAATTGACCTTTTGCTGCAAATGGCTTGGTACAGTTCTCAGATCCTAGCACATTATAGCAGAGCCGGTTAGAATCCATCCGTAAAAAATGGGACATAATATGCGCCTTACTGAGGTTATTGGCGTATGCTATTTAAACTGGGCTTCTGTATGGAAATGTACAGTTAACAAAGGGAAACAAATATTCATACAGAAGGGAGAAAAAGAGTTTCCTTGAGTTTATAACCGGTCTGAGACAGGTCCGATAAAAACACTAGTTCCCTGTGACGCAAAACAGCTGTCGTGTGTAACTTCTTAGGAGTTACAATATATGGAATTAGGAAGTAATTATTAAAAACACTTTCGGTCGGTACGGGCTATTTTAAAATCTATAGACATTATAGATAGCCCCTTACAAGTTCATCATAACCAGTCACAGTGTTTTAGAAATTGCTCACGACTGATGTGGCATTTGCAAGATTGCAATCCCTGATAATATGAACTTCATATTTGTTTGCAAGTTTCTCAAACAAATGAGTCTACAATCCAACAAGTAATTTGCAAAGGCGAGCAAATTGAAATATGCTTTTAGTACAGCGTTCTACAAAGATGATCATTTCGTTAATGTCAGTCAGTGTGTAATGTGCAGATATGATGAAACCTGTGCTAATATTCAAGTTACTGATATAAGCACAATATGGCTTTTATGCTGGTCCATCCACGAAGATCATACTGGCATCTAAATGCATCCCCATAATCGGACTGTATTGACAAAATCGTAAATATCTGGTTGAATAGACCAGCACTTAATCTTTTTGACTGTGGTCTAGTTGCATATTGATGCATTCCACAATCGGATTATATTGACAACATGGTAATTAACTGGGTGGAAAGAATAGCACCAAAATGGCCCCGTGCTCTGTCCATTCGTTGCTGGGCTGAGGCGTTGGTTTTCTCTGCTGATATTGCATTGACTTGTAGATTTTGGAATCCATGTCAGTTTTACCTCAGTCTCTGCGGCATTGACATATTCTCCATTGCGGGTCACCCCTCATATTTCGTAAATTACTGCGACAAAGCAAATGGCTGATGGTATCAAAGAAGATGTATAGCTAATGTAGAGACTCGTCTCTGATGGTCTGTGCGCGTTGATTTGTTTAGCAAGATATCATAGGCGCATCTTGACCGACACCAGTACCGCCTAAGTTTAATGGGGCTAGCTGATACGCAATCAATAACTGCCCTTTCTGTGTCGCGCCCGAAGCCAAGATGGTACTCATGTCTACTTTGACTTTGCGACATTTGCCTGTTGTATTAGCCAATTCACTTACGCCACCCTTTCATTCCACTGCTGGCTATTGTGACGATTATGTCAACATGCTGATACCGATCAAGATGCTACAAGAGGTATTATAGTCAATGAGAATATAAAACATCAAATACGTCAATGGTATATATTACACTCTAGTTATGAAGTTAACATAAGATAACATTATGATACATTTCTACTTAGTATTCAGCACCAGAAGGTACAAAAAGCTTGTGTCATTCGCAAATAATCGTAATGTTTTTGCATACCGTCTGCCCCGCTACATCTAAACACATTTGCAAGACTATCAAAAAGACATCATGCTCAAAACGTTCAAATGCACTTAGACATTGTCATAATTTCCTTATACATGATACAAATGCTTAAATATCAGGAAAGGTTAATGGGACACATACCGGAACATAACCGTTCAAGTGTTCAATCCAAGCAACAAGAGACCACACACACGAAATTAAACGTTGTGGGTATATCTTAGGAGCTCGGTTATGAGCTTTAACCTAAAAAATGAATAAATTAGATTATGAGTCCAAAGACGCGCACAGAGCGCACATTACTGGAGACGTTGAAAACATGGTACGTCATCTCAGACTAGGAGACGGCAGCACCTGAGCTATCAACGTTTCGAGCTGTTGCATTGAATTGAAAAATACATTGTTACCCATATTTGTGTACATCAAATATCATATTCAATACATGCCGAATCTACAGCTGCCTGTCCTGTTTGTTTGCTCGATGTCACATTTCTAAATTCAAATTGACATCCCAACCCAATAAGGTTAAATTTACGCATGCGCTATCTCATTGTTGGAGTGTTACCATTCGCCTAGGCTGTTATGCATTGAGGTTGTTTGCTGTGCGTGCTGTACATACACCATGATATATTTACTTTGGTGACAATCAATCCATTCAGCTATCCTCGGCAAATGTTCTAGCCTCTAAAAGGGGCTTTTACTTGGGTCCAATTGTTTACCGAGCACTCAGTACGTTTTGGTGACTCCCCAATGCTTTTGCCGCACATTATCGTTCACAACAAAACTGTGTAGAGTTACATTTGTGATAAATGAAAGCAATTTTGTCATTCACGTAAACCTCATTCAACATTTTAAGAATTACATATATTTGATCGTTGCAAGCTAATGGGGTTTTGATAAACGGCTTTAGAATTGTAGTGACAGCTTGGTAGCGGCAGGCATTGGTATAACCAATGTTGCATAATACATGTAGATCTTTTGCTGGAAACAATTAACCGAGCTATGTATAGTCGGTGATATCGGCACACCGTGGCATAAGCGTTATGTATGATACCTGATGACCCCCTTGTAAACAACCAAGGCCATGATGTGTCAAACAGGAAAAGACTTTATATTAAGGTCAAGGTCATTTCAAGTGGTTGGTGATAATATGCGCGCAAAAGATATCGTAACGCACTTGGTTCGTTATTGGCTTAGACCTTACACAACGATACCTTGTCTATATCAGTCCAGTAACATTTTATAGGATTACACGTGACTTGTCCATCGCGTTTAAGATGAGCGCCTCAAAGGGCTCACTTGAACGTTATGGATGCCACACGTGGTTCTTAAGCGGGCTGTTCTAACCATTCAAGATGACCTACGTTGGTTGTTCAGGGGCCAGGCGCCAATCGAGGCTCTTGTGTAAATGTATCTCGTATGAAAGTTATTGGCCTCCGCACCATGCTTGATCCAATCCCTCATGCCACTTTGTAGTCATCTATTTGCAACAGCAGAGGAAACATTTACGATCATGGTCGTTTGGACTGGTTCATTGACGCATGGGGGCGTCGTAGGTAAAGTTCACGTTTATTCGATGATCATCGATAAGTCCTTCACCGTGCTGCATATGCATAGGTATTTCCCGAAGTAGCGTACTCAATCACTATTTCTGTATTTAAATACATATGCAAACGACCCAATTAAACAAGATATTCACATGCGTCACAATGGTTGCTAGCATTTGGCTGGCTCTATATTAAATATTCAAGGTTAATCCAGTATCTGTCTGTTGACATTTAAGCACAACAAATGCACTGTCACACTCTATGGTCAAGCAAGCCAGCGGCGCAGTGTCGACGCTTCAAGGCACTGGCATGCTCGAGTATCAACAAAAAGAATTGTCCAGGTACAAATCACCATAATTCTTTTCCATCCCTTTGCTTCTTGATCCGGTGACCCCCCCCCCCCCCCCCCCCACCCCCCCCACACACACACTTCTTTGATTCCACGTTGTTCAATCAAGTTGCCCAGATTATGTTTACCAATTTTTTCGTCTTAATGACCTTTGCTGTGCATTTATAGTTTCACGCCAGCAGCTGTAAAAAATAAACACGCAAACGCACTAAGCTTGCCTCTTAATTGGAACGATGATGATATCGAAAGTATACAACCATAGTAACGACAATGATGCCAAAGCAAGGATGCCGATGGTATTGTTTGAGATGTGAATAGCTGAAGTGAATGAAACGAAAACAATATAGAACGGCGTACATTGAACTTATGATTACCTTACCCGCATCATGCTGCCCACGGGCAGGAATAACGAGGATTTGCACTTGGTACGAAGGGATGACTCTCTTATGCCCATCACCCGTGTGATGAATCATTTGGCAGCAGATAACTAATATATGTGGAAGTTTTAAAAGGGGTGTTTGAATCAGTTAAAGAGTAGTATGAAAGTAGAAATCTTGAAAGTACAGCAACAGTCATTTGCAGTTAGTCGGTAACACTGCCCTAGTGCAACTCAGCGATCAGTGCAATGTCAAATGTTGAATGCTTACAATCGACTAGACTGATGCCATTCATTCAGTTATGTGTAAGTACGTTTATATCACGAATTTAGAGATGTATTTTCGACTTATTTATAATCTTACCGCTATAGCATCATTAAAAACATCCTCCGAATTTAGCTTAAAGCATTATTATAATGAATAGCGTAATTGCCAAAAATCTCCATCGTTTTTTGGCTTTATCGCACATTTTAAGCTCTGGGTGCATTTGCGCGTCTACCGTTATGTCAACAGTACGATATCGGACTGAATGAATGTTTGTTTGTTTGTTTGCAAGAATTTACGTCGTTCATGGTTTCATTGACTTTCTATGACTATCTTTGCCAATTATATTCATAACAAATGCTTAGTGAATTTCCTGATTTATGATTATGTGTATTCACTTATAGAAGCTCATGTTTTATTTGGAACTAAGTGCATCTGAGAGTTGTGGACAGTATAGCGTGCTGATCAAGAAATCTTCTTCCACTAGGGGCTGCTGTAGTGGAGAAAAGAGGAAGGAAACGAGGCCCATAGAAACCTATGATAGTGAGGACTAAAAGTTAAAAGAATGAGAACAAAATGCATCCTGCTTATTAGAGCCTTTGGGTGTTTATCATGTACTGTATTGTATGTGGGAATATCTTTTTATTTGTGAGAATGTCTTTAATATAAATAGGCAGAGTTTGCTTTTTCATTTCCTTTATTAATAAATTTCGATGTGCTGAATGTTTATCACAATGTAAGAGAAAATGTTCAATATTTTCCTTTATCTGATGACAAAAGATGCACGCACTAAATATGATCCATGTGACGCGAAAAAAAATAGCATAGCTTATAAACGTGGTTATCAGCGAGTTTTGACCTCACAGACGCTTTAGCAGCGTATGGCACAGTTCACCCATAGGAGAAAATTTTCAATCTAATTAGCGTTTGCTCCAGAAAACACCCTTGTTTGAATTTGACTCCTATAGCCCGACTCTCTGTCTCAATCAGTGGCGCTTTACCGTTCTGATGGTCTATTCATAACGATCTTGTTCTAATAATGAAATTGTGCTGAGGGTACAGAAAATGTGTTTCGCTAGTTGAGAATGAAAGTAATGTCACCAGCATCATGCTGCATGCCCATTAACTAGGGCAGGCGAGATTTGGGAGACTCAGTCGTAGTCAAATGACGATATCCATGCTGACAAATGGGTCATGTTACTATACTAGAAGCGAAAGAATGACTGCCTGCGTTCAATCTAGCTCCGCATAGATGTATTGACAACAGCAAAATTATCTTAGTCGATAAAGCAGCACAACCATGGTTTCGTGCTCTGTTCATTAGTTGATGGAATGAAACATTGATGTTCTTTGCTGATATTAGTTGTATATGTTGAAACTCATGTCGGTGTTACTTCAGTCTCTGCGGCGCTGACAATAATCCTGTTGCGAGACATCCCTCATATGTCGTCACTTACTGTTGCATAACAAATAGACGCGACTATGTTGCCCTATCATTATCTAATGAGCTATAAAGACGATGTTGACGAGCGTCGTCTGTAATGGTCAACGTGCTTTGATTTAGTTAGCAAGCTCTCGTGACACAGACCTCATCCCCTTCCTTATACAACTGGCTGTACCTTGTAATTTCTTCTGTGTAATCGGCTTGTCCTTCATTACAAATGGGGACATTGGCCGGCCTATCAATCCCGCAGCAAGAGGTGGGTGACCCATGGACGTGTTTGAATGGCACGCGTATAACAACAACGATAATATTAAAAGATATTAATGATTATGAAGACAATTACGTCGATATGCTGACACCGATTAGGGTGCTGCTAGTGGTGATACACACCATTTGCACACATGCCAATTTAATAGATTACAAATCCAAGCATCAATAGAAATGTTATTTTTGAGGAAATCTTAATAGCTCAATCATAAGCGTTAACCTTGAAAAATGTATGGTTAGATCATTAGCCCACAGACGCGTAAACAGCTCGTATTACGTGTGACGTGGAGAGCATGGTGCTTGATATCCGACTATGGAGGAGGCAGTACCTGGGTTGTCAGTGTTTTATAGTGTTGAGTTGATTTTTTTTGATACATTTTAACCCATTCTGTCTACATCCAATATTAATAAGTAACGCAATGTGAAATGACTTGCCTTGTTTATTTTTGCACTTAACGACACACATCTAAATTGACATCCCAACCCAAATGCCAGGAATAATGCTCATTTTACGAGTGTTTACATTCGCTTAGGCTGTTATGCATTGAGTTGGTTTGATGTGCGTTTTGTAGATACGCCAGTGTATTTGTGTCGGTGACAATCAATCGATTCAGCTATAATCGGCTAACAGTCTAGCCTCTTAAAGAGGTTTTCACTTGGTGCCAATTGTTTACCGAGTACTTCATACGTTGTGGTGCCTCTCTGATGTTTTTGCTGCAAATGATCAATCACAACAAAACTAGGTGGTGTTTCATTATAATAAATGAAGACAATTTCGTCATGCATTTTGACATATATCAGTCTGCACACGCAGGACGGTAGTGCAAAGCTAATGGGATTTATAGGAACGGTTATAGCATATAAGAATAGATAGCTTGGAGGCGGCTGGCATTGGTGCAACCACTATGGCATGATATATGTACATCCGGCAATAATCTCAAGGATAGCACTAGATAACATCCTAATATAACCTCTACCCCCCGCTCATGGCGGGATATTATCCAACAACTTTTAGGCATTTTTATTATGCACTTGAATGCCAATAAAACTTTTGTAATTTTCTATCTGTTTACATTGAAGCGTAGGCAATGCATTGTCACACACAATGGTCAGGCGAGCCAGTAGCGCAGTGTTTGCACTGGAATGCTCGATATAATATAAAATAAAGAGATTGGTCCAGGTAAAAATCATCAACAATTTCGCTCCGTCCCATAAATCCTTGTTATTTTTGTCACTCACAAAATGGCCACAGCTATGACCAAATATTGTGTCAATCGATCGTCTGTTTAGATTTCATATTTTTACAGCCAGGAACTGCTGCTTTGGTCGCAGAATATTTATCATTACATCACTGACGTTCAATAACGTTCACGATATTAAACTTTGCATGCAGTCACAAAATATTGCAATGTAATAACCTCATAATCCACTTTTACAGCCTTAATTATCCTGTTATTTATTATTTCAGCATAGGGGTAGACTGCGCTGTGTATAGATAAATGCTGGCATGTTCATAGAATGTGACGTGTTTAAAAGTAAGTATGTGTTGCAGATCATTACCTTGTTTCTGTAAAAATATTGAATGATCAGTTTACCTCCACCACACTTCGTAATGATGGTATTGTATCATTAGAAAGATAATGATAGTAACAACAAGCTCAGCATGACAAACGACGGGATCCACGGCATTCTTGTTTTTGTTATTTACCTTCCCTATAAAGTTTCGGTTCCTACTCTGCATATGCAAGTAGCTGCCGAGAAAGCTTTCTTGCGTTTGCTGATGTAAAACATGGTGATTGCTTAATTAGTTTCACCATAATAATTATTAACCCCTTGCAAACCTTCTTTCCCGATCGGTTTCAGCTACTGTAGCAGCTACCATATTTACCCAACATCTGATAAAGGTAAGCTATGGCTATTTTTATCCATATGAATACAATTGCATTTTTCATATATTTATCCAATTACTTTTATTAGCAGAATAGTGATTTTTTTTTACCGTTGATTATAATTTTACATCATCTCCTGAATCTTTGTTTCAACTGAGCCATTTCTAAAGTCCAACTAAGCTCAGTGGTATTTTTATTTCTGCTTGCTACTGATCACGACCCTACTGAAGTCACTACGTCAGATTTATTACATATTCACTGCAACATCTGTAGTAATCGACATATGATTAACGACAACCGTCCATCTAGGGAAGTTCTTAGGGTTAGTTTGCTTCTATTATTGTCTACGTTCAAAATCACTCATTTATAATCCTCTCAATGGGAATACCATATCATGGAATTATTATTTGCCATTAGCTAGTTGAAAACAGCCTCCGAATTTAACTTATTAGAAGTATTCAAATGAATACCAACCTGACCCAAGAACTGCGCATGCCGGTTTAATCACCCAAACTTCGCCTTGTATATATTGGTGCGTCTATTGTGTGCCAAATTTGGTTTCATAATCACGTATGTAAAAGTATGAAATCGGACAATGTGAAGGCTATATCAACTCGCTCTAATATATGATGCGTGTAACAGAAAAGCGAAGCCTATGCGCAGGGCGAGTTTATAGGCGCGGCTGTCAGCGAAAAGCTAGTAGAATAAATAACTAGCTTCGGCCTCACAGACGCTAAAGCAGCACACTGGACAATTCACCCATATGGGAAAATATTCCAATCAGCAAGTGTTTGCTCCCGCAAACATCCATGTTCGAGTACCTGCCTCACACTGATTATCGACAATAAAACGCCGCATGATTCTTAATACCACCTATGTACCAAAGGAGGGCAAGCCGGTGCAACTAGGTCTCTGTGTATCTATTTTTAGTCCATGGTGTCGCCGTCTCAAGCATATCTTTGGACGCAAATCTCTGAGATAGCATTTGAATACATCCTTATACGTTAATGAGAACGAAGGCGATAATGAAAGAATGGTAATATTATTACGACAATGAAGCCAACGCGATGGTGCCAAAATTACACATGATTATATGCGCCATCTGATGCGCTGTTGGGA
>CM067354.1:6160274-6170274 GCA_034190875.2 Urechis unicinctus
AATAGGCTAAGAAAATAATATGAATATCAAACCCTCATCTGGTAACTGCTCATAGGTTTCTCTAGCAAGCATGCTTTCTTTCTTAAGTTCAAACTTGTTAATGCGATTCGGGCAACTTGTCAACCTCTTATGATAGCAATAATCTGTGTCTATTAACGCCATGGCTATTGACAGCAATGATAGATTTTCCGAACAGCTCAGCACACCACAGCTATAGCGAGATATAATTGCAAGCGAAACGATTGCATATAAAGCTTTGACCAACAAAACTCTTCTTCTTCATTTTCCTACTGCAATAGTTGAATGCAATATTGTGTGATAAAAGTTCAGTACGGCGATCCATACAGTAATAAGGTGTGATATTGACAACGGTAATGAAATATAAATGCACGAGGCCATCTCATTTTAGTCATAAGCAAAGATGTCCGATTGGTGCCCTGGTGCGCTGCATAGTTAGCCACCTATAACGACCATTTTCCATATCAATGATCCTCAAGCTATCTGGTGCTCTCCACTGGGTTACATGCCACTGACCACAGCATAACGTCTAATACAAGTATTTAACATATATCATGTTTTTGAGGGACTACTTAAGTAAGGCGATGATCCCAATACCAAGAAATGTTTCATGTGAAGTTGTTTAAGCCCTTGGAAGTAACCGAGATCAAAAGGAAATGGCCCCTGCAATTATAACCAAAATCAAAAAGAGCATCACCATTATCAATTGTTACGTAACTGAACGTTACATACTATGCACGCCGTTTACACATAGATACGCGATCTCGAAAAGCAAAAGAACATTTGCATAGATTGCACAGTGCATATTGTAAATGAGAGGCTGTCTTTTATTGCCAACATTCATTGCTTCTTTGGCGGTTAAAATGTCTAACGCTGATAGCGTAGAGCAATTGTGGTAAGAAGAGATACAAACACCATTACTGACTGTTAATAGCACTAAGGTGGAAGCGCACTCAAAACACGAGCGCGCAACAGCTAACTGTCGGTATGGACCAATGACAACGCTCAATTGCTAAATGCGATTTATAGCTTAATCGTTCAAGGAATTGAACACCGAAAAATATATCCAAACATGACGTAATCGATGAGCCAAACTCATTTCTCTTTCAACTCTGTGTATAGACGAGTCTAGCACATCTACCTTTAATTTCTCTCTCTATGTGCTTATTACATATTGCTTCTTATCATAAAAACGGAGGTACATTTGTGCTCATCAGTAATCCATATTTTAGAGGGTGATCAAAAACAGAAAGTCTTTGGCGCTACATTCTGCCATATGAGGTCGCACATGGGGTATTGCCTTTTGTTAAATCACTGTTGTTTGTTAAAACATTTCAAAGACAAACAAGTGGGCAGGGCTGATGCTTAGAATGTCTGTATAAATAAATTGAGGTCATCCTTACAGCTAACTTCCAGACAAAGTAGCATTTGGATCTTCTAAATGATAATTTAAAATTTCAGATGGATATTTCTGACGACCCGTTTACCAGAGCTCAAAACGCTGAAATTATCCCCGATTGATGAGCAACCCCCAATAGAAGAAGCAAATCTCTACTGCAAATACTATTGCAGTTGCAAATGGAATGTACTATGATTACTCTGGCCAACTATGGGAAGTGATAATCGGTGTAATAACTGTGTACTGACTCAGGTTTAGATAATAGGCGAATAGTGTCGTCAGCACTTATGGTTGCACATAATCACGTATATTTATTTGACGAATGTCTCTATGTAGCACATCCTGGTCCAGAGGAAAGGGTCGTTGATAGGTCTTATCCATCACTCTTTCACCAGTCTTTCAATTGAGAGACAGTTTATCGGATAAGTGTTAAGTTTTGGCGGAAATGGACGGGTTTATCACAGCATTTCACACGTTTGCCGTTAACAAGCTCAGATAATGGTAGACGTATCTTATGGAAGAATGTTTTCGCAATCAGGCCCAGAGCTTTAAATTCCTCGTCCTGCTGTGGTATTCGACGTTGTCTAGTACTTTCAAGTAAATTGCTATCATCTGAATGCAGCTGCTCCCATGCGAGCGATAAACCAGCCTCTGTAAACACGCACATCTCACTTGGTCTGCCAATGGCCTTCATGCTACATCTTATCGCCATACCACCCAGCCTTACCTTCATAGAATGCACTATATCCTCAGGCCGCGTTGTTGTCCTGCAATCGCCACAATCGATGTCTATTCAATCTGCATAGTATATTACTTGCATAACTTATTCAGGTTCATGCGAGGCCGATCCACGAATTAGCTCTATATAATATCCCACACGTGATAAAGATTGTGTCTAATAGAATTAAGAACATGTTTAAACAATTGGCTCATTCATAACCCTTGGTCAATGCAACATGGAGTGTATTGCCAGCGTCACAGACATAATATCGCATTGTTTCTTGCGGGTGCTTTGCCAAAATGAATGGCCGTGCTGCCGATCTTACGTTTGTTTTAGTGTCAATAAATAACATGGGTTATAGAGAGCATTATGAACAAGAACCTCATCAGTGTAACGGTGACGTCTCTATTTATCGCATCATATTGCGTGATACTTGTAGTTCCAGCGAGACTCCATAACATGTGACATACTGAAAAAAGACCCAATGAAGAACATATCATCGTTCCACCTACGTATTGTCTGAATCTACATAGCCGAGATGTGAAGAATTGGCAACTCTACAAATGCAACTGGATCACAGTTACATTATCACAACTAGTGGTTATTCCATTTATATGATAACTGTAATATTATAGGTATTGCTTTTCATTATATGCCTTATACTGTAGATGTCGAAACATTTGTCTTGTGGTCTAACCTGTTACAGTATTTTTGGTCAGAATAGTCCATGCTCACAGTTGCGAGATGATACAGACCATCTGAGCGTAAAACCTCAGCTTTAGATTATAATGCTAGTATGGTTTAGGATTGTAATGCAATTCCCCCTATGGTAAGTACATCCTACAGTTTGTTGTGCTCTCATTTCGGTTAAACATGTAAATTTACACCTGCAATTTACTGGGTTTGGGGTTATTCTCATTATCACAACGTTGTGACCAGTTGCAAACCTAGTTTTAGTTTTCACAGCACACCGAATGTTTGAGACTAATACCACATGACGATTGAGTAAAAGTAACTTGTTTACTCCGTTCTTAGCCTTCGATGAAATACAATTACTACTGCCATTTCCATTGCTATACTTGATACTTAAACATCAATGTCAGGTATTTCGTTATGTGACTAACCCGGTTTAAACATTTCCATTAATACCCGCGAGGACTGCACAAATATGATCAACGAGAGTCAATACGCGTTAGTTATGATTTGTGTCACACACAAACGGTGGGGTAGTCGATTAGCTAAATATCAACGAGAGGCTAGTAATAAAAATACGCATGGTATTCATCCTCACTGACGCGTTAATACACAGATGACAACTACCAGGCTATCAGTTATTTACATAGTTGTATTCAATTAATCGATCCAATATGGGTGCATAACTGATATTCAATGAAATCATTGCTAGCGGTAAAATAACCAGCCAAGCATGTATGCGCGAGTTCATGCCTTGAGCAATAAGTTGGAGTCCTTGCATAGTTAGGTCGGATTTAGGTTCGCTGAATGTGATTGCTGGAGCGTTAAATTAACCAAGATTGTTGAGAAAAGAGGCGTCTGAGTCGGAATCGTTTGTAATCAATCAATCCAATGTCGCATTATTGTTGAAAACGGTCACAAACGTTGTGATCTATAAATGTGCTGAGGTTTCTATTGCGTTCAAATAGATATCCATAGATTTCCAGGCAGTCCTAATATCATCACATGTAATGTCAAAACGATACCGACTCCAACTACAGAGAAAATGTCGAGTGTTGTGTGTGCAAACTGATTCGATTATGGTCCATATCGCTACGGTATCCCATCATGCATTTCCATTTGCAGCCAGGCATTTGCTGCGTACTAATACTGAAGAATAGGCAGCGTTACAGAATGTTAGCCTGAGTAACTTGGTCGCAGTGGATGGTACATATTCATCTTCTGCTGCAAGCAACTAGCACATTATGGGATGATGCATATACCATTGGTATGGGATTCGTCGCTTTAGCTACAGCGGGAAGGGTAATCAATGTTCTACTATTGACAAAAGCGTAAAATATGGATACAGTGCATACTTTTATCAGCTTACAAATGGGCTAGCAAGCTCACAAAGGACTTGCTTGAAGGGCTCTAACAGATGCGCCACCCGTTTGCCTCACGAGGATTATGCTGGCGCATCTAGTTCACTACAATCATACACTTTTTATAAAAAAATACAAATATCTGGGTTAGCAATAGAATGAATCGGCATAACACTCTGTCGTATTTGCTCGTTATGGGCATGATTAAACTCACGGACAAAGTTCTCGTAAGTACGTGACATTTTGTCATTGTACGTCATGGATACCACCATATATCCCATGATACAAATATATCTCATGAAGAGCGTTGTATCAAAATGGGTCGAAGGTTATATCGATAAGTCATTCACCTTGCTGCATATGTATACGAATTGCGCGAAGCACCCTACATCATAAGGTTTTCTGTATTCAAATAAACATTAAAACGCCCCAAATAAGTGCAATATTCACATTCATCACATGGACTGCTAGCATTGGCAGGCTCCACAACACATATTCAAGGTTAAGGCCTTATCCATCTGTTCACATTGAAGCGTGTGAAATGCTTTATCACACTCTATGGTCAAGCGAGCCATGGGCGCAGTGTCGATGCTGCAAGGCACTAGAATGCTTGAGATTGTATATAAACAAAGCTAAACATCATCAACAATCTCGCTCCATTCTTGATTTGATTGGTCCGGCTTAAGCACAATCAATATTTTCCGCCGCTGCTTCCTCATCTCTGTTAGTCTCAATCCGTTGACACCAACCCGTTGTGAAATCAAGTTGCCCAGATTATATTCATAAGCTTGTATCTAATTGGAACGATGATGATATCGAAAGAACGTAACGACGATTAAACAACGACACCAGTGAAATGATGCCGATTGTACTGGTTGAGGTGAGAACAGATAAATTGAACGAAACGAAAAAAATATAGATCGGCATATACAAAACTGATTAACTTCATCATGCTTAATGATGATGATTTGCACTTTGTAAGATGGGGTGACTCTCACGTAACCGATTTGCAAGCCTATGTATGATAAATCATTAAGCAACATATATCTTATGAATGTGGAAGTCTTGAAAAGGGTAATTTTATTAGTTGATACATTGTCTCTAGTCCCGAGAACATGAGGTTAAAAATATCATGCAAATAGAACTCTCGAAAGTGCAGTGAGTTTTATTCGCAGCTTACCTGTATCACTGCACTAGGGCTAACGAGCGACGTGACTGGGGTCATTCATTTCATTTACGTTTAAGTAAATTTATATCATGAAATTAAAGATGTATTTTCGGCAATTGTTATTTTGCATTCCATGCGTTTAAGAATGACTCATTTATAATTCCATTGGTTATTTATCGCATTATTGAAACTAGTCTTGAGCAGTATAAGAACCAATAGCGTCCTTGACCAAGAACCCCATCGTTTTTTTTCGCTTTATCGCTCATTCTAAGCGCCCATGTTAAGCTTTGCGTGTATTTGCGCGTCTACCGGGTGCCATATTTGGTTTCAAATTCACGTTAGATAATGAGTAAGAAATTGCTATAAGAATACGCGGCCACATATGAAGTGCCAAAAAAGCAGGTATAGCTTATAAACACGGTATTCAGCGAAAATTTAGGGCGAACGAATACTTTGCTTCGGCCTCACAGACGGTTAAGCATTTCATGGCACAATTCTTCTGTAGGAGATAATAATCACTTTAATCAGTTTTTGCTCCAGAAAATACCCATGGTCGAGTACCTGCCTCCCATCGGCCGATGTATTGCCCCTCTGCCTTATGTTCAACTATTAATCAGGTCCGGTTACTTTCAAATGCTCGGGAAAAAAAGATAACGGCATAACGGTTGGCCAAACCTGGATCGCATGCTGGCGCATCGAGGCCGCTGTGTTCACAAAATTAGTCTATGGTGTCGCTGTCTCATGCATAACTTGACTTACATGAATCGCTGGGACAGCCCTGTAATACATCCTCATACCACAGAACGGTTTCCGCAAATATATCAAGTGAAAGAAGTTCAGTGAGTCGCAAAGGTTAACAGGGCATGAGGCTTGGTTGATAAATCATACAACGGCAAGCAGTTCATTGTTCAGACGCAATCCGTATAACGTATCAATATATTACGCTGTTTGATGGTTATAGCATGCTTCATGGTCACAAGCCCTTTAGGCAGAGTCCAAGGCGACGTACATGAGTTAGTGCGATAAGCAGAGCAAGGTCAATGTTGAAATCATTGCCAATCTCGCAATGTATCTTGATCTATTGTTAAACTCATCCGAAGTGGAGACGCCAAGTTTCTTCGATAGGCTAGTGGCATTCAATTTAGCCATCATCACAATGTCTTTAGACCACAGAGTTCGGAAATCAAGACTTCCATAAATTAGCATTATGACAAATAATAGATGGTAGGCAACTCCAGACAATAAAAACTCGAGTGTTGATCAGAAACCCTCTTCATAATGCGATATTCATAACCAACTGCCGCACTACTCATCACCCCATAGCTCACATAAAGATGCATGGTTATTTCTTTGCCGCTTAGAGCCTCCGTACATGTCATGCACACGTATCATTCAATGATTTGTCAATCTCTGCCCTCTATTATATGATGCAAGGAAGAAAACAGATCATCATTTCGGGTCTCACGCGCCTGTAGTATAGACGTGGTCGGTGAAAGAATCGCTGTAATATCAGCGGCAATAGCTACGATATAACCACGTCAATTCCTTTTCACTACGTTTATAAAATAACGTAAACGTTGCGTATTACCTCTAATGAGTCGCTCCAAGTGAAACGATCAATGCACCTATACTCCTATGATATCTTTTGTAAACGTTTATCAGCTTTGTTCTGTTCAGAACAACGAAGTTTAAGGGACTGGAGCCGATTCATTTTATTGGCGGCGCATGATACTGAATATGCTAATTAGTCTATCCATTGGTGGTACTAAGCTAATGCTATGCGTGTACCTCAGAAAAGAGACATTATTCATATTGCACCTCGCGGAAATCGTACTCGCATTTTTCTTGAAGTTCCACAATCAACACTCTACACCCCGTATAATATCATTATTCTAGCAACATGTTGGTGTCCTGCTGCAAACGAGTGGAGACGTCCACGCTTATATATGTGGTTCGAAAATTTGTATTAATCAGAAACCAACATTCTGCTTTTTCACTCAATTCATTTATTTTCTGCGCCTGGCATAGTGATGATGTCTCAATAGTTTACTATTGTCGTCATCTGTGATGAAACATAGGGAAAATATCTGCTGTGATCCGCTTATGATGTTGACTAGGATCACTCAGTATCCTTAGACAAGTTCAAATTTGCATATCCTGCTGCTGTGAGATATGAAGTGGACATGAGCTTTATGATTAGCCATCATAGCTCTGATACCGCAGCGGTAACAGCGCCAGCAAAGCATGCTCTTGATGTTCCTTTCCTACCTCTAATGCTAGAATACCAGATGTGTCATAAACACATGCTTGCAAGAATTAATAACATATGTGTACATATCAGAAAAAACACTTTGCACATTAAGAACAAGAGACTAGTACGATGTTTAAGCCTCTTTTATAAGACAGATACACAAATTGTGTCCGATTCCTCAGCACACCGATCGAATTAAGCATCTGTTTCATTGGCATAGGCTTATGTCGAGTACTCAAAATGGCGCTTTATTGCTTCGATTTCCCGAAAAGTACATTAGGATGTGTCGCGATGACTATGCTGCTTAGATTGCACTGCTGTTGTGCCAAATCGTGGAATCCTTAACAAAACGGCTGTATACTAAATTACAACTGCCGAAGTAATCTGGTGGCAATGTGGAGGCACAAAGGAATCACGACTGAAGTAATACATTGCTAAGAAAATGATTGCCTTGCGCCTCCTTTGAGTCAGTTTCAGTTCCGATTTACATGGAAGATTAAATATGCAATGGCGTTTATGCGTCAATATTTTATATAATGTCTGATGATATCGAAATATTTAGGTTCTTTTTGTGACTTCTAGCTACACAAGGGATGACGAACAATTTGCACAAATAGCAAGGGTCCAGTTGGTTGATTCAACGTAGAAAGTAGCATTCCCATGCTCGGCATAAAAAATCAATGGCGCCAGAGGTAGTCTACCTGTTCGTTTCCTGTTTTGTTTATGTCAACCTGTACTAGAAGTCAATACGTTTATCATACTGATTACGAAATGTGTTGACGACAGTAATCTATTGATAGATTGGAGCATGTAACGTGCTAAAATTCATGTGGGCCATTGCTGCAGTGACGCTGTGAATAGCAAGCGCTATTCGAGGGGCAATATGGCGGATATGATGTTCCCCTCATGACGATCAATTCTAATAATGCAATTGAAGTGAGTGTTAAGAAACTGTTTTTCACTTGCTGAGAATGAGGTCAATGTCACCAGTGTCATGGTGGCAAGCGTCATTTCATATGGTCTGCGCGCGTAGATTTTGTTGGCCAGCTCACGTGGTTGCGTTATGACAGACATCAGTACCATCTAAGCGAATGTGTCTGGGATATGCGTAATCAATAACTGTCATCACTGTGTCGCGCCCGATGCTAGCCTGGCACTCAATACCACTTTGCTTTTGCATTGTTTTGCTATTCTATGAGTCAGTGTGTATGCGATCACAGACCCTAATCCCTGTCACTATACAACTGGCTGTCCCTTGTGATCTCCTCGGTGTATTCGGGTTGTCCTGCCATGCAATTTTGGGCAATGGCCGCCTTATCAATCAAACAGCAAGAGACGAGAAACACATGCACGTACTTGACTGGTACATTTATGACAACAACGATAATATCGTCGACATGCTGATATGTGTTTGGCTTAATAATTAAATGTGCCCTTATGCATTGTTCTCATTTTATTATACATGATCCAACTGCTAAATGTCAACAGAAGTTTTATGCGACACACCCTTTGAACACATGCCCTTTCGTATCTTTAATTTTATAGATTGCAAATCAACGCAGCAATAGACAATACATAATGAACGTAATCTTGTGAGGATATCTAATAAAACAATTATGCGCTTTGACCTTGAATAATTAATGATTAGATTTTGTCTCCAAGGACGCGTGAACAGCTTGTATTACCGGTGACGTAGAGAACATGGTGCGTCATATCCAACTATGGAGACGACAGCACCTGGGTTGTTAGTGTTTCGTACTGTTGACTGGAGTTGATGAATACACTGTAACTCTTTATGTTTACATCAAATATTAAATGCAAGTAATGCAAAATGTGCAATGGCCAGCTCGGTTTACACATAATGACATCCCAACCGAGACGGTCAGGAATAATGCCAATTGTATGAGCGTTAACATTCGCGAAGGTTGTTATGCATTGAGTCTGTTTGCTGTGCGTGCGGTGGATACGCCAACGTATTTGTGTCGGCGACAATTAATCAATTCAGCTATTCCTGGCACACATTCTAGCCTCTAAAAGGGGCTTTCACTTTGTGCCAGGATAGCACTGTTATACGTCTTCATGTGACATTACCTTTATTGCCCGCTCATAGTGGGATACTATTCCACAAGGTTCTTTTATCTTTTTTATCATGCATTTGAATGCCAATATAACTTTTGTAATTATCTATCTGTTCACAATGATGTGTAGACAGTGCAGTGTCACACTCTATAGTCAAGCGAGCCAGTAGTGCTGTGTCGGCACTGGAGTGCTCGAGAGAGTATAAAATAAAGATATTGCTCCCAGTAAAAATCATCAACAATCTCGCTCTGTCGCATGACTCCTCCTTGTTATTTGCATTAAGCACAAAAGGTTGCGCTCAGCATGCTCA
>CM067354.1:6175274-6362774 GCA_034190875.2 Urechis unicinctus
AAGTATCTTTCTATATAGCCATCTACCATTCATTTGGCTTCCGTTACAATCAATAAAACAATTTATATTGTGTCTAATACGGAAGCTGAAATCGCCTGTCTGAATGTGCGCTTGTGTTTCATCATCGACATGCGTGGACCATCGACATACGATTGTCTCTGTTTCCTTGTGTGTTTCAATTGTGTGTCGCGTGGGGCATCTTGTGGTCAGTACGGCGTATTGCATAACGCCAAACATGCTTTACAAATTTATCGCACTGACACGATTGATGATGATGGACTGCCCTTTATTATGCAACAGCTAATTGACACATGGAGTCCTCGCTTTGATGCTGTTGATTATTACTTGCGTTTCCACTACATTTGTATGTGCTTTCCTGGACGTATTGTTGCTGGCGAAGTACATTTTTGTGTTTAACATAACAAACAGAATTTAATCTGGAAAACAATTATGCTTACCCTAATGCATATATCTTATTTAAAACGCTTCAGGCTCAGCTGTTCAGTCATATCGCCAGCAGCAGGTGTATATGTATTGATTGGACCGGCAAGCGAGCAGTGTTTTCTCGCAGCTAGACGCGCGATAAAATCGGCTGCCGGGCTGAATATTGTCGCCAATCTAGCTATTTCTGATGATCTCTCGCAATACTCCGAGGTCGCAATATGGTGATTCTTTGCGGTTATCGTGCCAATCGGTGATTGTTTTCCAACGTCTGCCGACAGAGTTGGGTCTAAATAGAAAGGATATGGGAAAAGATGTCACTATAACAACAACGACACACTGCCGAGTCTATTTTAAAGTTTAATCGCGCATATTATGAAATGTTGTGACTTCAAACGAAAAATGTACGGCGTTTCGGTATATGTTATTTTGTACTCAGGTTAATGGATCTACCGTTACGATCGCTACCCTTTTGATTTACACACCTACGCATACGAATGGGTTTCTGAGTTTCTTTCTTTTGCAATTGTTGTGTCTTACAAATGAAAATCATCTCTTCCAACTCTTCACACGAATTATGCTTTATAGGTAAATAAGATGAACATTTCCACACGACCTCTTATAATTGCAGCATATATACCATCGGTACAATCTACTAAGAACATTTTTGGAAATGATGCATGCAGCGTCAAATTTTTAAATGCAGTTCATGGGTCTAATGACTATTTATCAAGCATCTAATTTTGCTTTTATTCGATGTCCTCGTCATCTGACAATATGTTTCCTTCAAATGTCTTACAGACGTGGCTACTCCTCGTGTAGCACGTGATGTAGTTTGCTTGGTTAATCATATCTACATTTCCATAAGAACATATCATGGTCATGAGCGTTTCACATCTTCATATTGATTTATCAATATGTTGCCACCCATTCAGTGTACCTCAAATCTTCAACAAACGTTAGTGCTGATTCAATGACTAGCTCAGCATGCTTGGAGAATGTTGTGCCCCTAACTGTAAGTTGGCGACCTTGTGGAGTTTGATCAGTGTTTTGCCCTCGCTTACTTGTGTCAAAATTGCCCAGCAAAAACGCCTTGTGCTTTGCATGCTTCAGAAACACAATTTGTTTTCCTATTTAATTTTTAATGGCAGACGATGTATATTATGCTGAACGCCTTGTTAAACTTGGGTTGATTCTGTTGTTCTCTCTGGTCGACACAGCTTGTGCGTGAGCAAATAACAGTTTATTTTGGGAACGTCCCCTGGTTATCATATGTTATGTGAGAACAATGCAGACCAAATTCTGCAAAGACTTCACACTCTCAATGACGTGGTACGAAAACGCAGAGTGCTGAATGTGCAAAGTAGCGATGGCTTGCTTCGAACCTGTAATGGAGATCCCTGTGTGCATTATGTTAAGTCGTCGGGTGCAATTGCATTGAAGAATAGTCAGCTATGTAAACAATCTTCATGAATGATTTAAAGCTGGTGGGGTTTGAACAAAATAGCAATGTAATGATTCCCTGGGCAACTGGTTTAACTAGGTTATATAGCGTGATGAATATGAATCCTTGTGAAGCAGTTAACTCAATGATGTGAGGTCAGTGAGATCGACATATTTCAATGATGCTAGATGCGTTGCCTTGGCGAAAATGAATGGATGTCACCTGATTTACCAATGTTCTACTACTGACTTGTGCAAAGTGCACGCATCATTCTGAACAAATGCTCAGGAGAAATACAGTTTATGGCAAATTTTTTCCAGAATTATTGGACGAAAATATGCGCTTCATGATTATATGTGCAACCCCCCTGAGAGACAAGCTGGCGCCACCAGGCCGATATAGATCTATAAGCAATCTATGATATAGCTGTCTCCAACATAAATTTTCTGACATGAACCTCTGGGATGTACAGGATTATCTAATCATATCACATAACCAGTTTATGCCCGTTGCGGGCATAGTCAATTCTCTTCGATCTTTCTGTACAGCCGTCTGTCATTCATTTAGCTCAGGATACAATAAATATAATCATTCATTTTGCTATCGGTGCAAAAATAGAATAATTTATTTTCCGTTTTGCTACACATAAAATGCTATAGATGATTTCCTCATTGCACGAGCCAAATGACACGTCATTCTATGGATGATTTCCTCATTCCACGGGCCAAATGACACGTCAGTGGCTACAAAGATACTCAATTCGAAAATATCATATTAAAACCATTGTTTGTTAACGAGGGCGGTAGATGTTTTGATATACCCGTCGAGTATGATAGCAATGAATGCGTTCTCACTATGATTTAATTTATGAAGGAAACGACGTCATAGCAACCCTTGTCAACTGGTGATATCCGTGTTGACTGATGTCTAGTTATGCAGCAATGCCAGTATAAGCGGAATACTTCACTATCTGACACGTGGTCAAGCTGGACGTGTATGCACCACTACCTCCAAATCGTAGAGGGCTCTGAGTGGATAGATCAGAGCTACACTGACCCCGATGTTTTCCCCCAGTCGATTGGGATGCGAAATTGTTATTCTCTGCCAATCTGGCAGTTAGTTGCGCCAGTTTGTATCACCGTCTCTCGAGTATTGTTGCATACCTAACTGCAGGACATAAACGGTATTGCGCTGTTGCACAAACATAAGAAGCGCCACTATCAGTATCTAATGTGCTCTGCGGTTGCTGTTGAAGAGCGCCAACACTGATGATCTGTGCATAATTATCTTGTGTGCAAGCTCTTGCGGTAGAGACATGGCCGAGACAAGCACTATCCAGGAATAGTCAATTGGTCCAGCCTATGCACAATCGATAACGGTCATAGACCTGTGAAGCGCTGAATACAAGGTAAGACTTTTCTACCTTATTCGATTTATATGTGTCTGATTCATCGCCACCTTCTCCTGTGTTTTTATTTAGTTGTACTGATGCTATTTCTTTAACTGATTGTCCCTATTGGTATATCCAATGTATTTGGCATGCTAGTGACACTGACCATTATTTTGATCCCGAACACAGCAGAATAGAGACCCGTGCATATATTCGGCTGTTCCGTAAATGAGAACGTATGAAAGAATGGAAATCTTTTTACGACATTGAAGCCAACGCGATGATGGCGAACATTTAACACATGATTATGATCGCCATCTGATGCGTTGTTTGGAAGTGTTACAATTTTACAGCCGTTATGATTACACTCTGTTTCATTCGGAGCCTCTGGAGGATTGGCCGTGCCTAGGATGTTATTTTACTAATTTGGCAGCTTTCTTAATCCATATTTTTGGCTCCTCATTCGTTATATGTATGTCATAAATGTATGTTACATCACTGTCGCGGACAATCTCCACCACTGCTGTTGATTATCATCATTTAGTGGAATATAAATCACAAATATGGATGATACAGATTCAGATGCAATAAGTTTTCTTCCACAACATTTATCTAAAATGCATTGACATCAACTATCAATTAACAGTAAAACTGGCTACTGTTCCTATGTGTGGTAATTGAAGAAGTTATCGCTTTGTCGGTAGTCCATAAAACCGAGAGGCTGTTAGAGCAAGTTTACGTGTGTTGTAGTCGTGTTTCACGGAATTGGATATCTTTGTAATTCAGTTTCCCTGTGTCAGCACTATCAAGGCACTTATTCTTGCCAGCCATTAGCGCAACAAAGAATATTGTGCAGCTAAATACTCACGAATATTAATTACAAAGTAGCAAGCGCTACTCAGCTCAATTACACTTAAGTGAATTTAAATTAAGGTAGGATGTTCACAAAGATGCCAGAAATAATGATTGTGTGGATGTAACACGACTGCTAGGTTTGTTCGTAATTTTTTTTCAATCGCGTTGGATTAGATGTGAGAATTGCGATTTTCATTATTAATTAGGTTTAGTACTTACACGTAAATATCAAGACATATTCCTCATCTAATCAATTCCAACTTTAACTTACTAACGAGATGCAAGCACACTAGCTGTTGTTGCGTGACAAACAAAGTCCAAGACCTGGGATAATTCACAAGCACGATTATCCACAAGAACAGAGGAGAACAATTAAAGATAAGCCGTTTGTTTCTGTAACATTCAGTATATTTTGTCATTAACGCCACATATTGTTACTGCTTATAGTGGACGTTGTTATCAAGAGGAGCCAAAAACACTGTAGCATATTTTTCTGACTACTATTATTTATCACAAATCTTAGGCGTGGATGCTTTTAAGTCACGGTGACTAAAATATACTAATCGAATAACTGAGTTATCTACAGGTGACAAACGCTTAAAACCGTCCGTACCATGCAGCAAAATTTATAAACTCCGAATCAAGCTGACATCGATATCGTATTTGTTTTGGTAACAGATGTGTATAAAGCACTGCAGAAGAGGGGTCGATATATCGGTTATCCCAGCGCATCAGATCGTTACGGCGTTTCACTTGGAACACAGGTAGATCGTATAAGATATTACAGTTACATTAGGATCACAGAACGTAAGCCTCAAGTGATAGTGGTGGCCATGCTCTAGTCATGTACCAACAGAGAGGCGCAAACAACTCCGTAAAATAAAGTCGACATTGTATTAAGCCTGGTGAATAGCTCAATACTACAATGTTCAAGTTCGCTAATTATTGGTTGAAATTGAATGATATGGTTATTCTCTGCAGATTGGGCAATTAAAATTCTATTTTGGAACCCGAGTAAGTTACCTGCATCATTTGCGGGTAGCCAGTGTCAGCTCTTTAGCTGTAACGATTTCACTCGTCTTTATGTTCACCGATGTTAAGGGCGCCAATGTCAGCTATCGATAATGAATGACAATGTAGGCGTTGGTCAAAACATCGTCGTTAACGCCGTTTTTAGTGATGCTTGCATGTGAGGAATTTAGGATAATCTCCAAATTATAATACAGTTTGATTGTCTGCACAAAACCTGGACGCAAGAGCATGTATATGGCTATTGAGTCCATCTATGTAGAACGAAGGACGTGGCAGAGGTCCTGTTACATCTAGTTATGCTTTGCAACAAGCTCATGAATGCAACAATCCTACAGCCTGCAATCGATGAAGGTTTGACGGATTGTTGTATGAAATGCGGCTAGCGTTCATATGTGTGTTTATGTTGTGCTTATTTGCCCAGACGTTTTTGTCATGTGACTTACATAAGCTTCTCAAGACCAGCCTTTGCATAAATGCAGCCACTGTAACAATATGAATAAATGTGTTGGTCTTCTATCTGACGTCCACAATGCATTTTCTTAATGGCACACTTGCTTTATGTTTATGTTTGCTGGTTATTGTATTGTATCCACTAACTAGTTGCGATCATTTGTTGATGCACATATTTACATTTTGTCTTCAAAGAAAAGCAAGTTTCACAAGACATGTAAACATTTAAACAGCCCAGCAAGGTACGCATGGGAGAAGAATCGTGTCTGAATATGCTTTGTGAGTTGCGTCCAAGGTTCGATTACTTAACAACAATAATAGTTTAAAACGAATGAAGGCACAATTGATACTTTCTCGAGGTACTATACCGAGAGATATTTTACAACAAATGGTTTTTAAACAAAGGGATTGTGTTAGAGAGTAATTGACAACTTATGGTTCATGACACAACCGGTGATATTTAGGAAGGTGGTTGCATGATCATTAAGTAAACATCACATATTATACTTTGCGTTGGTGTATCGCAGCTGGCAGCATGCATGGTCGACTTGATGTTTGTGCAAGTCAGCTACTACTGTGTTCATTATCATGTTGTAGTCCGCCTATATTATTTACGGGAAGGTTTTGTACATTGTAGCAGTGATCTTTGGTGTACAAAGGCATCTGACGCGCACCTTATTAACTGTACTCTTTCTTCCTGTTTTTGAAATCTAGCTGGGAGCTGAAATGGCCCACTTTGGAATAAATAATGCCGCGACAATCGATAGGCAGCTGGCATTGGGAGGATAAAACAGTATCTTGAGCCGCACACATCACCTCAAATGAACTGTTGTCTGCTTTAACACCAAATCGCTTCACGATATCCACCAACAGAAACTCATTACAGTGAGACGTATGGACACGCCTATCTGCACACCTGTTATCATGTTACCACATGCCTCAAATCTGAAGGCAATATTTGGTCGAAACATTTCGACCTGGGAATAATAAAAGAGCAATCGTCGATTAGCAGGAGAGCATTTCTCACAGTTATATAGCGAATTTATCTGATGTAATATGTCACGTCAAATAACATAGCTCGATATCATAACTGACATAAGGGCAGCCCTACAGCTTTGCCAGGGTAACCTCGAATGTACTACAACCTGTATTACAGATATGCTGTAACAGGTTTTATTAACAGAAATCTATTGTACAAACCGTGGATATCTTTGTAAATCACATGATTTTCCGTTTCATAGGGAGGCACATTAGGGCTCAACTAAGAGGCAGTGCATAAACATGTAAAGTACAGGTCGGTCCGATGCAAAGAGAATAATCAATCTCTGTCGCCAGTTCAAGGGCTTGCTGACTGGATGAGCCTTTGTTTTTGTCTTAACAGCAGTTGATCGTTGACAAGTCAATTGGTAATGACATGTCGAAGCCTTCACAAACTGCATCAGCATGGTTTTTGTAGCATTGGATAGGCCAAAAAGGCGAGTTATGATTCAAAAAAGTAAGAAAAGCTCTTTTCCATTCTAACTTAGAGAGCATACATATGTATACGTTCATAAATATATGTTTTTATGTATATATAAATATATATATATAAGATGAAACGTGTACATTAATATATAGATGCATGAATATATATATATATTTAGATATATATATATACACCTTTAAATATATATATACATAAATAATAAATATATATATATATATATACGTATAAATATTTAAATATACGTAAATAATTATACATATGTATAAATATGTAGATATGGATATAAATATATATATATATATATATATATAAATATATATATATATATATATATATATATATATGTATATATATATATATATATATATATATATATATTATATATATATATATATATATATATATATATATATATATATATATATATATATATATTATATAGTGACGATTATTCGTTACTATACACATTTATAGTACACTTGTGCTATCTTATATTATTATATATATATAAGGCGTATTTATTTATATAATGAAAATATATGAATAAAAACACATGTTGTATATATCCTGGTATATTCTTATGGTGAGGGTCGTCATTCTCTATTGACTAAAAATAGTGGATTAATCATTTTTGAAAGTATATTCGTACGTGACTAGAGTTAAATTAACATATTGTAAAGGTCAAATATTTCCATGCATTTTGAAAGGAAACATAATTGAATGTGGACATAGCGGTATATCCTTACGTGACCCAAGTCTAAAAGGTTGGCGGTTGTCAGGTCGCCTTTTTTATTCCTGGTATATCTTGGTCCTCAAAGGGTCGTCATTCTCTATAATATTAAAAATCAAAAATTAATCATTATATGAAAGATTATATTATACGTGACTAGAGTCTACTAACATATTGTAACGGTCAAATATTTCCATGCATTGAAGAGGAAACATATATTGACTTGATGTGGACATAGCGGTATATATCCTTACGTGGACCCAAGTCTACGAAAGGTTGGCGGTTGGTGCTATCGCCTTCGTCCCTAAATATGTATATATATATATATTATATATAGATATATATAGAGAGAGAGAGATATAGAGAGAGATATATATATATATATAGAGAGAGAATAGAGAGAGAGAGCTCTAGATTATATATATATTGTTGAGATTTATATATATATTCTATATATATATGCGATATCCTCTATATATATCTATATATAGGATATCTATATATCTATATCTCTCTATATATATATACTATATATATATAGATATATGAAGGATATATCTATAATATATATATATATATATATCTATATATATATATATATCTCTATCCTCCCTTCGCTTTTGTTGCTTTACCCCCCGGCTCCCTTTTCTCTCAGTCACGGCAATGAAAGGATGCGTATTCGGGCGGTATGTTTATAGGAACGCCATTGGTAGAGGATTAGAGTGTTGGTTAATTATTACAGCGATTATGATAATGATACTGTTGATGATGATGAGAGAAATGAAGGATTAATGAAAAATATTTTGGCACCATCAAATGCGTGAATGACGTTATACAAACATATAACTATTGTCCACAGGGGCAGCTTTGACGCTATTGTCGCATCTCTAATTGTATTATCACTGTAATTTCAGCCTTCTAATCAAGTCTGCTATATTTGAATGTTATGTCCAGCTGCTCGTTGTGCTGCAGTCCCTCATTTATTATTCTGAGCTTCATCATTCAAAGATGTACGCCATTGTCCCTGAGCTTGATTATATATATATATATATATATATATATATATATATATATATATATATATATATATAGATATATAGATAGAGAGAGAGAGATATAGATATATATAGAGAGAGAGAGATATATATATATATATAGATTATATCTATTATATATATATCTAGATATAGATATCTCTATTATCTATATATACCTATATATATATCTCTATCTATATATATATATATATATATATATATATCTATATATATATATATATCTAGTTATATATATATATATATATATATATATATGTACGTCGACATTTATTGTAATTATTTTCGAGATGTATTCTGATAGGCTGTAAAGTAAATACCATGGCCGTTAAATGTCAGCTGTTTTAGTGTTACCGACTGGTGTGTTTTGCAGCATTTTATGCAGTGTTACATGGAATAGTTGGAGGTCGACTCTCGTCACGACACTTCCTTTCCTCCAACGTCTGCATTGTTTACCACTCTATATTGTCGTGTCCGCTCTATAGATATCGTCAGCAGCCTTACCTTTTGTCGTGACGAGTTGCGTGTGTTGGTTATCGCATGGTCACGTGGGTGATATGGGGAAAGAACACGAGTACGCGGAGCATCCGAATGTCCTTCCCCATATCACCCACGTGACCATGCGATAACATACTTATCACGATGGCACCTACACGCTGTCTCCTACTAATTATAATTAGCGTGAACCTATGTTATGTAAGGTATCTGCCTGGGACCTGTAAATATGAGAGGTTGGCCCTTAATCCCCATTCGGCCTCAGCTGCCTGTTATGATGGTTTCAACTATAGGAGATCCCTGAGATTTTTATCTTTATTAGTGTGCCTGATTAGAATATGCTTCGATTTTTGTTGGGTGAGACTTGCAGAACCTCCCCAACTCCGGAAATCAGAGCTCCGCCGACTTCGTCGTTGTTTGATGCTAGCAACACTGTAGCGCAGTAGACACGGCTCGGCAGGTGTTACAATTTCGCGCCTCAGCATGATTCCGGGGAGATGGGATAATACCCTGACTTCCCGATGAGCGATATGCAACCAGATTAACGGCTGGTAAGCAAATGACTCTTGAGAAAACCTTCGTTATAAGACTTGCAAGGTGTGCGTGATATTAAGAACCTCCGTAGTGTTGCCATGCTAGAGCAGCAGTCTCTGTGAGGACCTTCTCAAATGAAATTTTTTCTCGGTGATATAACGACACGCTTGCAGTTATCGCGCGGCAAACTGTGCGTTTTAGGCAATATGGGAAAAAGGCCGAGCTTTTTCTCGAGCTCTGATTGGCTGAGAGTAGGGTGCCATGCGATAAACACATTTAGCGTCTAGAGAGTAACAAGCTCAGCTAATGCTACACGCAGCTTATGGTAGGGTGTTTTCTCACTCAGGCATAGAGCTTATAGATCACCGTCCTGCTGTGGTATTGGACGTATAATTCTTTAAAGTAAATTCCTATTATCTGAACGCAGCTGCTCCCATGCGAGCGATAAACCAGCCTCTGTAAACGCGCACATCTCACTTGGTCTACCAACGGCCTTCATGCTACATCTTATCGCCATTTCGACCAGCCTTACTTTGATGGAATGCACAATATCCTCAGGCCACGTTACTAACCAGCAATCGCCACTCCACGTTTATCCAATTTGTATAATACATTACATGCAAAACTTATTCAGGTTCATGCGAGGCCTACCCTTCAATTGGTTCTACGAGACTATATCATACCGTGATAAAGATGGTATCTAATCAAATGAACAATATTTGAACAGTTGGCTTATTCAATATCCCTGGTTAACGCCACATGGGGCGCATTGCCAGCGTCACAGATGTAGTCTCTATAACGAGTAACACGTCAATTTACATACTATCGACAGCGACTCTTTATAGATAAGAAGTACTTGGTACTATCGCATGGTTTCAGGACTGTCACTATTGCCCACAAAGATGGCCGTGCTGCCGATCTAACGTTTGGTTTGGTATCAATAAAAAACATGGGTAATAGACAACATTATAAACAATAACCTCATCAATGTAATGTGGACATCACCATATATCACATTATCTTGCGTGATACCTGTTGTTCCAGCGATACTACCTCACATCTGGCATACAGAAAAAGACACAATGAAAAGCGTATCATCGTTCCACGTACGTATTGTCTGAATGTATATAAACTAGACGTGAAGAATTGGCAACTGTACAGTTTCAACTGGATGACAATAACACTATCAACACTAGTGGCTTATTGTCAAGACGTTGGATATGGTGTTGAAATACACATTCAGGTGTGCCTGGTCGTGGCTATTACATACTATGTCAGCACAGTCTGTAATAATAAAAACACGGTAACTTGACTGTTATTATTTATGTCGAGCCTATGATATTAGTGGTTGTTTTTTATCAATAAAATGTTTGAATTCAGATTTGTTTTTGTACTTCAAAAGACCGACTGAGAATAAAACAACTCATTTCAATATTATTGATTGGTATCTGTAAAATAAGATATATCTTTTCATTATATGCCCTTTGTCGTACATGTCACAACATTTGTCTTGTGGTGTCGCCTGTTACAATTTTGTAGATCAGTAGAGGCCGTGCTCGCAGCATCGAGATGGAACAGAGGTATTTCCTGATGTTACTGAACCGGTATTAACATTTCAATTTATACCTGCGAGAACTGCACAAATATAAGCATCAAGCGTAAACACGCATAAATTAAGATTTGTGTCACATGCAAACACCATCTTAGCTGTGGGGTAGCTAATAAACAAAATATCAACCAGAAGCTATGACTGAAAACACGTGTTTGATTCATTTTCACAGACGCGTTAATAGCTCTTGTAATATGTGACTGGGTAGTATGTTGAGTACTATTCCGAAATACAGACGACAATTATCAGACTATAAGTTATTTGCACCGTTGTATTTAATTAATTGCCACCAAATCTGTGCATAGCTGATTTTCAAAGGAATTAATGTTGGCTGAAAAATAACCAGCAAACCAGTTTACGCTTCCTGCAATATATCCTAGCAGAGTTTAATGGGATCTATAGAATGTGATTGTTGGAGCGTTAAATTGGCCCAGATTGTTGAGCAAAGAGGCTGTTCCATCTACTTGTCGGAATCATTTGTAATCAGTTAATCACATCCGTCAGCTTTGAGTGCTCAATTAGCACATCAGTTATTCAACTCAAAAAGCAATTTCTGCAGCTAAGAGTCTTGGTAGATCAGCCGTTTGGTTCTGCCCTATGCAATCTTAACTACTATATATGCTGCGCTACCAATGTCGAAACAATTCCGACACCACTGTTTTCTTTGTGAACCATATCGCTACAGGGAGCCCCTCACGTATATTTTGTTGGTCGCCTAGGATTTGCTACGTTCTAATTGTGAAGAATAGGTAACGTTTAAGAATGTTCGCCTGGGTAACTTGGTCGCAGTTGATGGTAAATGTTCATTTTTAGTTCCTAAGCAACAAACCAATTACGTGCGTCTAGTGGGATTGGCATATTGCAGTGGCATGGAATTTGTTGCTGTACCTACAGCGTGATGGGTATTCAATGTTTACTAATCGATTTATAGGAGCGAAAATCAGTTAATATAGATAATTACTTCGCCTAGGCCGTTATGCATTGAGGTTGTTTGCTGTGCGTGCTATAGATGCACCATGGTATGTGGCAATCAATCAAATCTGCTATCCTCGGCATATAGTCGAGCCTCAAAAAGGGGCTTTCACTTTTACCAATTATTGCCCGAGCAGTCAATAAGTTGTGGTAACTCTCTAATGCTTTTCCTGCACATTATCGTTCACAACAAAACTAAGTAGTGTTTCATTTTTGATATATGAAAGCATGTTTGTCACTCATTGAGATATTAGTCAAGATATGGAATAATAACATATAGTTAAGCTCCTGAGGGAGACGGCATAAATGAGCCTGGAGGCTAATATGATCGTGTGATAGCGAAACTAGGCAGATAATACCTACAACAGATATGTATGAGAGTATATGGGAAGGCGCAGGGCTCAATATGCACAATGATGCTATGATAATCCGTATCTGTTTCAAATGACTAAAAGGTATTTGTGGGTTACCCTTGTCATCAGGTGTTTTTTATATGCCAATAATAATGAATAGCAATATATCTAACCTGGTATGTTTTACATATATCTGACTGCTGACACAGGACAGCAGTTGTCAAGTTAATGGGGTTTTTATTAACTGCAATATTGTTATAGGCTTGATAGTTTTGTGGCGGCTGGCATTGGTATTATCAATATTGCATAATACATGGTCCGTTATTGGCTTGTGCCTTACACCAGGATACATTGCATAAGCAAGGAACTATGTAATAGCTTCTTACTCAATCTGTAAAGCCTAAATTGCCCTGTTTATCTATTCTTTCAGCATTGCATAATGTTATTTAGTTGTATTGAGGTAGACTGCGATGCGAAAAGATAAATGCTGGAATCAAACCGGTTGCGCTCAGCATATTCAAAGAATGTGTACGTGTTTAGTAGTACGTACATGTGGCAGAGCATTGCCAATTTTCTGTAAGCATGGTGAATGATTCGATTACTGCTACCATACTTAGAATTGACGGTATTGTATTACTACAAATACGTTAATGATAGTGACAGCAAGCTCAGTATGACAAACGACATAATTCACAGCACTCTTGTTCTTTTTTTTTTTCCTTCCCTTTGTAGTTTCTGTTCCTACTTCGCATATGCAAGCAACTGCAGAGAAAGCATCTAGGTGTACAGGTTTACACACTAGGCTCGTAAATGATCCCATACTGTTTGATATAATATATGATGGCGAGTTTTGCTGTGCGCTGGGTTATTAAGAGCCTTTCAATGTTTCCAATGCGCTATCTCAAATATTAAACATTTGCTTTATTTATTGCTGCATTTGGAATGCATTCAATGTTGCAAAATAATTCGTTATTTAGCTTTGCAATCATAGCGTGACAAATTAGGAGAGCTATTTAAAGTCTTATGGCGACAACTTCAACTTTTTTTCGGCAAGTTGTTTGCTTTTTGTTTTCAGTTGGTGTCCTCCTCGTCCGAGCTATAGATGACACCATTTTTAACAACAATTATTCCCGCTAAGGCTTTAGTTGCTTTTGATGATGTAACACACAGTGATTGATTGTTTATTTATTCATACTAATTGTCAACCCCTTGCAAACCTCCATTCCCGATAGGTTTCTGCTGCTGTAGCAGCTACCATATGTTCCCTGCAGCTGATAAAGGTAAGCCATGGCCTTTTGATCTATATTAATATAGCAATTGCATTTGTCATATATTTACCCAATCACTTATTCTTAGAAGTATACTAAAAGTTGCCCCGATGACGATAATATGACATATCTTAAGACGATATTTCAATCGAGTCCCACCAAGAGTAGTGGTATTGAATTGATGAATACACTTTAACCCATTTTGTGTGCACCAAATATTATATGCAATAAATGCCAAATCGTCCATGTTCGAGTACCTGTCTAATACAGATTATCGAAAATAAAACGCCTCAATATTATATGGTTTCGCTGTCTCAAGTATATCTTTGACACTAATCTCTGAGATAACATCTGAATCACGCTCATGCCACAGAGCTGTTATGGCAACGAGACTCAGTGAATATATCATGTGAACGGAGTTTTATCAATTGCAAAGGTAAACATGTTAACTGGCTTAATTAATCAGTCATACAGAGGGCAGCAGTTGTCAATCCATTGTTCAAGCACCCCAGTTATGCAATATATATAATATTTCAAAACATATCAAGTATCACGGAGGGCGTTGAGATAAACGGATAATACATGCGTTTAATGTATTCATGCCGAAAACGAATTTTCCAATAATATGCATCTTTTACGCAATATTGTTTATTGGTTTTAGCACCAGGCTGTGCCTTGGCTGACTGTGCTGAAACGTATAAAGGTAATATCGATGGTTTAAAATAAATTTAAAAAATAATATAATTAGGTAGCTTTATAGTGCAATTGCCAGCTTATGGTAAGAGTCACAAACGCCATTATTGCAAAGGTTGCAATTGTCTATGCATCCGACATAATACATTGTATGTGCACATTCGACCTTATATCAAACATGATTAACAAGATATATGATGTGTCTGGTCATAACTAAATGAGAACGTTTTGTGTTGTATGTCGAACTATTTTGAGTCCTTTTAATTTGCGCATTTAATAGTTGGGTTGCAGACAAATCCTCATATGAAACGAAGCATATTGACCAATTTCTTTCCCGTGCACAGGTTTTTGAGTAGTATAGAGACAGGGGTACGAGCGCGGTTTCCAAATGGACTCACATAAGCCAGCCTGCAGTGTGCTCGCACCTCCCCAGTCTCTATACTACAGTGTCAACCAGCCCTTCCAGCCGATCTTCTCCAGGGCCACACTAAAAGAGGCGATCACCAGGACCTTGAGGAATAAGCTCTTTTAAACGACTCACACGCTCCAAAAGGTCCTCATACTTTGATTCAAAATCCCTCACCTCAATCTCAAGGTCCACCTTCTCCTCCGTTAAATAATCCACATCTACCCGCAGTTCGGCCACCACATTTTGATCGGTGCTCATTCTATACCTCAGCCCCTCATCTGTTCAACAGATCGACGCGTGCCCATAGGCCAGAGTGTCTACACCATTCTCAGCTATCCACCGCTTTGAGTCAAAGGAGGAGAGAGACACCTTGTTAACGTGGAGACCATATATTTTGTGGCAGTCACTCCTGAGCATGTTCATTCCGTGGCGAAACTGCTTTTGGACGAACAGCGACTCCACGTACTGAGTGTGCCGTAGATGCTTCTTCACCACCACCTTCTTCACATCTTTTGCTTTTTTGATCTCATCCCGGCTCGACATCAAGATCGAGTACATCTTAGGGTGCAGACCAACATACTCCTTGATGGGCCGGCCGGCGCACTCATCCTTCATCTTCCCCAGAACCTTCTTGTTCACACTGCTGTAGATACTACGGGAGGGATGGAAGTTACTAGTGTCAAAGAGATGCCCATCTTCCTTCATGTCAGCATGGTAGTCGTTGTGCTCGTTATGAAGTGCAGTAGGATACTCCAAGTCAACCTCAAGTATGTATCCAGTTTCAGCATCATCTGGGTGGTCCTGTATCTGTAGATCCTCGGGCCGAGCCACCCATTCAATGCCCACAGTTGGCCAAGGCTGACTCATAGCCCACCCATACAAATTGTTAGCATCAAGGTACTGAATGTAGCTCGTTGGTTTATCCTGGTCAAAGTCATCCACGAGCGGGTTATTGGCCTAAAGTGGCGGCGCGACACCATGCTTATACCACCGCGTAGACCTTTCTCAATGAACAGATGCTTGTCATAGTCGGTGAGTAGCTCGAGTTCCACGCCTGGGCTCTTAAGCAAAGCATCCCACGACAAACTTGGGCTGGTATAGTAGTAAGCCAGATCCAACCCGTACTGCTTAAGACAGGTCTTGCAGAACACCTCATGTTCTTACACCCAAACACGCTCCAGATCTTTTTTGTGCGTTTACGTAGTCCACAGCAGATATACCCTCCTCAGAGAGATTGCTGTAGAACTCCTGGATTGGCGGCAAAAGGGAATCAAACTTATCCAAGCTGTCCATGAACTCATAGGGGAAGACTCCCTTACGCAACAGCAACCGCCACTTCATCTGGTTTGGCTCATATTCCGCCGTCACAGCAAAGACATATGGGTTGTTAGCAGACACCAGCTTATCAAGCGAGGCCAGGAGGAACTGTGCACTGTCAATGAAGCGCAACTGTCCAAGCGACAGGGAGATATATTTCTCCATGTTGTTGGGGATACAGTTGATGTTCCCCTCCACTTTGCTTATACCCTGCATCAAGAGATGGGAGTCATAGCCCCGCAGGTTATGGAACACTACAGGGATGGGTGTTTTCTTGGGACTTAGCCGAAGTTTCAGATTACACCCGTTATGGGCTGGCCCTCTGTACAAGCCTGTTATATTGCAGTGATCGTGGACAGAGTCACAGCCCAGTTTTTTCTGTCACACATGACAGTGGGTTGCAGCCTTATGCGCCCTTCTATCCTCCTGAGTCATGGGGAGAACTGCTTTGATCTTTCTCTCCTCCTGCTGCAGAGCCTGTAAGAACTTCTCCACAGCCTCGCCTCCTCTATAAACCACAGGGGGTTCGGTCTTTTGTGCGACTAACACCTTACATCAAGGCGCCATTACAATTAAATTGACCTCTCCAACAAATTGCGCAGAGAGACCTCTGTCCCATAATCCAGTTACAGGGCCTGATAATCAGGCTTGGAAGAATCAACAAAAAATGCTGTATGAGCAAATACAAAACTCATATGTGACTGAATTTCATTGTTTTCCTGTTTTTCCGCACCCCTTTGCATGACAGGTCTCTTGAACCTAGCTTTAAAGTGAAATGGAGTCTCATAGTCACAACGAGATTGACCACCATTTTGTCAAGGCTGCACCTTTTGGGACCACTAATGGAACAAACGATGTTACTTAAGCAAGTTAGTTTATATGAACCCATGGTAATCTTGGCTCGGACCCTTTCTTGGTGAATGGCAGTGGCTACCACATCCCTATAGGCGACTTCATGTAATTTGATCACCCCCTGAAAGTCAAAATTTGGTGCATGAAGACCATTTGTGGCTTGATTGTACCTTTTATTGGCAAGTAGCACATGCTCAGGATCGGTTTCATTAATGTCATCTGCAATTCGCCGAAAGCACTGTTCACATGCCTTCACTTTCATCTTCTTGAACAAATACCCTCCTATATATGGCAAAATGTTTCCCTCTTGCAAAGGGATATCGGTTTCACGGTTCACTGCCTGGGGGAGCACCATCACTGACATCAAGTCCTTTACTGATGGAGGGAGGTCCAGCATAGATGTCCATTCGTGATCTTTGGTCACATCTGTGGGACTTGGCATTGAGGCAGTAGCCCCGGTCAAAGCATCCCCTCTCTTACTGCTAAGCGAGAACAAAAAGGCATCGACATCTTCTTTACAATTACCTGATTAGCCTGGCAACAACAGGGCATCAACCAGCACTTGTCGAAATGCTGTTCGGAATTGCTGAGTATTAGGGTTGTCCCTCTGGCCGCCTTTCCCTCTAATGACTGAGAACAGTTTCTCTAAGCAGTCCTGGTTAAGGCGATTTGTGATGAGGAAGGCAAAGCCATGTTCATTTTGGAGGCTCTCCCACAGTTGCATAATGCAGTTGATGGTCAAAGTCCACCCTTCTAGGCAAGGCAGAGCCCTGCCTTTGCTGGGCTTAACAGTTTGCAGCCATTCCTTAATCTCAGCCAGGACAGCCATATGGGTTGATTTTGGAGATATTGCACTGCGCATTGGGGCAGAGTTATGAAGGGTTTGACTGTTGAAACAGTTGAACAGCTTATCGATATTTTCGATAAAGTTTGCAGTTTGTTGTGCTTCGTCAGGGAGGGCACCTAGGCTGACCATTGTGGTGATGCCTGCTGTCACTGAATGGCTGAAGACTTGTGTTGCACACTTAACGCGGAGTGTGGAAAAGGGAGGAAGCTCAATATGCTTTGCGGTCAACTTGGGAGCCATCCTGATTGGCAGTTTACTGTCCTTTCCAAAGAATAGGACAATATATTCCCAAGAGACGCGTTTGTTATCAACAAAACGTTGATGCGGACACTTTTCACCAGATGGGGTGGATCATACATGACAAAAGTTTTGTTATTGTTGTGCAGGAACCAAGGCTCCTTCTTGTTGGCTCCTATGTGCACCTGCAACATGCTCCTGTTGTTCGAGCCTTGGTCTCAAATGACAACTTTCACGACAGACCAGAATCTTCTACCTTTGAAATGCATTCCCTTAATCGAAAAGACATATTTTCACCTACCATTGGTCCACTTGATAGGAAATATCCAAGGGGCTGTTTCCATTTATCACACAGACCTCTTACCAGAAAGATAATTGCATGGTTAGCAATGTATTTTGTGCGGCCCATGTTTCAAAAATCTTCAAAACCCTCCACCTCGTCTCTTCCAGGATTGTAGGGAAGATTAACACCTTCATTGATTGCCATCTCATCAAGTATTATGACATACACCTTGGACTTGGCCTGCATAGATCTCACTTTGAGCTTGAGAGCCTCAAAGACTTCTCCGTTGAACCCCGGGTAGATCTGTCAGCAATAGAAAAACAGACAGAAAGGAGTTTAGATCAATACAGCCTGACAACAAATATATTTCAAGTTTATATTTAAGTACAAATCCTAGATACATATAATCTGTGGTCAACATTTCACAGTGAATTTAATTGCAAACATAATCATGGAAAATAAGGGTGTGCCTTTTCCATTACACCTTTATCTGGGTTATTTCTTTCCGCAGAGTTGAAACTGAAGGCAGCTTAAATAACTTCTGTAATAATCGATACGTCCCGAGACTTAAGTGCAGAAGCGAGATGGCAAGGGATTTATCACAAGGTGTCCATCTTCTGCCTTTTGCAATTTTGGTCCCCTGACGTATCTGGCACATGATAAAGTCAAGAGCTGGTTTTTCTAGGTAATCAGAAAGCTCATCCTTCAGTTTCGTTAGTCTGGCCTGAGTGTTCTTCACCTAGAATGTAAAGAACACAAACTTTGAATGATGTTTCCTTTTTTATCAAATGGCAATATGCCGCAAGCTTTTTCACTTATATTGGTGAAAAAAATAGCAAAAACCCACTAAAAGGTAAGTAAATCCAAATCTCATTCAATAACAAAACACATGACATTTTAAACTTACTTTTCTGACTATTACGTGCATAGGTGTGGTCTGCTGTAACACAGCAAGTTTGCCTCTGAGTCTGCAGTTGGCCATTTTCAATTTTTGAATTTGCCTCGTCATCTGAAGCTTCTTTGGGGACAAAGCTTCTGTTTTTTGTGGAGACGTAAGCGACATCCCTGGTGTTGACAAGACAGGGCCTACAACAACCACAAATATACCATCTACACTGAATTGTAAGAAAACAAAAGAGTAGCTAAATTCAAACATATTACTAGTATAACCACTAGAAAAACATACAGAACACTGAAAATATAATAATCAATTTAATGCTAGCTATTTAGCAATAAGCACTAAAAAGCAATAATATATATATATATATATAAATATAAATATAAATATATATATATATATATATATATATATATATATATATATATATATATATATATATATATATATATATATATATATATATATATATATATATATATATATATATATATATATATATATATATATATATATATATATATATATATATATATATATATATATATATATATATATATATATATATATATATATAGTGTTGATTTTGTTTGCAGTATTGGCGAAGCAGCCTAGTTGATTAGATGTGCCATTCTTGGGAAATGATAGACATTACACATAGGCATTATATACAATGTCAATGTAAAAAGCCTATAACCATAAGTTTTACAAAACAAGCACAAACATAGATTAACGTGATCATATATACACCCATTAATTTCATATTAACCTTGCCACTGTGATCAAAATACACAAGAACAAATTTTTGAATGCCCATGTAAACTTAGTCACATTGTCTATTATTATGAAAGATGATGTTTAAATATATTTTGCAATATCAAAATAATTTAAATTAAAATAATTCTCAAGAGGCAACTTAAAACAAAAAATAATTCACTTACGGTCAGCGTTTGCTCCAGATCCATTGGTGATAGTTTGTGGCCGTTTGATCGAATACTCTGTGGAGGGTTAGGAACATTAAATTTTGTTGGTACTGCATTCCCGATGAGCTTTTGCTTATTGAGAGGTTTCATAAATTGGTTGTCTTCAAAGTGGAGTGAGCATAACCGACAATTGTCATAAAGATACTTAGCACTTCGTTTGTCTAAATCTTGACGTCGACAATTAACAACCTATCGCTTGCACCTGAAAAATAAGACTTGCACATCCATTGGCATTGCAATAAACTGATAGACGAACACAACTAGTCACCCTCAATTCATCATATATTGAGTGTAATATTTACTATATTACTAATCCGGTTGCCAAACTTTACCCAAATAATATAATCCTTTGATACCATAGATATAGTTTCCCACAGAAGCGACTGACTTAACACTATTTTGATGGCAAATTGTTCCATGGATGGCTCGACGACTTCGAAATCATTACTGCAAAATACCGGTCAGTTGCGAAACACACATATTATCGTCCATCAGTATGATTTCATCGCCACAATCTCCTTGGTTTTTATGCCCTCTATAACATGTGTATGCCACAGCACAGTCGCGACGATTTCCACCATTGCGATTGATAAATTTCATTTAGCAGGATATAAATCACAAATATACACGATGCAGATTATATCACATGCAATTGGTTTTCTTGTGCAACAGCTAAAAAGCATCGACATCAACTATCAATTACAAGTAAAGCTGGTTAGTGTTCCTATGTGGGGTAATTGAAGAACTTATTGCTTTGTCTCTAGTCCATTAAACCGAGAGGCTTTTACAGCGAGCTTGCGTGTACTGTAGTCGCGTTTCATGGAATTGGATATCTTTGAAATACAGTTTCCCATGTGTCTGCACTATAAAGGCACTGATTCCAGTCAGCCATCAGCGCAACAAAGTACATTGAGCCGTGATGTACTTACGAATGTTAATTACAACATATTATGCGTAACTCAGCTCAATTGCACTTAAGTGAATTTAATTTGCGCTGAAATGAATAATGTTAGGATGTTGGCAAAGACAACCAGAAATTATGAAGAAGAAAATCCCAAAACGTTGTAGAATATTTTTTTGACCTTCATTATTCATCACAAATCCTAGGGGTGATGAACTGGAATTCTTTTGAGTTTTCGTCATTCACGATGACAAAAAATTACTTATCGAATGATTGAGTTTTCGACGAAAGGAGACAGACGTTTTAAAACCGTCCGTACCATGCAGCAAGATTTATAAAATCCGAATCAAGATCACGTCGATATTATAATTTTTGGGCAATAGATGTGATCCTTGACTGTGTATAAAGCACACAAAAAAAGGTAGGTCTAGATATCGGCTATCCCAGCACACTAAATCGTTGAGGCGTTCTATATCGTTTTAGATTCTACCGCTATAATAGGATCACAGAAAGAGAACGTCAAGTGACAGTGGTGACAATGCTGTAGTCATGTTCATGAGGAGGACACTACGGCCTCCCCAGCTCTACACCAATACTGCGACGCGTCGCACGTCAGTTTCACAGCATGCACATAACGGAATAACCGGTCACATACGTTAATGAGAATAATAAAGTGCTTGTAATTGAACAACATATTATCAACGATGTTCACAGAACAACACGTTTGACCACGAAGCTCATAATCTAACAACTCAATATACAGATTCGCAGGTAAAATCAGAACTCTAGTATATAGCAATAATAAAAGTGCTTAATTTGGGCGAATGTTCACGTCAAAAAGCTGTTTTAGTTCTTTTGACTTTGTAGACGATTTTAAATATAATCGATATTTCATGCTACTATGCTCACATACTATTGTTATGGCCTATTTGAATGACGTATGATACAGCTTAGATACATGCATATACATTTAGTTTGAGTCATTTAGTCATTGCCGCAAATGGCAGTGCCGTGAATCACCAGCCTTGTGTGCTCTCTGTATACCTATCATGTGGCAGCAGCTGCTCTGAATGAGGGGACCAAAGCTAACTTGGTTCCATGCATCCTTGTGTTAACTCATGCGATAGCTTATTTCATCTGTTGACTGATGAGGATCATTCCCGAACCTATTTAACTCTAGCCTCGACTTACCCCCTTATGTCTTTAGAAGCCACAACTCAGATAATCTATAGCTCCATATAGGCGTTATTCTCTTTATCTTATTCAGCTTAAGTTCTCTTTGCAATTAATTCACAATTTATACGAGAGCTGCGTTACGCACTCGATGCATCGAGAGCTGCGTTACGCACTAGATGCATCGGCTGTTGTGGAAAAGAAGAGCGTCCTGCATTTGTAGGTATTTGTGTTAACAGCTAATCATCCACACCATGGACCGTTCGCCATTTTGTGCAACATAAACCGGTGTCTGCATATGACGTTACATTGAAGAAAACATGGAAACGGACACAATCACCGAGCTTTAATTGGTTCCATCATATGATGGAGCAAAAAAAAAGCAACGTTAGGTATGGCCTTGCATCAAAGGGTTAATTCAGAGTTTGAAAAGCATTAGCGGCAGACATCGATACTTTGAATAGAATGCGTGTATCATGTTTCATTGGTCTTTCTTTGTTTTACGAAAGATTCTGAGAATGCTGAAAAATAGCTCCATACAAATTTATGCGCGCCATGAATGAAGAATATATATTTGCTGCGAAAGTAGCAAGTTTAATCATTGCCACCAACTAGTTGCTTCAGTTCATATTTTGATTACAAAGAAAACCAAGTTTCACAGGAAATGGTAACACTTCAACACGCTAGCAAGATACGCATGGGAGGAGAATCTTTTCTTAACGTGCGTCCAAGGTTCAATTACAAAACGACAATAAAATGGGAAAACGCATGACGACACTATTTAATTGGCACTTCCCCGATACTTTAATTTACAAAACATCGTGTTTAAACAAAAGGGATTGTGTTGAAGCGTTATTGCCAAGTTATGGCTCTAGACACAACCGGCAAAAATAAGGATGGTGGTTGCATGTCGATTCGGTAAAAATCAGATATTATACCTTGCCTAGGTGTATCGCAACTAGCAGTGTACATGGTCGACTTGATCTTGGTACAAGTCGTCTACTACTGTGTTCATCACTGTATTGCAGGTCGCCTATATCGGTAACGGCCAGTTTATAACATTGAAGCAGTGATCTTAGTGATAAATGGAGATCTGACGCGAACATTATTGACTCAACTATTTCGCCTTTTTTTATCAATCTAGCATGTAATTAAATTTGCCTGCTTTCGAATAAATAACGCGGCAATAATGAATAAGTGGCTGGTATTGGAAAGTTAAAACCGTATCTTTAACCGCACATAACTTAGCCTATACAATTATGACATTATGGCAGCCTAACAGCTGGGGCCGGATTACTACGGATGCACCGCAGCCTGAATTACAGATTAGATGTAACCGGCTTTATTAACAGAAATGTATTGGATAAAGTGCTGATATTTTAGTAAATCACATGATTTTGCGTATCATTTGGAGGCCGATTAGGGCTAAACTAAGTGGCGGTGCACAAATATGTAAAGTACTGGTCGCCAAATGCAAAGAGCATTATCAATCTCTGTCGTCACGTCAAGTACTCGCTGACTGGAGGAGCCATTGTCGTTATCTTAAGAAGTTAGATGAGCAGATGTGTTTACACCGTGGTGTTGTACTATATTACTACGCTAGTTAATCGTCAAATCGGGATGCCACGTCGCAGCCCTCACCAACAGCATTGGCATAGTATTTGTAACACGGGATATGGAAATTAGGATATCAATGAAACAGGGAAGTAATAAAACGGATCAAGTGGTTTTTGATCGTATTACACTCCTTTCGAACCAAGAAAACATATAGATGTATAAGTACACACACACACAGACACACACACAGATATATAAATGATCTTAACAGTTCATGGACCTGCGATATGAACAAGGGATGTATATATAATGAATATATATACGTATATCTATATCAATATTAATACACATACATATTTATATAAATATATATATATATATAAATATATATATATATATATGCATATATATGTAGATATATGTTAATATATATATACATGGATATAAACAGATATATTGATATATATACCCAAATACAATTATAAATATATATTATGCATGTATATATATAAATATATATATATACATATATAGATATAAATTATATGTAAAGATACATATATATAGATTTATTTATATCTATATAGATAGATATATATCTAATATTATATATATATATATTTATATATGTATATATATATATATATGTATGGGGGAGAGATAGGAGAGATACAGATATAGAGATATTTTATAAATAACACTAGATATTAGAGATAGAGATATTATATATATAGATATATATATATATATATATATATATATATATGATATATATATATATGATATATATATATATAGATACATATATATAGAGACATATACATATATATATATATATATATATATATACATATTTATATATATATATATAGGGATATATATATATATATATATATATCTTAACAGTTATGGACCTATATGAACAAGGGATGTATATATAATGAATATATATACGTAGATCTATATTAATATTAATACACACTCATATATATATATATGAATTTATGTATATATATATATATATGCATATATATGTAGATATAGTATAAAATATGTATACATGAGCATATATATATCTGATACATATTTATATACAAATAAACTTTGTATATATTTATGGGAGGGAGGGAGAGAAAGATGAGAGAGAGGGAGAGGGAAAGAGAAACTAGAGGGAAAGAGACAGAGAGAGAGATAGGGAGGGGGAGATACGAAGAGAGAAGAGAGAGAGAGGGAGAGAAAGGTCATATATAGATAAGAGAGATATAGGGAGAGAGGGAGAGAGAGAGGGAGATAGAGATAGAGATACATCTATAGAATAGATATATATATATATATATAGAGAGCCTATATATATCTATAGATATATATATATATATATAGAGAGAGATCTATATAGAGATATAGAGAGATATAGATATATAGATATATATATATATATATATATATATATATATATATATATATATATATATATCTATATATATATATATATATATATATATATATATATATATCATATATATGAATATATTTATATATATATGCATTTGCAGAGAAACATGGCCAAATATTTATGAATATATATTTTTATATATATGTGAGCCATATATATATATATATAGGGATATATATATAGAGATATATAAAATAATATATATATATATATATAGATATATATATATATATATATATATATATATATAGATATATATATATATACATATATATATATATATATATATATATATAGGATATATATATATATATATATATATATATATATATATATATATATATATATATCTATCCCTCTCTCTATATATCTCTCTCTTCTATCTATCTATCTCTCCCTCTATCTACCTCAATATATATCTATATATATCTCTATCTCTCATCCTCTCTCTCTCTCTCTCTCTATATATATATATATATAGATCTCTCTCTATCTCTCTCTCTCTCATCTCTCTCTCTATATCTTTCTCTCTCTATCTCATATATATCTCTATCTATCTATCTCAGAGAGATTTCAGAGATGGAAGTATTTTTAGATATATATCTACGATAAATATACTTGTATATAAATATATATATATATATATATATATATATATATATATATATATATATATATATATATATATAGATATATAGATATATATATATAGATATATATATATATTATATATATATATATATATATATATACTGGCATATATATATAAATATATATATATAGTATCTAAATATATATCATTTATATGCATAAATATAGTAATATGGATATATTTATGAATTAATATAGATATTATATAAGTAAAAATATATATATATACAGTATGGATAATATATATATATATATATATATATATTTATGCCACTATTGATTAGAGTAGAAAACAAGGATAAGGTGCATACATTAATCAGATAGCTTACATCTAGGCGAAGTATTGGCCAGCCGTCTATATATATATATATATATAATACCTGCTAGTGTTGCTAGCTACATATGTGCACCAGGTGCATACATTAATCAGATAGCTTACATCTAGGCGAGGACCATGCTAGTGTTCTAACATATGCACACTCTAGGCATCTAGGTTACTATAAAAAATGCATGAGGTCGTTAGTGTCTAACGCATACGTTACTGACACAAATATATGGGGTCGCAATATAATGAACCTGCATAGAACACTATCGTGTGTTTTGATGGCATGATTAACATCGAAGCATTGCATTCGGGTGGCTGTGTGATCTTCCATATGTTTTACTATCATCTAGTAGCAACGAATAAACAGCCGTTGTGCACTAACATGAAAACTCATTTAAGCTGCTCGTTGCAATCAACCTAAAATGTACATAGCGTTATTTTGAGAGCAAGCCTCTCTATCCTCGGACAAATGGTTACACTAGGCCACTTTTCCGTGATCGCAATACCTCCTGCATCGAAACGGAAGCGTACACAAAAACAAACGACTTATATTTTTGAATAATCATTTCATAAGCTATTTCATGCAATCATTAATGGCGGAAGTGAAAAGCCATGGTCGAGTATAAAATACCCGAAGCCGTTGTGCTTGTTAGTGCTGCATTCAATTCATATTGTTACTTATTGCAAAATATGCCAGGAAGAACATCGTTCCATTGCCCATCGCGTTGTTGTAAACTTTGCCGTCATTCACTTATTAATTAATAGAAGCGAAAATCAGTTAATATAGATAATTACATCGAGTTTTGCTCGCTCTCGGATACTGAACGCCTTGTTAATCTGCTTTTGTAGTACAGCTGAAGGCTGCAAAAGGTTCAGAGATACATGTCATGTGACTGAAGAGTGCTCTTCACATTATCTCTGAGTGCAAGAGTGACTAATGTTTACTTAGACTTCAGCAAAAGAAGGTTCCAGATACAGGTGTCATTTGCATTCAATCATAATGTTTGAGCATACCTGTTGCCCCGCTACATCTCAACACTTTGGCACTGCAATCAAAAAGAGATGCATTTTGCTGGATTATTTGTTGTGCCCCTAAACATTGTCATAATTTAATTATACATGGTACAAATGCTTAAATGTCGCGAAACGATTATACCTGTTCAAGCTTTCAATCCAAGCAGCAAGAGACAACACGCCAGAACTCGGAGCGTTTGACGCTATCGTAGAAGCGCGGTCATGAGCTCTAACCTCAAAAAATCAATAAATAAGATTATGTCCCTAAAGACGCATAAACAGCTCGAATAACCTGTGACGCCATATTCAAATATGAAGACGGCAGCACCGGGTCTATCAGTGATTTGTACTGTTGAATTGAATTAATTAATGCATTGTAATCTAATTTGTGTACATCAAATATTATATTCAATACAATTCAATACGAACTCACAGTTGCCTACCCTGTTTGTTTGCTCGACGTCACATTTCTAAATTCAAATTGACATCCCAATCCAGTAAGGGATAATTTATGCTGGCACGATCTCATTGATGGAGCGCTTACATTCCCCTAGGCTGTTGTGCCTTGGGGTTGTTTGCTGTGCGTTCTGTATATACACCGAGGTATTTACTTTGGTGACAATCAATCCATTCAGCTATTTTTGGCAAATGTTCTAGCATCTCAAAGGGGCTTTCACTTGGGACCAATTGTTTCCGGAGCACTCTATGCGTTGTGGTGCCTCTCTAATGTTTTTGCTGCACATTATCGCTCCCAACAAAACTATGTAGTGTTCCATGTTTGATAAATGAAAGCCATGTTGTCATTCATTGAGACATAAGTCAACCTTTGGAATAATAACTTATAGATGCTCTCCTGGGGGGACGCATAAATGGACCTAGACCCGGATATGATCGTGTTATATCGGAACTATGCTAGCAGCATCTACAAGTGATATGGATGAGAGTAAATGGGGACGCACAGGGCTCAATATGGAAAATTTTGCGAAAATAATCAGTATCTGTTCCAAATGATTGGAATATATCTCTGTGTTACATTAACCATCTAGGGTTTCTTATGAGCCAATAAGAATGAATAGCAACATATTTTAACGCGTTATGTTTGGACATATTTCATTCTGCATGGTAGTGTCAAGCTAATGGATTATTTTATAAATGGCTATAGAATTATAGGCTTGATAGCTTGGTAGCGGCTGGCAGCTGTATTACCAATGTTGCATAAAACATGCACATCCTTTGCTGAAAACCATTAACCTAACAATGTATAGTCGGTGAGATCGGCTCATTCTATAATCCCTGTGGCGTAAGCATTATGTTTTATACGTGATGACCCCTTGGTCCGTTATTGGCTTAAGCCTTACACAAAGGCACATTCCATATATCAGTCGATAAACATTTTATAAGCACATGACTTATCCACCGCTTTCAGAAAAGCACCTCAAAGGGTATACTTAAACGTTAATGATGCCACACGTTTGAACGGGCCGTTCGAGCCATTCAATATGATATACGTTGGTTGTTAAGCTGCCAAGCGCCACTCGAGACTCTTATGTAAATGTATTTCTTATGACAGTTATACACCTCGGCACCATGCTTGATCTCATCACTTGTGCCACGTTTCAGTCATCTATTTCTGACAAATTAGAAAACATAAAAGAGTATCAGACAAGGTGGCTTTGATCGTGATCGCTGACTTGTTTTTGCACTGGTTGATTGGCGCATGGAGGTGTCTCGGGTAAGGTGCACGTTTTTAACCGGTGATCATTTGCCTAGCAGATATATATGCAAGAGGCTTCTTTGACAAGTTTCTTGTCAGAAGGTGATATTTCGTCACTATACGTCATGAATACCACCGTACTTCCTATGATACAGTTGTATCGCATGAAGAGTGTTGCGTCTGCATATGCATACGTATTACGCGAATCGCCTACTCTATCATTATTTCAGTATTGAGATACACATTCAAATACGATATTCACATGCGTCACACAGGTTGATAGCAGCGGCTGGCTCGATATTAAATTTTCAAGGTTACTGCCTTCTCTCTCTGTAGACATTGAAGCGTAGAAAATGCATTGACACACTCTATGGTCAAGTGAACCAGTGGCACATATTCGACGCTGTAAGGCACAGGATGCTCGAGATAGTATCAATAAAGAGAATGGTCCAGGTACAAATCATCAACAATCTGGCTCAAATCTGACTCTGATTGGTCCGGCCTGTGCTCGATCGATACTTTCAATCGCTGCTTCCCTATCTTTGTGAGTCTGTATCCATTGAAAACACCCTCCTCCCACCCACCTTTGTTTTCTCGTTGTTCGATCAATTTGCTACCCAAGGGCAGGAATGGCGATGAGTTGCAATTGACTGGAAAGGATGACTCTTGTGTAGCAGACTTGCAAGCCCATCACCCGGAAGATAAATCATTTGCCAACCGATAACCTATGATTGTGGAAGTATTCAAAATGGGTGTTTGAATCAGTATATGTGTTGTTCCTAGTCAAGAAAACATTTCGTATTTAGCGAAAGTAGAAATGTTTAAGGTTCATTTGCTGATCACCCGTATCACTGCACGAGTTCAACTAAGTTATCAGTACTACTAATGTCAATAATGTGAATGCTAACAGGCGTAGTGACTGCTGCCATTTATTCGTGTTACGTGTAAGTACACTTATATCATGAACTTAATGGTGTAGTTTGTCCTTTAATGTTCAGCATAACATTTGCGAAGTCTTTGCATGAACGATTTCAGCCCGTCTTTGAAAACAAATTTAACTGGACTGACTCTAATCAAACTATCAGAAATGCCTTACGATTAAGGTTATTTGTTGACTTATTATTAAAACGGTTAGTGTTAATTGATAGTCTTATTGTCCAACTGCCAAAGCCCAGAGTTTGGTAACAAATATGAGGGTCTAGTAAGTGCCGAAGTATCAAAAAAATCATGGTGCTCTGAAGCTCAACAAAAAGTAGACAGATTTAATACCTCTCCTAATAGCCTGTTCATAGGTGATATTAAGCTGATGCACGTCGCGGAAATCGTACTTGCATTATTCGTGGAGTTACACATTCCTGGGTACACAATCAACACTCTTCCCCCTATAGTAACATGTTGGTGTCCTGCTGTGAATGAGTAGGGAAGGCTTAATCCGAAATCATTATCCTATTTTTTCACTCAATTCATTCATTTTCTGCGTCTCGTATAAAAGCGATGTCTCTGTAATTTACTAGTGTTGCCATCTGTGATCAACCCCTGAGAACATGTCGGCTATGATTCACTAATGATGTGGACAAGTATCACTCAGAATCCTTATACAAGTTTAAACTTAACAAATCTCGCTGCTATGAGATATTTGGTTGACAAGAGCTTTATGATTTAGCATCACAGCTCTGTAACTGTAGCGGAAACAGCTCCAGCAAATCATGTTCTTCGTGATCTGTGCTGGAATGCCAGATTTGTCATAAACATGCTTGCCAGAATAAAATACTTCTGCGTATATCTCAGGAATGAAAAACTTTGCACATTAACATCATTGACATCATTACGATATCCATGGTCACAAAACTTGTGTCATGTTTATGCATTGTATCAGGTATCGTTCGAATTCAATCGTTATGCTTCAGCATACCTGTTGGCCGTACTTCAAAATGCATCGACGCTGTTATCAAAAAGGCATAATTTTGGCTCAATAATAATCTATTCCCTCAAACATTGTCCTCATTTCATTATACATGATACAGACGCTTTAATTGCAAATTGCAACAGAAGGCTAATGCGACACACCTTTTATACACATGCCCTTTCAAATCTTTTATACTATAGATTGCAAATCCAAAGCGCAATAGACAACACACACATTAAATGTGATCTTTTGAGAATATATTAATAGCACGATGGTGAGCTGTAGACTTAACAAATGAATGATTAGATTATTTATTGAGGCTGTTTGCTGGGCGTGCTGTAGATGCGCCAATGTATTTGTATCCACCAAATCAGCTATTCTCGGCATACATTGTAGCCTCTTAAACGGGTTTTCACATGGGAACAATTGTTTACCGAGTACTTCATACGTTGTTGTGCCTCTCTGATGTTTTTGTCTGCACTTGATCATTCACTACAAAACTATGCAGTGTTTTACTTGATAAATGAAATCAATTTCGTCATTCATTTCAACATATATCAGTCTGCATATGTTGGGCACTAGTGTAAAGTTAATGGGGGTTTTAACGACGGTTTTTCAACTAGATAGCTTGTTTACAGCTGGCATTGGTGTAACCAAAATGGTTTTATAAATGTACATCCATCAATAATGTCGAAGACAGCACTAGAATACATCATGGCGGGATATTATTCGACAACTGTTAAGATTTTTTATTGTGCATTTGAATGCCGATACATTGTTTTGGTAATTTTCTATCTGTTCATATACGAACGAAGACAATACATTGTAACACAATATGGTCAAGTGAGCAAGAAGCGCAGTGTTGGCACTGGCATGCTCGAGATGGTATAACACAAAGAGATTGGTCCAGGTAAAAATCATCAACTATCTCCATCAGTCCTATGGATCCTTGTCATTTTCATCATGCACAAAAGTGTCATGTTTCAGATATCATCAAATAATGCGTCCATCGATCATCATCGCGATATTTGCTGAGATGGCCTATTTGTACAGCCAGGAACTGCTGCTTTGGAAGCAGATCATTCATTGTTGCATCAATAACGTTCAATAATGTTCACGACATTTAACAGTGTAAGCAATCATATCAAACCATGCAACGTAATAACCTCATATTTAATCTTTACAGCCTCAATTGCCCTGTTATTTGTTTTTTCAGCATTGCAAAATGTTATTTATTTTCATACAGGTAGACTGCGTTGCGTCATGATAAATGCTGGAATCAAACAGGTTGCGCTCATCATGTTCATAGAATGAGCACGTGTTTAATAGTTTGTGAATGTGGGAGAGCATTACCTTTGATCTGAAAAAAAAAAATGATGAATGGTTAGTTAATCGCTACAATACTTTATAGTGATGGTATTGGGTTACTGAAAAGATGTTGATGACAGTGACATCAAGCTCAGCATAACGATCAACAGGCTCCACGGTACTCTTGTTTTTGTTATTTTCCTTCCTTATAAAGCTTCTGTTGCCTGCTCTGCATATGCAAGCAACCACAGAGAAAGCTTCTAGGGGTATAGGTTTACATGCTGGGCTTGTGAAGGATCCCTTCCTGTTTGATACAATATATGATGGTTCTTTTTGTTGTGTGCTAGATTATTACGCTAATAGTAAGCTTTTTGTCTTTCGTTTGGTGTCCTCATCAGCTGATATTATTCGACTGCGGAGCTATAGATTACACAATTGTTAATAACAGATGTTACCACTAAAGCTTTGAGTTTGCTGATGCATTATATGGTTATTTATTTCATCATAATAACTGTCATATATTTATCCAATTACTGATTCTTAGCAGAATTATGAAAGTTTCCCCGTTGATGATAATTTGACTTCATCTTTTGAGTCTCTGTTTCAACTGAGTCCCACGAAGCGCAGCGGTATTTTTATTTATGCTTGCTGCTGATCCCTGTCTTACTGAAGTCACTGCTTCACCTCCATTTCATGTATACAACAACAATTGTAATAATCATCATTTGATTAACGACAGCCATCAATCTAAATCAGTAATGATTGTAAATTCAAATTAATCCATTTGCAGTATTACAGTAATACTGATGTGTTGAACGAGGAAACAGAAGGGTCAATATATCTATATTAACTTAAACACAATGCACCGGATATTGCCCACGATATCAGATTTATGCTGGCCCATTGACGACACCATGGGCTCTCTTGATACTTTGTTAAAGGAATTCGTAAATTTGTTTATGCAACGAGGGGAACGATTATGTTTTCAATAGGATTTCATAGATGCAAGCTTAAAGATGATTATTGGTCAGTACAACTGACGTCACCTACTGATCCATTCAATGATCACATTGATTTGCTAAGCCATGTTGCGAGCCATTTTCATAAAAAGGCGGTCTCATGCCTACATATTCGACGTAGAATGCTGATTCACCGGTATATACAGATTGCAGCAGAGTTTGAATATCGCTTCCCAATATAGCATACCGGATGTCAATGACGAAATCGTTGTCACACTGATCTATACAATAGGAGTTGCTACCGTGCTCTTGCCATGCAGCAAAACTAGCAGTGACGCCGTGTTTCAATGGCAAACTTGCAACAAGAAGGAGCTTGAATGCACCACCACACCCTATTATAAATGACGGTATAGTTGTTATATGAGTAGATAGCGCCATGTTGTCCTGTTCTCGTTCTCTATTCAGTAGTTTATTGTCGGGTGACAATAAGTGGTTGGGTGCGGAATACATGTCAGGTTTTGCCACTGTTTTTCTGGTATCAATACCTCACCGGTGGAGGGGCGACCATCATAATTCGTCGTTTACTGTCGCATAAATGCTCGAACCACCAACAGAGCCATATAATTATTATCCGAAAGGGTCTTTGCTTATTTGTGAAGAGCGTCATCGCTTATGTTAGGGGTAAGTTGTTTCTGTTAGCAGGCATTTTTTATGATGCATGTGTCGCAAAAGCAAAGTTTTTGCGCAGGGAAAGCTTAAAAACACGGCTGTCAGCGAAAAATTGGTCGAATAAATAACTTGCTTGGGCCTAAAAGACGCTTGAGCTGTAAATGGGACAATTCTCCCATTAGATGAAATATTCAATTTAGCAAGCGTTTGCTCCAACAAAAATCCATGTTCAAGTACATTTACCCAAACTGATTATCGAAAATAATACGCCTCAAGATTCTAAATACCAATCAAGTACCAAAGGTGGGCATGCCGGCGCAATAAGGCCTCTGTGTTTTTTTTATTAGTCTATAATAGCACTTGAACACATCCTCATACCGCTGAACCGTTTTTGCTAATTTTGTGCATAAAGAGTTTCAGTAAATATATCATGAGAAAAGAGTTAAATGAATTCCAAAGGTTAACATGGTATCAAGCATAATTGATCAGTCATAGACATGCCAGTAGTTTTCGATCCATTGTTCAGGCACGCCATTAACGCAATATATATAATATACCCATACATTGCGCAGTTTATCGGTAATAGCTGGCTCCATGGTCGGTGAATGAATCGCTGTATTATCAGCGGTATTGTCATAACAATTTCCTGAAACGAAATTGCATTTATGTACTTCATTAATTAACGTGATCTATACGATATTTTTGCATTAACGATTTCAGTCCGTCTTTCGAAGCAATCTTACTGCTCTGGCTCAAATCAAACTATCAGCAGTACTTTATGATTGAGGTTATTTATTTACTTAAAATTAAACAGGTTAGAGAATAATTGATCATAACATTGACTTACTGCCAAAGCCTAGAGTATGGACACAAATATTGCAGTGTAGTAAGTTCGGGAATATCTAAAGTGCCATCGGAAGTTCAGCATAAAATCCAATACCACTCTCATCACTGCTGTTTTCCTTATCAATAAGCCTTTCTGTTATAACTCGCTACTTGGAATGCGTTTATCTCTCCACACGTAAGTCTATTCAATGATTTCAGCTCGACAGCTTTCAGGATTGTGTTAAAATATATGATATACTGTATGTATGGGCATATGCGCCATTCATATGTTCCCACTGCAATATCACTCATAAGTATTATATGACGTGATAACTGCTGAACCATATTTTTTGTGCATTTCATGTGACAGAATGAATGATTATTTAACATATAGCTTCTTAACACAGCACATCAAAGGAGATAGCGGAGAGCTAATATCACATAATTTGGCTGTCATCAGCAGTACGTGCCTCAATACCAGAAGTTCGTCTTGCAGGCACTAGTTTTAGGACATCACGGAGATAACATATGCGAGGTACTGAGCAATGTTGATGTCACAATCAGAATGTAATCCATAGAGCAAGGTAGTAAAACTTAATAAACAGAGAAATTGTTGATAAGGTAATTATACGCGTCCTTTACGAAGCTAGATATGGTTTATCATTACCTATATATATATATATATATATATATATATATATATATATATATATATATATATATATATATTTATATATATATATATATATATATTTATATATATATATATATATATATATATATATATATATATATATATATATATATGTGTATGTATATATATATATATATATATCTAATCTCTCTCTATATATATATATATATATATATATGTGTGTGTGTGTGTGTGTGTGTGTGTGTGTGTATGTTATTAATAAATTGGCGTATATATATCATATATATGTTCTTATAGATTAAATTTATATATATGTGTATGGATGTATATACCTGTATATATATAAATATATATATAAATAAAATATATATATATATATATATATATATATATATATATATATATATATATATGAATTATATATATATATGATATATATATACTATGTATATATATATATATATATATATATATATATATATGTCTATATATATATATATACATATATATTTTTATATATATATATATATAATATAACTATATATATATATATATATATATGTATATATATATATATATATATAGTCGCCTGTGTATGCATGGTTTCCATGAATTAGAGAAATTGTGTTAATGATTATTCATTTCTCCACGGATTTTATGCCCCTTTATCGTTAATTTGGCATCTACATAATTTGGTGTTTCAGGTGCCACAACAATGCTGTAATTGAGTGATTTGAACATAGTGGTCAAAATATAAACTAATTTAAAGTTGCAACTGGCACCGAATACAATGTATCGAGTCTGCAGGTTTCATATATGGATACTACTACTCGAATTGAAAAGAACTGAATGAATTGTACATGGAAAATCTGTGCGTGGCGGAGTTTCTAGTATGCACGATTGTGGTAAGGTGATATGCAAGCAAAATATAAGTAGCACCAGTCACTTGCTGATATGTACCAAAGACATCACATTACATAAGTTCTTATGATTTCGCCGCTTGGTGCACTTTGAATTGTTAAATATAAAAGCTCAATGGTTCGAGGAATTGAGCACAAAAGCCGATGTTAAAGCACGTCGCCATCAAAAAACCGAAAGCAAGGACATAGCTTCACTCAATGTGGTACGACAATCATTTATGTGCATGAGTGGGTCTAGATCATCTAGTTAGAACATTTGTGTCCAATTGTCAGCAGTTATTCCAATGTTTCTAGCATCTTAAACCTCGATGGCACGGTTTCGCTAACCGTTATTTCATATTTTCACGCATTGATTAGGAATGACAGGCGTTGGTGATTTACACTGACGGTTACAGTCGCATGTTCAGCAGAGGCTATTCACCATTAAATATTTTGCTGCTGTTCATCGAAACCATTCCAATACAAACAACTTGGCAGGTAATCTCCCAAAATGACGGGATAAATAAAACAAGAAGCATTCCTCAATGACCAAATTCCTTTGGATTTTTTTTGGATGGTTGAACGCTTATTTAAATGGTTCTAATTCCAAAAATATCAGAGCCATATGTCAGATAAGGCCGACTTCAAATCCCATCAGCACCACACTCAAGTGTCGCAGTGAAAAATGATCAATAAAATAATTCAATCAAAAACGAATGTTCTCACGTCAATTCAATTGCCGTGTAAAGATAGGGATCTTATTGTTGAACAGCAATATGTGACTAATATGCAAATAGACACGGTTGGGATAATATATATATATGTATGGCATATATACATATATATATATATGTTAATATATATATAATATAGGATATATATATATATATACATATATATATATATACATATGTTTTATATATGTATATATATATAAACCAAAATATGATCAAGAACGCATAATTCCCATTGGCTTAACATGTGGATCTTCATTCTCCATACTCTGAAATTCACACATACATACATACATACACATACATATACATACGTATTCAGGATTTTAACAAGAAGAGGGATTTGTCTTCTGAGGTTGAATACATACGACCATACGGTTATGGTAACAGCGCGTCGTTGTAGCTTATAGAATCGCTCCAAACATTAATCGCTTACTTTTGTTCAATTCGAAGAAACTAATAATTATGCGTGGAGAAATAACGTGGTTCACTTTCTCGAAAAGGCATTAATCCTCCATATTGAAGCATCTTTACATCTTCCTTTATTCTGTTTTAGCTGCACGTTGTAAGCCACCGGATGCACACTAGGAATACATAGTTGTTGCATTGCACTTTTTGAAAAATGCAAACTTACCCATGTAGCTGACTGACTATGATAAGATGAATGCATTTCGTTATCTCACGTCATTCAGTAGCTGGCGCATAATATTATTATGATGAGTTGTGTATTGTTCCCATAATCCGTCATCAAATGACGATTTGCAAGTCGAATAGCTTCCATTTTTCTGTCCATTCATGTATTAGACCAAACATCAAATTGTTTTTCGACTATTCATTAGCTGTGATCAATTATTCCAAGTTTTAAGTCTTTGTGGTAGGCTCAATGCACCCTTGGAGGACTACAAACGGAAAATCATATATAACGACTGCAAACAATCTATATTCCTGGCGTTTACGTGCCATTTACATACTCTTTGCATTGATTTACCATGTTAATCAACGCGTTTGCAGAGTTTGCCTTTTTCTGCATTTCAGGATGATAGATGGCTGTCTCCTGGAAGCTGTTTTAGCCTCTGGCTTTTCCACAAACTTTCCTCACAGATAGACACCAAACTACAATAAGCTTTGGCAGAACGGTAGTCTCTCGAACGCTAAATACATCATGCAGAGTTAGCATATATTGAAAGGCCATTATTAAGATACCCTCTGATGTCATGTGCACTAGAAAAGGCGGATGTGGCAAATAGATGGCTGCAGGTTATAATTAACTGTGTCATATCAATATCAATTACAGTTTATATTAAGCCTCCAGCATTTGATGAACAGGTGAATTCATCTGATTTGTTCACGCATCAGCCATTTATGTGTCAAAAAGATGGTATGTTATCGTCTCATCTGTTAACCATGTTAGTCATTCAGCAGAGCGGGTTTCTTTCAGCTTTTTCATGTAACCGAATTAGCCAGTGTAATATGAAGCTTAGAAAACGGCGGTTTTGTTCTTACTGTATGTAGTGGTATTATCATTATCTCCGATACGAGACCGGATTTCGTTATATTCATCACAAAATACTAACTCACCGTAAAGGAGTCTTTGCTTTGTTCTGCAAGATATTGCTGCGAAGCAAATACCATAAAGCTAGCTAAACACTATACTGGTATAACATTTGATTTTGGTATGCTGCATTTCGCGTCGTTTTATATATCTTCCTGAGTAATAACTTAATTGCTTAAACTCAATAGAGTCAACCATTTCGCTGATGTAATCAGAGGGTTATTTTTCTTAGGGAAAACAGATCAGCAAATAACCGTAAAATAATTACCTAACACCGAAAAAATATTGCTATAATGTCAAATATACCAAACGAACATACTGGATGACGTCCGACCCATCTTAAAAACGATTTGATTGACGCCCGGTGGCTTGCCTCACATTGCATGAATAGTGGGACGTACTCAGTGACAGTGTGAAATTTAATATTTGAGATCCTTGACCAATCGGTTGATTGAATGGATCGCTGTTTTCAGACTTTGCATGCAATAAAACTGACGTCATATCTTATATGGTTTGATGAATTCATTCATGAATCCTGTTGGGGTACCTACATATGGGTAGCTATGCGAACAACATGCGTACAACGAACAAAGCGTCTATCTGCACGGCGCTCTGTGTTATTTGTTTTACTCGTGCTTCATCCATTATTAGGAAGGAAACGATGTTACTTATTCTTCATATGCGTTTGTAACAGTTAATGTTGTTAATGATAATTTAGCCATTGTTGTAGTTAGTGTTTCGCTCGACACGACTGTATTTTTTTATAGGTGTCTGATTAATGATAACAGGCGTCAAATCAAACTATGTCATAGGGACAGATATTGGATACTCGGTGTCTGTACTCGGCTTTGATATCTCACTGCAGTTGGGATCGTTCCCATTTACATATCCAACGTATACAAATCAAGCATCTCAATGCGTACCTGTTACGGCCGTTTTGTTAAATATGCATTCACTGTTTTCATTCGCATAAACAAAACCTCAATCGAGTACTTGTGACAGCCTGCCTGTTCCTATTCAGCGACGCCATTCATTGTCCATATTTAAGCATTCCTTAGCGACCCCGGAATCCGTTACATGTGGGGGCAATTCTGAACTTTGGTAATGGCTATCTCATACTAAGTTCCGCTAGGCCACACAGCTGGAGCATGCTGTAAATTCGTTAATTGCATTCTTTTGTGTGGCGTTATACGAGCAAACGATCAATTATTTTTAATCACGTCGTAATCATTAGGTTTGCTATTCCTTTCTTATTCGCTAGGACAAAGCAATGAATCGCTAGATAAAGCACCATTACAATCCAGCCATTACATATCAACGTACATTCTGCTTGACTACTTAGTAATCTTGCTTTACGCACCCAAACCCATGTTCATGTATGATATTTATAGAGAGTGTACTGAAATTTGTGCGCTTTTGTATTACAGGTTTTGGAAAGTACAAACTTACTGACTATAACAAAATAAATGCAATTATTTATCTCTCTTTATTCAGCAGCAGGCACATAATACCTCTGTAATGAGTTTCGAATTGTCTCCTCTAACGGAGGACGAAATACCATTTGCACATTCCGCGGCTACTATCCGTTAGCCTATTAACATATTCGGTAAAACGCCTAATTGCTGGAATTAATACAGAAGGCAATCTGTCCTCGAATGGCAAGGTTAGAAAGGCATAGAGACCATCACTCTCAACAAGAGATGGCATATTACAAAGGGATGTTTGATTTTGATTATGCTATAACCAAGATCAATGATCCTATGGTAATGGTTATCGTTTCTGTCGCAATGCGCCATGATGTGACAACAATCTGACGAGCATAATTACGTGAATACCTTGCTATATTTGTAATATATGTGTATAATCGGGGGTCATTGCAAAGCTAGTAAGGGTAGCTATGCGAACCACATGCGTACAATGAAAAAAGCGTCTATCTGCAGCATGAGAGAACTGCTACATACAATTCGCCATTAGAGGATATTGCAGCCGGCGGCAGCTTCTGATATAGTCACAATTCAATATATTTAATATTATGATTCCAATTGGTCCACATGCAGAGTGTTTTCGATGGCAATGGCAGGGCTATGATTGGTCGCTTGATAGAGCGACACATGTTAATATTTCACAGTCCCTGACTAAACAAAACGCATAATTGGTATCGATTTACGTTGCTAGTGGGGTAGCGATGCGGCTATCTGGGGTTCTTGAATGTATCTGTATTACAAGATATAAGCTAGAAGTCTTTCGTGACTGTGGTTATTCCCAATCCTATTCTCACATTCATGAGGGAGAAACCGACTACAGTACGATAAGGCTTGACAAAGATTTTTCAGAAAACAACGAAACAGCTAGGTATGCTTCAATAGTGGTATCGCTCATTAGTTGCGTGACAACATGATATTCATCAGGCCAGCGGGTTAGATAAATGATGACACCTCAAGTATTTATGCCTCTCCTGGTGACACTTAGTGATATCACACACAGTAAATAACGCTATAGCAAGCAGCATCTCAGAAATAAGCGGAGAACAACTATGCATTGGAAGAGGGGGGCGGTTTTAAACCACTTTATTAATGCGCTATGATTAGGGGTGGTCGTTGCAGTCCCCGTCGTATGGTATTTGCGTCAGTGTGCATTATTGCGCTCTACATTTACACATTTGCAATGGTAATATTCGCCGGAACCCTGATAACTATGCAACTTTGAAACCTTGAACGAAAGTAGCAGTTCAATTTCATTTAATAATTGCGTGCCGCTATCAAATAACCGGATTAACCAATATACACAAAAACAGATGGACATGGGGAATAGACAGCTATTGGTTACAATTATCTGTGTCATAACAATCATTTCTACACTATGCCTCAAGCATACGTCAAACATAATGATACATCTGTTTATTCCTAGGCAATATAAATGCTGAAAGCTCCAGTGTCCGCCATTTCCTTAAGAGGATCCCACGGGTCATTTGATCCTATTATCACGAAGAACCAAACATAATGGATATGCTAGCAAATCGCTCAGTCGAGTTGGTTCCTGTCAGCCATTAATTGAAAAAAACATATTAGCTTGTATAATAGGACGTGCAAGAAAAAGTAAAACAGTCGACAGTTCTAACCGAAAGAGGCATTTATACAATTATCTAACATAATGACATAACAAGGTTCATTATTGTGGTTTTGATTGCTTTTGCTTCTAAGCAATTACCAAAGAGCAGCTAGAAAACTATCAGGGTATATTTTTGTTTCGTTGGCGTGCGAGATAAAGAATCAGCGGATATTTCCCCATAGGATTGTAGAAATTCGGGCACCTAAGGTGGTCTTTACAATTCTGAGTAATGACCTTTGCTAAATACGGTCGACTGGTTTCCGCTGAAGTAGTGAAAGCGTTATATTGTCTAGTGCGAGCTCTGTTGCAGCCCATCTTAATATTTGTACCTAACACCAGGCAATATTGATAACGAGTTTCACAAGCACACAGAACATGTTGTGTGAGGTCCAATTACGCTTTGTTAAAAAGTTGTTTGAATTCAACATTTGGTGTACCTCTGGTAGATTGCCTCACACAACGTAAATGGCGGAGTGCATTTGCCGACATTATCCTGTATGAAACTAGAATCATATATGTTGCCTGTACATCATCAAGGTGTCCCTATCCCATTTCGATTCTATATAACAATGCTCATAAGACCTTATAGCCCCTCGACTCACACCTTCACTAATGAGGTTGTTAGACGTGTAACAGCTCTGACGAGAATATCAAGGAGCACCAAACATAAAGTCAACCTCAGCAAACTAGCAAATAGGCGAGTCAAAGTAAGGTTTGACCACAAAAAAATTGCAAGAAAAGGTTTTTTTGTCTTTTTGTGTTCAATAAGCTGTTCTTAAGCGCATCCTAAAAGTTTACCAAATTTGAGCCACCGGAAAGTGGTGAAATTACATAATATCCAATATGGCCGCCATTGAATTATGAATGTACAGCAAACTTTTTAATGGTTGGTTTTAGACCCCATAAATGTATTACAAACATATGTAAATGTGATACCTAAGATTCAAATAAGGTCATGATGAATTCACATGGATGTCCCTATGACGTAGTATTGCATCATCATGACGTAGTGGGTTGCTGCATAGATCAAGACCGCCAGAACTGGTAGAAAACCAACAATTCGGTTCTTGATAATCAATTAGATGTACATACACAAGGAACCACAACTTGGAAGGGCTTTTGAACCATCTACGTCATGGTCATACGCCATACGTCACACATCATAAATTACCAAAATGTCCCAAATAATTGACATAGTACACATCTGAATTTTCTTATCAAGTTCAAGTGTCATTCACACAATATAATTATTCAAAACACAGCATGGTTATTATCATCACAATCTTCTTCCTCGGAACCGTCTATGGTAGAATCACTATTATGCGGATTGTAACATGACTCAGCTTGGCAGGGTCCACAAGCAAAAGTACATGGAAGACCGTACTTCCTGCAACTACATCGAGTATTACTACAACCTGTTGTACAATTACAATGGATAACCTTGAGAAGCCTTTCTGGAGCCGCTTTCTGGTCAGTCATAACAGGTAACAAAATGTTGTCTTCACACTTCCAACCCCAGTCCTTTGGGTCCATGTTTTCATCCTTTCCCATCCACACCATGATCTGATCAGATGAACGTTGAGAGTGGAACTTAGCCGCAGATTCCGTTGGGGGCAATTTCTCGGGCTTCACAAATGATTTAGCAGATGAAACCTTTTACCAAGCAATGTATTTCTAAGGTTTACCAGAGATGTGCCAGCTTTTCCTCCAAACAAAGAAACAAAGACTTTGCATCCTGAAGCAACTAGTGTTGCCACATCCTGACCAGCTGTAGTTAAGGTCTTTGCACAAGCTCTTATCTGAGAATCATTTTTCATCACTTTTTGGAAAAGGGATTTCTTGTCCGACCATAAAGGAAGTGCTATCACAACCTGTAAAAGCATGTCAACAGCAGCTGTGAAGATATGTCATTTCCCAAGAGTTCCTTCAGACGGACCCATATCATATACATGTTTTGCTTTCTTTTTGTCCGAACGAAAGTAGAGTTTCTTGCTGTCCCTCTCAGTGTAATGTAGAAGCAGAATCAGAAGGTCCGTGTCTTCCCCAATCAAAGTTGGGTCTCGAACTTTTGCAGATGTTGTTGCTGCCTTCACAATATGAACATCTGCATCTCCATGCGCATTGATGACTTCGCAACCCCTCTGTTTCAGTTTGTCACTGATGAGGAGGATTAGTTTCTGTTTATTAGAGTCCCTTGATAAGAAATCCTCCATTCTGCCAGAGGAAAAGACGGTATTCATTTCAAAAGACACAAGCGTGTGTGATTTCGTTTGTCGTCCCTGATGTTCATTGTACTTGATGCTAGGCTCTTCACTGTATCCGTCAAAAACTACTGTGGCTTGTCCATACTTCAGAAAAGGGTGAGATTGGCATACTCCTCAAGACAGACGGTTAAGTAAGGAGCCTCCGTCAAGCACAAAATGTTCGGAATCTGGCGTCGAATCTGTTAGAGCGGCCTTGCTGGAGCTGGAGGATTCATTTGCGTAATCCCGTAGAGCATCAGCCAACTGTGGCTTGTCATCCTTCTGGAACACATGTTTTGCCGCGAATAGGGCAGGAGGATATGGACTAAGTTCGCAGTCGATGATATCTTGCAGTGTCAAGTCGCCAGCTTGTGAAACTACAAGAAATCTCTGGAACAGGACTTCCGAATTTATCCTTTGTTCGGTATTCACTTTCACTGACGATGAGTCACCAAGAGTCTTGGTTTTGTCCTTTCGTTTAAAGAAATAAGTGAATATTTGCTGTCCAACCATTGTTTGTACTATGGCCTTGCCGACAGCTCCATATTCATGTACATTGACATCTGCGTTGGCCACTACACCAGTCACAACATTTCTTAATGAAGAATCCTCAGCAAATGGATTGCAGTCAACTAATGTTTGCATCAGTTTAGTACTGTCTACATGATCACGTTGCATCCTTGGCACTGTTGCGTCTTTGTGCTGTTCACTTGAGGTAAATGATTGTTTAGAGAACTCTTGCATCGCAAGGTTGTACGCAGATGACACGGATGATGACAGTGCCCAGATGGTCCTTAGTTCCTCTGTCATGCCACTTCCTCTGGTTAGACCACCGCTACTTTTGAGGGAACGCATGAGAGTCTGTTCAATAGTTAGATCCGATCCAAATCCTGCCCAGAACTGGTCTGTCCTCCTAATAACATGTAGGTCGTTTTCAAATTTTGTAACAATGTCTGGATGCTTGTGACCTAGTTCATTCATGCACTGTAGGTAGAGGTATGCAGACTTAACATAACTGAAATGTCCAGCAGCTGCAAATATCGGAATGCAATCAGACACTGCACTGAGATGCATTCTCCAGTCGCCTGAGCGATCAGCTCTGATCAATGCAGGTGCTATTTCCAACATCTCCTGATATCCGATCCAAAGTTGGCTGGTTTTGGATGAAGCTGTCATGCTAACCTTTGCTGACTGGATTTTCTGTTCAATGTGCTTGATTTCTTCTAATGATTTTAACGACTCGTAGGACATTTCACCAGACGCAATGGAAGAATAAACAGTCTCTATCCTTTCAATCGTAAAGCGAAATTCCGGGTTATCCTGGATGAGCCCACCTAGAATGATCTGGTTGAGACACCATGCAACCAGGAGATGACCACGCAGTGCCCTCTGCACAGCTATACCAGAAAGAATGTGAACAACTGCATTTTCCCCATATATTTCTTCCAATATTGACCCTAGTCCTGATCCTTGCATGAGTGCGCCAATAGCCCCAAGAAGATTCATTAGCGTGTGGAAGCTGCCCAGTAGAATTACAATGTCCCTGAGATGCCTGTTGGTGTGTGCGTTGTGCTGAATTTCAGAGGCCTTCCAATACAATGGCTGATCAAAGGTAATCACTGCTGGTACATGGTTCTTCCTGGCCAAGTTGTATACGTATTCAAGAGTTGACAAGATGCAAGTTTTGTCACCTGGATACATATCAATCATGGGGAGGAAAGTCACAGACGATTTCCCAGGATGTGTAGAGCCTTGGTGAATTCAAATGCATCTTCCTCTGCCAACCAGGTGTAGGTTGTTTAAATGAAAAGGAAAGTTCCCATAGAATATCAACTGGCTGACTGAGAACCTGCGGGATTTGCAGTTCCTTAAATTGCTTTAGATAACATGGGCCGGGATGGAGGGGGAGTGGCCTCATTGGAGGTTGGCGGGGTGGGGTGGGGGTCAGCTAGGATTTCCACTAACGAACAGGGCACCTTCATCAGAACTCTGTCTCAATGACACTGAGCTTAAATGAAAAAAAAAACAAAAGCGTGCTAACAACAGCGTTTTCGTGTGAGAAGTAACAAATCATGAACCAAGGAGCCATTTCAAACAAATACCAAACAGGGGTAAAAATCCTGAAATTGACCAAGATTTACCCTCCAATTTTAGAGAACCTTTGCTATCTTAATGTTCAGACCTTAAAGAACAATGAAAAACCAAGAAACAATAGTTCTTGCAATTCCTTAATTAATTGGGAAATATAGGGTTTCCCTAATATGTACCCAAAATACCAGTTTTGGGGTAGGGGTGCCCCTATTGCACCCCCATCGGGATGTCACACATGAAAAAAAACAGGTTCAGGTGAATAATCAATTTTGGATGAAGAATGGCTGAGTTATGGACAGCCAAAAATATTCAAGCATTTTAACAATTTTGGCGGCCATCTTGGCAATTGCCTAATTAACCCACTTTCCGGTCATCCGAGTTTGGTAAACTTTTAGTATGTTAATCTACAGATGTTCAGGAACCAAAAACAACCAAGAAACGTTTTATTGCAATTGTTTGGGGGTTGCCCCCTTTTTTTCCATATATTGACCCGACTAAAAGGTTAGTCTTTTACTTCTCCAAGTTATGTCACTGATGATGGGAGACACCTATTCTTCCATATGCGACTGGGAAATTAATCGTGCTGAAGCACCTACATCATACTCCGTAGTATCCCACTGCTGCTGCACAACAAACCTTCAAAGCAACGCATCGTAGTGTTGTCCCAATAATATGACGATGCGGTTAGAAATGCAAACACCATGAACAGAAGCATTGTCAATACCCGGGTCGATGTGGTCGGGCGGTGCTGCTCTTTCCGAAAACCGTCTTGTTTTGTTTTGCCCCAGAATACCTCAAGTACGGTAATTTCAACAAGCCTGCGTGTGTCATTTATTGATTATTACAGTTTCAAGGCAAACAAGCTGCTAGCTTGTTTTTACCGACCTAGCAGAATAGCCCGAGAGCTAATAAAATCTCACTACAACCAGCCGCATATGCATTCGGTATTTATGTACCATATCATGCTTAAAATATAAGACAATCACTAGCGTAGCTCCCACAAAATATGTGTCGACTGTATTCGTTGTCCCCGAGCTAACCAAACTGGCCCACAGTCGATGTATTTAGGCCTGTCAGATGCTGAACCAAAAAATTAAAGCCAATGCCAACATCGCCTTAGAAAGCCTTCCTTATAAGGCAACAAGCAGCGTGTTGGCTGTAATTGGAATCCGTACACCTCTATCTATAGGTAAATTTGATAACAGGCATGACAGGAACTAAGGCTAAGCAGAAGTGCTGCAGTTAAATTAGGACAGCTGTAAATATCATGATCACTTTGATTCCACTAACCCTCGGCGTGGCATAATTGAACCATTATTATCTTACCACTTACTGTCGTTTCAAAAAAACTAGAATGCTGCGTGACAATTCATATGACCAAATACCCCAATCCGACATTTCAAGTGTTCATCAAGGTAATGATGGATTGTGTGATTATCGCTATTGCTTCTGTAACCTATGCCGTCTCTATTCTGCTTTGCACAGCCATCTTGTACATGATCACGTCACTCAAAAACACGTCGCATTATTGAATATTTTTATATTGATCGTTATATTCTAGTGACTTTAGCTTCTAAGAACGCGAAGGCCAACATATATCGATACAAGACATTGGCACTGCACTACTCACTTCCGCTGCAAATGTTTCGCCTTACATGACATGGAGCGCGCCTATTAAAGGTGAACGAATTTTCAACAATTTATTATGTATATAAGCAATATAACGGACTGGACATGGGGGGCAATTTATATCTGGTTCCTTGTTATCATATATCTCATGCTAAACCATCTTAAGTGCATAATCTGCAACGACTGATTTTGCCAAAGTTTTCCGTCACGTCCTACTGTTGGTAGCTTCCAGTAATTTACAGGGTAAATTAGAGAATTGACTGACGTTTTGGTACTGATCCATTGCGAACCCGCCTGTACATAGCTTTATACGCCTATCTTGCATAACCTCTTCTGGACATGCATTTAAGACTGCTATGGTGATATCACAGTGACTCGTAAATGCTACAGATAACACTCAATATCTGACACAAAACGTCAGATTCTTTGGTATTTCGTTGTTCTAACCAGCTGTATACATTTCATTTTGGGGTTCATAAACAAAAATATAAATACAGAGTGTAAAAGTGATTTCTGTTGCATACAACATAACAGAGAACAGTCTTGTTGGCAGGTCACTGCGTCACGCAAACCGTACGCTGCTAGATCGGGTAACCTGAATCTTAGTACCATGAAGACGTTTGAATTGAACATTTGGGAATTATTATATAATTATAGATACTTAGAACTGATTGACAGCATGCTCGTCCGACGGCATAACATGAAATCTCCTATTCATTACTGAGTGGTAGCTATGACGTGGTATCCCCTCATAAACGACTAGGTCTTTCGTGGTGGGCAATAAACGATAGGCACAAATCTAATCCGTGTCTTTTGAGAAGTCTTATTTCGTTAGGCTTTGGCCATGGAAAAATAAATGAATGAGAACAACTTAGGCAATGAGTGCACTTGGACATCTATCAAGCGCATGAAAACACGCCGCAAATATACTTATGTATTGCTTTGCATTTGCAGTTATCTACTTATTTACGACTATTACACAATTTGCTGAATTCTCACCATGTTGTGTGTATTGAGCTACACATTCGGGTTGCGTTGCATGAATATATGGCACCAAATGCAATCAATATACCAGTTTAGTTTGTTAAAACATAGAAAGCAGCGTAATCACATTATGAATAAAATATTTACTCGATAATTAGTGGTATAGTCTACAATTGTCTTGTGGAGAACTACACAATCGTCTTTAATGACATCAACCCAAGTAGAGGGTGATTCTTCCCATGATCAGCTCCTCAATCAATTGTGGCTTAAGGGTATACTTCATTCCCGTACGTCCGTCTGAATTATCGGTTAGATGCACTCGACCTAACGTATCATTGCAGCAATGTGCAGACCTGGCACTTCTTTTCAGTTCAGAATTGCATTATATCACCCAGAGATCGCCGATGAACCGGTGCCACTTATATCAGAAATGGACTATGTGATATGTAAATGTTTACATGCAGAAGCTAAATTCTAATATCTTGGTCATGGCAATATATAATCCATAATATGCTTCCAACTAGAGAGATGCATCTGCGCTGCCTATGTAACGTAAATGATGTTGAAGCGTATGAAATCACTACGAAAAGGCATAAGATATTACATGATCAGCTAACCAAATGACATTTTTTTGGTTGCTTAAAATAGTATTAGTTTTAACTGTATTCAAGACCAGAGAGCATCAAAACCACATGTGAGCACAAAGCCACTGCAATTTTTGTATTTCCTCTCATGTTTGCTGCAAAATATTTCGCTATAAGGTATGTGAGTTATGAACTGAGGCTGCTTTGTTTGATGTAGCTCTGAATATTTATACCAAATATAATACTTATCTTAATGTTCAAATTGTATGTTGAGGATATGTGATCGGTGTTTAGTTAATAATGTAAAAGTGAAATAGTGTCCCATGTACAGATCCCACTGATTCTTATAACATCTTAAAGTACTTTATGATTAACCTCTATATTAAACAATCGTATATAAATCTTAAACAACTTATAAACATCGGTCAGCTCGCCTCATATTGGCTGCATCGATTATTGGAAAAATGGGTATTCTGTCAATATAAAAACCGGTCCAGATCGAGGCAGTAAGGCACTCATATAATTAGTGACACACCCTGTTCTTATGTGCATGCCATTTAATGCAGTCGTGTATCCTTCTCACAACTAACAAACGCAAACAAAGTCTACGATATTATTGCGCTTTATTATACATTACTGTCTATGCATCAAATGGCGCGCTTCTACCACAGCTTCACCTTACGAAAAGTTCAACGGCTTAATACAATAATATATTGATGATAGGTATTAACTTAATGCAGCTGGTCTCAACTTGTAAATGCCATGCTGTGTGGTCGTATGTGCGATCTAAATAGCATGCTGCTACCTGTATTTCTTGTCGTACTAGCTAATCACGTACCATATGAAAGCTACGAGAGAACGGAATCAGCAATATATTTGTGCATTGCCATCTTATTCACTTCTTCGTGGACAAAACCTTCACGCAATTCCGATTGTTCTCTTTATGGCTATCCTATATATCGCTCGTCATACTATATAATGGAAGCATAAATATAAAATATTTTATGCGACAGAGAATAAAAAGACCATTCCCTGGAGGCAGATGGTATATTTAAACATTTACTTGTATCATCCGCCAAATTTCATGCATATTGTAACAGAGCTATCTTAGTCTGCTGGCAAAGGCATGCGCGTTGAACGGTTATGCCATCCATGAACATGGTTATATGGATTCCAGCGAATATCATTTTTGACCATTCAGACCCATGAAAATATTATGCATTATTAAGCCGAATGACGTCACGACGTTTTCTCTAGAGTGCATTGAACCCAAATGTCATTTTGTTCTGAGGTGAAATCGGACGTGATCCCCACGGACATCAAATAAAGGCACCGATCATTCGTTGGTAAATCTGGAGTCAGTAAAAGAGATTGTGAAAGTACCGAACATCCAAAGCCAATTTTGTGCTTTCAATTGTATTTGCAATGATGCAAGTACTGTGCTACGTCATATATTAGTACAATGATTGGTTACCTATACTTTTTGAGGACAAAAGTAGAAAAATATTACAAAGCAGGAAATAGGTTGTCAATCTTTGGTAACATCATTTTTAGCTTTAATTCAAGGTGGTTGATGCATATAGGGTTCATATGGTCAATGTAATCAATAGCAATTATTGTTCCAACCTCTGTAGTCCGCATGATAAAGGTTCCTAATGCGTCAAGGTCCGCGACCGTTATTACGATGCTAGAGCAGTAGAAGAGAGAGCTGTGAATATGATCATTGCGGTACTGCAGTGCTAACCTGACGACCATATTGATGTTGATGACAATGATGATGATGTCATATATTGTACCCGCAAACAAACACATGAAAAGGTCATCAATAATGTGACTTTATTGAATGTGTATGGGTACTTCGCAATTGCACATCTTATATTTTTTCTATCATGCATATGAAAATAAGTGATTGTCTACATATATAGGTATGCCATACATTGATGTTCTCCTCAAGAAAAAAACATGCCTCTGCCAGAAAGCGTAAATATTTCCCTTACAATAGTAACTGAAGGTATGTTTCAAACTCTTGCGTGTACAGCAACATTCATTTGTTCCATCTCTAACATCTACCAAAATCATAACGCCCAATTACACTTTCAGAGAATGGTGGTCTTAAGCATTATGCTTCAAATTACAAACTTAATAAGATGTTAGTGTCAAACGCAAAACACGTGAAACGGCATCTTCAACATATCTTTGTTAAATTGTGTTAGGTAAAAGTGAATAAATGACCAAAGAGAGAATAAAGAGAGAGGTATAATTTTAACTGCGCGTCATCCTGAACCGGAGCATACGTTGCATCCTGAGTCCATTTACTAAGCATCATCATCAGCGTAGCTGTCATCAACGTGGTCGTCAAATTAACACAACATAACCGCGATGATTATCTGCATGGTCATTTCCATCGCTCACAATAAGTAGCCAGTTACGTGCTAGCTCAATATAATAGTGGCTCTCTCCTCTACAGCGTTAGCAACGAAATAATGGTCATGGTCCCATAATGTGTCAGGCATATACATCATAATGTGTCAGGCATATACATTGATGACCTTACAAGCGTGTCGTTTATTTTAAGATTGATCACATGATACTCATCCATTAGGTAGTTTAAAGGAGTAAAAACCTGTGTTTAATTGAACAGATACTGTTACATATGAGTTGAATATACTCTCATATTGTTCAGGAAGACACATTACCGCAAGAAGCTAGGTGTGCGTCTCCATTCAATTTTCCTAACCAAGTAAACAGGCCTTGACGCTTTGAACATGATGTCAATCATTAGAATAGTGACATATTGATGTCAGTCAAGACCACACTCTTGAATGCATTGTCTTACATTATACGCACAATAGTACTATATAAATTCAAATCATCTGGGCTATTAAACATATTCGACTTTTGGTGTGCTCTTGGACCACCCTCTTTTTGCCAAGCAACGCATCACTGGATGAGCTGGCGATAGAAAACAACCCAATTCCGACTCATAAATGCACCAACAAATGGCACCATTGCAAAAGCACCAATAAATACAAGCAGCCCCGTGGAATGGGTCTGTTACACCCCTATTTGGATGAGGATTTCTACTAGGTTTAATTCAATCACATGTAACGCACATGATCACAAATCAGACATGATAGTCCTAAAAAAGGATAGATAGCAAATTGTCTGATGGCGTTAGAAATGCTCGCTTTGATGAATATAGTCGCACGACCCAGAAAAACCGATGCACTTCTGTGCATTTACCTTCTCATGCTTCTAGGTGTAGCAGCGCAAACGATATAACTGTTACGGCAATGTTTATTATTTTGCACCCAGGTGATTATGGGGAATATATTAAAGCATCGACCGGAGAATGCACGGATTACATGCAGTCACATATGAGCTATATCGGGTTATGCGACTTTAAGCCAAGAAAAAAGACGCCCTGTATAGGATCATTCAGAGCTTTGGGTTCGGGAAAGACGAAAGCAGCAGAGCGGGAAATAATTAGGCATTTGACGACATCGCATTAAAGTAAGCGTGGGTGAATTTAATGGTGTTGTGTATTCAATAGATGGAGGATTTGTGCTGCAGTTAGATCCTGATTGGCTCTGTCAGGAACGACCGTAAGCAGACAGTATAGTCGGAGCGTGCGCGTGTGGGTGGCTGCGGGCAGTTCAGAAATAGCCATGAACCAGGCCATATATCTACTCCACAACATAACTGGCAAACAGCAGCATTTATCCGTGTATCTGCTTAGTAATCAGTAAACGAAGTAGGTTAGATCCCCTTCGGCCTTCCTCAAACACAGTTAGGAGTAGCCCTTTATTTTAACCATATTGATACGTTAGAAATATGTTAAACAACTCAATCGGCCGCTGCAAGACCTACCTAGAGCTGGTAGCAGAGCAACTGGCGTACAATACACGGCAACCACAGCGATGGATTCAGCGCGTATCGTTCTTTAACACTGTAAAGCTTAAACCAGGACAGTAACAGCACTTGAACAGGTTAGTCGGTCTTCCGACCATGTATTTACATTCCTCAGCACACCTCTAATGAAATCAACAGTGCGTCTCACTGTTGTCTTAAACCACGATGTGCTCACGTCATCAACCACGCATGACAATCAAGCTAATCAACTGTTCAGCAGCTCGCTAGATAGTATGCAGCATTCGAATTGCAACTGCCGCTTTGGGTATTCAACAACTATTCAATGGCTGATTATGCATTGCATATATAAGGCATGTATCGTGAATATCCTGCAAGTGAAATAATCAGCGCAGTGCCACTGGTAGTTCAATGAAAGCTAGTATCATCCCCTTACAACTTCTACATCCTCTTGCAGTGCCTTATCTACACAGCTGGATATATTGTATTCCTACAACTGCCTGAGGCATCTTCACTATTATCATGTCGTCATTAATGTACCAGCCCAATGAGATCATGGGTCTCTTGGCTACCGCTGTAGAATCTAAATGGAGGTCGATGTCTCTAATGATAACAAATAGCAAATATGACCCATCAGAGGCTAATATGCTCTCCTGATGGTTAACGTTGGCGATCTTGCTTTCTCATAAGAGTAGTAACAGATTTGCTTCTGTATGCGAGGGCGAAATTCGCACCTATTAGTCTGTCCATTTGTGGTACTTAGCTGATGCTATGCGTTTTCCGATGAAAGAGATGCCACACTATTTATAATGCACGTCGCGGAAATCTTACTCGTATTAATCTGGGGGATACCCATTCCAGTTACACAATCAACACTGTACCCCCCGTATAGTATCATTATCTTAGTAATATGTTGATATGATGAACCCTCAAGTACATATGTGCTTGCATTGTAGTGAAGCGTTGCCTTTTGTAGGTGACTACAATGAGTGTCATGCTTATAATGAAACATATATGATATTGACTATACCAGTATAAAATTAGTCAGTCCCTTTTGCTGCAAGATGGTGGGTGGACACGAGCTTTATGATATGGGCTCATAGCACTGATTCAGCACACCACGTGCTTTTAGCTCTTTGCACACCTCGAAAGGCACAATGTGAATGTGTAATATGAGAGTTTGTAAAAATTAATTACGGTTACGAACATCTCAGAAAAGCAAGCTCTTAACATGAAACAAATGCGATGATTGAGCTAATCGTATTAGAAAGAAACAGAAGTAAAACAATATATCTTTAACATGGCTGTTCAATTGTCATATGCATAGGTTGAGAAATCAAAATGGCGCTTTATTGATTTTATCAAGCATATCAAGATATGCCACGCTGACGCAGCAGCTAAGATAACACCGCTGTCATGCCACAGACTGCAATCTTTAACAAAGTGTCTGCGCACTACATTTCAATCACCAGAGTAGGCGGGAGGCTTTGTAGGGACACAAGGAACTCTCGTCATACATTATCATTAGTCTACAAAAGCACTCGTGTCAGAAGTATTTCCTCATATCAGTGCCACTTGCTGGTTCCCTACGGCAGTGTTTACGATGTATGTATCCCATAAATTAAGGCTTCAATACGTGACTTATTTATGTCAATGCAATGCGTTCATAAAAAATGAGAGTATGGAATGATTGATCCTGACTGTTATATAATTTCACCATTTGTTAGATGTTGGTTATTGACAGTATTAAGCTGATATAGTGTTTGTGTCAAAACATCGAGTTTATTGTAAAACATTGATTAAGCCTTCATTGACTGCAATCATTCTAGGGAAAATGGTTGCACTGCACCGCCTTTGAGTGAGTTTCAATTTCAAATATACATGAGACAAATTATATGTTATGGCGTTTATACGTCTATGTTTTAGATAAAGTGTGATGATATTGTGGTTTCGCGTAATAGCTCCTAACGCCGCCGGCAATGTAGTACAAAGAAGACCGGTCAGGTTGGCTAATTAATCATTTAAAGTACTGTTGCTTATGCTCAGCGTAATATGTTTACTGCACTTGAGGTAATGTACTTGTTTGTTTCTCTTTTATCTCAACCCGCACTGGCAGGAAACGTTCAAAATACGTTTATCGTACTGCTTACAAAATGTCTCAAGAGCATTAAGATGTGGATAGATTGAGACATATTTACCATGCAATTGGCTTTTTTCGGTTCTCAGATCATAGCACATTATAGCAGAGCCATTTAGAGTCCATCCGTAAGCAATGGGGCATGATATGCGCCTTACCGAGGTTATTGGCGTATACTATTTAAACTGGGCTTCTTTATGGAAAAGTACAGTGAATAAAGTGAAACACATATTGATACAGAAGGGAGAAAAACTGTTTCCTTGAGTTTATAACCGGTCCCAGACAGGTCCGATAAAAACACTAGTTCAGACCCATCCTCTGTAACGCAAAACAGCTGTCGTGTGTAACTTCTTAGGAGTTTATAATATATGGCATTATCATGTTTTTATTGATAACACTTTCGGTCGGAACTGGCTATTTTAAAATCTATGGACATCATAAATAGCCCCTTACAAGTTCATCATAACCAGTCACAGTGTTTTAGAAATTGCCCACGACTGACGCGGCATTTGCAAGATTGCATTCCTCGATGATATAAAATTCAAATTTGTTTGCAAGTTTCTTAAACAATTGAGTCTACAATCCAAACAGTAATTTAAAGAGGCGAGCAAATTGAAATATGCTTTTAGTACAACGTTCAACAAAGAGGCTCATCTCGTTAAAGTCAGTCAAAGTGTAATGCGCAGATCTGATGAAACATGCGCTAATATTCAAGTAACTGATACAGGCACAATATGGCTATTATGCTGGTCCATCCGCGAAGATCATACTGGCATCTAAATGCATCCCCATAATCGGACTGTATTGGCAAGATCGTAATTATCTGGTTGGATAGACCAGCACTAAAACCGTTTCACTGTTATCTAGTTGCATATAGATGCATTCTATAATCCGATTGTATTAACCACATGGTAATTATCTGGGTGGAAAGAATAGCACCAAAATGGTCCCGTGCTCTGTCCATTCGTTGCTGGGCTGAAACGTTGGTATTCTCTGCTGATATTGCTATGACTTGTAGATTTTGGAACCCATGTCAGATTGACCTCAGTCTCTACGGCATTGATATATTCTCCATTGCGGGACACCCCTCATATTTTGTCAATTACTGCGACAAAGCAAATGGCTTACGGCATTAAAAGAGATGTATAGATAATGTAGAGTCTCATCTACGCGCGTCGATTTGGTTAGCAAGCTATCGTAGTCGCAACTTGACCGACACCAGTATCGTCTAAGTTAAGGGGCTAGCTGATACACACCATCAATCACCACTGGCCGATGCAAGGATGGCACTCAGTTTTACTTTGACTTTGCGGCATTTGCTTGTTGTATGAGTCAATTCACATACGCTACCCCTTTCATTCCACTACTGGCTATTTTGACGATTACCTCAACATGCTGATACCGATAAAGATGTCACTTGCAATCAATCGTAATGCTTTTGCATACTTTCGGCCCCGCTACATCTAAACACATTTGCAGGACTATCAAAAAGACATGATTAATGCCCTTAAACATTTTCATAATTTCCTTATGCATGATACAAATGCGTTAATGTCAAGGAAGGTTAATGGGACACACCCCGGGACATGCCCGTTCAAGTAATAAATCCAAGCAACAAGAGACCACACACACGAAATCTGAGCGTTTTGGGGATATCTGATAAACGGCTATAGAATTATAATAGTGAGAGCTTGGTGGCGGTAGGCATTAGTATAACCAATATTACATAATACATGTACATCCTTTGCTGGAAACAATTAACCGCGCCATGCATAGTTGGTGATATGGGCACAATGTGGCATATGTGTTATGTATGATACCTGATGACCCCTTTGTAAACGGCCAAGGCCATGATGTGTCAAACAGGAAGCGACTTTATATCAAGTTCAAGGTCATTCCATGCGGTTGGTGATAATATGTGCACAAATGATATCGTAACACATTGGTTCGTTATTGGCTTAGGCCTAACACAAAAGATACTTTGCCTGTATCAGTCCAGTAACATTTATATGCTTACATGTGACTTGTCCATCGCGTTTAAGATGAGCGCCGGTAAGGGCTCACCTTAACGTGTCCGAAACGATCTGCGTTGGTTGTTCAGCGGCCGTGCGCCATTCGAGACTCTTGTGTAAATGTATCTTGTTTGAAAGTCATAGGCCTCAGCACCATGTTTGATCCAATCACTCACGCCACGTTTTAGTCATCTGTTTGTAAAAGCAGAGGAAACATTTACGAGTTTCAGACAAAACGGATTTGATCATGATCGTTTGGACTGGTTCATTGAGGCATGGGGGTGTCGTAGGTAAAGTTCACGTTTATTCGGTGATCATTGATAAGTCACGTTGTTCCATCAAGTTGTCCAGATCATGTTTACCAAATTATTTGTTTAAATGACCTTTGCTGTGCATTCATAGTTTTACGCCAGCAGCTGGAAAAACTAAACACGCGAACACAAGCTTGCCTCTTAATTGGAACGATGATGATATCGACAGTATATAACCATAGTAACGACAATGATGCCAAAGCAAGGATGCCGATGTTATTGTTTGAGATGTGAATAGATGAAGTGAACGAAACGAAAACAATATAGAACGGCATACATTTAAACTTATTATAACCTTACCCTCATCATGCTGCCCACGGGCAGGAATAACGAGGATTTGCACTTGGTAGGAAGGTATGACTCTTGTATGCCCATCACCCGTATGATGAATCATTTGGTAACAGATAACTAATGAATGTGGAAGGCTTCAAAGGGTTGTTTGAATCAATTAATGCATTGTCCCTAGTCCAGAAAACATTCCCGTGTTTAGCGAATATGCGGTTTAGATTATTATGAAAGTAGAAATCTTGAAAGTATAAGCGACAGTCATTTGCAGCTCACCTGTAACACTGCCCTAGTGCAACTCAGCGATCAGTACTACTAATGTAAATAATTGAATGCCTACAATCGACGTGACTGTGCCATTCATTCAGTTACGTGTAAGTACGTTTATATCATGAATTTAGAGGTGTACTTTCGACTAATTTTTAATCTTATTGCTATAGCATCATTGAAAACATCCTCCGAATTTAGCTTAGAGCATTATTATAACGAATAGCGTGATTGTCAAACATCTCCATTGTTTTTTGGCTTTATCACACATTTTAAGCGCTGGGTGTATTTGCGAGTCTACCGTGTGCCTCTTTGGTTTCAAATTCACGTTATGTCGAAAGAAAGATATCGGACTGAATGAATGTCTTTATAGCACGCACTAAATATGATGCATGTGACGCAAAAAAACCGGTATAGCTTATAAACGTGGTTATCAGCCAGTTTCGGCCTCACAGATGCTTAAGCAGCTCATGGCACAATTCACCCATAGGAGAAAATTTTCAATTTAATTGGCGTTTGCTCCAGAAAATACCCGACTCCCATCAGCCGCTGTGTTGCCTCTTTGCCTTATTTTCATGTTGGCCATTGCTGCAGTGGCGCTTTGCATGGCAAGCACTGGTTTTGGGACAATATGGCGGCTATGTAGGCCCATTCATGACGAACTTGTTCTAATAATGAAATTGTACTGAGGGTACAGGAAATGTGTTTCGCTAGTTGAGAATTAGAGTAATGTCACTAGTGTCATGCTGCATGCCCATTAACTAGGTCATGCTATATAGGAGACACAGTCGTAGTCACATGGCGATATCCCTGGTGACAAATGGTGTCATATTACTATACTAAAAGCGAAAGATTGACTGCCTGTATTCCATCTAGCTCCGCATAGATGCATACCAACAATCGAATAGCATTGACAACATAAAAATTATCTTGGTCGATAGAGCAGCGCTACCATGGTTTCGTGCTCTGTTCATTAGTAAATGGAGTGAGACTTTACTATTCTCTGCTGATATTAGTTGTATATGTTGAAACTCATGTCGGTGTTACTTTAGTCTCTGCGGCGCTGACAATAATCCTGTTGCGAGACATCCCTCATATGTCGTCACTTACTGTTGCAAAACAAATAGACGCGACTATGTTGCCGTATCATTATCTAATGAGCTATGAAGACGATGTTGACGAGCGTCATCTGTTATGGTCTACGTGCTTTGATTTAGTTAGCAAGCTCTCGTGGTTGCGTTATGACAGCCGCAAGTACCATCTAAAATTATGTGTCTGGGCTATGCGTAATCAATAACTGTCATCGCCGTGTCGCGTCCATAACTAGACTGGCACTCATTACAATTTGCCTTTGCAGCGTTTGCTGTTCTATGAGTCGGTGTGTATGCGGTCACAGACCTCATCCCCTTCATTATACAACTGGCTGTCCCATATAATCTCTTCGGTGTAATCGTCTTGTCCTGCATTACAATAGGGGGCATTGGCCGCCCTATTAATCCCTCATCAAGAGGTGAGACACCCATGGACGTATTTAACTGGCACGCGTATAACAACAACGATAATATTAAAAGAGAGTGATGATTAGGATGACAGTTACGTCGTAATGCTGACACCCATTAGGGTGCTGCTAATGGTGGTAATCACCGTTTGTACACTTGCCCTTTCCAATTCTCAATTTATTAGATTACAAATCCAAGCATCAATAGAAATGTGATTTTTGAGGATATCTTAATAGCACATTTATGAGCTTTCACCTCGAAAAAATTAATGCTTAGATCATTAGCCCACAGACGCGTAAACAGCTCATATTACCTGTGACGTGGAAAGCATGGTGCTTCATATCCGACTATGGAGACGGCAGTACCTGGGTTGTCAGTTTTTTACAGTGTTGACTTGAAATGGTGAATACATTTTAACCCATTCTGTCTACATCCAATATTAATAAGTAACGCAATGTGCAATGACTTGCCATCTTTATTTTTTGTACTCAACGACACACATCTAAATTGACATCCCAACCCAAATGCCAGGAATAATGCTCATTTACGAGCGTTTACATTCGCGTATGATGTTATGCATTGAGTTGGTTTGTTGTGCGTTATGTTGATACGCTAGTGTATTTGTTTCGGTGACAATCAATCAATTCAGCTATTCTCGACTAACAGTCTAGCCTCTTAAAGGGGCTTTCACTTGGTGCCAATTGTTTACCGAGTACTTCATACGTTGTGTTTCCTCTCTGATGTTTTTGCTGCACATCATTCACAACAAAACTACGTAGGGTTTCAGTATGATAAATAAAGACAATTTCGTCATTCATTTTGACATATATCAGTCTGCTCACGCAGGACGGCAGTGCAAAGCTAATGGGATTTTTAGCAACGGTTATGGCATAGTAGACTAAAGAGCTTGGTGGCGGCTAGCATTGTTGTAACCAATATGGCATAATATATGTACATCCGCCAATAATCTCGATGATAGTATTAGATAACATCTTCATATAACCTTTAACGCCCGCTCATGGCCGGATTTTATCCGACAACTTTTAAGAATTTTTATTATGCACCTGAATGCCAATAAAACTTTTGTAATTTTCTATCTGTTTACATTGAAGCGTAGGCAATGCATTGTCACACACACTGGTCAGGCGAACCAGTAGCGCAGTGTTTGCACTTGAATGCAAGAGATAACATAAGATAAAGAGAATGGTCCAGATAAAAATCATCAACAATTTCGCTCCGTCCCATAAATTTTTGTTATTTCTGTCATGCACAAAATTGCCATGTTTTAGCTATGACCAAATATTGCGTCAATCGATCGTCATCTCGATGTCTGCTGAGATGTCGTATTTTTACAGCCGGGAACGGCTGCTTTGGTCGCAGAATAGTCATTATTAATTCACTGACGTTCAATAACGTTCACGATATTGAAAAGTGCATGCAATCACACAAACATTGCAATGTAATAACCTCATACTCAACCTTTACAGCCTTAATTACCCTGTTATTTATTCTTTCAGCATTGAAAAATGTTATTTTGTTGCATAGGGGTAGACTGTGCTGTGTATAGATAAATGCTGGAATGAAACAGGTTGCGCTCAGCATGTTCAAAGAATTCGCACGTGTTTAAAAGTAAGAACGTCTTGCAGAGCATTACCTTGTTTCTCTAAAAATGATGAATGATTAGTTTACCACTACCATACTTCGTAGTGATGGTATTGTATCATTAAAAACATAATGATAGTGACAACAAGCTCAGTATAACATTTGACGGGTACCTCAGCATTCTTGTTTTTGTTATTTACCCTCCCTATAAAGTTTCGGTTCCTACTCTGCATATGCAAGTAGCTGCCGAAAGAGCTTTGTTGCGTTTGCTGATGCAACACATGGTGTTTGCTTGGTTATTTTATAATAATTATCAACCCCTAGCAAACCTTCATTCCCGATCGGTTTCAGCTACTGTAGCAGCTACCATATTTACCCAACATCTGATAAAGGTAAGCTATGGCCTTTTTATCCATATAGATACAACAATTGAATTATTCATATATTTATCCAATTACTTTTATTAGCAGAATAGTGAAATTTTCACCGTTGATGATTATTTTTACATCATCCCTTGAGTCTCTGTTTCAATTGAGCCATCTCTAAAGTCGCACTAAGCGTAGTGGCATTTTTATTTCCGCTTGCTACTGATCACTACCCTACTAAAGTCATTACGTCAGATTTATTACATATTCACTGTAACATTTGTAGTAATCGACATACGATTAACGACAACCGTCAATCTAGGGAAGTTATTATGTTTATTTTGCTTCTATTATTGTCTACGCTCAAAAATGACTCATTTATAATCCAGTGAATGGGAACACCAAATCATAGATCATTATTCGCTATATGATAGTTGAAAACAACCTTCGAGAAGTATTCAAACGAATACCGACTTGACCCTAGAACTGCGCATGCTAGTTTAATCAACCCAAACCTCGCCTTGTATATATTGGTGCGTCTATCTTGTGCAACATTTTGTTTCAAATTCACTTATGTCAAAAGTAAGAAATCGGACAATGTAAAGGCTATATCAACTCGCGCTAATATATGATGCGTGTAACACAAAAGCGAAGCCTATGCGCAGGGCGAGTTTGTAGGCGCGGCTATCAGCGAAAAGCTGGTAGAACAAATAACTAGCTTCGGCCTCATAGTCGCTAAAGCAGGAGAACAATTCACTCATATGCGAAAATATTCCAATCAGCAAGCGTTTGCTCCCGCAAACATCCATGTTCGAGTACCTGCCTCACACTGATTATCGAAAATAATACGCCTCAATATTCTTAATACCACCCATGTACCAAAGGAGGGCAAGACGGTGCAGCTAGGCCTCTGTGTATCTGTTATTAGTCCATGGTGTCGCCGTCTTAAGCATATCTTTGACGCGAATCTCTGAGATAGCATTTGAATACATCCTCATACGTTAATGAGAGCGAAGGTGATAATGAAAGACTGGAAATATCATTACGAGAATGAAGCCAACGCGATGATGCCGAACATTTCACACTTGATTTTGTGCGCAATCTGATGCGATGTTGGGAGGTGTAATCATTTTACTGCCGTTATGATATCATTACACCTCGATACACACGGAGCCTCTGGCGAGGTGGTCGTGCCAAAGAGGTTTTTTTACTAACTTTGCAGCATTCTTAATCAAGACAGCTATCATTGCATATCACTCCCATCTGCTATTCTGGATGCAAATTCCATATTTGTGGCTCCTTAAGTAATATGCATGCCAATTATTACATGTTTATGTCAAAGCAAAGTCGCGACGATCTCCACCATTGCGGTTAGTAATCATCATTAAGCAGGATATAAATCACAAATATGGATGATGCCGACTCAGCGGATGCAAATGGTTTCCTTCTACAACATTTATTTAAAAAGCATCGACACCAACCATCAATTAACAAGAAAGCTGGTTACTGTTCCCATGTCGCTAGTCCATAAAACCGAGAGGCTGTTAGAGCGAGCTTGCGTGTGCTGTAGTCGTGTTTCACGGAATTGGATATCTTTGAAATACAGTTTTCCTGTGTTAGCACTATCAAGGCATTAATTCCTGTCAGCCATCAGCGCAAGTACATTGTGCAGTGATATAATCACGAACGTTAATAACAACGTAGTGAGCGTCACTCGGCTCAATTGTACATAAGTGAATTTAAATATAGCTAGAATAATGTTAGGATGTTCACAAAGATACCAGCAATTATAATAGTTTGTATGCAACATGATTGCTGCGTTTTGTCGTATATCACGTTGGATCAGATGAGAGCAGTGCCATTGTGTTATTGAATAAAGTGTAGTACTTTTAATATCAAGACATGTCCATTATGATAGGTATGAGTTTGAAAGGCAACTAAATCTCCTCTGATTCCTCACGAGACTGTCCCGAGCTAATATCTGAGCTTACCACAAAGCAAAAAAGATCTGTGACTTATTTTGACTTTTGAATTACGGAAAGAGCCTCAAGCTCTTACGTAAGAACAATCGATTTGATGGGTAAGAATGCCATCTAATAGAGGCTTCTCGGGTATCATACTATGCCGAAAACGATTTATATCGAATTATACGGAATTATTGTCATCGATCACTTGCGCTGAATCTGGTACTAATGCTGTTTCAATGATTGTACTGTCAGGATTTCACCGAATTAAGCAACACTTATTCAGATCAATCCATCAATCCTTAAATGATATAACGTATACATAGAGCTGCAGGGGGAATTCACCTTCGGAGAAACGAAGCACCAACTGGTACACGGCGTTCGGGTTAACTGAAAATAGATAATGTAAGCGTCGGTAGAAACACGACATGCAAAAGGGTCCACAAAGACCATGCGGGAAATCCAACTGGACAGAGCATTAAGACGAAAACAGAAAGTGGACATACGATTGACATTTTGGAGATAGTAGAAAGAAATGGATTGGCTCAGACCCTTAAATCAATGACGGGTGTTGCCCCTTCTCTCTTAAGCCGTTAATTGTCGTTGATAGAAGTACATTTGACAGTTCAAGTCTAACTGGTATCAGGTAATTTTAATGAACGGCAGAATGTCCGGTATGAATAAGTACATAAAGATATCAGCTTCGAAATATTATTACCTTCTAGAAATTGATTTTATAGGTGTTATTGTTCAGGGGAGGCTTATTCAAACGTCTCTTAATAGCTGTAGTGGTACAGTTATGAGATGGATTATTGGCACAGATTGTGAAGGATTATGGAATAGGAGGAAGGCCTTCTGACATATCCATGCTACCTTGGACAATTCAACGGTGCCTGCCATGATGAAACGGACGTCATTTTGCTCATGACGAGTACCCGCCACTCTTGTCTATGCCACCAGATAAGGTACAACCGTATGGATCCATTCACACTTATTTTGGTTTTGTGTTTACATTAAGCCAATAATGCGGCGCATCGCACGTCAATATCTCAGCATGAACAAAGCCCAATAACCGATCACATACATTAATAAGCATACTGAAGTTATTGTAAGTGAACAGTATATTACCAGCGATGTTCCAAAAAAGACCATTCAAAATCTAACCTGTCAAAATTACGTAAAATACAAACTCTAGAATGTGCCAAAATATTCATACTATCAGCAATTTATGTGCAACCCAAAGTAGAGGCAAACTATTTACAAGATGCCATTACTATTCGGACTAAAGTAAGCATTGCTTCCTACGCCACAATGTGTGTCGTAGCAACCTTAGATTAGCTTTGCATTGCGTCCGATGTCATGTAATAAATATTTATATTAATACTAATATATACATATATATATATATATATATATAATATATATATATATATATATATATATATAGACATATGAACATAACCACTATATATATATATATATATATATATATATATATATATATATATATATATATATATATATATATATATATATATATATATACATACATATACAACATATATATTTATAATTATAAAGATGTAGATATATACACATTTGCATGTTTATTTGTACATATACACATTTATATATATATATATAAATATGAACATAAAAATTTTTTTACATATTTTTCTGTACATATATATCATGTATAGTCTGACATTTTCAAGCATAGACCTCACTTTTGATTACATCGCTACCATGTTTGTCATTGATATCTGATCGACAGACAAAATAAAGTTGATAATGATTTTACATTTGTGATTGTATCAGCCTAGAGACGTACAGATGCGTTTTGTAGATAACGTTTGTATGTATGTATGTATGTATGTATGTATGTATGTATGTATGTATGTATGTATGTATGTATGTATGTATGTATGTATGTATGTATGTATGTATGTATGTATGTATGTATGTATGTAGGTATATGTATGTATGTATGTATGTATGTATGTATGTATGTATGTATGTATGTATGTATGTATGTATGTATGTATGTATGTATGTATGTATGTATGTATGTATGTATGTATGTATGTATGTATGTGTATGTATGTATGTATGTATGTATGTATGTATGTATGTATGTATGTATGTATGTATGTATGTATGTATGTATGTATGTATGTATGTATGTATGTATGTATGTATGTTGTATGTATGTATGTATGTATGTATGTATGTATGTATGTATGTATGTCTGTATGTATGTATGTATATGTATGTATGTATGTATGTATGTATGTATGTATGTATGTATGTATGTATATGTATGTATGTATGTATGTATGTATGTATGTCTGTATGTATGTATGTATGTATGTATGTATGTATGTATGTATGTATGTATGTATGTATGTATGTGTATGTATGTATGTATGTATGTATGTATGTATGTATGTCTGTATGTATGTCTGTATGTATGTATGTATGTATGTATGTATGTATGTATGTATGTGTATGTATGTATGTATGTATGTATGTATGTATGTCTGTATGTATGTATGTATGTATGTATGTATGTATGTATGTATGTATGTATGTATGTATGTATGTATGTATGTGTATGTATGTATGTATGTATGTATATGTATGTATGTATGTATGTATGTATGTATGTATGTATGTATGTATGTATGTATGTATGTATGTATGTATGTATGTATGTATGTATGTATGTATGTATGTCTGTATGTATGTATGTATGTATGTCTGTATGTATGTATGTCTGTATGTGTATATGTATGTATGTGTGTATGTATGTATGTCTGTATGTATGTATGTATGTATGTATGTATGTATGTATGTCTGTATGTATGTATGTATGTATGTATGTATGTGTATGTATATGTATGTATGTGTATGTATGTATGTATGTATGTATGTATGTGTCTGTATGTATGTATGTATGTATGTATGTATGTATGTATGTATGTATGTATGTATGTATGTATGTATGTATGTATGTATGTATGTATGTATGTATGTATGTATGTATGTATGTATGTATGTATGTATGTATGTATGTATGTATGTATGTATGTATGTATGTATGTATGTATGTATGTATGTATGTATGTATGTATGTATGCATGCATGCATGTATGTTTGTATGTATGTATCTATGCATGTGCATATTCGAAAGCCTTTTTCGCGCATACTGTTCCTATCATGTATGTGACTGACACTGGCTGTCTCCAAGTCAAATCTCTCGAAGCTTCCACCATATCTGTTGAACATGTATTATACAAATGCATTTGCAAGACATGGTAATTGTGCGAGCCAAAGTGCAGCATTGTTGCTGTCAGGTAATGAGATATTTGATATATCCAGGACTCGGCCATGGTGAAAATAATTGACAGTCCCACTGCCGTATGATCTTTTGTAAAACTCGACAGACTGACGGTTGTGTTTTACTTATAAGCTAACTAAGTGCCACTTCGTTATCCAAATGAAATATTCGAACTCTTGATGTCGGTATAAATGGTTGCGCGGCATTTGTTCTGATAGGAGTTGATGGATTTTCGCACGAATGTCATAGATGGTGTCACTGGTGCGGTATTAATAGATTGCATAGCTTTGCGAGCATTCTTTTAATGTCGGGAAATCTTACACAGTTGCCTCTCATGTTCGTGAAGATAATAATAATAACTGCCCAACGGGAGGCTTCATATCTGTTAATGCCCCGCCCACCACTGTTGATAAATTAGCATCCATAATTATGACTCCGTCGACTAGGTTAGCAACTAATATGATTTGGTTAGTCAGTTTGACTTTTCCAATAGTCGATTTCCGTTACTCGCATTACATCGTAGACTCGATTAAGAATGGGCATAAAACCGCAGTTCTATTAAGCGCAGTGCTTTGTCTTGGCCAAACTAAAATTAACGCCTCACTGTCGTAATTCTCTTCGCAGAATCAAGAATGTATTCGGCCGTTAGGTTTAAGAGAATGACATTAGCAGAGGAAGAGAGTGTTGGTTGATTATTACAACGGTTATAATTATGATGCCGTTAGTGCCGATGATGTTGAGAGAAATGGAGGAATAAACCGACCATTTTGGCACCACAACATGCATCATCGACATTACAATAACATAGAAAAATGCTCCACCGGGGCAGCTCTGACAATATTGTCATTGTACTGGGTCCGGTCGGCGCCGAGTAATAATGACGCTAGTTAAGGTGCATCATCCGTTTATTTTACGCCGTCTTTTCGTAACGTGAAAACTGCATTTCACAAAGAGAGATCTGTAAGTGTTATAATAATAGGGACAATAAAGCTATGAAAATATCTGCACAATGTTATATATTCTTATACAAAAGTGACATTCAATTTTTGGCACCTGATGCTACACGAAATATTGTCATGATCTGAATCATACAAACAGCCTCACTAATACATGTGATGAATAGGGAAGGTTTTTTACTTCATATTACATGGGAATTAAACAATTACATACCACTTTTCCGGGAGATTTGGGGAGATAAATTTCGATAGCACGTTTTTCGTTTGGGCGGAAGCATAACAACAACCAGAGCGCCACCTGGCGAATGGCGCGGAGAAACAAGACTGAGGTCCTTGTAAAAACGGCGGGGATGGCGGGAACTGCCACCCGAAACATGGCTAAAGCAAATTAAACCCTGGATTGGGTACAATACAAACAATACAAACATACAAACATGTAAACATCACTTGGCTCCCTCGACGGGGGTACCCGGTCTCAGAAGCAACACAAGTTTGTGAACAGGTCTCTCGTAGTTGGACAGGTTTTTTTCGGACCTCGACCTTGCGTACCAGTCCGTCATCGCCGGGGAATGTCTTGGTCACGACTGCTCTCGGCCAGTTGCATCGCGGCGCGTCGTTGTCGATCATCAGCACGATGTCGCCGGGCTGAGATTGTCCTTCTCGCGCGTCCACTTGCGACGTTCGGTGAGTGTTGGGAGGAATTCTCTGCGCCATCTTGTCCAAAACTCATTGGCCAGGTGTTGCACGCGTCGCCAGCGACGTCGGCAGTAGAGATCTTCTTGAACAAATCTCCCAGGAGGAGGGAGGACGACTGTTTTTCTGAGTGTCAGCAGCTGCGACGGAGTGATCGGGATTGACGTCTCGGGGTGAGTTGTGTCCGGAAGTGTGAGCGGTCATGAGTTGACTGTCATTTCAGCCTCCACCATAAGAGTCTCAAGCAGTTCGTCGTCGAGTTGGCTTCCATGACGTTCCAGCAGTTTGGACAGTACGGCGCGAACCGATCTCGCCATCCTTTCCCACACTCCGCCCATGTGGCTAGAGAGCGGAAAGTTCATGTTAAACTCGAACCAGTCACATTGGTCCTTCAGCAGCTCGCTCTGTATCTTTGACGTGTCCAGCTCGTGAAGAGCCGCCTCCAACTCCGCTTTTGCCCCGACGAAATTGGTGCCTCGGTCGCAGCGCAGACGTCTTATGGCCCCACGTCGTCCCACGAAGCGTCGGTAGGCGTTTAAGAAGGAGCTCGTGTCCAGCGAGTGAGCGACCTCTATGTGGATCGCCCTCGTCACCAAACAAGTGAACAGGACGCCCCAGCGTTTCTTGTCTGAGCGGCCCTGTTTAACGTAGAATGGTCCGAAGAGATCTACTCCCGAGTTCGTAAATGGAGGTGCTGGCTCCATCCGGTCTTGTGGCAAGTCTGCCATCTTCTGGCCAGAAGGCCGGCCCCTGAGCTTCCGGCAGGTGACGCAATTCCATACTCACGACGAAACTGCCGTCCTGGACTGTAGGATCCAGAATCCGGACGCCCTGATCTCGTTCAGTGTTGTGCTTCTGCCGGCATGGTGGACTTTGAAGTGAAAGTGCTGGATGATCAGACGGGTCACGTGGTGGGACTTCGGGAGAACGACTGGGTGGGCTTCTTCTCGGGGAACGTTGGCTCTTCTTACCCTGCCGCCGACTCTGATAAGTCCATCCTCATCCAGAAATGGATCGAGTCTTTCGAGCTTGCTTCCTCTGGAGACGGTCGGCCTTTTCTTTCTCCTGAGGTTCTTCAAGTCGTCCACGAAGTTCTCTTGTTGCACGAGACGAATTATGACTGTTTGAGCGGCTTCTAGCTGGTTCGACGTGAGCTGTGTTCTCTCCTGTGCTCCGGGTTTGAATGACAGACACAGAGCGATGAGTCGTTTCGCTCGGTGCCAGACGGAGATGCGTTCCAGACTCGTCAGTACGTGATCGCGTTCTGGTTTGGCAGAAGTTGTAGTCGTAGAGTGTACGGTCGTCTTCTTGACCTCAGGGTCTCCAGTCTTGAGACGGGAATCGATGTCGTCGAGAGGAAGAGGTGCATCTCTCAGCAGGAACAGTGGGCCCTTCCACCACAGTTCGTTTTCTAGCAGCTCCCCGACAGCTGCTCCTCTCGAGGCTAGGTCAGCGGGGTTCAGTTTCAGTTTCCCTTCAATGTGATGCCATTGGTCAGGCGAGGATGCGTCACGGATCTGCTGCACTCGGTTTCCGACAAACGTGTGGAACTTCTTGGACTCGTTGGAAATGTAGGACAACACAACGGTGCTGTCGCTCCAGAAGAAGTGCTTCGCTTCTGTGTAGCCGAGTTCTCTATTAAGAAGGGTTGAGACTTGAGATGATGTGACTGCGGCCGTCAGTTCGAGTCGGGGTATAGTTACAGCCTTGAGGGGGGTCACTCTTGACTTCGCCGTCACCAGGCTCACGTTGATCTTGCCTGTCGTATCGATGATCCTCACGTAGCTACATTGACCGTAACCGGACTCCGAAGTATCGGAGAAGTGATGCAGCTCGACTCTCTGAGTGTTGCCGAAGTCGGGATTCTTGTAGCAGCGCTAAACCTTCAGCTCCTGAAGTTTGAGGAGCTCTCGTCGCCACTTCTCCCACTGGGCCTTGATTTCTTCTGGGATGGGATCGTCCCAGCCGTGATGATCTCTGCATAGTTCCTGTAGGATCTGCTTGCCACGTAACAGGATCGGGGATATGATGCCGAGGGGGTCGAAGATGGAACTTATCGTCGAGAGTATACCTCTCCTCGTGAAGGTCTGCTTGTCTTTGATGGTGATGTTGAACATCAGGTTGTCTGACTGAAGACACCACTGGATTCCAACAGCTCGCTCCAGGGGCAGGTCGTGTTCTCTGAGATCCAAGTGCATGATCGACTTCGCGCGATCCTCTTCATTCACGGACGCGATGACTTCTTTTGAGTTGGAGGCTACCTTGTGTATGTGAAATCCTCCCTTGGCGCAGAGGGCTGTGGTTGCCTGCAGCAAATTGACGGCTTCCTCGGGAGTGGGAACTGATGTCAGACCGTCGTCGACATGGAAGTCACGTTCGATGAAATTGGCGGCTTCCAGACTGTGCTCGCTACCCCAGCGGTGTGCTGTGCTGTGCTCTTCAGGGCGTAATGTGCGCAGGCAGGCGAAGATCTGGCACCGAACAGGTGTACCGTCATCCTATACTCGCATGTCGTGGTCATACCTGCGTCCTTCCACCACAGAAACCTCAACAGGTCTCGGTCCTTGGGATCCACACTCACTTGGTGGAACATCTGCTTGATGTCACAGTTGAACGCGACACGTTCCCTTCGAAATCGGTACAGGATACCTGTGAGACTGTTCAGCAGGTCAGGTCCCGGCAGCAGGCGTGCGTTCAGTGATTGGCCCTGGAAGTCGGCACTACAATCGAACATGACTCTCAGCTTGTCCTTCTGATATATCCCGTGGTGAGGAATATACCACACGTTCTGATCTGGCCCGTTCAGCGACGGAGCTTCTTCAGCGTACTTGTGATCAATCAGATCCCTCATGTAAGTGGAGTAGTCATCTCGGTACCTCTTGTCTCTCATCAGACGTTTCTGTAGACCTCTCAGTCTTGCTTCGGCGAGGCCTCTGTTGTTTGGTAGAGAAGTGTTGTCTCTCAGCGGCAGTGGTAGTTCGAAGTGATCGTTTTCGTTCGTGTGGATGCCTTCATCCATTATCTTCAGAAATGTCTGATCCTCAACAGACGTCTTGTTGTCGCTAGTTTTCTCGTTAAAGTCCATCTCGAACATCTCCTTGATCTGCCTGGGACTTACTTCCTTTGTCGCTGTCTTGAAGGAGAAGTGTTGATTTTTAGTCACGTCTTGATGGTTGTCGTCCATCGCGCCGGTCACGCCCCAGCCGAGGCGAGTTCTCACGGCGTACGGTTCGTTCTCTCCAGCTGTTATGATCTCTCGTGGCATGAGGGCGGTAGAACAGTTGAATCCTACCAGTAAGCCGATTTCGATATCGTTCTCGGGGTCGCTGAGTTCGTCGGCGATCCTCCTTAGGTGTGCCCATCTCCTCACCGTCTCCGGAGCGGGGATGAGGCTTCTGCTGGCGGGAATCTGTGGCCTGCTGTACGTACCAGGCAGGCGGATTTCATCACGTTGATCGTTTCCACAGACTATGAGGTCGTGCGCGATTCGGCTCTCCACGAACGCGTCCGTCAGCATCGTCGACATCTTCAGGTCGACAGGTTGCGTAGGGAGTCCGAGCTCATCTACAAGATCATCGGCGACAAAGCACGCATCTGATTGGTTGCCAAGCATGGCGTATGTTTTTATGCGTTTGTCGGGGGTGTCACTGTGGAACAGCCACACGGGTACGATCATTGAGTGGAATTGTCTGGCTTCATCAGTTTCGGTCCTGTACACTGACGATTTGTGGGTCTGCTTCCCTGTCTTCTCGGCTTCTTTCTTTGGCTTGTCGGAGCCTTCGTTAGACGGTTTCTTAGCGGCCGGAGTTCCTTCGGCCAGAAGGTTCGAATCCTTCCTGCGACAGTCGCCGTAAAGGTGGCCCTTCGAGGCACAGCCATAACATCTGCCGTTCTTCCTTATCCAGTCCTTACGTTCTTGTACAGACAACTTGAAGAACGCCTCGCACTTGCTGATGTAGTGTTCTCCTTTGCAGTGCCAGCAGTACGGCTTCTTCCTCTCTTCTTGGTTTTGCTCAGTCTGAGATGTGAAGGAGGACGATGTTTTGTGTGTTTTAGGTTTTGTTGACTTAGCTCGATCTCGATCGCCCTTGTCGTCTTGGGTTGTGAAGACTCCGGGTCCGTTGGCGACTCTGGCTTCCTTGCTCACGAACTCACAGAAGGCGGAGAATGGCGGGAACTGTCCCTCTCCGTCCGGGTTATACAGCCACTGGTCGACGACTCTGCTCCAGCGATGAGTGATGAACTTCGGGAGCTTCTGCATGATGCGCTTGTTCTCCTCTGGGCTATCTAGCGACTTCAGATAGCTGATGGACTGCATAGCGGTTTGACAGTGAGATAAGAAGTCAGACAGTTTCTGTAGTGCGACGCTGTCACCTGGTTTCACTTGCGGCCACTCGTTCAGCTTGCGTCGAAATGCTTCGGAAATCTTGAACTTGTCTCCGAACCTCCTGATCAGAGTCTTCTTGGCTTCGTCGTAGGCGGTCTCACCGTCCAATGTCAGTGACCATTGGATAGTCTCCTTTGCATCTCCAGCAGTGTATTGGCTCAGGTAATGAAGTCTTTCTGCTGATGATGACGTCCGTTTCTCAATGAGGCATTCGAAAGAGTGCATCCACTCGACGAATTTTAGCGGGTCACCTCTGTACACCGCCGGCTCCATCCGCGGGAGTCTGTCATCTCGCAACGACAGCAGATCAGCGAGTCTCTCTATCGCCGACGATTCGTCATGTTTTGATCCGAGTGACTTGTCAGCGGCGGGAGTCACCGGTACAAACTCGGGTATTTTACTCAGGTTAAGCCAGGTGTCAGTCGGCGTAACTGGTTGTGGCTGATTGGTGGGGTCAGGTCCAGCGGCTCCTCTAGCTGGGACGGTTGAATCGTTTCTTGGGTCGCGTGTAGTCATGTCGTTATCGGCATTCACTTGCCCGGTAGGGGCATCTAACGGCGTGGAGCTGGCAAAGTTCAACTTCTGTCGTGGAGTTGACCGGTTCGACGAGAGGTGTTGTTCTGCTGTTTTTGACAACTCCCTCTCCATCTTTGAGATCTCAGCTTCCAACTGGGTCACCTCTAGCTCGAGGATCCGTTTTTCTTGTTCAGCGATCTTCTTTCGCATCAAATAGACTTGGTTACTCTCCGTCGCCTTCAAGGATGGCTTGAGGGGACGGCCGAACTTCGATACGCCCGCGATCATCATCGTGGCTCCTCACTCCTAAAAGTGTTTTCACTGTACTGGGTCCGGTCGGCGCCGAGTAATAATGACGCTAGTTAAGGTGCATCATCCGTTTATTTTACGCCGTCTTTTCGTAACGTGAAAACTGCATTTCACAAAGAGAGATCTGGTAAGTGTTATAATAATAGGGACAATAAAGCTATGAAAATATCTGCACAATGTTATATATTCTTATACAAAAGTGACATTCAATTAGAAAGTTGGAACACTGATGCTACACGAAATATTGTCATGATCTGAATCATACAAACAGCCTCACTAATACATGTGATATAGGGAAGGTTTTACTTCATATTACATGGGAATTAAACAATTACATACCACTTTTCCGGGAGATTTGGGGAGATAAATTTCGATAGCACGTTTTCCGTTTGGGCGGAAGCATAACAACAACCAGAGCGCCACCTGGCGAATGGCGCGGAGAAACAAGACTGAGGTCCTTGTAAAGCAAATTAAACGGCGGGAAATTAAACGGCGGGAACTGCCGTAACAGTCATATTTGTGTTGAGATTATCACTATATTTGCCGCATTCGAATCAAGCCTGCTAGCTTTAAAGGTGCATTTTATCCAAAAAAATATAAATATTTCTTGTTGGAAGCTCATGTATTATTAATTCCGGAAGCGCAGAAACGTTATCACTCTGTGCCGATCGCCGTCGGCGGGTGTTTAGTTTGCGCTATTTTCATTGCGATAATTGACGATCAAACCAAGAAACGAAGAAAAGGTGGAGGGAGATAGAAGCTGTTAATTGATTCAACAACTAAGAGAAGGAAGCGGGAGCTAGACCAGCTGCGGTCTAACACGAGGGTGTCTTAAGATAGGCACTCAGGAAAGTGAGGAGTGTGACCAACGAAGAAGCAGCAAAGAAGAGTGCATAAAGCGGCTACTCATTGTCATGTGTGTAAAAAGGAACTGGGAGGCACTTCCGTCCGTGACCACTGCCATATAACAGGTAAGTACAGGGGACTGCCCACAACGCCTGCAACCTAAAGCTGCGGTTGAACCCTAAAACAACGCCCGTACCTGTGGTGTTCCATAACCTGCGGGGCTATGACTCCCATCTCTTGATGCAGGCAATGAGCAAAGTGGAGGGGAACATCAACTGTATCCCAAACAATATGGAGAAATATATTTCCCTGTCGCTTGGACAGTTGCGGTTCATTGATAGTGCACAGTTTCTCCTGGCCTCGCTCGACAAGCTGGTGTCTGCTAACAACCCAGATGCCTTTGCTGTGACGGCGGAATATGAGCCAGATGAAACAAAGCGGCGGTTGCTACTGCGTAAGGGAGTGTATCCTTATGAGTTCATGGACAGCTGGGATAAGTTTGATGCTCCACTGCCGCCCATCCGTGAGTTCTACAGCAAGCTCTCTGAGCAGGGTATATCTGCTGCAGATTATGAACATGCCCAGAAAGTCTGGAACACATTCGGTTGTAAAAGCATGGGGGACTACCATGACCTTTACTTACGCATGGATGTACTGCTCCTGGCCGATGAGTTTAAAACATTCCGGAAAACCTGTCTTAAGCAGTACAGGTTGGATCCGGCCCACTACTACACCAGTCCTGGTTTGTCGTGGGATGCGCTTCTTAAGAGCACAGGGGTGGAACTCGAGCTTCTCATCGATTATGACACGCACCTCTTCATTGAGAAGGGGCTGCGCGGTAAGATAAGCATGGTATCACATCGCCACGCTAAAGCGAACAACCCATACGTGGAGGGCTTTGAGCAGGATAGGCCAGCGAGCTATATCCAGTACTTCGATGCCAACAATCTGTATGGGTGGGCGATGAGCCAAGCCCTACCTACTTCAGGTATTAAGTGGGTGGAACGGCCTGAGAACCTAGATTTTCAGGACCATCCCGATGATGCTGAAACGGGGTATGTACTTGAGGTTGACTTGGAGTATCCTGCTGCGCCTTATGACGAACACAACGATTACCCCCTAGCGCCGGAGCAGCTTCTTGTACAGAACAAATGGTTGTCAGACTACCAGAAGGATCTCCTAGGTGTATTGGGGAGCACCGGAAATGGAGTTGAAAAGCTGGTGCCCAACCTGCGGAACAAGGAGAAGTATGTGGTACACTATAGAAACCTCAAGCTGTATCTGTCTTTGGGGATGAGACTTACCAAGATTAATCGTGCACTTGTCTCTGACCAAAGTCCCTGGATGGAGCCTTACATTAGAATGAATACAGATCTGCGTAAGGTGGCCACCAGCGACTTTGCGAAGGACCTGTATAAGATGATGAACGACTCTGTGTTTGGCAAGACTATGGAGAACCTCCGAAGGCGAGTCGACGTTAAGATTGTGCGCTCATCGGAAAATGAGAAAATACGGAGGCTTGTGGCCAGCCCCGCCTATGCTCGACATAAAGTGTTTGACGATGATCTGGCTGCCCTGCATATGCACAAGACCCGTTTAGTCTTAAACCGTCCGGTGTATGTGGGCATCTGCATTCTAGATCTTTCAAAGCACTTGATGTATGACTTTTATTATAATACCATGAAGCCCAGATACGGCAACAACCTTGGCCTGTTATACACAGACACGGACTCGCTGCTTCTCGAGATCCGTACATCTGACGTGTATGCTGATATGAGGGAGGATGCCCATCTCTTTGACACTAGTAACTTTGACCCTTCTCATGCTCTACACAGTGACAAAAACAAAAAGGTTCTGGGTAAGATGACGGATGAGTGCGCTGGCGTGCCCATCAAGGAGTACGTTGGTTTGCGCCCTAAGATGTACTCTATCCTGATGTATGATGAGGGCAAGATAAAAAGAGCTAAGGGTGTGAAGAAGGTGGTGGTGAAGAAGCATCTACGCCACGCTCATTATATGGAGTCTCTCGTCACAAAGAAACAGTTCCGCAATGGGATGAACATGCTTCGTAGTGAGGGTCATAAGCTTAATGGGTTGCACGTCAACAAGGTGTCTCTCTCCCTCTTTGACTTAACGCGGTGGATAGCTGAGAACGGTGTAGACACCCTGGCCTATGGTCACACTAGTTTACCAATTAACTAGCCCCTCGGCCCCGTTTGGGGGTCGGGTCCGAGGCCCCCTTAGGGTAAATATCTTCAGTACGATCTTGTTGACGCTTTGTCCTTCATTGGTATTAGCGCAGCGAGGTCAGGGTGAGCAAAAACTTGTATAAGCTGCCAAGGGGTCAGTAGTATACATGGGAGAGGTTGTGTCCCAGAACCGCTAGTATATATACTACTACTATATATATATATATATATATATATATATATATATATATATATATATATATATATATATATATATATATATATATATATATTTATATATATGTTATATATATACATATGTACATCTTTTATTCAGACACCAATGAAAAAACCCAACTCGACTTTTTCATGAAAATGTGGTTGCCTTGCGTTGTTACAACGGAGTTATTAGCTTTTGGAAGTGCAATAGAAAACCTTAAGGTATTTGTTTCTGCTGTACGAACGACGTAAACACACGTGGAAGCACAGAAAGTATCTCACATTTAAGAGCGGGCAGTTTCGGATTCGTGAGGCAATATGAGTTGCTGATTATTTCCGTTCGCTACTCGTTAGCTATAACCACTAAGCAGTACTCACGTAGCCAGTTGATATAAGCTGTCATTACTTGGTTAGCTGGATGGATCGATACTTTTATAGTTCAAAGGCGTTTAAGAATTCGTGTAAAGGAGGTGCGTTTATCTCCCTCTTTAAATGTCCCTAGGATAAAGACTCTCCTCGATAGCCTGAGTGTATCGTATTCGACAGGGCAAACAAGTCATTGTACTGTATCATCACTACCTAGCGAAGAGCAATATTGGTAAAACGTCCCACGTGTGGATCGAACGCTGTGGCTGAGGTCCTACCGCATGTAACTATGCTTTCTAATGAACCCCAGCAAACGAAAAATGTACCCCTGTCGCCTTGTTGTATAAATTATGGAATATGTCGCCATGTGTTTCTGTATTCAGCTTATTTGCTCAGCATCATATGATTTTTCATCTGGCCTTTTACATTAACAATTTCTTAACCGCATCGCCACGTGATAACCGGCCATAGCTGGGGACATTTGGAAATTAAATTTGCCAAATTTATATTATGGATGAAATGTCTTGGTTGTCTGCTTCCTACTCGTAAATTGACACTCAGTTAATTTATGGAACAACCATAGGGGATAAATAAGAGTGCTTAGATCTGAGCACTCATGTGATTATGCTAAGACAATATCATAAGCTTTTGGCATATTTTCTCCCAGCTTCAGAAATAATATCTCTAAACTTATTGTTCCTCAATGCAAGTCGATAAACCTTTTTATATGTCACCTATGCCAGTGCAACCAAACGCTTATATGAGTTTTATATTAATGTGAGCAGATGGAACATAATTAAACGCAAAGTACCAGCTGTTTGAAGATTGATTATGAGCTATGTATGTTCAAATGACGAAAATATTTGTGTGAGCACTATTCCTAATGTATGGTGCCCAAGACATTGATTTGAAAAGCGAATGAGGGGAGAGTGAGACCGTACAGTAACTTCGTGTTATACAGATATGCGGCGCTCGGCAGCTTGGCAAAGGGAACCGAGCGTCTGTACATGGAACTAACGCTGCACGCAGATTCATTTACGACGATTTAATCATGCAACTTCAGTCGTTTTCTTTTGTTGATTATACAAAATGACATACTAAGTAACTCAAGCCATTTATTATGCATACTGTAGTTTACTGTAGGGCGGCAAATATTAACAAGGTATACTATTGATCAATTGATAAATGATTAGAGGTCATCCTTAAAGCAAAGTTCCAGACAAAGTAGCATCTGGATCTTCTAAATGATATTTCAAAATCAATATGGATATTTCTGACAATATCTCACCCGTTTACCACAGCGCAAAACGCTGAAATTATCCACGATTGATGAGCAACACCCAATAGAAGCAGCAAATCTCTACTGCAAATACTGTTGCAATTGCAAATGATATGAACTACTATTACTCTGGCAAACTATAGAATGTGTAATAACTGTGCGCTGCCTCAGGTTTAGATAATAGGCGTGTAGCGCAGTGAACAGTTATGGTTGCACATATTCACGTATATGTATTTGCCGAATATCTGTATGTAGCACATCCTGGTCATTATTAGCCAGAGGAAGGGGTAGTCTTATCAATCACTCTTTCACCAGTCTGTCAATCGAGAGACAGTTTATCGGATAAGCGTTTATTCGTGGTGGAAATGGACGGGTTTATCACAGCATTTCACACATTTGCCGTTTACAGAGTAGCAAGCGCAGATTATGGTGGACGTATCTTATGGCAGAATGTTTTCGCAATCAGGCACAGAGCTTTGAATTCCTCGTCCTGCTGTGGTATTCGACATTCGTATAATTCTTTCAAGTAAATTGCTATCATCTGAACACAGCTGCTCTCATGCGAGCGATAAAACCAGCCTCTGTTAACACATACATCTCACTTGGTCTGCCAACGACCTTCATGCTACATCTTATCGCCATACCGCACAGCCTTATCTTCATAGAATTCATTATATCCTCAGGCTGCGTTACTGTGCTGCAATCGCCACTCCACGTCTATCCAATCTGTATAATACATTACTTACATAACTTATTCAGGTTCATGCGAGGCCGATCCATGAATTAGCTCTATACGATTATTCCACACCGTCATAAAGATTGTGTCCAATAAAATTAAGGAAATAACAGCTGGCTCACAAATAACTCCTGATAAATGCCACATGGGGTGTAATACCAGCTTCACAGAGGCTGTCTATTCAACGAGTAACACGTATATTTACATACTATCGACATTAACTGTTAATACAAGCTTTCTGCAGACGTACATAATATCGCATGGTTTCTTGGGGTTGCTTTGCCGAAATAACTGGCCGTGCTGCCGATCTTACGTTTGTTTTAGTGTCAATAAATAACATGGGTTATAGAGTGCATTATGAACAAGAACCTCATCAATTTAATGGTGACGTCTCTTTTTATCACATCATATTGTGTGTTACTTGTAGTTGTAGCGAGACTCCCTCACATGTGACATACTGAAAAGGAGACACAATGAAGTGCGTGCCATCGTTCCACCTATGTATTGTCTTAATCTACATAACCGAGATGTGAAGAATTGGCAACTCTACAAATGCAACTGGATCACAGTTTCATTATCACTACTAGTGGTTATACCATTGATTGGTACCTGCAATATAAAGGTATTGCTTTTCGTTATTGAATTCTAATGATAGTATGGTTTAGGATTGTACTGCAATTCACCCATGGTTAGTACGTCCAACAGTCTACAAGCGTATCAGGAGAACAAAGTGGCACACCTGAATTTAAAGAAAACCACTGTTTGAAAAGATAGTTGGAAATCAAGGGTAAAGACCCTTCTTATTGAAGTATACATTCATTATCATTACCCGATATTTCCTGATTGAATGCTATGACCGCCTACTTAAACTGTACGGCTTATAATGCTCCGTCATTTTGTCAATATATACCACAAATATACCAGGACATTTTGGTTTCTTGCGTTGAGGGGAATGGAACTGTCTTGAAGATTAATGTTGGAATTGCAGATTCGTTGTCTGCGTCCGCAGTGTAGACCAAATTAGTGTTTTCTTCTCAACTAACCCCGATAATTTTAGATTGAACGACTAAATGGCTAGTTCAAGGAACCAGAACTGTACTGTGATGTCATCGTGTGATTGATCAGATTTCTACTGTAGAATAATATTGGGATATGGAAATGTCGTTAATGTCAGCATGAATATACGGCATGTAGCTAACCTTAGTGGTATTTAATGTGTTCAAAACAAGTTACAGGCAGAATGTATTTTTCATTCAGCAGCATCATTGGTATTACGTCTATATGTATGTCTATTCATAAAGTAACATTAGATTACTGCATTGTTAAACTTGGTGCTACAAACGATTTCTTCTGATCTTAAGATATTATTTTCATAGAACCTACTCCATTCGAAATATCACATAGTTCAATCGATAGATTGGCATGCAATAAATTCTCTGGTCAGAGTTTTTAAATGATTAATGGAATCACATTAATGCATTAATAATGCCTTGAATGTTCCCATCAAATAAGTTTACTTTAAGCGGAAATGGTATTAATAATTAGATTGATCTCAATCCTAGTAACGGTATCGACGGAATGTATGGCACTATGTTATTTGCTGTTTTACTTTGTAATGAATCCTTTCGCTATCAAGTGATTCCAGCATGCCATGATCTTTGATTGCTCATGATCTCCGCATATTTCGTCATTTGCGGTATGTTTCATAATATTTCATAGGCTTGGGCGCCTATATCTCACAAGTTGTCTGTGCGCCGATGGAATGTTGCTATTGCATTCCCCTTCTGCATTATGCCTCATAGATGCGTTTCATTCGGCAAAATGGTGTCTAGTTTATTCATTCTTATTCACAAAAACGAAACAGTCATTCAATTTTGTTGTGCTCTCATTTCAGTTAAACCTGTTAAATTACGTTACACCTGCAATTTACGGGTTTGGGGTAATTTTCATTGACACATCGTTGTGACCAGTTGCAAACATGACCTAGTTTTAGTTTTCACAGCACAGCGGTTAAAACATTTCCGATAATACCTGCGAGGACTGCACAAATATGATCAACGAGGGTCAATATGCGGTGGGGTAGCCGATGAGCCAAATGTCAACGAGAAGCTAGGAATGAAAATGCGTAAAGGATTCATCATCACGGACACGTTAATAAACAGATGATAACTACCAGGCGATCAGTTATTTACACAGTTATTTACATTCAATTGATCGATCCCCCATCGGTGCATAACTGATATTCAATGAAATCATTGCCAGTAGCAAAATAACCAGCCAAGCTTGTATGCGCGCGTTTAGGCCTTGAGCAATAAGTTGGTGTCCTTACATAGTTAGATCGGATTTATGGTCGCAGAATGTGATTGTTTGTGCTTTAAATTGACCAAGATTGTTGAAAAAAGAGGCGTCCGAGTCGGAATCATTTGTAGTCTATCGATCACATCCGTCGGCTTTGAGCGCTCAATTAACACATCAGTTATTCAATTCAATAAATAATTGTTGCGGCTAACAGTCATGGTCAGTGGGTCGAGGACTGACAGACCATAAGCTGTTTGGTTCTGCCCTATTCAATTCATTTATTTGATTGCGGTGAATATTCTTACTGCTATAACTACTATATATGTTGCGCTGCCTAGACAACACATACAGTGTGATATATTTATACGTGTTTGCGTATTCCACTGCTCTCAAGCTTTTCCGTTATTAATACAATTTCATTCTAGATTACACAAAAGGACAGAAGGCGTCAATGACGCTGTCTGCCTAATATAACCTGTGTTAATGTCGCATTATCGTTGAAATCGGTCACAAACGTTGTGATGTATAAATGTGTTACTGTTCTATTGCGTTCAAATAGATATGCAAGGATTTCCAGGCAGTCCTAATATCATCACATGTAATGTCAAAACGTTTCCGACTGCAACTGCAGAGAAAATGTCGAGTGTTGTGTGTGCAAACTGATTTGAGTATGATCCATATCGCTGCAGTATCCCATCATGCATTTCCATTCGCAGCCTGACATTTGCTGCGTACTAATACTGAAGAATAGGCAGCGTTACAGAATGTTAGCCTGAGTAACTTGGTCGCAGTAGATGATACATGTGCATCTTCTGTTGCAAGCAATTAGCAAATTATGGGATGATGCATATACCATTGGTATGGGATTCGTCGTTTAGGTACAGCGGGAAGGGTAATCAATGTTCTACTATTGACAAAAGCGTAAAATATGGATACAGTGCATTCTTTTATCAGCTCACAAAGGACTTGCATTAAGGGCTCTAACAGATGCGTCACTCGTTTGCCTAACGAGGATCATACTGGCGCATCTAGGTCACTACAATCAGTATATGATGTCGTTGGTTTATACAAAAACGCAAATATCTGACTCATTTATAATTCCATCGTTTATTTATTTAAACTAGTCTGGGGCAGTATAAGAAACAATAGCGTCCTTTGCCAAGAACCCCATCGTTTTTTCGCTTTATCGCTTCATTCTAAGCCCATTTTAAGCTTTGGGTGCATTTGCGCGTCTACCGGGTGCTATATTTGGTTTCAAATTCACGTTAGATAACGAGTAAGAAATTGCTATAAGAACACGCGCCAAATATGAAGCGCCAAAAAAGCAGGTATAGCTAATAAACACGGTATTCAGCGAACAATTTAGCGAACGAATACTTTGCTTCGGCCTCACAGACGGTTAAGCAGTTCATTTATTGCCTCTTTGCCTTATGTTCAACTATTAATCAGGTCCGGTTACTTTCAAATGCTCGAAAAAAAAAAGATAACGGCATAACTCGTGGTTGGCCAAACCAGGATCGCATGCTGGCGCATCTAGGCCTCTCTGTTCACAAAATTAGTCTATGGTGTCGCTGTCTCATGCATAACTTGACTTACATGAATCGCTGGGACAGCCCTGTAATACATCCTCATACCACAGAACGGTTTCCGCAAATATATCAAGTGAAAGAAGCTCAGTGAGTCGCAAAGGTTAACAGGGCATAAGGCTTGGTTGATAAATCATAAAACGGCAAGCAGTTCATTGTTCAGACGCAATCCGTATAACGTATCAATATATTACGCTGTTTGACGGTTATAGCATGCTTCATGGTCACAAGCCCTTTAGGCAGAGTCCAAGGCGACGTACATGAGTTAGTGCGATAAGCAGAGCAAGGTCAATGTTGAAATCATTGCCAATCTCGCAATGTATCTTGATCTATTGTTAAACTCATCCGAAGTGGAGACGCCAAGTTTCTTCGATAGGCTAGTGGCATTCAATTTAGCCATCATCACAATGTCTTTAGACCACAGAGTTCGGAAATCAAGACTTCCATAAATTAGCATTATGACAAATAATAGATGGTAGGCAACTCCAGACAATAAAAACTCGAGTGTTGATCAGAAACCCTCTTCATAATGCGATATTCATAACCAACGGCCGCACTACTCATCACCCCATAGCTCACATAAAGATGCATGGTTATTTCTTTGCCGCTTAGAGCCTCCGTACATGTCGTGCACACGTATCATTCGATGATTTGTCAATCTCTGCCGTCTATTATATGATGCAAGGAAGAAAACAGATCATCATGTCGGGTCTCACGCGCCTGTAGTATAGACGTGGTCGGTGAAAGAATCGCTGTAATATCGGCGGCAATAGCACCACGCATATTGATTTTATGGAATTTAAAAGTGATGTTCAATCATTTGGTTTTCTGCACTATATTGTTTAAATGCATTACATGCAGCGGAATGAGTTATTATTTTGCATATATCTTCATAACATAGTACATCAGCGTAAAATTAAGCCACACGAACCACCATTTACATGATTCTGGCAATCTAATATAACCACGTCAATTCCTTTTCAATGCACCTATACTCCTATGATATCTTTTGTAAACGTTTATCAGCTTTGTTCTGTTATTCGGAACAACAAAGTTTTAGGGACTGGAGCCGATTCATTTTATTGGCGGGGCATGATACTAAATTTGCTAATTAGACGTCTATGTGGAGACGTCTGCCATATGTGTAGCCAATATGGCATAATACATGTACATCGGCCAATAATCTTGAGGATAGCACTGTAATACGTCTTCATTGGACATTACCTTCATTGCCCGCTCATAGCGGGATACTATTCGACAAGTTTTTTTTATCTTTTTTATCATGCATGTGAATGCCAGTAAAACGTTTGTAATTATCTATCTGTTCACAATGATGTGTAGACAGTGCAGTGTCACACTCTATGGCCAAGCGAACCAGTAGCACTGTGTCGGCACTGGAGTGCTCGAGAGAGTATAAAATAAAGATATTGCTCCCGGTAAAAATCATCAACAATCTCGCTCTGTCCCATGACACCTTGTTATTTTCATTAAGCACAAAAGTACATGTGGCAAAGCATTACCTTTTTACTATAAAAATTCTGAATGATCAGTTTACCGCTACCATTCTTCGTAGTGATTGCTAAAAACGATGTTAATGACCGTGACAAAAAGCTCAGCATAACAATCGACGGGATCCACGGCACTCTTGTTTTTGCTATTTTCCTTCCCGGTTAAGCTTTGGTTCATGCTCTGCATATCAAAGCATCTGCAGAGAAAGCATCTAGGTGTATAGGTTTACATGCTGGGCTTGTGAAGGATTCCTCACTGTTGGATCTGATATATGATGTCGAGTTTTGTAGCGCGATGTTTACATTGTGCTATCCCTAATATTGAACATTTGCTTTATTTATTGCTGCATTTTGAATGCATTCAATGTTGCAACATATGTCGCTATATGACTATATAAACAATGTGTGACCCATCAAGAGAGCTATCTTAAAGCTGATGGTGACAACCCTAACGTTCTATCGTAATATACGCCAATACTAAGCTTTTTGTTTTTATTTGTGTCCTCATCATCTGATGTAATTTTTCTGTGAAGCTATAGATTACGCCGTTGTATATGTGTTTTTACCGCCAAAGCTTGAGTTGCTTTACTAATGCATGGTTATGGTTGGTTATTTCATCGTAATAATTGTCATATATTTATCCAATAACGTATTCTTAGCAGAAACGTGAACATTTCCCCGTTGATGATAATTTGACATCATCTCTTGAGTCTCTGTTTAAAATGAGCCCTACAAAGCGTTGTGGTATTTGTATTTCTGCTTGCTACTGATCAATACCCTATTGAAGTCACTATTTCACTTCTATATAATGTATACAACAACAGCTGTAGTAATCATCATTTGATTAACGACAGCCATCAATCTAAAGCAGTAATCATTGTAAATTCAAATTAACCACTTTCCAGTATTGCAAAAAATTCTGAGGTGTTGAACACGGCAGGCAGAATGGTCAATATACCTCTTTTAACTTAGCCATAGCGCATTAGATATTTCACAAGATGTCAGGTTTATGCTTGCCCATTGACGACACCATGGGCTCTCTTAATACTTTCTTAAAGAAGTTCATATCCAAAGTAATAGTGACGCTATGTTTAGAGTGTAGCACAATATTTGTTGATGTAAATGAGGTGAACGGTTACGTTTTGTTAAGTAAGATTTCATAACTGCATGCTTAGAGATGATAGGTTGTCTGTACAACTGATGTCAACTACGCATCCATTCAATGCTCACATTGATTTGGTAAGCCATTTAGCAAGCCATTTCCGTGAGAAGGCGGTCTCATGCCCACATATTCAACGTAGAATGCTGATTCACCGGTATATACAGATTGCAGCAAAGTATAAATATGAAGCACACCGGATGTCAATTACGAAGTCACTGATATGGAACAATATGTGTTACTACCATACTCTTGTGACGACTTGTTTTAAGAGCAAACATGCAGCGCGAATGAGCTTGAATGAACCACCACACCTAAGTGGTACTGACGGTATTGTTGTTATATGAGTAGAGAGCGCAATGTTGTCATGGTCTCGTTTTCTGTTCAGTAGTTTACTGACGGGTGACAATAAGTAGTTGGGTGTGGAATTCATGTGGGGTTTTATCACTGTCTTTCTGGTATCAATACCGCACCGGCGGCGCGGCGATCATCATAATTCGTCGTTTACTATCGCATCAATCCTCGACACACCAATAAGGCTATATGATTATCCAAAAGGATCTTTGCTCATTGGTGAAGAGCGTCAACGCTGATGTTCGGCGCACGTTGTTTCTATTAGCAGGCTATCGCGGTCATGTGGCGGCCAATACCAATATCTTCAATGCAAGTTGATTGGGCCGGCCTATGCAAAATCGATATCTTCTATCGCAATGAAGCGCCCATTTTGGGATAGCTGCTTTCCCCACTCTGTGTATCTGTTTCAAATGCTTCTCATGATGCGGGTCCCACATTGCCAGGTTTGTAATTGGTAGTTAGTTTATTGTATTTAACTTAGGTATGTGATTGGACGTGCTTAGCTTGGTGTATTGCTGTAATAATAATAATAATAATAATAATAATAATAATAATAATAAAGAGAGTCACCTTATACGGCGCCTTGTCTAACGAAGGCCACGCAAGCGACTGTTGGAAACGACCACTGCGAACGATATGGGTTATGTTTACCTTGCTTCCATTATTGTCTACACTCAGGAATGACGAATGGGAACCCCAGATCATCGCTTATTATTCGCTACATGAAAGTTGAAAACAGCCTCCGAATTTAAATTTAGAGAAGTATTCAAATGAATACCGATCTTGCCTAAAAACTGCACATGCACAACTCTATCATTTGCTTGTTTAATCACCCAGACTTTGCCCATTTTAAGCATTGGATGTGTTGTTGCGTCTATCGTGTACAATATTTTGTTCCGAATCACGTAATGTCAAAAGTATCAAATCGGACAATGTAAAGGTTATATCCACATCAGCAAAAATTGGTTGGAACAAATAACTAGCTTTGGCCTCACAGACACTAAAGCAGCACTTGGGACAATTCACCCATGAGAGAAATTATTCAATTAGCAAGCATTTGCTCCCGCAAGCATCCATGTTCAAGTACTTGCCTACAACTGATTATGAAAAATAAAGCGCCTTAAGATTCAGAATACCACTTATGTGCCAAACAAGGAGATGCCGGCGCAACAAGGCCTCTATGTTTCTATTATTTGCTTGTGGTGTCGCTGTCTCAAGCATAAATTTGACACGATTCTCTGAGCACTTGAACACATGTCGCAGAACCGTTAACATGGTATCAGGCTTAGTTGATCAGTCATAAAAAGGGCAGTAGTTTTTCAGACACCCCAGAAACGCTATCAATATAATCTATCCGTACATTACGCAATCTGACGGTTATAGCTGGCCCCATGGGCAGCCGCCAATGTAACCGCCAGATCTGTTCAATATGACGAAAAATGCACTTCGAGAACCTACCGGAATCGCAATGCAGCGTTGGTGGCGGTTTGCTAGAGCTAGTATGATATACATAGCCAGGGCCATGTAAAAATCATCGCTAATCTCGCCATTGTCTCGTGATATTTTGTGAAACTTGTCCAAAGTAGACGAGTAGCATTGAAATCAGCCCTCCTCACAGTGTGTTGAGACACTGCATGACCTGCAGTTTAGACCTGTCGGTGAATAAATTGCTGTATTATCAGAGGCATTATATATATATATATATATATATATATATATAATATATATATATATATATATATATATATATATATATATATATATATATATATATATATATATATATATATATATATATATATATATATGGGGGGGTGTTTATAAAACCGATAAAATTTACTTCATGTTTAACTCTTATATACCAAAACAAAACAATAGTCACATCATGTCCATGTCTTTTATGCGTAAAAACAACACGTACGGAGCAAACTCCATCTCCCTAAACATCGCATACGTCTATTACAACAAGTACGGCAAGTTTATGTGTTAATGCGTGTCAGAATAGTGAAAGTTTGAGAATATAAAAGGATGTGTCATGATTTTATTTTTTCTTTAAAACGGAAGGGGGGCGTTAAATAGGGGAGGGGAGTTTATTAGGAAATATACGGTATATATATAAATATATGTATATATATATATATATATATCTATACATCTATATATACATATATATATATAGAAAATATTGATATAAATATCGAATGAGAGTTGTTGTGAGGAAAAAAAATATTTGTTTTTTTTCAATATACATATACATACATATATATATATATAAATATATATAGATTATATATATATACATGTATATAATATATATATATATTATATATATATATATATATATATATATATATATATATATATATATATATAGAGATATATAATTCATATAAATAAATATATATATATATATACACACAAACACATATATATATATATTATATATATATATACATGTAGATATATATATATATATATATATACATATATATATATATATATATATATATATATATATATATATATATATATATATATATATATATGTATATATACATACATTCATCTTAAGTGTATTCAGGTATATATGAGTGATCATATATTTATCTGTATTATCATATATGTACAATATACTCGTATATATGTATTTACCTACATATACCTATATACATACACTTTTTGGCGTTATATTGAATCGCATGAAGGTTTATCTAGGGGGTACAACGATACTAGTACGAATTCCGTATGCAGACAAAGTGCGATGTTTTGCGTGTTAACGTAGTCTGGTTCATTGCTCTCAATGGAGCAGCTGCTTTTAGCTGATTGCAGAGTTCTCTTTTTGACAGAGGTATCAATTCAACACTACATCACACTAAGTATGAAAGTTCTATATTGGATCATGGCAAAGCATGCGGAAAGCTACATTCGGAACATAAGGTTCAGATTATACATCACACCGTCTTCAAGGTTACAATCTGCGGACCACACTAGTGTTATACTGTGAGCAATATTCGAATGCTACTGTATTCATGCGTGTTATTGACGGCTTGTGTTCCATACCAAGTCTCATATATAGAACCAGAATACGAAGAACCTTCAACACTATTACTGATTGTAGCTGGGCAATTCACCCCGCTTATCACCAAAAAAAGTCCATAATTGTTCTATTGCATGAAGCAATAATCTGGCAGTTGTTCGGAGCTGAATAATATTAGAAACTGAACTTCGTACACATGCAGTGAACATGTAATCAACCTGCTATTATGAAATGGATGTCAACGTTATCTGTACCCACAATGAAATATAATGACCTCTTTTATTCACAATACTGCTTGTGTTCGTGTGTGGTCACGCACGTGAGTGCCGACGACGTATGTAATCATCAGCACAGTACTTTCCACTATCAATGCTGTAATATGTGCCGGGTAAATACAAGGTTTTATTCAATGAGCTGGTAGTGATAAGCAGGTAGGGTTCGTCATAATAGCTCTAGAATAATACCTTGGAGGAAGGAAGGGGGGCGTTAATTAGGGGAGGGGCGTTTATTAGGAAATATACGGTATATATATAAATATAATATATGTATATATATATATATATATATATATATATATATATATATATATATATATATATATATATATATATATATATATATAAATATCGATATCGAATGAGAGTTGTTGTGAGGAAAAAAATATTTGTTTTTCTTTCAATATATATATACATATATATATAAATATATATATATATATATATATATATATATATATATATATATATATATATATATATATATATATATATATATATATATATATATAATATATATCATATATATAAATATATATATATACACACACACATATATATATATATATATATATATATATATATATATATATATATATATATCTATATATATATATATATATATATATATATATACATACAAAGATCTTAAGTGTATTCAGGTATATATGAGTGATCATATATTTATTTGTATTTTCATATATGTACAATATACGCGTATATATGTATTTACCTACATATACCTATATACATACACTTTTTGGCGTTATATTGAATCGCATGAAGGTTTATCTAGGGGGTACAACGATACTAGTACGAATTCCGTATGCAGACAAAGTGCGATGTTGTGCGTGTTAACGAAGTCTGGTTCATTGCTCTCAATGGAGCAGCTGCTTTTAGCTGATTGCAGAGTTCTCCTTTTGACAGAGGTATCAATTCAACACTACATCACACTAAGTATGAAAGTTCTATATTGGATCATGGCAAAGCATGCGGAAAGCTACATTCGGAACATAAGGTTCAGATTATACATCACACCGTTTTCATGGTTACAATCTGCGGATCACACTAGTGTTATACTGTGAGCAATATTCGAATGCTTCTGTATTCATGCGTGTTATTGACGGCTTGTGTTCCATACCAAGTCTCATATATAGAACCAGAATACGAAGAACCTTCAACACTATTACTGATTGTAGCTGGGCAATTCACCCCGCTTATCACCAAAAGAAGTCCGTAATTGTTCTATTGCATGAAGCAATAATCTGGCAGTTGTTCGGAGCTGAATAATATTAGGAACTGAACTTCGTACACATGCAGTGAACATGTAATCAACCTGCTATTATGAAATGGATGTCAACGTTATCTGTACCCACAATGAAATATAATGACCTCTTTTATTCACAATACTGCTTGTGTTCGTGTGTGGTCACGCACGTGAGTGCCGACGACGTATGTAATCATCAGCACAGTACTTTCCACTATCAATGCTGTAATATGTGCCGGGTAAATACAAGGTTTTATTCAATGAGCTGGTAGTGATAGGCAGGTAGGTTTCGTCATGATAGCTCTAGAATAATACCCTGGATGTCTGGTTGACTTATGTAATATAACCTAATAACTGTGCATCCTTTGAAAGCAGTCAACCAAATGGTGTGCGGTCATCTTCATATTGTATTGATTGTCACCTATTTATCCAATGTTCTATTATTTAATGGTGCATGACACTTTTGTATACGGCAACGCAAAAAAATTGAAAATACTTGATCTTACAGATTGCACCCTTGTGGTTTGCCAAACGTAATCAACTTTTTTATTCTCAACGCCCATGCCTCAATTTTATGTGTGTCTCTGGTATGCACCAAGTCCGTCGTGCAGGCGTTGCTATGGGGCTATCTATCTATATGTAGCTGCCTTACAAAACACGTGACAGCCATCAATCGTGGAAATGGCACTAATATTTCATTACCTTTATTGTCCGTTGAGGGCATGATGAGAATCTTTCTATATAGCCATCTACCATTCATTTGGCTTCCGATACAATCTTCAAAATTTATATTGTGTCTAATCATCGACATGCGTGAACCATCGACATACGAGTGTCTCTGTTTCATTGTGTGTTTCAATTGTGTGTCGCGTGGGACCCCTATGTGGAAATATTATCCTCAGCGACATATTTAGACCTACGTCAGTACTGCGGATTGCGTAACGCCAAACATGCTTTACTAATTTATCGCACTGAAAGGGTTGATGATGATGGACTGCGCTTTATTATGGAACAGCTAATTGACACATGGAGTCTTCGCTTTGAGGCTGTGGATTATCACTTGCCTTTCTACTACATTTGTATGTGCTTTCCTTGACGTATTGTTGCTGGCGAAGTATATCTTTGTAAACATAAGACATAGATTTTAATCAGGAAAACCTAATGCATATATCTTCTGTGAAACGCTTCAGGCTCAGCTGTTCAGTCATATCGCAAGCAGCAGGTGTATATGTATTGAATGGACGGGCAGGCGAGCAGTGTTTCCTCGCAGCTAGACGCGCGATAAAATCGGCTGCCGGGCTGAAATTGTCGCCAATCTAGCTATATCTGATGATCTCTCGCAATAATCCGAGGTCGCAATATGGTGATTCTTTGCAATTATCGTGCCAATCAGTGATTGTTTTCCAACTTCTGCCGACAGAGGTGGGTCTAAATAGAAGGGATGTGAGAAAATATATCACTATAACAACAACGACACACTGCCGAGTCTATTTTAAAGTTTAATCGCGCATATAATGAAATGTTGTGACTTCAAACGAAAAATGTACGGCGTTTCGGTAAAGCTATTTTGTAGTCAGGTTGATGGATCGACCGTTAAGATCGCTACCCTTTTAGTGTACACACCTCTGCCTATAAATGGGTCTCTGAGTTTCTTTGTTTTGCAATTGTTGTGTCTTAAAAATCAAAATAATCTCTTCCAACTCTTTACACGAATTATGCTTTATAGGTAAATAAGATGAACATTTCCACAAGACCTCTTATAATTGCAGCATATATACCATCGGTACAATCTACTAAGAACATTTTTGGAAATGATGCATGCAGCGTCAAATCTTTTAAATGCAGTTCATGGGTCCAATGACTATTTATCAAGCATCTAATTTTGCTTTTATTTGATGTCCTCGTCATCTGACAATAAGATTCCTTCAAATGTCTAACAGACGTGGCTACTCCTCGTGTAGCACGTGATGCAGCCTGCTTGGTTAATTATATCTACATTTACATAAGTACATATCATGGCCATGAGCGTTTCACATCTTCATATTGATTTATCAATATGTTGCCATCCATTCAGTGTACCTCAAATCTGCTACAAATGTTATTGCTGATTCAATGACTAGCTCAGCATGCTTGGAGAATGTTGTGCCCCTAGCTGTAAGTATGCGACCTTGTGGAGTTTGATCAGTGTTTTGCCCTCGGCACATGTGTGATTGATCGCTTACATGTGTCAAAATTGCCCAGCAAAGACGTCTTGTGATTTACATGCTTCAGAAACACAATTTTCTTTCCTATTTAATTTTTAATGGCAGACGATGTATATTATGCTGAACGCCTTGTTAACCTTTCTTTGATTCTGTTGTTACCTCTGGTTCGACACTGCTTGTGCGTGAGCGAATTGCAGTTTATTTTGGGGACGTCCCCTGGTTATCATATGTTATGTCAGAACAATGCAGACCAATTCTGCAAAGACTTCACACTCTCAATGACGTGGTACGAAAACGCAGAGTGCTGAATGTGCAAAGTAGCGATGGCGTGCTTCGAACCTGTAATGGAGATCCCTGTGTGCATTATGTTAAGTCGTCGGGTGTAATTGCACTGAAGAATAGACAGCTATGTAAACTATCTTCATGAATGATTTAAAGCTGCTGGGGTTTGAACATAATAGTAATGTAATGATTCCCTGGGTAACTGATTAAGTACGGTTATATAACATGATAAATATGAATCCTTGGAAAGCAGTTAACTCAATGATGTGAGGTCAGTGAGATCGACATATTTCAATGATGCTAGATGCGTTGCCTTTGCGAATATGAACGGATGTCACCTGATTTACCAATATTCCAGAATTGACTTTTGCAAAGTGCACGCATCATTCTGAACACATACAAATGCACAGGAAAAATACATTTTGCGGCGAATTCTGTCCAGAATTATTAGACGAAAATATGCGCTTCATAATTATATGTGCAACCCCCCTGAGAGACTTGCTGGCGCCACCAGGCCGATATAGATCTATAAGCAATCTATGATATAGCTGTCTCCAACATAAATTTTCTGACATGAATCTCTGGGATGTACAGGATTATCTAATCATTTCACATAACCAGTTTATGCCCGTTGCGGGCATAGTCAGTCTCTTCGATCTTTGTGTACAGCCGTCTGTCATTCATTTAGCTCACGATACAATCAATAGAATCATTCATTTTGCTATCGGTGCAATAAATAGAATAATTTATTTTCCGTTTTAGTGCACACAAATTGCTATAGATGATTTTCTCATTGCACGGGCCAAATGACACGTCATTCTGTGGATGATTTCCTCATTGCACGGGCCAAATGACACGTCAGTGGCTACAAAGATACTCAATTTGAAAAGATCATATTAAAACCGATGTTAGTTAACGAGGGCGGTAGATGCTTTGATAAACCCATCGAGTATGATAGCAATGAATGCGATCTCACTATAATTTAATTTAATTTCAGGTTAAGGGAATTGTTAGGTCAAGAATTATTAAAACTCCGCTGACGTCACATATATCCATACAATGTTCGCGTTGATTTTCTAAGCCACCAGCGCATGTGGTATGCGTTTGCAGTAATAAGGGTCGTCCAGGAGCATGGACGTTAACGTGCAATTCCGGGACATCAATCAGTCACATAAATACAAGCCCCTCAGTAGAGTTAATACATTGAGCTCAAATATAACACAGCATGCCATATGAAGGAAACGACGTCATAGCAACTCTTGTCAACTGGTGATATCCGTGTTGACTGATGTCTAGTTATGCAGCAATGCCAGTATAAGCGGAATACTTCACTATCTGACACGTGGTCCAGCTGGACGTGGATGCACCACTACCTCCAAATCGTAGAGGGCTCTGAGTGGATAGCTCAGAGCTACACTGACCCCGTGGTTTTCCCCCAGTCGATTGGGATCCGAAATTGTTATTCTCTGCCAATCTGGCAATTAGTTGGTATTGCACTGCTGCACAAACATAAGAAGAGCCACTATCAGTATCTAATGGGCTCTGCGGTTGTTGTTGAAGAACGCCAACACTGATGATCTGTGCATATTTACCTTGCGTGCAAGCTCTTGCGGTGGAGACGTGGCCGAGACAAGCACTATCAAGGAATAGTCAATTGGTCCAGCCTATGCCCAATCGAAAACGGTCATAGACCTGCGAAGCGCTGAGTACAAGGTAAGATTTATATGTGACTGAATTCATCGCCACCTTCTCACGTGTTTTTATTTAGTTGTACAGATGCTATTTGTATAAGTGATTGGTCTATCCAATGTATTTCGGCATGCTAGTGTCACTGACCATTATTTTGATCCCAACACAGCAGAATAGAGACCCGTGAATATATTCTGCTGGTCTGTAAATGAGAACAAATGAAAGAATGGAATTCTTATCACGACAATGAAGCCAACGCGATGATGGCGAACATTGCAAACATGATTATGATCGCCATCTGAAGCGTTGTTTGGAAGTGTTACAATTTTACTGCCGTTATGATTACATTCTGTTACACTTGGAGCCTCTGGAGGTGTGGTCGTGCCTAGGATGTTATTTTACTAATTTGGCAGCTTTTTTTTGGCTCTTCATTCGTTCTATGTATGCCATAACTGTATGTTACAGCACTGTCGCGACTATCTCTACCAGTTTGCGTGTGTTGTAGTTGTGTTTCACGGAACTGGATATCTTTGAAATTCAGTTTCCCTGTGTCAGCACTATCAAGGCACTTATTCTAGCCAGCCACCAGCGCAACAGAGAATATTGTGCAGCTTAATACTCACGAATATTAATTACAACGTATCAAGCACTACTCAGCTCAATTACACATTAGTGAATTTAAATTGAGGTACGATGTTCACAAAGATGCCAGAAATAATGATTGTGTGGATGTAACACGACTGCGAGGTTTGTTCGTAATTTTTTTTCAATCGCGTTGGATTAGATGTGAGAATTGCGATTGTCATTATGTTTTAGGTTTAGTACTTACACGTAAATATCAAGATATATTCATCATCTAATCAATTGCTACTTAAACTTACTAACGAGATGCAACGCACACTAGCTGTTGTTTGCGAGACAAACAAAGTCCAAGACCTGGGATAATTCACAAGCACGATTATCCACAAGAATAGAGGAGAACAATTAAAAATAAGCCGTTTGTTTCTGTAACATTCAGTATATTTTGTCATTCGCGCCACATATTGTTACTGCTTATAGTGGACGTTGTTGTCAAGAAGAGCCCAAAACACTGTAGTAGACAGTCCAACGTCGCGTCATTCAAAATGCGATATTTTCGTCTGCTCGAATTCCGTTGTCCGTATCGCCGCATATAATCGGCAACTGCTCATTCATTTTTAAAGATATTGCAAACCTTTTCAACACACATAATCTTACATATATTATCTCACTGTCCTCCAAAGCCCAGCTCTCTAGCACACTTCTATGGCCCACAGTGGGCGAGTAAACAGGACCATGTGTGAAATGACAAATGTTGTCAAAACTTTTTTTGGATTTCTGCCATGACCATTCTATAAGGGGTGATATGATTGGCTGCTATTTTCGGAATGAGCCAATGGGAATAGAGCCTAGATATTTTGCAGTAGCATCCATGAAGCATGACCCCAGTGACCTGACCTTGTTTTAAGTTTCCATCTTGTTTCAAATTTGATCTAGGCGGGAGATTTGAATTAGCATTGAAAAGAAACTTAGATTTTAGAAATATTTTGAAAACAACCCAGTTTATAACAGGTATGTATAAATAGGTTATTTAAAGAGCAATAATTATCAACAAACTGTATTTCTTGCAACTGCCCAGCTTATCCTGAAAATCCCATTTTAGAAAAACCACCCATCCTGGGCTCTGCTGCCATGCAGACTGCATGTTGCCCATGTTCAGCCACATGTCTGTGCTGTGCCTGTTGATCATGTTTGCTATATTACTTCATGAAATTACATGAATAAATGACTAGACTCTAAATAGATTTTTATAATTAATGATACTGACTTTTGTACATTCAATACAGAAAATCAAATTTAAATCTGGCAAAATTAAATTTTGCAAAGCTTTAAAATCCTGTTAAAATTTGCTGCTAAATTATTTTTGTGAATATATTTGCCCCATTATTTATTACTAACCACCTGATTACTGTAAAATACATTTTCTGAGCTCCAGAAGCATGGAGGCTTGTGGTGCACGATTGCAGATATGGATAAAGGGTTGTCTGTTACATCACTGCGCACAGATGCAACAGTTTGCCAAATAAAATACCGCAGACAAGTTCTGAATACACCAGCGTCAAACAAGTCTTGGCTCCAGCTGTCCAAAGCGAGCCACTTTGTTTACACCAGCAGAACTTGAGGACAACCTTAGAAATGTACTCCGAGAGCTTCCAAACTCAAGTACCATCCAACCAACTGCAGCACCTGTCTCAATGGAGCTAGTACCATCAGGCACACGCGATCAAACCATCACACAAAGTGTTAACCAGAAGCTCCAAGTTGTACCAGAAACATCACGTCAACCACCCAAGACAAAAAAGGTTCCAGGTTCCAAGGCAAGACCTAAAAGAAGGGCGTTAGACTCCTTACCCAATCTAGTTGGGAAGGATATCCATCACAAATGGGAGTCTGATGACGGCAGAGATACCTGGTACCTTGGTCATGTGAAAGGAGCACTTGGTGACCCTACAGATCAGAGATGTCTTTTTGAAGTAGAATATAAAGGAGAGGAAGGAGTGTATGAGGTTGACCTTTATGATGATTATGCCAACAGAGATGTAGTTATAATACAGCAGTACTATAGTAGCAGAAAGATATTCATATAAATGGGTGGGAGACAAGACTCTAGCCCCAAGTGGCAGTCTATATAGCGCCACATATACATCCTATACCTCTGCGGATAGGAACACATATCTGATGGAGACTACTTACTGGGGTGGAGAGAGGTGTTCTGAATGATAGTCTCTACCTTTTTATCATGTCAGAACACCTCTCTCCGCCCCCTGTAAGTAGTCTCCATCAGATATGTGTTCCTACCCACAGAGGTATAGCACGGATATGTGGGGGTATAGTGACAATAACAAAATATAGCAAAATAACACTGCTGGTGGTTTTGTGATATCAATGGCTATTAGTGAGTGGCAGTTTCCCAATAGTAGCATTTAGAGGGGTTATGAATAAGTATGCAAACATTTGTCGATTCTATGATTGTATGAAATCCATATCTCTTATGCTTCCCAATGTAATGGGTTGGTGATATGAGTTGCTTATGAATCTACATGAGACACTCTTAGCAGTATATAAACTCATATACCATTTTATACCATATATGGTGCATCCATGACTACCCAGTAACTGATACAGAAATGATCAAGAATGTATATATGGATAATTCCATATACATTTATATCAAGACTGCCATCAAGGTAAAAAGATAACCTGAAATTAAAATGCAACATATCAATTGTTATAAAATAGCTCAGTTGACATGGACTTGTTATGTGCTAACCTTTCAGCTTAAACAATTAACTTGCTCTATAGCATGCTATCTATAGTGAATTCAAAGGCCAATGAACATCATTTTCTGTATATAGTTGAACTTGATAAAGGATTCATAACATTATACATCAACAAAGTGTTCACAATTATTGATGATGAGATATATCATATTGAGTTGACTCAGTAATTGCATGATAAGACATAATGAGTCAGGCGCTACTCTCAAGACTGATTTTTGATCTGAAATTGACATATCTCGTAGTACATATCTAAGGGGTAAGGTGTATGTACCATGATCATATAGGTGTTTTTTCACTTGAGCTTTTCACAGAGACAACTTAAGCCAAACTAGTCACTGCATAGTTTGACAAATTTTCATGTCAATATCTCCTCAGGTGTAGCAACCACATATATTTTCTTAATGCTCGGGATCCAAAATGGTTATGTATTGTATTCAGGATACCAGACATTCATAGGGTGGTTATTGAGTAAGTAAAGTATGGTTGTGCATGGGAATATACTGAAAGGACCTAATAATGGATTTGACAACCTTCATTAAGGCTTTTATGAAGTTTTAAGTCGTCTACTGACCAAAAATCCACTTAAAAAACAAAATCATCATTCAAATTAACGCTGATAAATTTTTGTTAGGCTCTCATTCCAGGAGGTCTTTGCGCTTAAATAAGGCTCCAATTACACTGATAAATACCTACAATTTACAACAATAACTTACACTAACCAACTATAGCCATTTGGTGGGGTTAAATGCACATAGTTGATGAAAATAAGCGAAAATACATCAGAAATGGAGAAAATGTGTGAAAAAAACAGCCTTTCGGGCCATCAAAGGTTTTTAAATATTGAAATCAGATTTACAGACATAATAATTAGCAATTATATTCTCCACCATACAGCAATTGAACATAAGTTATTAAACATATATATTTCATTCTAGATTAAGCAGGATAGTTGTCCAAACTAGGGGCATAATTGTCCAGAGCACAAAATCAACATTTTGACCATCTGTATCACAGATAAACACTTTAAAGGAGGATTTCTTAGCATACAATTTCTAAAAGGAGGCCACAAATAACCAAGTTAAAGCTTTACATTTGCAAGTTATAGTTAAATGTTGACATAATTACACACTATAATCTCCTCATACTGGAAAGGCAACTTTTTCTGAGGCCGTGTCCAAATTGGACCTTAATTTTTCATTGGCCACCCTAACTGTAGTATATTTTTCCTGACTACTATTATTCATCACAAATCTTAGGCGCGAATGCTTTTAAGTATTCCGTCATTCACGGTGACTAATATATACTTATCGAATAACTGAGTTATCTATAGCGGACAAACGCTTAGAACCGTCCGTACCATGCAGCAAGATTTATAAACTCCGAATCAAGCTCACGTCGATATCATATTTATTTTGGTAATAGATGTGACCCTTGACTTTGTATAAAGCAACGCAGAAGAGGGGTCGAGATATCGGTTATCCCAGCGCATCAGATCGTTACGGCGTTTCACTTGGAACACAGTAGATCGTATAATATATTACAGTTACATTAGGATCACAGAACGAGAGCGTCAAGTGACAGTGGTGACAATGTTCTAGTCATGTACAAGCAGAGAAAGAGTGTTCTCCCTCCGACTTGTGATTCCAATGCTCATAGAGGCGCAAACAACTCCTAAACGTAAAGACGACGTTGTAGTTAGCCTGGTGAATAGCTCAATACTACAATGTTCAAGTTCGCTAATTATTGGTTGATATTGAATGATATGGTTATTCTCTGCAGATTTGGCAATTCAAGTTCGGCACACTTGCTTTATGTTTATGTTTGCTGGTAATTGTATTGTATCCACTTACTAGTTGCTACCACTTGTTGATGCACATATTTACATTTTGTTTTCAAAGAAATGAAAGTTTCACAAGACATGTAAACATTTAAACACGCCAGCAGGGTACGCATGGGAGAAGAATCGTGTCTGAATATTTTTTGTGAGTTGCGTCCAAGGTTCGATTACTTAACGACAATAACAGTTCAAAACGAATGAAGGCACAATTAATACTTTCTCGAGGTACTATACAGAGAGATCTTTTACAACACATGGTTTTCAAACAAAAGGATTGTGTAAGAGCGTAATTGCCAACTTATCGTTATATACACAACCGGTGATATTTAGGAAGGTGGTTGCATGATCATTAAGTAAAAATCAGTTATCATACTTTGCGTTGGTGTATCGCAACTGGCAGCATGCATGGTCGACTTGATGTTTGTGCAAGCATCATTATCATGTTATATATTCATATATATATATATATATATATATATATATATATATATATATATATATATATATATATATATATATATATATATAAACTAATATATGTATACATAAATATATATATATACGTATAAATATTTATATGTACGTATAAATATTTATATATATATATGAATAAATATATAGATATAGATATAAATAGGAACATAAATATGCATATATAAAAGCATTTACATATATACATATATATATTTAACTATATATATGTATGTATATATCAAACTATAGATATACATATATAACTCTACGTAAACATATGTATATATGAACAGTCATTTATATATATATATATATATATATATATATATATATATACTTATATATATATATAATTATAGAGATATATATGTATTCACACAAATATATAACCATATATATATTTATACATATGTGTTCATATAGATTAAATTTATATCAATATGTATTTATATAAGCATATATACATGTATCTGTATTTTAAAACGTATATGTGTATATATATATACATAAATATATATGTATATTTATATATATATATATATATATAAATACATTTATATATTTATATATAGCGACGATTATAACCCTTCCTTAGTGGACACATTTGTAAAGTACACTTGTGCTATCTTGAATTAGTAATTATCAATTAGGCGTATTTTAACTTATATAATGAAAGAGTTTATTCCTAGTATATACTTTTGGTCCACTAAGGGTCGTCTACAAAAGGGCCGTATATTAATTTACCCTTCATAGCCATATATATTTGCGTAAATTTGCGCAATACCGATAGATATTTGTAGTCGTTATAGAGTATAAAAATAATATTTGTTGTAAATGTGATCATTTTTACCGTTATGCGATCTAATTTATTTCTGTAGATTGATGAATAATGAGAGAAATAGGGTTTTCAGGTGTAAAATCACTCAATACTTACAACAAACATATTCAACACTCGTGATTAAACATCATTTCGGCCATGCCGGTCAAAATATATATGGTTTTATGGAAAACATAATGGTTTTCGGGTAATGTCAACGAATGGTTAGTTGTTAAAAATTGATTTCTCTATAATATAACAAAAATCCAAAATTAATCATTCGTGAAAGATTGTCTTTGTACGAGAATAGAGTCTACTATCATATTGTAACGGTCAAATCAAAATATTTTCATTTATTTTGAAAGAAAATGTACATTGACTTGATGTGGACATAGCGGTATATCCTTTCGTGGTTGGAAAGGTTGGCGGTTGGTCTACTGAAGGTCGTGCTAGTATAAATGTATATATATATGATATATATATATATATATATATATATATATATATATATATATATATATATATATATATATATATATATATATATAGTATGTATAATATGTATATATATATATATATCTTATATATATCTGTTGTATATATGTATATGTAGATATGTACATATCATGGTTCTTTATAATAATGTATGTAGTATGTATGTATTTGTATGTATATATATATATATATCTGTATCTACTATATGTATGTATGTATGTTACATAATCATGGTTCTTTAGCTAAATGCTAATCGGCTGTAAGTCATTAATCCATTATGCTTTGACTAGTAGCACTACGTGCTGGCTTCTATTTACTTCTAAAATACCTTTGTCAATACAATATTAAAATAATTTTGCGATTGTAATAGGAGTTCATTTATCACTAGAGAAGACGATGTTTACATTTTCATTATCAATAAGTTAATGTTTACAGACTACTTACTGAGGCTAGTATCAACCCCTACGTCATTCGTCATTCATGCAATGGTGGATTTATTATAGCTCCATCGTATCAGTATGCATTCATGGCGGTCTCAACCCATTATCCGAGCCTAGTCATGGGTCGGCCTCAGTGGTCAAGCTCACTGGGGATACTAGTATGACCATGTACCGACAGCGAAGCATGTAATATTAATATATTTATGGCCAACATTTACTAATTACAATGTTTGATGATCGATATATATAGAGTGTGCGTCGCCTGTATATGCATGGCAATAGTATAGTCATTTCCGCCGAATGAATCGAGAGGTTTCCATGAATATATATATATAGAGAGAGTGTTTATGATGCTTGAAAGATTGTATGCCCTCTTATTGTTAATTTGGTATATACATAATATGGTGCTTTCGATGCTACCCTTGGCGGGGGCAACGAAATGTGCCAAAATTTCTAATCGTTAGTCATTTGGCTAGCTTAGAAATGCTAGGACATAGAGTGATTATACACTATATAATATTTGGTGATGTATTTACGTCCTGCATCCCAATCCCCTTGCTTCTGTTGTATTTACACCCAGCGGCTCCCTTTTCTCTCAGTCACGGCCATGACAGATTAAAAGGCATGCGTATTCGGGCGGTACGTTTATGGGAACGACATTGACAGAGGATTAGAGTGATGATTAATTATTACAACGATTATGATAATGATAATGTTGATGACGATGAGAGAAATAAAGGATTAATGAAAATATTTTTTTGCACCATCAAAGGCGTCATTGAGGTAATAAAAACATATAACTATGGTCCACAGGAGCAGCTTTGACGCTATTGTCGCATCTCTATTGGTATTATCACTGTAAGTGCAGCCTTCTAATCAAGTCTGCCATATTTGAATGTTATGTCCAGCTGCCAGTCCTTCATATATTATTCAGAACTTCATCATTCAGAGGTGTACGCCATTGTCCCAGCGTACTGAGCTTGATTATATATATATATATATATATATATATATATATATATATATATATATATATATATATATATATATATATATATATATAGGCATATATATATATATATCTGATAGTATATATATATACGCTCTCTATTTATATATATATATGTATATTGGTGATATACTTATATATATATGTCTATATAATCTCCACTATATATATATATAGGAAAGGCATATATTATATGCATACATTTTATGTATATATAAATATAAATATAATTTCAGAGATATCAATATTCATACGTATATATATATATATATATATATATATAAATGTATATATATATATATTTGTATATATATATATATATGCATATATATATATGCATTTGTTTATACATATGCATACATATATATATATAAATATAATATATACATATATATATATATATATATATATATATATATTATATATAGATATGTATATATATATATATATAATATATATATATATATTTATGCGTCGCATGTTTTTGTAAGTATTTTTGAGATGTAGTCTGATAGGCTGTAAAATAAATACCATGGCCCTTAAATGTCTGTCACCTGTTTTAGTGTTACCGACTGGTGTGTTTTGCAGCATTTTATGCAGTGTTACATGGAATAGTTGGAGGTCGACTCTCGTCACAATAGACCACTCTATATTGTCATGTCCGCTCGATTGATATCGTCAGCAGCCTTACCTTTTGCCGTGGTGAGTTGCATGTGTTGGTTATCGCATGGTCACGAGGGTAATATGGGGAAAGAACTCGAGTACGCGGAGCATCCGAATGTCTTTCCCCATATCATCCGTGTGACCATGCGATAACATACTTATCGCGATGGCATCTACACGCGATAATCAAGCACGACGCTGTCTCCTAATAATTATAATTAGCGTGAACCTTTGTTATGTAAGGTATCTGCCTGGGACCTGTAAATATGAGAGGTTGTCCCTTAATCCCCCATTCGGCCTCAGCTGCCTGTCATGATGGTTTCAACTATAGGAGATAACGAGATTTATCTTTTTTCGACGCCAGTGATTGTGAGACGGATATTAGTGTTCCTGATTAGAATATGCTTCGATATTTGTTGTGTGAACCTTCCCAACTCCGAAATCAGAGCAACATTGCAGCATGATTCCGGGGAGATAGGATTATACCGTGACTTCCCGATATGCGATACGCAACCAGATAAGCGGCTGGCAAGCAAATGACACTTGAGAAAACCTTCGTTATAAGACTTGCAAGGTGTTCGTGATATTAAGAACATTCGTAGTGTTGCCATGCTAGAGCAGCGGTGCTCTGTGAGGGGCCTTCTCGAATGAAGTCGTTTCTCAGTGATATATCGACACGGTGGCAGTTATCGCGCGGCTAACTGCGCGTTTTAGGCGATATGGGAAAGAGACTGAGTTTTTCTCGAGCTCTGATTGACTGTGAGTTTAGTGCCATGCGATAAACATATTTAGCGTCAAGAGAGTAACAAGCTCAGCTAATGCTGCACGCATCTTATGGTAGGATGTTTTCTCACTCAGGCATAGAGCTTAAACTTCCGCGTCCTGCTGTGGTATTGGACGTATAATTCTTTTAAGTAAATTCCTATTATTTGAACGCAGCTGCTCCCATGCGAGCGATAAACCAGCCTCTGTAAACGCGCACATCTCACTTGGTCTACCAACGGCCTTCATGCTACATCTTATCGCCATACCGACATGCCTTACTTACATGGAATGCACAATATTCTCAGGCCACGTTACTAACCTGCTCTCACCACTCCACCTTTATCCAATTTGTGTAATACATTACATGCAAAACTCATTCAGGTTCATGCGAGGCCTACCCTTCAATTGGTTCTACGAGATTATTTCATACCGTGATAAAGATGGTATCTAATCAAATGAACAATATTTGAACAGTTGGCTTATTCAATATTCTTGGTTAACGCCACATGGGGCGCATTGCCAGCGTCACAGATGTAGTCTATATAACGAGTAACACGTCGACTGCGACTCTTTATACACAAGAAGTACTTGGTAATATCGCATGATTTCAAGAGTATCACTATTGCCTTCAAAGATGGCCGTGCCGCCGCTCTAACGTTTGTTTTGGTATCAATAAAAAACATTGGTAATAGACAGCATTATAAACAATAACCTCATCAATGTAATGTGGATATCACCATATATCACATTATCTTGCGTGATACCTGTAGTTACAGCGAGACTACATCACATCTGGCATACTGAACAAGACACAATGAAAAGCGTTTCATCGTTCCACGTACGTAATGTCTGAATTTATAAAACCTAGATGTGAAGAATGGGCAAAACTGTACAGTTTCAACTGGATGACAATTACAATATCAACACTAGTGGCCTAATGTCAAGACGTTGGATTTGCTGTTGCAATACACATTCAGGTGTGCCTGGTCGTGGCCATTACATACTATGTCAGCACAGTTTTTGTGGTAGAGGTTATACTAAGCAATGGATGTTCCTCTGTCTGTGATAATAAAATAACACGATAACTTGACTGTTATTATTTATGTCAAGCCTACGATATTTGTGTTTGTTTTTTTATCAATAAAATTTCTGAATTCCGAGTGTTATTTGTCCTTGAAGAGACCGACTGAGGATAAAACATCTCATTTCAATATCATTGATTGGTACCTGTAAAATAAAAGGTATATCTTTTCATTATATGCATTTTACCGTACATGTCACAACATTTGTCGTGTGGTGTGTGTCACCTGTTATAATTTTGTAGATCAGTAGAGGCCATGCTCGCAGCATCGAGATGATACAGACCATCTGAGCGTAAAGCCCAAGCTTAAAATTCTACTGGTAATATGGTTTTGGATTGTAATGGAATTCACCCAATGATTAGTACATCCAGCAGTCGGTTGCGATCTACAGACGTATTGTGATAACCTGCGTACCTAAACTAAAAGAATACCACTGATTGAAACGATAGTTGAAAATCAATGGTTTAAGTCCCTTCATAATGAAGTGTACATTTGATAGCATTACCCGATAATTCCTGATTGAATTCTATGACCTCCTACTTAACATTACGGCTTATAATGCGCCAAATAATCCACGACCTTATGGTTCCCTGCGTAGAGGGGAGTTAAACTATCTTAAAGATTAATGTTAGTTTTGGGTAATTCTCATTCTCATTTGACCAGTTGCAAACATGACTTTACTTTTAGTTTTCACAGCACAAAAATGTTTGAGACTAATGCCACCAGACGATTGAGTAAAAGTGAGAACTGTACAAATATAAGCATCAAGAGTAAACACGCATAAATTAAGATTTGTGTCGCACGCAAACATTATCTTAGCTGTGGGGTAGCTGATAAACAAAATATCAACTAGGAGCTATGAGTAAAAACACGTATTTGATTCATTATCACAGACGCGTTAATAGCTCTTGTAATATGTGACGTGGGTAGTATGTTGAGTACTATCCCGAAATACAGACGACAACTATCAAACTATAAGTTATTTGCGCCGTTGTATTCAATTAATTGCCCCCAAATCTGTGCATAGCTAATATTCTAAGGAATTAATGTTGGCTGTAAAATAACCAGCAACACTTGTGCGCACGAGTTCACGCTTACTGCAATATATCCTAGAGGAGTTTAATGGGATATATGACCGCTGAATGTGATTGTTGGAGCGTTAAATTGGCCCAGATTGTTGTGCAAAGCGGCTGTTTCATCTACTTGTCGGAATCATTTGTAATCAGTCAATCACATCCGTCAGCTTTGAGTGCTGAATTAACACATCAGTTATTCAACTCAAAAAGCGATTGCTGCAGCTAAGAGTCTTGGTCGATCAGCCGTTAGGTTCTGTCCTATGCAATCTTAACTACTATACATGCTGCACTACCAATGTCAAAACGATTTCGACACAATCCGCAAGGAAAATGTAGAGTGCTGCAAACTGATTTCATTGTGAACCATATTGCTGTAGGGATCCCCTTACGTGTTTCCATTGGTCGTCTAGCATTTGCCGCGTACTAATTGTGAACAATAGGCAACGTTTAAGAATACTAGCCTGGGTAACTTAACAACAGCAAAAGCAGTATATACACATGTGTACTTCAACAGTTCATATAAGATTTAACACTAATTGCTGTATGTACGTGTAATGCAATAACGAAAACATAGAAAACATATTATAGGTTGGTATGACAATAATTATAATCATACAGGGCTAGCAGTTACCTATTTATCAAATGGGCAGCATATTTCGCATCAACTGTTGCAGTGTCTTACCGATGGTGATTTATTGCATATATAATGTAAAGAATATGTGTCATTATAGGTTGTACATTCAAATGCACAGATTCAACTCAATACACATGTATATATATATATATATATATATATATATATATATATATATATATATATATATATATATATATATATATATATATATATATATATATATATATATATATATATATATATATATATATATACATATTCCCTTATAAGTTTGATGTTAATATATATTTAATCTATATCCATATAAATGTATATATATATTTAATTCATATCAATATAAATATATTAAATATATATATATTTATACATATATAAAAATGTTTATTCATTAAAGCATATATATATTATTATGTATATATATATATAAACATATATATATATATAAATACATATATATATATGCATATTTATAAATATACATACTTATATACACATTAATATATATATATATATTTAAATATATATATATATCTATATATATATATAATTATATACACATCAATATATGTGTGTCAGTATATATGTGTACATAGCCTTAAAGATATACATGCAAATGTAAAACGCATATATATATATATATATTTATATATATATATATATATATATGTGTGTGTGTGTGTGTGTGTGTGTGTGTGTGTGTGTGTGTGTGTGTGTGTGTGTGTGTGTGTGTGTGTGTGTGTGTGTGTGTGCGTGTGTGTGTAGAGGTATGAGCCAATTAGATCATCGATTGACATTAAATTGTTTTTCTAAAATATCCTCGCCTATGTGTTCAGTAGGTGCTTTGAACTTTATAATTTTTGATTATTACAGAAAAGCAGATGTGACCGATTTTAACAGGGCTGCAGATGACGCATTTTGCATAGGTAGTACTCCATCTAAAATTATCATCGTTTAGCCTAGTTCTTTACGCACGTACATTTCAAAGCTTTAACAACTTTTTGGACAAACATATAAACAGCAATACCATAATAATTGCATCATACGTTGCATAGTAAGGCGGAGAGCAATAATGACTTTGATGCCTAGCATATCATGTGTTGTTTTTTTTGTGTTTTTTAAACCTCACCAATTTGATGACATCTAGATATTGTGAGATGATGTAAAACTTAATCTACCCCGATAAGTTTAATATATGTTTTGATGCTGCTTATATCAGAGAGCATTTCTGCGGAATCCCGTGCTGCCCTCATATACTCACATGGTATGTTAGAACAATCCAAACACCAAATGTAGTAACCAAGTGCTCTTGTTGACGTTATGGTAAAAAGACCTAACTAATACCTCACCTTTGTAAAACAATAAACATGATATGTGTTTGTGTGTGTCGCCTAGTGGTTTATGCGCAGAAAAAGAAGAATATTTAAGGCAGCACATCACAACCCTGTATCACTGCCGAATATTTGCCTGGTATATACAACGTTTTACTCTATTAGCTGGTTGTGATAAGCAGGTAGGGTTCGTCATAATTGTTACATTATAATACCCTAGATAACTGGTGGACTTTAGTAATATAGCCTGATATTAATGCATCCTTTGAAAGCAGTCAGCTAAATGGTGTGCTGTTAGTGATATATTATATTGTATTGATTGTCAACTGAGTGTGCGATGTTCTACTAATTACTGGTGCATGAAACAATCAGACAGATTACACCCTTGTGGTCTCCCAACGCCCATGACTCAATATTATGTGTGTCACTCGTATGCACCAAGTCGGCCGTGCCGGCATCGCTAGGGGGCTATTCATCTCTCTTTAGCTGTCTTACACAACACGTGACTACCATCAATATTTGGAATAGCTCTCGAATATCATTAGCGTTTTCGTCCGTTGAGGGTATGATGAATATCTTTCAACATAGCCATCTACCAATCATTTGACTTCCATTACAATCAATGAAACAATCTATTTTGTGTCTTATACAGAAGCTTAATATCGTCCAGCTGAATGTACGCTTGTGTTTCATCATCGAACTGCACAGACCGTCGCCAATCGAGTGTCTCTGCGTACTTGTGTGTTGCGGTTGTGTGTCGTGTTGGCCAGTTGTGGAAATATTATCCTCCGTGACATTTCTAGGCCTATAGGCGGCATAACTCAAACCATACTTTACTAATTTATCGCATTGAAAGGATTAATGATGATGGACTGCCCTTTATTATGCAGCAGCTAATTGACACATTATGTCCTCGCGTCGATACTGTGGATTATCACGTGTCTTTCTCTTTCACTTGCATTCCTTTACATATTTTTGCTGGCGAAGTACATGTTTGTCTTTAACATTACAAACAGATACTAAGCATTAATACCTATAATATGTGAAAAAAGTGGTTACGGGGGTTACAAATGCTTATGGCTCAGCTGCTCAGTCATATCGCGTGCAGCAGGCAGGTGTAGATATACTGTTTGAAACGGCGTGCACCTTCATATTTTCTGGAGGATAATGCCTCTATAAATACCTGCATTCAAACGGTTCCCATATTCTACCTCTCTTATATCAAAAAAATGTTCAGTCCTTTTGTATATTACGGTGGTTGCTTGCAATTACTGGCTCCATGCTACATCTATCAGGTTACGGCCGTATCTGTTGAATATGGAAAGCAGACAAGGCATTTGGAAAGCACGACAATGTCGCAAGTAAATGTTGAAGTGTTGGCGCAGCTATACGTGAGCAAAATTATGACATGAAATATGATCATATGTGCAACTCGTTAACCCCCTGAGGGACAGCAGGCGCCACTAGGCCGATGTTATCTATGATATAGCTGTCTCCAACAACAGTTGTGTGACATGAGTATCTAGGATATATACGATTATCTAATCATATCTCATAACCAGTTTATGCTCGTTGTAGGCATGGTGATTATCTGTGCAGCAGTCTATCATGCATGCAATCATTACAATTATTAATTTCCGTTTTTCAGCAGCCAAAATGCTATAGATGTTTACAATTTGGCACGGGCGAAATACATGTCAGTAGCTACGACTACACTTTATTCACAAAGATCATATTAAAACCGATGTTGGGTAACGAGGGCGGTGGATGTGTATTTCTACCCGTCGAGTATGATGGCATTGAATTTGTTCTCATTATTGTTTAATTTAATTTCACGTAAGGCAATGGATAGGTCATGTATTAGTAACATTTCGCTGACGTCACTTAGATCCATGTAATGTATGCATTGATTTTCTTTGCCAGCAGCGTATGCAGTATGCGTTTGCAATAATAAGGCTAATCCTAGAGCATTAACTTTAACGTGCAATTCCGAGATATCAATCAATCGCATATATACATACTCCTCAGAAGAGTTAAGACATCGAATTCAAATATAACACAGAATGTCATATGCAGGAAACGACGTCATTGCAACTCTTGTCAACTGGCGATATCCGTGTTGACTGATGTCTAGTTATGCAGCAATGCCAGTATAAGCGTAATACTTGACTATCTGACACGTGGTCCAACTGGACGCGGATGTACCACCACCTCCAAATCGGACAAGCATCTGAGTGGATAGTTCAGTGCTACACTGACCCTGTTGTTTTCCCCTAGTCTTTGCCTATATGGCCATTAATTGTGCCAGGTTTTATCACAGTCTCTCAGGTAACAATACATGTCTCGCTGCGGGACATAATTGATATTGCACTGCTGCACAAACATTAGAAGCGCCACTATCAGTATCCAATGGGTTTTGCGGTTGTTGTTGTAGAGCGCCAACACTGATGATCTGCGTACTATCTAAGAAGAGTTCACCGATTCACAATCGATAGCGGTCATATCTGTGAAGCATCAAATGCTTGGTAAGACCTAATACGTTTTATGTCGCTTTCTATGTGTCTGTATTCATCGCCATCATCTCCTGTGTTTTTATAACATGTTTATGTCACAGCACAGTCGCGACTATTTCCACCATTGCGGTTGATAATCATCATTTAGCTGGATATAAATCACAAATATACATGATGCAGATTAAATCACATGCAATTGGTTTTCTTCTGCATCATTTATCTAAAATGCATCGACATCAACTATCAATTGCCAGTAAAGCTGGTTACTGTTCCTTTGTGGAGTAATTGAAGAACTTACTGCTTTGTCTCTAGTCCATCAAACCGAGAGGCTGTTACGGCGAGCATGCGTGTGCTGTAGTCGCGTTCCATGAAATATGATATCTTTGAAATACAGTTACCCTGTGTCAGCACTATAAAGGCACTGATCCCAGTCAGTAATCAGCGCAACAAAGTGCATTGAGCCGTGATGTACTAATTTCTGCTTTCATATAAATAAATTGCGAATTGAGAAATTAGGACCACGCCTACCGACACTATGCATTCTAAGTATGAATTACATTGCAAACGTACAAACGATCAAGTGTATATATTTGACCTCTTTACACTTGGGGATGTGAGGGATGTAACCAAATCTCTCATTTCGCCATTGCTTGCAGGGACTTGCTGCGCTAACGACCGTGTGATGGACAGCCTGCTGTTGTTTGTTTCTGCCTAACAGCGACTTAAACGAATTGAGCAGTAAATCCATTTTATCTTATCCTAGACATCACAGCATTGGGTGCATCATTTATGAGTAAAGCACTGCAATATGAGCCACAATATATATCTCTTAACTATAGCCGCTAAACATGGCGCCAGTTAGAGACATTCTTTGAGACACTAGGAGGATCAGTAGCCTTTATCATTCAATCAGAATATATGACTGTGGGGAAACCAATATCGGTTTCCATCGATGAAGTAAGAGCATTATATAAATCAGGGTACAGGAGCAAGTATATGGTGTTTTAGATCTCTAAGTAGAACGAATGGTTCGGCTGAGGTCCTATCACATCTACCTGTGCTTTGCAACATATCTACATACAGCCAGCAAACAATGATCGAGGTTTGGCAGCTTGTTCTATAAATTACGGCGTACGTTTATATGTATGCGTTTGTTATGCTTAAGACGTTCTTTTTATCTGGCATATTACGTAAGATCTACGTGTCCACCCGATTCATAAGCTCACCGTGCTTGGAAGTAGCCATTGTAACAATAACAATAAATGTGTTGTTTTTCTATTTAACATCGACAGTGTATATTTTTTGGTTTAAAAATGACACACTTGCCGGATGTTGTTATTGTTGATAATGATATTTGCTTTCGGATGATATGTTACCAGTGTATGGGTTCAGATAATATATCTTTGATAAATATTTTGGCACAATAGAGAACAAGAGTAAACCCACGGGAGCTTAACCTTCCAGTGTGCCTGTAAAAGTCATGTAAACATTTATTTACTAGTGTTTGTTTGCTTTGCATCTGCCATCTTCCGAGTGACTCATGCTACGAAACCATACTTAACGACCCAATTATGTTAAATTAACGATAAGAGCGGCAGTGCGTCCGCGTGTGTTGGTTTGGTCATTCTGATAGGTTTGTTGTACATGGAATGATGCAGGCTACTTGTTCTAGCAATTGTTGACAATGACATTATGGTGTCAACTGCATCCAATTTGCTCTAAGACGATATATTGTTTCCAATAATAATTGAATGTAACAATTGAATGAATAATTTATGACTAATGATGGTATAAATATTGAAAATATCAGACGTATGTGAGATAATTGCATGTTAACAGGGACGATAGGTAGCAGGTAGGTGAGAGGGGAGACAGTACTGTTATATGATTTCGAAAGACAGCTAGATCTCTTCTGATTCCTTAAAAGACTGTCCCGAGCCACAGCAGAGTAAAAAAACACTGTGTCATACATCAACTTTTGCATCATGGCACAAGCCCATACATAGATTTGGTTGGTTAGAATTCCATCCAAGTATCTAACCAGACAAATAATGAGCAATATTGAGAATCAACCGGACCTAATGTCATCGAAAACTTTTGTCTAATCTGGTGAATATGCTGTTTTAGTGATTTTACTCTCAGGGATTCACCGGATGCAGTATCAGTAATTTGGCGTGTGAAAGCTGCAAGCGTTATCGACATTGGGGTAAACTGCAAATACATGTATGAACAAGACATGCAAAGGGCCCAAAAAAGACCATGTTTGAAATGAAACTAGAAAAAGCATCAAACAGAAAACAGATAGGGAACATACGAGTCAATTGATATCATTGATAACAACAATTTACAGGTACATTAAGATATCAGCTGCCAATTAACAATAAATTAAAGAAATTAATTATACAGGTTTTGATGTTCAGTTAAAGTCCTCAAAGACTTGAACTTGCACAGTAACGCGTTGGATGATGGATCTATGTTATGGATACAGATCGTAAAGCATTGTGGGATCAGGGGGATGCCTTCAGATGTAGCCATGCTACCTCGGACAGTACAGCGGTACAGAAGGCACATAACTGAATCATATTATGCTGCCTGCCATGATGAAACAGATGCCATTTGGGTAATGACAAAGACCCGCCACAATAAGTGCGACCAGATCATGTGTCATCCGCCTGGCTCCATTCACACAGTATCACAGCATGCACAAAACAGAATAGCCGGTCGTATACATTAATAAGCATAATAAAGTGCTTGTAAGTAAACAACATATTACCAACGATGTTCACAAGCTCAAAATGTAACAAAATAACTTGATGTAGATTCGCAGGTAAAATCAGAACTCTAGAATAGAGCAATAATAAAAGTGCTTAATTTGACAAAATGGGTAAACTCCATCCAAATGTTCATATTAAAAAGCAGTTAAGTTCTTCCAACTTTGAATATAATCGATGTTTCATGTTACTATGCAAACATAATATTGTTATGGCCTATTTGAATAACATATGCAACAGCTTAGATACATGCTTATACATTTACATATGTTATTGAGTCATTGTCACAAATGGCATTGCCGTGAATCACCAGCATCTGCTCTGAATGAGGGGATCAAAACTTACTCGGTTCAACGAATATATATATATATATATATATTTATATATATAAATGTATATATATATATAAATATATATATATATATTTATATATATATATATATATATATATATATATATATATATATATATATATATATATATATATATATATATATATATATATATATATATATATATATATATGTATGCTTAAATTTGCACCAGATTTATGGAAGTATTTTTTGCAGTGCACCTCGGTGAGCCAAATATCAAAGAGGGGCTACGAATAAAAATACTTATATGATTCATCCTCAAGAACGCGTTAATAGCTCTTGTTACCTGTGACGTGGGTAGTTTGGCGACTAATATCCCAATATACAGACGACAATTACTAGATTACAAGATATTTGCACAGTTGTAGTAAATTAATAGCCCCCAAATCTGTACATAACTGATTATTCATTGAATTATTGCTGGCGGTAAAATTACCAGCTAAGCTTGTACGCACGAGTACACGCCTCTTGAAATACGTCGGAGTCCTAGCGGAATTCAATGGGATTTATGTTCGCCGAATGTGATTATTGGAGCGATCGATTGGCCCAAATTGTAGAGCAAAGAGGCTGTTTTATTTTCGTGCCGGAATCATTTGTAATCAGTCAATCAAATGTGTCAGCCTTGAGCGCCCAATTAACACATCAGTTATTTAATTGAATATGAGATTGCTGTTGCTAACAGCCATGCTCGATCAACCGTTTGGTTTTGCCCTATTCAATCCATTTATTTTGTTGCAGTAAATATTCTTGATGGTTTAACTGCTATATATATGCTGCGCTGCGAATGTCCAAACTATTCCGACACCATTGGCAAAGAATATATAAAGTGCTACATGTGCAAAATGGCTTCATTATGATCTATATCGCTAAAAGGATCCCTCGCGCATTTCCATTGGTCGCCTAGCAACTAACAAATTACGCGCAGTCGGCTCACAAATACCTGCCAGTGTTCTAACATATGCACCACTCGTTCGCATCGCAAGGAGCCTAGATGCTGGCGCATCTAGGTTACTGTAATAAATGCATGAGGTCGTTGGTTTCTGACGTAAACGTTACTGACACAAATATATGGGGTTGCGATATAATGAACCTGCATAGCACACTATCGTGTTTGCTCTTTGATGGCATGATAAACCTCCACACATAGCATCCGTGTTGCTGTGTAATCTTCCATATGTTTCACTACCTTCTAGTAGCAACGAATAAACAGACGTTGTACACTAACATGATAACTCATTGAAGCTGCTGGTTGCACTCACCCTGAAATGTATAGCGTTATTATGAGACCAAGCCTCTGTTTATTCGGACAAATGGTTACACTTGGCCACTTTTTGTGATAGCTATACCTCTTTCATCACAACGGAAACGTACACAAAAACTTTTTTTGGTTTAAACATTTTATAAGCTATTCCATGCAATCATTATTGAAAAGCCATGGTTGAGTATCAAGTTGAGTATCAAGTATCCGCAGTCGATTTGCTTGTCAGTGCTGCATTCGATTCATACTGCTACTTATCGCATAATTTTTGTGAGTTTTGCTCGCTATCGGGAGAAAACATCCTCGTTTACCTTCTTTTGTAATACAGCTGAAGGCTGCAAAGGTTCAGACATGTCATGTGACTGAAGAGTGCTCTTTACATTACTTACTGAGTGCAAGAGTGATTAATCTTTGCTTAGTATTCAGCACAAGAAGGTACCAGATACAGGTGTAATTTGCTTGAATCATAATGTTTGAGCATACCTGTTGCTCCGCTAAATCTCAACACATTGGCACTGCAATCAAAAAGACATGTATTTGGCTTAATTATGTGTTGTGCCCTTAAACATTGTTGTAATTTAATTATACATGATACAAATGCTTAACTGTCAGGAACCGATTAATACAACACACCCTGAGATATACCTGCTCAATCTTTCAATCCAAGCAGCAAGACACAAGGATTCTGAGCGTTTGACGCTATCGTAGGAACGCGGTTATGTGCTTTAACCTCACAAAATGAATAAATAAGATTATGTCCTCAAAGACGCTTCAACAGCTTATATCACCCCGACGCCATATTCAAGTATGAAGACGGCAGCACCAGGGCTATCAGTGTTTCGTACTGTTGTATTTAATTAATGAATACAGTGTAATCCATTTTGTGTACATCAAGTATTATATTCAATACATGCCAAATTTACAGTTGCCTGGCCTGTTTAATTGATTGACGTCATACTTCTAAATTCAAATTGACATCCCAATCCAGTTAGGAATAATTTATGCTGACACGATCTCATTGATGGAGCGTTTACATTCGTCTAGGCTGTTATGTATTGAAGTTGTTTGCTGTGCGTTCTGTATATACACCACGGTGTTTACTTTGGTGACAATCAATCGTTTCAGCTATCTTTGGCCAATGTTTTAGCAACTAAAAAGGGCCTTCACTTGGGACCAATTGTTTCTCGAGCACTTAATGCGTTGTCGTGCCTCTCTAATGTTATTGCCGCACATTATCGTTCACTACAAAACTATGTAGTGTTTCATGTTTGATAAATGAAAGCCATGTCGTCATTGATTGAGACATAAGTCAACATTTGGAATAATAACATATAGTTGAGCTCCGGGACGCATTAATGAACCTGGACCCTGATATGATCGTGTTAGATCGGAAGTATGCTTACAGCACCTACAAGTGATATGGATGGGAGTATATGAGAACACATAGGGGTTAATACGCAAACAATTTGCATTAATAATCAGTATATGTTACAAATGATTAAAATATATCTGTGTGTTACCTTAGCCATCAAGGGTTTGTTATGTGCCAATAAGAATGAATAGCAACATATCTTAACGCGGTTGGTAGTGTCAAGCTAATGGATTATTATATAAATGGCTATAGAATTATAGGCTTGATAGCTTGGTAGCGGATGGCAGCTGTATTACCAATGTTGCATAAAACATCCTTTGCTGAAAACCATTAACCTAACAATGTATAGTCGGTGAGATCGGCTCATTCTATACTACTATGGTGAGTTCCTGTGGCGTTAGCATTATGTTTTATACGTGATGATCCCTTGGTCCGTTATTGGCTTAAGCCTTACACAAAGGCACATTCCATATATCAGTCGATAAACATTTTATAAGCACATGATTTATCCACCGCTTTCAGAAAAGCACCTCAAAGGGTATACTTAAACGTTAATGATGCCACACGTTTGAACGGGCCGTTCGAGCCATTCAATATGATATACATTGGTTGTTAAGCTGCCAAGCGCCACTCGAGACTCTTATGTAAATGTATTTCTTATGACAGTTATACACCTCGGCACCATGCTTGATCTCATCACTTGTGCCACGTTTCAGTCATCTATTTCTGACATATTAGAAAACATTAAAAGAGTATCAGACAAGGTGGCTTTGATCGTGATCGCTGACTTGTTTTTGCACTGGTTGATTGGCGCATGGAGGTGTCTCGGGTAAGGTGCACGTTTTTCCGGTGATCATTTGCCTAGCAGATATATATGCAAGAGGCTTCTTTGACAAGTTTCTTGTCTGAAGGTGATATTTCGTCACTATACGTCATGAATACCACCGTACTTCCTATGATACAGTTGTATCGCATGAAGAGTGGTGCGTCTGCATATGCATACGTATTACGCGAATCGCCTACTCTATCATTATTTCAGTATTGAGACACACATTCAAATACGATATTCACATGCGTCACACAGGTTGATAGCAGTGGCTGGCTCGATACTAAATTTTCAAGGTTACTGCCTTCTTTCTCTGTAGACATTGAAGCGTAGAAAATGCATTGACACACTCTATGGTCGAGTGAACCAGTGGCACAGTTTCGACGCTGTAAGGCACAGGATGCTCGAGATAGTATCAATAAAGAGAATGGTCCAGGTACAAATCACCAACAATCTGGCTCAAATCTGACTCTGATTGGTCCGGCCTGTGCTCGATCGATACTTTCAATCGCTGCTTCCCTATCTTTGTGAGTCTGTATCCATTGAAAAGAACCCCCTCCTAACCCCTTTTGTTTCCACATTATTCGATAAATTTTTCCTGATGATAGTTACCAGATAATTTGTTTTAAAGACCTATGGTGTGCATTTACAGCTACCATGCTTCCCAAGGGCAGGATCGGCGATGTGTTGCAATTGACTGGAAGGGGTGACTCTTGTGTAGCCGACTTGCATGCCAATCTCCCGGATGATGAATCATTTGCCAACCGATAACCTATGTATGTGGAAGTATTCAAAGGGATGTTTTATTCAGTTTTTGTATTATCCCTAGTAAGGAAAACATTTCGTATTTAGCGAAAGTAGAAATGTTGAAAGTACAGCGAGTGTCATTTGCAGCTCACATGTGAATGCTTACAGGCGTAGTGACTGCTGCCATTCATTCGTGTTACGTTTAAGTACACTTATATCATGAACTTAAAGATGTATTTTGTCCCTTAATATTCAGCATTACATATGCGTAGTCTTTGCATGAACGATTTTGGCCCGTCTTTGAAAGCAAATTGAATTGGACTGACTCTAATCAAACTATCAGCAATGCTACACGATTGAGGTTATTTATTGACTTATTATTAAAAAGGTTAGTGTTAATTGATCGTCTTATTGTCCAACTGTCAAAAGCCCAGGGTTTGGTAACAAATATAAGGGTCTAGTAAGTGCCTAAGTATTAAAGGAGTCATGGTGCTCTGAAGCTCAGCAAAAAGTAGACAGATTTAGTACCACTCCTAATAGCCTGTTCATTGGTGATATTAAGCTGATGCACGTCGCAGAAATCGTACTTGCATTATTCGTGGAGTTACACATTCCTTGGTACACAATCAACACTCTTCCCCCTATAGTAACATTTTGGTGTCCTGCTGTGAATGAGTGGGGAAGGCTTAATCTGAAATCAATATCCTGTTTTTCCACTCAATTCATTCATTTTCTGCGTCTCGTATAATAGCGATGTCTCAGTAACTTACTGGTGTTGTCATCTGTGATCAATCCTTGAGAAAATGTCTGATATGATTCACTTATGATGTTGACAAGTATCAATCAGAATCCTTATACAAGTTTAAACTTAGCAAGTCCCGCTGCTATGATATATTTGGTTGACATGAGCTATATGATTTAGCATCATAGCTCTGTTACTATAGCGGAAACAGCTCCAGCAAACCATGTTCTTGGTGATCTTTGCTGGAATACCGGATTTGTCATAAACATGCTTGCCAGAATTAAATACTGCTGCGTACTTTTAAGAAATGAAAAAACTTTGCACATTAACATCATTAACATCATAACGATATCCATGGTAACAAAACTTGTGTCATGTTTATGTATTGTATGCAGGTGTCATGCGCATTCAATCATATACTTCAGCATACCTGTTGGCACGGTTTCATCCAAACACATCAACGCTGTTATCAAAAAGGCATGATTTAGGCTTAATAATAATCTATGCCCTCAAACATTGTCCTCATCTCAGTATACATGATACAAATGCTTTAATTGCAAATTGCAACAGAAGGCCAATGCGACACACCTTTTAAACACATGCCCTTTCAAATCTTTGATATGATAGATTACAGATCCAAAGCGCAATAGACAACACATACTAAATGTGATCTTTTGAGGATATCTTAATAGCCCGATGATGAGATATGGACTTAACAAATGAATGATTAGATTATTTATTGAGACTGTTTGCTGGACGTGCTGTAGATGCGCCAATGTATTTGCGTCCATCAATTCAGACTCTTAAACGGGTTTTCACATGGGGCCAATTGTTTACCGAATACTTCATACGTTGTTGGGCCTCTCTGTCATTGGTGTAACCAACATGGCATCATACATGTACATCCATCAATAAACTCGAGGATAGCACTAGAATGCATCTTCTATAAATATTACCTTTATCGCCCGCTCACGACGGGATATTATTCGACATCTTTTAAGCTTTTGTATTGTGCATTTGAATGCCGATACATTTTTGTTGTAATTTTCTATCTGTTCACATGGCAACGAAGACAATGCATTGTCACACACTATGGTCGAGACTCAAGTGTACAAGTAGCGCACTCAAATGCTAGAGGTGGTATGATATAAAGAGATTGGTCCAGGTAAAAATCATCAACTATCTCCATCAGTCCTATAGATCCTTGCCATTTTTATCATGCACAAAAGAGTCACGTTTCAGCTACCATGAAATATTGCGTCCATCGATCATCATCATTGCTGAGATGGCGTATTTGTACAGCAAGGAATTGCTGCTTTGGTAGCAGAATATTAATTATTACATCAATAACGTTCAATAATGTTCACGACATTTAACACTGTAAATAATCACACAAAACCCTGCAACATAATAACCTCATATTTAATCTTTACAACCTTAATTGCCCTGATATTTATTCTTTCAGCATTGCAAAATGTTATTTATTTGCATAGAGGGAGTCTGCGTTGCGTTATGATAAATGCTGGAATCAAACAGTTTGCGCTCAGCATGTTCATAGAAAGTGCACGTGTTTAATAGTACGTAAATGTGGGAGAGCATTCCCTTTGATCTGTAAATAATGAGGAATGGCTAGTTAATCGCTTCAATACTTTGTAGTGATGGTATTGTGTTATTGAAAAGATGTTAATGATATAGACAACATGCTCAGCATCACAATCAACGGAACTTCTGTTGCCTGCTCTTCACATGCTAGCAACTGCAGAGAAAGCTTGTAGATGTATAGGTTTACACACTGGGCTGATTAAGGATCCCTTAATGTTTGATACAATATATTATGGCGAGTTTTCTTCCGCGCTAGTTTATTCAGACAATTTTAATGTTTCCACAATGCTATCTCTAATATTAAACCATTGCTTTATGTATTTCTGCATTTTGGATTCATTTAATGTTGCATAATGAGTCGTTATTTAACCTGTATAACAATAGCTAGACACCAGGAGAGATATTTTGAGGCTGATGGTGACAACTTAAGCTTTCGTTCGTAATATTCGCAAATAGTAAACTTTTTGTCTTTCGTTTGGTGTCCTCATCTTCTGATATTATTTGACTGCGAAACTACAGATTACACCATTGTTAATAAGGGTTGTTAGCACTAAAGCAGAAGGGTCAATATATATAAATTAACTTAAACACAGCGCACCAGATATTTCACATGATATCAGATTTATGCTGGCCCGTTTACGACACCATGGGCTCTCTTGATACTTTGTTAAAGAAGTTCGTATCAAAATTAACAGTGACGCTATAATAAGAGCCAGCCATTTCCGTGAGAAGGCGGTCTCATGCCCACATATTCGACTTAGAATGCTGATTTACCGGTATATAGATTGTAGCAGAGTTTAAATATCGTTCCCCAATATAGCCACATCGTTTGCCAGGTAATTAAACAATGCACGCAACAATAATGGGTGTGGATGTAAATGAAATGCATTGAAAGGATAATACCTGGTGTGGAAGGTATTCTTTACGATAACACATTTCCTAATACAATGCATTTTTAATTCAATATTGCTGTTTAGTTGATTTTACACAAGGCTGTGCACTGGCTGATTGTGCTGAAACGTATATAGGCGCCATCGATGCGTAGGATAATATTTAGAAATTTAAGCAGCGTTTTAGTGCGATTGTCTGCTTATGGTAAAAGCCATAATAGGCTTTATCGAAAATGCTGAGAATATATGCTGGCTTGTCACAGCAATAAACCCGCACAGCTTTCGTAAGGAATCTCACGGAGTTATTTTTCATTAGCACGCAGAGAAGATTTCACATCGGAATAATTAACGTGTGCTTGGCAATAAGCGATTTTGACTTCCCTGACTATAAGAGGCACAATACTCGTCTCACATCAGAAGATGACTTCGAATTTGTGTGACAGCCTTATCTCATATGTTTTGAGAAAACACTCTTGACAATAGGCTGTTGCTTCCCTCTCTTGCCTATATAGATGCTCGTATCTAGAGTAGCAATAAATACGGGCGGAAATTTATGAACACATGATTGTACGTGTCATTCAGAGTTCCGGTGGGGCATGATCAATTTTCTTAGGGCAAATGTGTCATGCAGAAGTCTTTGCTTCTGATGAGATCGCCATTATATGGTAGTCTGCTGCAACGTAAATTAGGTACAATCTCACAATGGCTCTGCGACAGACGTGGAAGTAGTATTGGGGCCATATCACACCAATACAATATCAGCTTACCAATCTATAACGCTGGCAAAGAGTGCAGAATCTTCCATGCAAAACTGTTATCCATGCTGGACATCTGCGCATTATTGGTGCTATGAGATTATCTTATTTGGGGAAGAATCATTTTTAAATTCAGAGCAGTATTGTCAAAGACACAGCAGGCAAGAACATATGCTGAGGTAGCTGCCAATCAGTCAATAAAATGATTAAATACCTCATCGACATCCACGTGCGTGAACACAAGCAGTATTGTGAATAGAAGAGGTCATAATATTTCTTTACATTTAGTTGTTGGTTCAGTTAACGTTAACATCCATTTTGTAACAGCAGGTTGATTTCATGTTCACTGGTTGTGAGGAAGTTCAGTTCCTTATATCATTGAACTTCGGACAAATGCCAGATTATTTCCGCATCGCATTCAAAAGAACGACTACGCGACTTATTTACGGTTATAAAAGCGGGGTGAAATGCCCGTTTGAAAGCTGGGTATTTCCATAGTCTCTTTTAACGCATTTGTGTATGATCCAAGTTTCTGAGATTTACTTACTTGACGATAATTTTACAAATCTGCTCAAGTTTATCAGAAACAATCACGTTGGACTGTTCTGTCGCTCCATACATCGGATTACCGTAACTGCAATTGTTACTGGTTACTATGCAAGAGCAAAGAATTTAGATAGCACACAAAGACCACCGATATACGGTATCAACCAAGCACAGCTTATTAGCTGATTGCATATATATTTCAGTTATTTCAGAGTGAACGATACATTGTGCTTTCTCCGTGTCAGTAGTGTTTATTTCAACTACATATCCGATAAAAAATATGCAATTGTTTCTATAAGTTTTAATATCACCAGCCAGGCTGAAAATTTGCTATTGCAAGTCTTGCTACCTAATTCTCAGGATGAAACCAACGACATTTTGTTGCCCCTCCATATAAGTATTTTACTCCTGTATGTAAAAATAGCAAACAATGTAGTATTTTTACACGCTTGTAATGCTGCCTTAGAAATGTTTCTAGTGAAACAATGACTCTAATAGTCCCACGTTGAACACCACAAATTATTGCAGATCAATGCCGAAAACACAGGTTGAGAATATGCCCGCAAGCTGGTACGACTTTAAATGCGAATAGCACAGATTCGGCAAAGCATCTACCAGGTGCCAAATTATAGTTTAAGGTTATCACGAAGATAACATATACGGAGAAAGAGAGAGAGAAAGAGAGAGAGAGAGAGAGAGAGAGAGAGAGAGAGAGAGAGAGAGAGAGAGAGAGAGAGGAAAGAGAGAAAAATAGAGAGAGAGAAATAGAGAGAGAGGGAGAGAGAGAAATAGAGAGAGAGAGAAATACAGAGAGAGAGAGACAGAAATAGAGAGAAACAGAAATAGCGAGAGAGAGAGAGAGGTGTACGAAAAACCGGTTTCAGCGAATGTAAATACGTTTTTACAGCATAACATGCTAATCTTGCTGAAAAAGGAAAAGGCAGTATACACACATGTGTACTTTAACAGATCATATCAGATTTAACACTGATTACCGTATGTATGTCTTATGCAATGCAATAGCGTACATGTGGGTAAATATTATATATGTTGATGTGATAATAATTATGATCCTCTTTATCCAATGGGGAGCAACATTCGCATTCATTGTTGCAGTGTATCGATGGTGAGTTATTGCAAATATAATGTTAAGAATATGAATCATTCTTGGTTGAGATGACATTAATACTGTAATTTTACCTGACAGGTAATGTTTCCAGATACAATAAGTAATATTGCAGAGGGTTCCTGGTATTCTGGTTATTTATTCATATGAGACTTGTCATGGAACACAAGACGTTATTAACACACATGAATACAGCAGCATTCGGTTATTTCTCACAGTATATCACTTTTGTTGTCGCGAGTTTTAATCTTGAAGACGGCGTGATGTACAATCTGAACCTTATGTTCGAAATGTGGCCTCCATCATGGATAGCCAGAATCCAATATAGAACTTTTCATTTCCAGTGTGATGTAGTGTTGGATGAATACCTATCTCGACAAGATAACTCTGCAATCAGCTAAAAGCAGCTGTATCCATTACCGCAATAAACCAGACTTTGTGAACTCGCGAGACATCGCACTCGGTCTGCACATGGCATTGATACTGAGGAGTTGCGCTGTACCCCATAAATACACTTTCATGCGAATAAATATATCGCCAAGAAACACTACAGATCTGTGTTTGACATAGAATCAACAACAACTTTGCGTAGCATTCATTATGCATTGCATGATGATATTCATTATAAAACAATCCTTCAGCAGTCCTAGAGTTCATATTGTTATATCCACACACCTGTATATATATATATATATATATATATATATATAGATATATATATATATATAGAGATATATATATATATATATATATACACACATAGATATATATAGATATAGATATATATATATATATATATATATATATATAGATATGTATATGTATATACATATATATATATATATATATACATATATATATATATATATATATATATATATATATATATATATTTATATATATATATGTATAAATATGTATATATATATGTACATTTGTGTATATATATATATATATGAATGCATATGTAAATATATATATATATATATCTCTATATATATATATATATGTATATATATATGTACATTTATGTATAGATATATACATATATATGTATATATATGTACATTTATGTATAGATATATACATATATATATATGATAAATATATATATACGTATTTATATATATATATATATATATCTATATATATATATATATATATTTATATATATATCATAATATATAAAAAAATATATATATATAAAAATATATATGTACATATACATATGTATGTATATAATGTATATATATAATACATATGTATGTATATATATATATATATATATATATATATATATATATATATATATATATCTCTATATATATCTATATATATATATATATATATATATATATATATATATATATATTCGATATATATAGATATATATATAAATATGTCTTTTTGTGGAAAGCCGTTTCCTTCTTGTTTTAAGTGCCATTTTGAATATAAACTTCCCCGGAGATTACCTCTTTTACCGACCTTTCAATATGACGGTCGTCCTTAATGTTTCTTGTGTGAAATGCTTTGTAGCTGGCAGTAATACATCAATTATTCATTTCACTTACTCGCTGCTTTGGCAAGTTGCCCTACGAACTAGCTTCTATTTACTTCAAAAGTCCAATCACCTGTTTATGCATGGCCAAAAAGGGTGTCCTTTACTCCGAATGATTTGAGAGGTTTCCATGAATATAGCATTAGAGAAATTGTGGTTATGAGCTCGAACGATTTAATACCCCAATATTGTTAATTTGGCATCTTCAGATGCTACAACAATGTTGTAATCGAGTGATTCGAGCATCTTGGCCAAAATATAAACTAATTTAAAGTTGCGATTGGCACCGAATACAAAGTATCGAGTTCGCAGGTTTCATATATGGATACTCCTTCTCAAATTGAAAAGAACTGTGTAAATTGTACGTTGAAAATTATACAAGCATATTAGTAAAATCAGAGCGTGGTGGAGTTACTGGTATGCACGATTTCAATGCCAGATTAGATGTCCAATACTTATACTGGTAATTGCGGTAAGGTGATATACAAGCAAAATATAATAGCACCAGTCACTTGCTTATATGTACCAATGACAACACATTACATAAGTTCTTACGATTTCGCAGCTAGCTGCACTTTGAATTGTTTAATATAAAAACTCAATGGTTCGAGGAAATGAGCGCAAAAGCCGATGTTAAAACACGACGCCGTCGAAGAGCCGAAAGCAAGGACATATGTTACCTTCACTCAATGTGGTACAACAATCAGCTATGTGTATGAGTGGGTCTACCTCATCTAGTTAGAACATTTGTCCAAAATGTCCGCAGTTATTCCAATGTTTGTAACACCTTAAACATCGATGGTACGGTTTCGCTAACCGTAATTTCATATTTTCACGGATTGATTAAGAAAGAAATGCCCTTGGTGATTTAAACTGACGGTTACTGTCGCGTATCCAGCCGAGACTATTCACCATTAAAAGTTTAGCTACTGTTCATCGAAAAAATTCAAATATAAACTACCTGGCAGGTTATCTGCCAGAATGACGGGATAAATAAAACAAGTGGCATTCCTTAATGGCCAAATTCCAATTGATGTTCTTTTGCAGCGAAAAATGATCAATAAAATGTGAATAATTCGAGCCAAAACGGATGTTTTCGCGTCACCACAATTACCGTGTAAAGATAGAGATCCGAGACTATTCATATATATATATATATATATATATATATTATAAAGTTTAGCTACTATATTCATCGAAAATATATTCAAATATAAATATACCTGGCATATATAGGTTATCTGCCAGAATGATACATATAAATATAAACAAGTGGCATATCCTTAATGACCAAATTCCATATATGATATATATATATCTATATTATATGCAGATACATATTTATATATAAAATATGATATATAATATATATATATAGATGATATATATATATATCGAGCCATATATATACGGATATATATTTATATTTATATATGTTTATAGCTATATATATATATATATATGTCCATCTTTATATATAGACATATAATATATATATATATATATATTTATATATACATATATATATATATTTATATATATATATATATATATATATTATATATATATATATATATATATATATATATATATATATATATATATATATATTTATATATATATATTATATATTTATATATATGTTATACAATATTTTTGTATATATATATATATATATATGCATATGTATATACATATATATATATATATTAATATTACAATCTATATGCATATATATATATATATAGGGAAGAGATATCTATATATATCCATAGATATATTATATTATACATATATATATATATATATATATATATATATATATATAGTATATATATATATATATATATATGGCTATTAACTTTGGGGGTATATATTTGTTTCCGCTATATGTTTATATTGATATATATTTATATATATATATATATGTGCACTATATATATATGTACTAAGAACTCAAACACATATAAGAAGCATAGCAATTATTTTACACTTACGAGCAAGCAGCTTCTGATTCGTGAATGAATATGAATTACTATTTGCTTCCGTTGGCTTTTTGTTCGCTATTACCAATAATATATCTCTTTCTCTCTCTTTCTTTCTCCCTGCAGAATATATGTGTTATATTTAAATTTTTGCTTATATATATATATGACGTAGCCAGTTGATATATATATATATATATATATATATATATACTACTAATGTCATGTAGATGTGGCTATTAACTTTTGGAAGTGCAATTTGGAAGTAATTTGTTTCCGCTGTACTAAGAACTCCATTAAGAAGCATGGCAATTATTTTACACTTACGAGCAAGCAGCTTCGGATTCGTGAATGAATTGAATAGCTTTTTGTTCGCTATTAATAAGCAAAAACGTAGCCAGTTGATATAAGCAACCATTCCTTGGTTACATGGATGGATTGATAGTTTTATAAATCAAAAAGCGTTAAGAACGTCGTGTGAAGGAGGTGCGTTTACCTCCCTCAATAATAGTCTAGATCTATAGTGACCATAGGATAGCGCCCCCTTTCAATAGCACGAATGTATCGTACTCAGCAGGGTAAATACCACGTCATCGTACTGTATCGTCATTACCTAATGAAGAGCAATATTAGTAAAACGTCCCACACGTAGAGCGAACGCTGTAGCTGACGGTCCTATCGCATACAATTATGTTTTGTAGTGATCCCCAGCAAAACGACAGACGTACCCCTGACGCCTTGCTGTATAAATTATGGAATATGTCAACATATGTGTCTGTGTGCAGTTTATTTGCACCATTTTAGCTGATTGTTCATCAGGCTCTTTACACAAACACTATCTGAGCAACATTTGGTGATGAAATTAGCCAAATTTACATTATGGATGAAATGTTATGTTTCCTACTGACATCGTCAATGCACATTTAGTTAATATATGGAACATCCATAGGGGGTGAATGAGAGTGCTGAGATCAAAACACTCATGTTATAATGCTGTGTTATGACAATCACATATGCTTTTGGCAGATTCTCTACCAGCTTCAGAAATGATTATTCGATACTTATTCTTCCAAAATAAAAGTAGACACAATCATCTAAGATGATGATATTAATATCGCAAAGCCGAGAAGAGCAGCTGCTACATGTTTGGTTGTACATAGAATAGGGCTCTAATTCGCAGCCAATACATGGTATTTATCACACCAGCAGCAGAGTGATTTAGTCATTGTAAATCAAATAATCAATTGCTACTTTGGGTAGGTTCGCCCCTATAATATAACCTGTATTGCATATACTACATATATACATATGCTGTTTGCTTCAGAAAAGAAAGTGTACGTCTATCTATCATTCAAGTAGGAGTGTAGGATATATCCGTAACGCGAATCTAATGCGAATATTAAAAGGATCTAACATTAACATTTACTTCCATATCTCATAAAAACGTATGCATTGAGGCCAGGAATATTATCTGGTTACAGAGTGTCCAATGCAATGTGAGTTACTAACTTGTTGCTGCGGTAAGGTTGATACACCGGGATGGACGGTAATCACTTGGGGGAGTAATCAATTGATGATGATGCCGTGGTGCGTTGTTAATGAAGGGTTTTAAGCGCCACATCCTTCCACCTCGAGTCGCAACATTTTCTGTAACATGACCACGGATTTAAAAGTCACATCTTGTAGCTGCACATATGTTTCTCTGGCAAGCATGCTTATTGTTCCCCAAAGTAAAACTTGTTAATGCAAATTTGTCAACTTGTCAACCTCTGATTATGGCAATAACGTGATGGCTATTGTCAGCAATCATAACTTGCAGATCAACCCAGCAGACAATCAGCTATAGCACGATATAAACGCAAACAAAGCATTTTCAGAAAGCTTTGACTAATAAAACTCTTTTGCTTTATTTTCTTACCGCAACTGTTTGAATGTGTTCAATTGTTTGAAGGGTTACAGTGTTCAGAACGGAATAATCCGTGATAGGTGTACTTGGGCGCTGTACTACGTTGACCATCTGGTGCGTGTGTAATGCGACCGAAACAGAAAAGCACGATAATTTCTGAATACAATCACAGGCACAAGTGTCTGATAGGTGTACTTGGGCGCTGATTAATAAGACACCTACAACCACAATCTGTCATCACATTTATCATAACACCATCTGGTGCGCTATAATTGTGCGCTATATATGTGTCACATTTGATATAAATATATATACAACATAAATATATTAATGTCTACATATAAACATATAATATATGTGTATATATATATATATATCTTATATATATATATATATATAATATCTATATATATATATATATACATATATAGATATATAGAACTATACATATAAATATGAACATATATATATATATATATATATATATATGTATGTATATATATATATATATATTTATATATATATATATATGCATGTATTTATATATATATACATGTATATACATGTACATATAGGGTACCTTTTATATATGAATATATCATATATAATATTTGTATATATATAAAGGATAGAAGAGATATATATATCTATATTGATCATATATATATATGTAATATATACATATATATTATTATTGATTATATATATGCATATATATATACATATATATATATATAATTATATTTATATATATATAAATATATATATATATTTATATATATGTATATGTGTGTGTGTGTTTGTGTATATATAGGGTTGTAATCATCATATGTATATACGATTTTGTTAGAATTGACTTTAGTTTGATCAATTTGTTATGTTAAATTTATGTTAAGAGAAAAGGTAATAGGCTTACAATTTGATGTGAAGCCGTACATACTAAAATGCAATTATGTGACATTTAACATTATCTTCGAGGGATTGCTGTAAGCTGTTTTTCCTAATACCAAGCGATAATTCAAGTGAAATTGCTTAAAAAGCTGCAAAATAGAATAACCTTGCAAGTAAAAAGAGCAACATCATTATCAATAGTTAAGTCACCGATGTTACGTACAGTGCGCGCCGTTTACAGATATAGATAACGACTGCACGCCGTTTACAGATATAGTTCAAACTGAGATTAGTGTTGATTGCACAGTGCAGATTTTTCAATAGCGTTGATAAGGTGGCACAACTGTGGTAAGGAGACTTGCTGACTAGTTTAAGGAACCAAAACTGAACTGTGAAGTTATCGCATGATTGCTTCGATTTCTACTGCAGACTACTCTTCGGGATTTGAAATGTTTTGAATGTCAGCAAAAATTCGCGTCATGAAGATAACCTAGATAGCCTTTGATATATGCTCAAAACGGGTTACAGACACAATGCTTTTGTCATTCAGCAGCATAAATTATATTACGACTATGTTTACGTCTATTATAAGGGCATACTGCAATATTGTACTTAGTGCTACAACGCTTTTTTTTTATCTTAAGATATTATTTTCATTGCAAGTACTCCGTTCTAAATATACAACTGTCTTAATGGTCAACACCACATAGTTATTTTGATATATTGGCAAGCAATTAAACTCTTTGGTTAGTAGTAAACAAAGAATTCATCAAATCACAGTCAAATGCATAAATAATGTCTTGAATGTTGTCATCAAATAAGTGTACTTTATGCCGAGAGGGTATGAATAAGGTAAATTGATCTCAATTCTAGCAACGATTTCGACGATATGTATAGCACTCTGGCGTGTGGTGCTTTACTTTGTAATGACTCCCTTCGTTATTAAGTGATTCCAACATGACATTATTTGTGATTGTGTCATGATATTCGCTGACTTAGACGCATATACCACCCGTTTCGTCATTTGCGGTATATTTCATAACATTTCATAGGCTTGGCCGTCTATATTTTATAAGTTGTCAGTGCGCTGATGGAAAGTTTCTTTTGCATTCTTCTACTACATCATGCACCATTAAAGCGTTTTATGTGGTGAAATAGTGTTTAAGTATCAACATTTGCTATCCTCTTATGTACCTTTGTGGTAAACGCTATGGACAGTAAAACATAACCATGCCTATCGCAAATCATCACTGGTGATGCATTGTGTGTAATGCTCACTTTGCTGTGTCTAGTTTATTGATTCACAAAAAAACAAAAAACAAATTCAATTGTGTTGTACTCTCATAACCGTTATGCATGTAAAATGACGTTAAGCATGTAATTTACGGGGTTTTTAGTAATTCTCATTTTTGACCTGGTGCAAACAAGACCTTAGTTTTATCCTCACAGCACATCAAATGTTTGAGACGATTTCGATGCACTGGAGAGATGTTACACCACGACTTCAGTGGCTACCATGATATTACATCTATTACAATCACATTGATTGTAATAGTGATGTTACAATGAGCGTGTTCCACCAGTTGAAAACTAGGGCACTGGCCATGTTTTCATTAGGATTATATTTATTCAAAAATTGATAGATTGTGACAAAGTAACACTCCGCTAATGTCACTCTGACGGATCGATTCGATGTTCGTGTGGATTATCAAGGCCATCAGCGCCATGAAGCCTGCAGCAGCAATACTCAGGCATGTTCAAGAGCATGAATCTGAACATACAATGCTGCGATATCAATCAATCGCATATATACAAACACATCAGTAGACTTAATGCATCATTCTCAATTGAATTACAGCATCCCAGAAATTGTTGAATAGGCTAATTATACAATACCAGCACAGGAGGAGTGTTTCTCTGTCGAACTTGTGGGTTAGCTTTACATAGATACACCTCCATCCAATCGCAAGGACTGCATCATCATTTCCCAGAAGGATAGCACAGAACTAAAAAGGTCCCGATTTGTATTAGTTTGTTCATGTTCTGGCAAATATAGGCTTGTTCAGGTTTTGTAGCAGTATTTCTTGCATGGATAAATTGCCCATAGCGAGGCAACCCTATAATTGTTTTTGTCTCTGTTGCATATATATACGAGGCGCCAATGGAGCCCAACAGCATTCAAAAGGGTTATGTGGTTATTGTTGCTGATCTTCGACATTTAGGATCTGTGCTTGACTTTTTGGTAAGCAAGCTTGCTTGGTCATGCCAATGCCGACATCAGCACTATATACGAACAGTTTTGTGGTGCGGCCTATGCATAATCGGTAACTGACATTGTGGTGCGTGCTGCCTTTGTAGCTTGCAATATGCTACGATCCATTGAACCATTTAATTTGTATTGACTTTATTGACTCTAAGTTAGCCTGATCCTTTTCCTTCCGTTGATTGCCCCTTTGGAACACTCTAATGTATTGTTCCTGTAACACTGACTATAACAAAAAAAGAGGGACGTGAATTCACCGCACTGCTTTAGTGATATCATTACACTTTGCTGTACAACGACAGCTATGGCTAAGATCAGTTGCTTCTCAGGAGGCGAATCCAATATTCGCAGGCTCTCTCTCTTTTATAGCTCCCCAATTGCAAATGTAAATTATCATTTAGCACCATATCGGTCACAAATATATATTATGCAGATTCTGTCATAAGCAGGTAGAGTTTTGTCCCCAGCATTGATGTTAAGCGACGTCATTTTCTAAATTACCAGAAATACTTGCTTCATTGTCGTTCGTCAAGAATTTGCATCGAGTTTGCACGTTTTTCATGGAAGTGAAAATCCATGACAGCAACGAGTTGTTTTTTGCAGTTTACCTCTATCAGCAATTTCGATTTCACTCATCCAATACTGTTCTGAACTCTATTTGGCCATGTGCACTAGTAATTACTAAAGACAGACGTTATTTGGGTAAGTCGGATCAATAATGAGAATTCTAGGATATGGACAAGGAAATATATAGCAAGCAAACATACACCGATGTCGAATACTTACTTTTGTATTGTTAATAACCATAACTGTGTATCTATGCACAATTTAATGCGCATACTGAAAATGTCTTGCCTATTCCAATTAAATTCGACAAGCAATAAGAGTGCCCATAAAGGCTTCTGCATGCTAGACAGAACGGTAGGTGATTACAGGAAAAACGCGGCAGTCTGACTGTCAAATAAATCTTTTCTGATGGTAGATAAAACATGTCTGAGTATTTACATGCAATCAACCATATTGTCGTTAGCCTATAAATGGCAGACAAAATATATATTTACGCAAGGGTCAAAAGTGGGACACTTTCGCAACACGGAATCAGCAAGAGCCCCTTGAAAGCTGGAAGTCAATGCATCATGTTGCCGAGAAACGACGCGTCGTCACATGGCTGGGTAATTAAAGGTTATACATATAGTGGATAATGAATGGTCACATTACGTTGTAGTTGTCACGGATGTTGAATCAATGGAATATGGCTTTGTATAGAGTTTGATCATGCACTCAAAGAGCTGAAACGAGTGTGTTGTAAGCCGATACATTCTATTGCTACCCCCAGATATTTGTGTCAGTAAAGTTTTTCTTATAAACCAACGATATCATACGCTGATTATAGTGACCTCGATGCGTCAGCATGGTCCTCGTGAGGCAAACGAGTGGCGCATCTGTTAGAACACTTCAAGCAAGTCCGTTTGTAAGCCGGCTGAGTATTGCGTCGCCTAGCTGTAAACTATTTGATTGATGTATGCACTGTATCCATATTTTATGCTCCTGTCAATAGTGCAACATTGGATACCCTTCCCGCTGTAGCTAAAGCGACGAATCCCATACCAATGCAATATGCCGATCCCACTGACTACACATAATTGGTTAGTTGCCTACAACAAAGGGTGCACATTCATCACCACCTGTGACCAAGTTACCCAGGACCTTTTCTTCAATATTAGTATGTAGCTAATGCCAGGCGACCAATGGACCGACGTGAGGAGGTTCCGTAGCGATATGGATCATAATAAAACCAGGTTGCACACGCAGCACATTTGCTTTGCTGATGGTGTCGGAATAGTTTTGACGCAGCATGTAATGATTTAATAACTGCTATAAAATCAACATAACGAAATACATGCCCCACATGCTAGTAATATTATCAAGTATAGCTGAATAGCTGAAATGACAGTAGTAACAGCATTCCCCCGTAAGTCTAAGACACGTAGTAAACAAGTCAATTTTACACAATCATAATAAAAGATGACCTTGAAAATATCCTACAATTCTCCTTCAAGTCATGACATAAATAACGTTAGTTTTTTGTAATTACTAGTGCATCACTGCCAAATAGAGTTCAGAACAGTATTTGCTGAGTGAAATCAAAATTGGTGATAGAGGTAAACTCAAAAAACACTCGTTGATTTTAAAGATTTCCACTTCCATGAAAAACGTGCAAACTCGATGCAAATTCTTGACAAGCGACAGTGCAGCAACAACTTTTTCTGGTAATTTAGAAAATAACATTTCTTAACCTTAATGCTATGGACAAAAACTCCACCTGCTTATGAGAGAATCTGCATAATATATATTTGTTATTTATATGATGCTTAATGATAATTTACATTTACAATTGGGGAACTATAATAGAGAGAGAACCTGCGAAAATTGGATTCGCCACCTGAGAAGCAACTGATTTTAGCCATAGTTGTCATTGTGTAGCAAAGTGTAATGATATCATTAAGGCAGTACGGTGAATTCACGTCCCTCTTTTTTTGTTATAGTCAGTGTTACAGGACGAATACATTAGAGTGTTCCAAAGGGGCAATCACCGGGAGGAAAAGAATCAGGTTAGGTTAGAGGCAATGAAATAAATACAAAAGGAATGGGTCCATGATCGTAGCACATTGCAAGCTGCAAAGGCAACACGCACCACAATGTCAGTTACCGATTATGCATAGGCCGCACCACAAAACTGTTCGTATATGGTGCTGATGTCGGCATTGGCACAACCAAGCAAGCTTGCTTGCCAAAAAGTCAAGAACAGATCCGAAATGTCGCAGATCAGCAACAATAACCAAATAACCTTTTTTAATGCTGTTGGGCTCCATTGGCGCCTCGTATATTTGTGCAACAGAGACAAAAACAATTATAGGGTTGCCTCGCTATGGGCAATTTATCCATGCAAGAAATACTGCTACAAAACCTGAACAAGCCTATATTTGCCAGAGCGGCGGAGGATAACACTTTTGCATCTCATGAACATACTAATAAACATCGGGACCTTTCCAGTTCTGAGCTATCCTTCTGGGTAATGATGGCGCAGTTTTTGCAATTTAATGGGGGCGTATCTATGTAAAGCTAACCCAGAAGTCAGACAGAGAAACACTCCTGTGCTAGTATTGTATTGCAGGCTACATAGCGCTGATGGCCTTGATAATCCACAAGAACATCGATTCGACAGGTCAGAGTGACATTAGCGGAGTGTTACTTGGTCAACATCTATCAATTGTTGAATAAATATAGTCCTAATGAAAACATGGCCAGTGCCCTAGTTTGCAACTCGTGAAACACACTCATTGTAACATCACTATTACAATCAATCTGATCGTTATGGATGTAGTATCATGGTTACCACTGTAGTCGTCGTGTGACATCTCGCCAGTGCATCGAAATCGTCTCAAACATTTGGTGTGCTGTGAGGACTAAAACTGAGGATCTGTTTGCACCTGGTCAAAAATAAGAATTACACAAAACCACGCAAATTACCCGTTCAGGTATAACGATAATGAGAGTACAACGCAATTGAATTTGTTTTTGTTTTTGTGAATCAATAAACAAGACAAAGCAAAGTCAGCATAACACACAATCAGTTGAAATGCATCGCCCAGTGATGATATGCGGCCTTGATATACTTAACTGTCAATATCGTTTCCCACAAAAGGACATAAAATGATAGCACATGGTGATACTTAAAACACCATTTCACCACATTAAACGCATTATGAGGCATAATGCAGAAGGAGAATGCAATAGATACATTCCATCGGCGCACTGACAACTTATGAAATATAGACGCCCAAGCCTATGAAATGTTATGAAATATACCGCAAATGACGAAACGGGCGGAAGATGCGAATATCATGACCCAATAAAAACAAATGTCATTTTGGAATCACGTGATAACGAAGGGATTCATTACAAAGAAAAACAGCACACGTCAGAGTGCTATACATTCCGATATAGTTGCTAGAATTGAGATCAATTTACCTTATTCATACCCTTTCGGCATAAAGTACACTTATTTGATGACAACATTCAAGGCATTATTAATGTATTTGGCTCTGATTCGATGCATTCTTTGTACCTACTAACAACGGAGTTCACTTGCATGTCAATATATCAAAATAACTATGTGGGGTTACCATTGTGACAGTTTTATATTCAGAATTGAGTACGTTCAATGAAAATAATATCTTAAGATCAGCAGCAAGCGTTTGGAGCGCAACATTGCAGTTTGCCCTTTGAATAGACAGAAACATAGTCGTAATACAATTTATGCTGCTGAATGACAAATACATTCGGTCTATAACGCGTATTGAGCATATCAAAGACCACCAAGGTTATCTTCGTGACGCAAATCTTGGCTTTCATTCAAAACATTTCCAAATCCCGAATAGTATTCTATAGTAGGAATCGAAGCAATCATACGATAAGATCACAGTTCAGTTCTGGTTTCTTAAACTAGTCAGCAAGTCGTTCAATCTGAAGTAATTGGGGTTTGTTAAGTAGAGAAAAGTAATTCGGTTTACACTACGGATGCAGCGATCGAATCTGCTTTTCGAACATTAATCTTACCGATAGTTTCACTACCTTCACCGCAAGGAACCAGAAGGATCAGGAATAATTGTCGTATATATGGACAAAATGACGGAGCATTATAAGCCGTACATTTCAAGTAGGAGGTCATGGCATTCAATCAGAAAATATCGGGTTATGCTAATAAATGAACACTTCAATGTGAAGGGGCTCTACCCTGTATCTCCAACTATCTTTTCAAAGGGTGGCATCCTTTTAGTTCAGGTGCGCCGCTTTGTTCTCATGATAAGCTTGTAGATCGCAACCGACTGCTTGATGTTCTAAACATTGTGTGAATTTCCTTACAACCCCAAATGAATTCTATCCTAGGGCTTTACACTCATGTGGTCTCTGCCATCTCGAGCATGGCCTGTACTGACCAATACTACTGTAAAAGGTTGCACCCCGAGACAAATATTTCGACATGTAAGGTATATATTGAAAAGTGTTACTTAAATATTACAGGTAAAAATCAATGGTAAAAAAATGAGTTGTATGATCAGCTAGCTAATGATTCAGAAAACGATTATTCTAAGTAGGCCTTATAAAGGAAAAACAATAGTTTGTATTACCCGACGCCGCAAAAACTATGCTGATGTAGCAGATTATGACCACGACCGGGCACAACTGATTGTGTTGAAAACGTAACTGTGCTCCAGTTACATTTGTAGAGTCTTCCCATCCAGGTTATGTAGATTCCGACAATACGTACGTCTTCATTGTGTCTTTTTCAGTATGCCAGATTTGATGGAGTCTCGCTGGATCTACATGTATCACGCAATGTATAGTAAGTGATGTCAACATTACATTGATGAGATTCTTGTTCATGATGCTCTCTTTTACCCTTGTTTTTATTGGTGCCAAAATAAACGTTAGAGCCGCAGATATTATGCGATATTATCACGCACGACTGCATAAAGCTTGTATTAACGGTTTTTGTTAATAGTATATCAATTCACGTGTTACTCGTTATATAGACTGCCACCGTGATGTCGGCAATGCGCTCCATGTGGCATCGACCAGGGGTAATGAGCAAGCCAACTGTTCAAACATGGCTCATGTGATTAAATACCATCTTTATCATGGTATGGAATAATCCTGAAGGGCTAATTGAATGAACGGCCTCACATGAACCTGATTAAGCTATGCTTGTAAGGTGTTATACGGAATGGAAACACGTGGAATAGCGACTGCGGAATGGAAACGCGGCTTGAGGATATACTGCATTCCATGTTAGTAAGGCTGGTCGGTATGGCGATAAGATGTAGCATGAAGGCCGTTGGCAGACCAAGTAATATGTGCGTGTTTACTGTATTATCGCTGGCATGAGAGCCATAATATTCACTGAACTTAAGGAAGGTCCAATACCACAGCAGGACGCGGAATTAATATCTATATGTGTTGACTGCGCTATACGCAGTAATATTGGTTCAATCCATTCGCAATTGCAGTAGTATATATATGAGGGATATGTTGCTTCTATTGTGGGTTTTTCATTAATCGGGAATAAATTCAGCTTTGCATGGATCCTAAGTCTACCTTACAGACCAATGAGTTGCTTGGAATTGCATTTGCGGCATGTTTTGCACTTGCAAAAGTTAACAACTGACGCACGACCTTATACAGCATTGTAAGCCGCTGTTTTGCTGTTTTGATCAACACTCCAATATATGGATTACTGGCGAACAAAAACGTTTCTCCATCCTGATAACGAGGCAATATAAAACCAATGGCTAGAGCTGTCTATATACAGAGCTCAATGATGAATGACATGGGCTTATCGATGGCTTCATGTTGGGACATTATTCTCGGAGTTCAATGCCTAGAACGATTGAGCTATAAATCTCACTTAGCGATTGCAAGGACAGCTGGCGGGAAATTCACGAGCATACCCTGACTTAATTAATGCATTGACATTGGTCCAATGCGACCATAGCCTGGCGCGTGCTTGGGCTTTTACTTTGGTGCTATATATAGACATTAATGGAGTTTTTATCTCTCCTTACCACAGTTGTTCCACGTTATAGAAGTGACGCATGTTGGCAATCAACGCTATTGAACAATCTGCACTGTGCAATCAACACTGATCTTAGTTTGAACTATATCTGTAAACGGCGTGCAGTCCATATCTATATCTGTAAAGGGCGTGCGTTGTACGTAACATTCGGTGACTTAACTATTGATAATGATGCTGTTCTTCTTAATTCTGTTTTTTCTATTTTGCTCTGGGTTACTTCCAGCATTTTAAATAACTTCACTTGAATTATCGCTTGGTATTAGGAACACCTATTTGCTGCAGTCTATCATACGAGACTGGATGTGATTCTTCTTCTGCAGCAAACACATCAAAATGCGCAGCGTCTCAGACGACACTATTGACAAACCTAAAAGGCATCATAATTGCAATAGATGGTCTATGGTAGACGTTATGTTTTGGTAAGTTGCATGTGAAATGTGATGAAAAATGATGGTTATAGGTGGATTCTTAATCAGCGTTCAAGTGCACTTATCAGACAACTGTGCATGTGATTGTATTTAGATGTCATCGTGCTGGTCTGTTTCATTACCATTGTCAACGTAGTACCTGCTAGGATCACCGTTCTGAACATTAACCAACCAATATCACATTCAACCTTTCCGGATCCCAGTTGCCAAACTGCTATCTTTATATAGATAGAAGATATGAAACCAATGGATCATACAGTCTCACTTTTGCCTCATTCGCTTCGAAGTCTAAGTCCTGGTCTATAATACATGTCGAATAGTGTTTTTAGTGCTAAATAGAATATTTTCTCCGATTTTCGAGGATCAACTTTCAAACGATTAGTACTTTTCGTTTGATCATGTTACATCTTTGCAGCGTTAAACCTACATTAGTTTGTTATTGTACAAGCATAGATGATATACACAAAAGTCTGTCGACTTTTATTTTAGAACAATTAGTATCGAATGATCATTTTTTGAAGCTGGAAAGAATCTGCCAAAAGCATTTGTAATTGTCATAACACAGCATTATAACATGAGTGTTTTGATCTCAGCACACTCTCATTCACCCCATATGGATGTTCCATATAATATATTAATGTGCATTGACGATGTCAGTAGGAAGCATAACATTTCATCCATAATGTAAATTTGGCTAATTTCATCACCAAATGTCCCCAGCTATGGCCGGTTATTGCATCTGTTATCGATGCTGTTCGGATAATGTTTGTGTAAAGAGCCAGATGAACAATCAGCTACAATGGTGCGGAGCAAATAACTGCATACAGACACATATTCCATAATTTATACACCAAGGCGTCAGGAGTACGTCTGTCGTGTTGCTGGTGATCATTAGAAAACATAAGTGCATGCGTTAGGATCTCAGCCACAGCGATCGATCTACATGTGGGGCGTTATACCAATATTGCTCGTCATTAGGTTATGACGATACAGTACGATGACGTGGTATTTACCATGTTGAATACAATACACTCATGCTATCGAGAGGGACCGATATCCTATGGTCATTATAGATCTAGGCTGTTATTGGGGAAATAAACACACCTTCTCTACACGAAATTCTAAACGCTTTTTGATATATAAAACTATCAGTCCATCCAGCTTATAAAGGAATGGCAGTGGTGATAGCGAACAAAAAGCGAGCGGAAACAAACCGAATCTCATATTCCAGGTGCTTTCTCTTAAATGTGAGATAATTGCAATGCGTATTTATGTGTTTGAGTTCATAGTACAGCAGAAACAAATTACTTAAGGTTTTCACTTGCACTTCCACAAGTTAATAAAGCCTCTTGCAACACCGCAAGGCAACCACCACAGGACACTAGCCTACGTTTTTTGGCTCATTGCTGACTGAATATTATATATTAATATGTATATCTGTATAATATATATATATATATATATATATAGAGATATATATCATATATATCTGCATTTTTATATATATATATATATATATATATATATATATATAGATATATCTATATATATATATATAAATATACATATTTATAGATATTTATAAATAAAAAATATATTTATATAACATATATATATGTTCATAAATAAATATAAATATACATATAAACATATATATTAATATAAATCTATATATATATATATATATATATTATATGTTTTATATATATATATGCATATATACATATACACATTTATTTATATATATATATATATATATATATTTATATATATATATATATATATTATATATATATATATATATATATATATATATATATATATATATATATATATATATATATATATATATATGTATTTATATATATACACACATATATATTTATATATAGTTCACTTATAAGCACTTTATCAAGCTGATAAATGCATGTGACCGGTTTTTGGGCTTTGTCCGTGCTCTGATACCGACGTGCAATGCGCCGCATTATTGGCTTAATAATCAAAAAGACTCAATCATATTAAGTGTGAATAGAGCCAGATAATAAACCGCTAAATAGCAATTGGGCACCCCCGGCATTGATTTAAGGGTCTGAGCCAATCCAAATGTTCTACTCTCTCTCCATAATGTCAATCGACTCGTATGTTCCTTTTTACTTTTCTGTTTGAAGATGTGTCCAGTTTCATTTCAAGCATGGTATTTTTGATACCGACGTATACTTGTATCTTATGTATTCGGTCTGATTTGATACTTATGAAGTCTAAATTAGTTGGCATTCTAATCAACTAAATATATGGTTATTAAGCAGCGACTTGACGCTTGTGCCATTATGCAAAAGTTAAGGTATATCATGGAGCTTTTTTGCTTTGATGTAGCTCGTTTAGTAGCTCGGGGCAGTCTTTTGAGGAATTAAGAGAGATTTAGCTGCCTTTTCGACTCCTTTAACAGCATTGCCTCCCACTATCACCAACTTGCTACCAATCAGCCCTGTTAAGCCGCACAATTACCTCGCATATGTGTGATATATACAATACTCCCAACATCAAGGGTCACATACACATACGTATGATATCTACAATACTTACAGAATCATTGGTCAGATACACATACGGGTGATATCTACAATACTTACAGAATCATTGGTCACATACACATACGGGTGATATCTACAATACTTACAGAATCATTGGTCACATACACATACGTGTGATATCTACAATACTTAGAGAATCATTGGTCACATACACATACGGGTGATATCTACAATACTTACAGAATCATTGGTCACATACACATACGGGTGATATCTACAATACTTACAGAATCATTGGTCACATACACATACGGGTGATATTTACAATACTTACAGCATCATTGGTCACATACAAAAGCTATATCTACCATACTTACAACATAATTGGTCATAGAATATTCGTTCAATTGTTTCATGAAATTGTTAATAGGAACAATATTTCGTCTAAGAGCATATTACATGCAGTTCACACCTCAATCGTACTGTCCACTATTGTTCGAAAAAGTAGCCTGTATTAATCCATGTACAACAAGTCTCTCTGAACGGCTGGAAGGTTGAGCTACTGAGGGGCGTTCTTGTACTCTATTCTGCCACGATATTTATCAAAACTATAACTGAACCCATTCACCGGCAACACATCAACCGAAAGCAAATACAATCACCATTAATAGTCACATAAAGCAAGTGTGCCGTTGATAAAATATGCATTGTGGACGTCAGATAGTATACCCACGCATTTATTCATATTGTTGCAAACGCTTGTCATGCGAAACTTATGAATTGCGTGGAGACGTAGTGCTTACGTCATAGACCAGTGGGAAAAAAGTCTTAGCAAATGAGCAGAACATCCGCATACGTATGAGCACGCGCCGCAATTTAAACAACAAGCCGCTGAACCTCCATAGCTTGCTGGCTGTAGGTGGGTTGTTACATTCACGAGCTTGCTACAAAACATAACTAGATATGATGGGACCTCGGCTAAGCCGTTCGTTCTTATTAAAAGACTAAACAACATGCTCTTGCACTCTTATATATAATGCTGTTACTTCATCAATGGCAACCGTTATCTTATTCCCGTTAGAGAGCTAGAACATCACTGAGGAAGATTTATACACTTGGTTACCCCGCAGTCATGTATCCTGATAAAGGCTATTGATCATCCCAGTGTCTCAAAAATTTATTATTATATAAACTAGATATAGTTTCTGTTTAGCGACCAAAGTTAACAAATATATATTGTGACTTATATTGCACTGCCTAAGTCTTATCTGATAATCCCCATAATGTGATATGTTAGATAGATATAATTGCTTTACTGCTAATTTATTTTAGGGAAAATTAGGGCAAAAACAACCATAGCATGCTGTCCATCGCACAGTTTCCTGCAATGGAAAGGCGAAATGAGATTTGGTTACATCCCTAATATCCCCAAAGGTAAAAATAGTCAATTATAAACACATGATCTTCTGTAATTTTGCAATATAATCTATACCGAGAGTGCCTAGAGTCGGTAGTTGGGGGATGGAGGTGGGGGGTGCTCATTGCTCTGATGGAGCAGAGTAAATCAGTTGTCCGGCAACATAATTGCTGTCTGTCTTTTGAAGTCAACTTAGGTAGCAATTTGTTGTCATGAATGTTGACGCCTCAAGAGCATTGGAATCACAAGTCGGATGGAGAACACTCTTTCTCTGTTGGTATATTACTAGCGCATGGTCACCACTGTCACTTGGAGCTCACGTTCTGTGATCCTAATGTGGCGGTTACATCTAATACGATCTAGCTGTGTTACAAATAGAACGCCGCAACGATATGGTGCGCCGGTTAAGCCGATATCTTCACCACTCTTTTGTGTTGCTTTATACACAGTCAAGAAGCACATCTGTTACCCAAAAAAAGTGTTGATATCGACGCCAGCTTTATTTGGATTTTATTTTCAGAGCATGGAACTGACGTTTTAAAGGCCTGTCCCTTATAGAAAAGTATTCTATTCTGCTGTATTGGGATCAAAATAATGGTCGATGTCACCAGTCGCAAAGCCTGCCAAATACATTGGGTAGACTAATAGGGACGATAAAATTAAAACACAGGAGATGGTGGCGATGAATACAGACACACAGAAAGCGACAAAGGCAGAAACGTATTAAGTCTTCAACGTATTAAACATAGGCAGGACCGATGAACTCTTCCTAATAGTGCATGTATCGGCCATGGATCGACCATAAGAGCTTGTACACAAGATAGACATACACAGACCATCAGTGTTGGCGCTCTTCAGCAGCAACCGCAGAGCCCATTACTGATAGTGGCGCTTCTTACGATTGTACCACAGTGCAATACAAATTATGTCTCGCAGTCAGGTATGTATCGATACATGAGAGACTGAGATAAAACCTGGCCCAAATAATTGCCAGATTTGCAGAGAATAACAATATCATACTCCAATCCGCTAGGGAAAAACAACGGCGTCAGAGTAGCTCTGAACTATCCACTCAGATGCCTATACGATTTGGAGGTAGTGGTGCATCCACGTCCAGCTGGAGGACTAGTCAGATAGTGTAGTATTCCGCTTATACTGGCATAACTGTATACCTGGAGCTCATTCAACATGGATATCACAAGTTGACAAGAGTTGCAATGACGTCGTTTCCTTCATATGGCATGCTGTGTTATATTTTAGATTGATGTCTTAACTCTACTGAGGCGCTTGTATATATGCGACTGATTGATATTTCGGAATTGCACGTTAAAGTTGATGGTTATCGTCATCGTACTCGACGGGTAGAACACAACATCGACCTCCCTCAGTACCAAGCATCTGTTTTAATATGATCGCTTCTAATTTTTAGTATCTGTGTAGCCACTGCTGTGTCATTTGTCCGGTGCCATAAAGAAATCATTTCTAGAATATGGTTTGCCGAAAAAAGGAAAGTGAATCGAAAGCCAAATGAATGATAGACGGCTGTAGAGAAAGATCGAAGGAACTCACTAAGCCCATACGGGCATTAACTGCTTATTTGATATGATTAGATAATCTTGTACATCCCAGAGATTCATGTCAGGTAATTTGAGTTTGAGACAGCTATATCATAGATTGCTTATAGATCTATATCGGGCTAGTGGCGCCAGCATGTCGCTCATGGAGTCATGGGATATACGAGCTGCACATATAATCGCGCATATTTCCTCTGATAATTCTAGACTCAATTGGCCGTAAACTGTATTTTCCCCCAGCATTTGTATATATTCACCATGATGCATGTACTTTGCACCTGACAATAGTGGAACATTGGTAACTACGGGGACATCCAATCATTTTTCCCCAAGGCAACCCATCCAGCATCAATGAAATATGTTGCTCTCACTGGTTCTCACAACACTGAGGTTAACTGCTTCCCAAGGATGCATATTTATCATGCCGTATGGCAAAATTAAATCAGTGGCCCAGGGAATCATCATAGTGCTATTTTGTTCCAGACCCCATCACCTTTCCACTACTAAATCATTCATGACGATTTTTATACATAGCTCTCTATTCTTCTGTGTAAGTACGCCAGACGACTTACGATAATGCACACAGGGGTCTCCATTACAGATACGGAGCATACTATCACCAGCTCGTACATTCAGCACCCTGCTTTTCCATATCACATCATTGAGAATGCGAAGGCATTACAGGTTGGGTCTGTATTGTTTGACATAACATATGATAACCCCGGGACTGCCCCGAAATATACAGAATTCGCTCAAGCACAAGCTTTGCAAAACCGGAGAGTAAGATGTGTTCAGCCTAATATATATTGTTTGCCCTTTAAAATCAGATATGAAATTATAATTTAATTACTACTGTATATATGGGTACTGGTATAGCTTAAGGTCATTGAAATGCATCGCCCTGTAGTTCTCCAATTACATAATGGAGTAGAAATTAAATAAGCTAGAACGTTTTGAATTTGTCGTGACAGCTTAGCATTTATAACAGTCCCCGTAGAATACCTTTAATATATTCCTTGGATAACCATATGGGCAAAATGGTGCATGTAGAGTTTGTCAGAGATGGTTTTCACTTACATGACACAAAAGTAGCAAAATAAGAAAAATTGCCAATTTTTATGTGGAGCTTTAGGTCACTGTAACCTTCTGTATGAATTAAAAGGGTAGGGGCATGCAAGAGAGTTGATTTAAACATGGATCTTAACGTTAGATACATTAACCAAACTACATAATGATATATAAACCGAAACGCCGTACATTTGTTGTTGGAGGTCAATACATTACTATATATGCGTGTTTAAACCATTGAATTTATACGGCAATGTGTCGTTGGTATAATTGTAATTTCTTTGCCCACATCCTTTTAATTCAGACCTAACCTTGCGGCAGACGAAGCATAACAATCCCCATATTGCGACCTCGAAGTATTGCGAGAGGTCATAAGATATAGAGAGATTGGCGAGACAGCCGCTTTCATCGCACGTCTAGATGCACCAACACTGCTCGCCTGCCGTTCCAAACAATAGATTCACACCTGTTCCACGCGATATGACTGACAATGCTGAACCCTTGGCATTTGTAACAACTCCTTGCACATAATATATTTGTAATAGTGTAAGCTTATATGTTTTAATGCTTAAATATGTATGCTATGTTAAATGCAGAAATGTACTTCACAAGCAAAAGGATGTCCAGGGAAGCAAATACAAATAAAATAGAATTGCAAGTGATAATCTACAGCAGCAACGCGAGACCTCCATGTTTCCAATTAGCTGCTGAATAATAAAGGGCAGTCCATCATCATCAATCCTTTCAGTGCGATAAATTAGTAAAGCAAGTTTGGCGTTATGCAATCAGCCGTACTACCATAGGCCTGGAAATGTCACTGAGAATAAGATTTCCACAGGTGGCCAACGCAACACGCAATCGCAACACACAATAACGCAGATACACTCGACGGTCTACGCATTTTGATGATGAAACCTAAGCCTACATTCAGCCAAGTGCCTTTAGCTTTGGTATAAGACACACAATAAACTTTTTTTATTGATTGTAACGGAAGCCAAACGATTGGTAGATGGCTATAGAGTAAGATACTCATCATGCCCTCAACGGACGAAAACGGCAATGATATTCTTGTGCCACTACATGGAGTGATGGCAGTCACGTGTTTTGTAAGGCAGCTACAGATAGAGGAATAGCCCCCTATCAAATAGCTTATCATTAGCGTATATTATGATAAAAAGTTTGAGTTGTCGCCGTCGGTCTTTAAATAGCTCTCTTGATGCGTCACGCTATGGTTACATAGTTAAACACCGAATAATTTTGCAACATTTCAAATTCAGCAATAAATAATGCAAATGTCCAATATTCGAGATAGCCCAGCTGACTCGTCTGGCATAACTTGGCGCTGATGTACTATGTTATGAAGATATATGCAAAATAATAACTCATTCCGCTGCATGAAATATCTAAACGATATGGTGCAGAAATAATCACAACAAAGAATATTTATTAGTTATATTGCAGTGGTAACGCAAGAATACCGCACAGGACAGAACATACAATAAAAGTGTCTCAGTCGATTAAATATTTTCCTGGAGTTGCGCAGATAAATGTTTTTCATGGTGTTTGTTTGAGACGAGGAAGCCTTATGCAAAAGGAAAACACACAATAATGAGAATGGTATTGAAGATGTCTGTTTGATGCTGAGCTCCAGAGCGCCATGACTACTTTGATACTCTGCGCTTACCAGGCCGCTTTATTTGTGTCCATACTCAAGGCTTTGGCAGTGAGGTAATGTGACGACCAGCTAACACTAACCTTTTTAATAATAAGCCAATAAATAACCTTAAAAATAAAGCATTACTGATAGTTTGATAGGAGCCAGTGCAGTTAAATCTGCTTTCAAATACCTGCCGAAATCGTTTAAGATACGACAAGGTATACGTTATGCTGATTATTAAAGGGCAATATCGTTTCAGCGAATTATCATTACAATTAGTGATTGTGTTGATTAAATAATAAACGTTACGTTTTTTATGTCATAACCATAATGTGCGTAGTAATATTGCCGCTGATATTACATCAGTTCTTTCATCGACAAGGTCAAAACCACAGACGCGTCAATCCTTGTTTGTTTGTTTGTTTGTTTGTAGCAATTTTAGTCGTATATGGTTTCGCTGACCTTCTACGACCAGACTCGTCAATCCGGATATCATGGTTTGTTTTCTACCTTGCACTATGATGTATAATAGAATGAATTCAAATATGTATTTTCGACTTATTTATAATCCTATCGCTACAGCATTACTCAAAACAGCCCATTTTAAGATTTGGGTGTATTTGCGCGTCTACGTCCTTTCGATATCATCATCGTTTTAATAAAGATACAAAGGGTTACCTGATACAGTTCCTTTGAGCGACGACACTGCGCTACTGGCTCGCTTGACCAAAGAGTGTGGTAATGCATTTTCTACGCTTAAATGCGAACAGATGGATGAGGCCGTAACCTGGAATATTTAATATGGAGCAATGGGACGCATGTGAATATCGTACTTAATTGGGGCGTTTAAATGTGGATTTCGTGTAAGACTGCAAGGCCAATGATCGTCGAAATAACGTGCACCTTACCTACGGCACCTCCATGCGTCCATCATCCAGTGCAAACGCAACCCATCGATCATGAAAGAATAGATGACCTAAACATGGCATGAGTGATGAGATCAAGCATGGTGTTGAGGCCTATAACAGTCATACGAGATTTACACAAGGGTCTCGATTGGCGCTCGGCCGCTGAACAACCAACGTAGGGCATCTCAAATGGCTAGAACGGCCCGCTTAGAACACTCCTGTGGCATCTATAACGTTAAGGTGTGCCTTTTGAGGGGCTTATTTTGAACGCGGTGGATAAGTCACGTGTAAGCCGATAAAATGTTACTGGACTAATATATGCAATGTATTCTTATGTAAGGCACAGACCAATAACGCATTAAGGGATCATCAGGTATCATACACAATGCTTACGCCACAGCGACTATATAGAAGATATAGAATGTGCCGATCTCACCGACAATATTGGTAATACCATTGTCAGCAGCCACCAAACTATCAAACCTGTAATTCCATAGCCGTTTAGAAAAAAAACCATTAGCTTGACACTACTATCCTGCATATGCTTACTGATATTAGTCAAAACATGCCACGTCAGGTTATGTGGCTTTTCATTCGTATTGACACATACAAATAAACATGGTGACTGGGAGAACTCACAAAAGCATTCTAATCATTTGAAAAAGATACGGACTTTAATAGCACCATTTTGCACATTGAGCCATGTGCGTTCCCAAATACTCTCATCCATACCACTTTTAGGTACCGTGAGCATAGTTCCGATATAACACGATGATATAAGTGTCCAGGTTTATTTATGCCGTCTCCTCTAGAAGCTTTACGATATGTAATTATTCCGAATGTTGACTTATTTCTCAATAAATAACGACATGGCTCTAATTTATCAAAAATGAAACACTACATCGCTTTGTTGTGAACTATAATGTGCAGCAAAAACATTTTAAAGGCACTACAACGTATGGAGTGCTCGGAAAACACTTGATCCCAAGTAACGGCCCCATTTAGCGGCTTTAACATTTGCCAAAAATAGCTTAAAGGATTGATTGGCACAAAAATAAGTATCGTGGTGTATCTACAGCGGCCAAGTGTTAAAATTTGTGAATAGAGGCTTGGCCGTATAACAAAGCTATTCAATTCAGGTTGATTTCAGCCTGCAGCTTCAATGGATTATCATGTAAGTGTACGACGGCTGTTTCCTCATTGCTACTATGCGTGAAGTTTTATCATACCCTCAAAGAGCAAACACGATAGTATGTTATGCAGGTTGATTCTATTGCAACCGCAGATATTTGTGTCCGTAACGTTTTTGTTAATTGCTTACAACAAAGGATCATTGATCATCAACTGTGACCAAGTTACCCAGTATTACATTCTTTGACGTTGCCAATTTGTCAATATTTGTACGTAGCAAATGCCAGGCGACCAATGGAAATACGCGAGGGGGTCCCTTTAGCAGATGGTGTTGAATTCGTTTTGTCATTGGCAGCACAGCATACATAATAGTAAAAGCAGTAATATTTACTCTAACCAAATAAATGGATTGAATAGGGCAAAACCAAACGGTTGATCGAGCATGGCTGTCAGCTGCTGCTATCGCTTATTGAATTGAATAACTGTTGGTTAATTAAGCCCTCAAAGCTGACGAATGTTATTGACTGATTACAAATGATTCAGATTCCGTGATCAACAATATAGGCCTATTTAACATTCCAACAGTCACATTCGGTGACCATAAGTCCCGTTAAACTCCGCTTGGACTTCAATTGGACGCAGGAGCGTGTACTCGTGCGTACAAGCTTTGCTGGGTATTATACCGCCATCATTAATTCCATGAAATGTCGGTTATGCACATATTTGGGGACCATTAATTGAATACAACTGTGCAAATAACCTATAGTCTGGTAGCTGTCGTCTATATATTGTGATATTACTCACCATACTACCCACGTCACAGATTGCAAGCGCTATTTTCGATAACGTGCTGGTGAATTCTATACGTATTTTGACTCGCGTTGTTCATATATGTCGCGAATAAATAGCAATTATGAGACCGGGTTAGTTACATAACGAAAGTATAGTTCAATAAAGGAAATAAAAGTCGTAATCTTATTCCCTCGAAGACTAAAACCAGAGTAAACAAATTACTTTTTTCAATCGTCTTGTGGCATCAGTCTCCAACACTGGGTGTGTTGTGAAAACTAAAACCAAAGTTATGTTCGCAACTGGTCACAACGATGTGACAATGATAATTACTCTTAACCCCCTAAATTGCAGGTGTAATGTCATTATACATGTTTAACTAACATGAGAGCACAACAAAATTGAAGGACTTTTTCGTTTTTGTGATTTAATAAACTAGATACGGCAAAGTCAGCATTACACAAAATTTAGTTGAAATGCGCCGCCCAGGGATAATTTGCGACAGGCCTCGTTATCTTAAAATACCTATAGTGTTTTCATGATAGGACATATTATGATGGCATATTTGGATATTTTTTACACCATTTTGCATCATGAAAGGCATTTGGGATGCACACTGACAACTTGTGAGATATAGGCAAATGACGAAATATGCGGCTATCGAATATCATGACACAATCAAGGATCATGGCACGCTGGTATCACTTGATAACAAAGGGAATCATTACAAAGAATTGCAGCAAATATCATAGTGCCTCACGTTCCGTTGATATCGTTGCTAAGATTGAGAAATAAATTCATTTATAAATACCATTTCCGCTTTAAGTTAAACTTATTTGATGACAACTATCAAGGCATTTGATGCACTTGTCCGTGATTCAATGAATAATTTTAACCAATATCCAATAAATTCAATTGCTTGCCAATCTATCAATTCAATTATGTGATATTAAGCATGAAGTCGATGCATCGAAAATAAGATCTTAAGATCAGGAGAAAGTGTGTATATATATATATATATATATATATATATATATATATAGATATATATATATATATAGATATATCTATAGAGATATAGAGATATATATATATATATATATAGATATATATATATATATAGATATATATATATATATAGAATATATATATATATATATACATACATATATATATATATATATATATATATATTTATATACACATATATATATATATATATATATATATATATATATATATATATATATATATATATATATATATTATATATATATATATCATATACGTGCCGTAAATGCATGCTGACATTCAAGATCCCAAATAGTATTCTACAATAGTAATCTAATCAATCATACGATGATCAAAGTACAGTTATTGTTCCTCGAACTAGTCATTTAGTCGTTTAATATAAAGTTAGTGGGGTTTTTGTTAGGTAGAAAACACTTTTTCGGTCGACACTACGGACGCAGACGACGAATCTGCAATTCCAACATAAAATAGTTTCATTCCCCTAAACGCAAGAAACCATTAGGCCCTGGAATTATTGTAGTATACATTGACAAAAGGACGGAACATATTAAGCCGTGCAGTTTAAGTAGGAGGTCATAGCATTCAATCAGGAAATATCGGGTAATGCTAATAAACGTACTCTTTAATGTGAAGGGGTTTTACCCTTGATTTCCAGCTATTTGTTCAACGATTGGCATCCTTTCAGTTCAGGTGCGCCGATTTGTGTGACATGATACGCTTGTAGATCCCAACCGACCACTGGATGTACTCATCATTGGGTGAATTTCAGTACAATCCTATACCATACTCACATTCGAATTGAAGCCGCGAGCATGGCCACTACTGACCAAAACTACAAGACAAATGTTTCAACATGCACTGTATAAGGCATAAAATGAAAAGCAAAACCTTTATAATACATGTACCAATCAATGTTATAGAAACTAGTTGTTTGATCAGGTAGCTATTGATTCAGAAAATGATTATTCTCAGTCGGTTTTTTGATGGAACAATCAAACTCTAAATTCAGAAAAATCATTGATAAAAGAATGAGAGCAAATTACACAGGCTACACGACATTAACGATTGTATATAAACTATCGTGTTAGGTGGTTATCAGAAAGAGGAAGAGCCATTAATTAGTATTACCCTATGCCACCTAAACTGTGCTGACATAGTAAGTAATGGCCACGACCAAACACACACTTGAATTTGTTTGTCATTAGCACACCCAACGTCTTGACAATAAGCCACTAGTAATGATAATGTAATTTGGATCCAGTTACAGTTGTAGAGTTGCCAGTTGTCCACTTCTAGGTTATGTAGCTTCAGACAATACGTAGGTGGAACCATGATCCTCTTTTCATTGTGTCTTTGTCAGAATGCCAGATGTGATAGATTCTCGCTGGAACTACATGTATCACGCAATATGATGTGATATATAGTGACGTCAACATTACATTGATGAGGTTATTGTTCATTTTACTCTCGATTACCCACGTTTTTATAGTGATACCAAAATAGGCGTTAAAGCGGGAGGAAGGTCATCTATGTAGGCAATAGTGACACACAAAAAACCATGCGATATTACCAAGTACGTCTGCAGAAAGCATTTATAAACAATTCTTGTCGTTACTATGTAAATGCACGTTACTCGTTATACAGACTGCCTCTGTGACGCTTGCTATGAGCCCCATGTAGCACTGAGCAGGGGTAATGAATAAGCCAATTATTTGAATATTGTTTATGTGATTAAATACCATCTCTATCACGGTATAGAGTGATCTTGTAGAGCTAATCGAAGGGCAGTCCTCGGATGAACCTGAATAAGTTCTACATGTAATGCATTGTAGAGATTGGATAGACGTGACGTGGCGATTACAGGACAGTAACGCGGCCTGAGGGTATATTGCATTCAACGAAGGTAAGGCTGGGCGGTATGGCGATAAGATGTAGCATGAAGGCCATTGGCAGACCAAGTGAGATGTGTGCGTTTTCAAAAACTGGTTTATCGCTCGCATGGGAGCGGCTGTGTTCAGATGATAGCAATTCACTTGAAATAATTATACGAACGTCATAAACCACATAGGAACGCAGAATCAAAAACTACATGCCTGATTGCGATAACATCCTGCCATAGGATACGTGCAGCATTAATTGAGCTTGTTGCCCTGTAAACGGCAAATGTGTATGGAACTCGCCACGGCAAAAGGTAAAGCTTCTGATGATACAGAGTGATAAATTATGCATACGTTTTGGGAGATGAGGTGCTGTAAGCTATTATGATGAGAGATGGTTACAAAATCGTTGTAGCAGTAGAAGCACCATACTATGTAGATGACAAAATGACAATATGGGGTCTATGGTGTAGATGAAAAGGCGGGCGCTCCTCTTTGCCACAGCAGCCGATGCATAGCGTCATAACACAGCTCTCGTAAGAGCTGCGAATAAATTTCCAAGAGAACTTAAACTGAATCAGGTAAAGGGAAACACGACCACATGTATGCCATGTGTGTGCATATGTATACATATATTTATGTACCTTTATATTTGTATATATATTTATATATATTTGCATACATATACATATATATACGTATATATACATATATATATATATATATATATATATATATATATTACATATATACATATATATATATATATATATATTTATATATGCATATATATATATATATATAGTGTTGTATACATGTATAAAATGTATACATATATATATGCATATATATATATATATGCATTAATATTCATTTATTTTTAAATATATACTTCAAGTTACATCACAGTTGCAAATATTGTGTAACTCAGCGGCCAACGAACGAGATGATTTGTATTGAGGCTTTTTTTCAGTTAATAATGTCATAGATCGTAAAGCATCTCATATTTACGGGTGAAGGTCACAACGGACGGTCAGGTCTTCTTCTGGCAATTGTTGGCACATAAATTATTTTCGTAACAAAGTGATTAATATGTTGGACTTAACAATTGATATAATCATAAAACAATTCCGAGGCTGAAACTAAATCTACACATGTTATTTAAACAGGCCACCACAAAATGATGTGAATGAGCGGAATTGTAGCATGACATATCAATTAAACTTACAATCGTCTACACAATCAAAGAACTAAAACAGCTTCTTGACGACAATAGTCCATTGATGAGTAAATTTGATAGGAGTTTACCCATCATGACAAATTTAGTACCACTACTACAGCTTTATTCCATAGTTCCGATTTTACCTGCGAAGTACGTAATTATGACCAGTTAGATTTTGAGTTTCGTGGTCAAACGGGTCGTTCTTGTAACATCGTTGATAATATATAGTTCGCTTACAAGCACTTTTTTATGCTTATTAATGTATGTGACCTGTTATTGAGCTTTGTGCATGCTATAATACTGACTTTGGATGAGGCGCATTACTGGCTACATAAACACGACAACTCAACCAACATAGGTGTGAATAGAGCCATCGGGTTGCACCTGATCCGCTCGCATACAGAAGAGTGGCGGGTCTTCGTCATTAGCACATTGACATTGCAGGCAGCATAATATGTTCCAGGTATGTGGCTTCTGTACCGTTGTATTTTCTGGGGTAGCATGGTTACATCTGAAGGTGCCCTCCTGATCGAATATCGCTTCGCAATCTGAATTATGAGTCTAGATCTAGCGCGTTACTGCACAAATTCAGCAATTTAAGGACTTTTAAATGGGCCTCTCCTGAACACCCATACCTATGTAATCAATTTGTTTACTTGGCTTTTACGAGCACACTGGATTGTTATGCTACTAAGGTGCATTCTTGTTTTCTATGGTGCAACGATATTTATCAAAAGTATAGTTTCTAAACCCATACACCGGCAACAAATCAACCGAAACAAAATCAATTATTAGCAATTACAATATAAAGCAAGTGTGGCATTTACAAAAAATAGAAGACCAACACATTTATACTTATCTTACAGTGGCCACTTCCAATTGCGTGGATACCTTGTGCTTATGTAAAAAGTCAGATGAAAAGAAACGTCTAAGCAAATAAACAGAACAAACGCACTCGTATAAACGCTCGCCACAATTTATACAGCATGCCCTAAAGTCTCCTTCGATTGCTGGCTCTATGTAGGATTGTTGCATTCACAAGCTAGTTGCAAAGTATAACTAGATGTGATAAGACCAAACCATTGAAGACTTAATCGCCATATACATGCTCTTGTGCCCTGATTTATATAATGCTCTTACTTCATCGATACAAATCGTTATCGTATCCCCATTACAGAACTAGAGCATCACTAAGGAAGATAAATACACTTGTATGATTAAATGATAACGACTATTGATCCGCCCAGTGTCACAAAGAATGAAAGATTTTATAAACTGGCTAACTGGCTTCCTGTTAACAAATATATGTTGTGACTCATTCTGAAGTTATTCGGTTTTATCTGATAAACCCCATGCTGTGATGTCTAGGACTAGATATAATTGCTTTTACTGTTAAATTCGATTGAGGCGCTGTGAGGGCATAAACACAGTCTCAAACGCTGCAAGTTCCCTGCAATGCAAGGGCGAAATAAGAGATTTATTTACATCCCTAACACCCCAAAAGTAAAGAGGTCAAATATAAATACCTGATCTTCCGTAATTTTGCAATATATTCCATACCGAGAGTTGCTAGTGTTGGTAGGCAGGGTCGTTATTGCTCTGAAAGAGCAAAGCAAACCAGGTGTCGGGCATAATTATTGCTGTCTTTATCTTGAAATCAACTAAGGTAGCAATTTATATAGAAATTAGCTACAAGGCATATTAATTAAGCACAGTATTGTTCTGCGGCGAACCATTATATGCAGTAAAAGCGCGCTTTGACGTTCTTTTTGTAGCTCCAAAAAAATTATGATATCGACGTGATCTTGATTCGGATATTATAAACTTTGCAGCATGGTACGGACGGTTTTAAAAGTCTGCTTCTTTTCGAAAACTAAATTATTCCATAAGCAAAGATTTTTTTGTCACTGTAAACTCAAAAGCATTCAATTTCAATTCACTTAAGCGTTATTGAGCTGAGTCACGCTTACTACTTGTAATCAGCATTCGCGAGTATTTTACGGCACAATGTACTTTGTTGCGCTTATGGGAGACTAGAATTATTGCCTTGATAGTGCTGACACAGGGAAACAGTATTTCAAAGATATCCAATTCCATGAAACACGACTACAGCACACGCAAGCTCGCTTTAACTGCCTCTCGGTTTTATGGACTAGCGACAAAGTTCTTCAGTTAACCCACATAGGAACAGTAGCCCGTTTTACTGTTAATTGATGGTTGACGAAAATGTGTTTTCGTTAAATGTTGTAGAAGAAAATCAACAGCATTGGAGTGAATCTGCATGATCCATATTTGTGACTTTAATCAGCCGCTATGGATGAGATTGTCGCGACTGTGCTGTGACATACACATGCAATAAATGTCATACATATTAGGAGAGAGGATTCAAAAGTATGGAATTTGTATCTCGATTAACTACTGGCAGTGATGTGCAAAAATAGCTGTCTTTGTGTAGAAAGCTGCCAAATTAGTTCAAAAACATTTTTGGCACGACCAGAGGTTTTTTTCGTGTATCAAGGTGTAATAATAATGGCAGTAAAATGATTACACCTCAGATGGTGCATATAATCATGTGTGAAATGTTCTGCGTCATTGCGTTGGCTTCAAATGAACAGTTCTATTGATCGCATCAAGAGCCAAATGAACAGTTTTATTGATTGCATAACGAGCCAAATAAACAGTTCGATTTATTACATCGAGAGCCAAATGAACGGTTCTATTGATTGCATCAAGAGCCAAATGAATAATGGAGGGCTGCACAGAAACAGACTCATTGTATCTAAAATGGTCATAAACTGGTTAAACATATGATTCGATAATCCCGTATATCCCCGAGTTTCATGTCAGAAAATTTGTGTTGGAGACAGCTATATCGTAGATTGCTTGTAGGTATATATCGGCCTAGTGGCGCCTGCATGTCCCTCGGGGGCAATATGAGTTGCACATATAACCGCGAGGCGCATATTTTCATTTAACTATTATGGACACAATTGGCCGTAAACTGTAATTATCCCCAACATTTGTATGCATTCAGAATTATGCATGCACTTCGCACCAATCAATAGGGGAACATTGGTAAATCATTTGTCACCAAGGCGACGCATCCAGCATTATTTAAATATGTCGCTCGCATTGACCTCACTCCATTGAGTTAACTGCTTTCCAAGAATGCATATTTATCATGCCGTATTACATTATTGAATCAGTGGCCAAGGTAATCATTATATTACTATTTTTCTCAAACCCCACCCGCGTACCATTACTAAATCGATCATGACGATTTTTATCTAGCCCTCTATTCTTCTATGTTAGCACACCAGACGACCCAAGATTATCAACACATGGATCTCCATTACAGATACGTGGGTTTCCATTTCCTTGCATGTGGTGTCCGCATTGTTCTGACATAACATATGATAACCCCGGGACTGCCCCTAAATAAACTGTAATTTTCTCACGCAATAGCTGTGCCGAACCAGAGAGATTAATTGAATCAACACAAGGTTGAACAAGGTGTTCAGTATTATATACATTGTTTGCCCTTTGAAATAGATATGATGGAATATTTCAATTAGTAATGTATCCATGGATACTGGTAAAGCTTCAAGTCATCGAAATGCATCGCCGTATAGTTCGTCAAATACACCATGTAGTATAATTAAATCAGCTAAAACGTTTCAGACTTGTCTTCACAGCTTAGGATATGTAGCAATTCTCTTAGAGGACCATTTACATATGCCGCAGATAACTATATGGGCAGAATGGTGCAGCAAAACACTGGTATTAGTACTCGGCTCATCAAGAAAAGTTGTTTCCAGCAGCTGACGCTAATTATATTTTTATTAACTGAATTGTTAATTATCAAGGTAAGGAAAGAATATTTGATCTCACAACCTGTGATTCTAAAGCATGCAAAGCAAAATGCACCTTTGCTGGACAATTTTTGCACATGTTAGCCATCTACCACACGTGTGCAGAGGGCAAAAACTCCACAAGGCTGCTAGCTAACGACTAACATCCACAAAGCATGCTGGGCTAGTCATTGAATTAGCAAATAACGTTTTATTCCAGATTTGATTTATACTGAATGGATGGCAACATACGGATATATGAATGCGACGGTATAACACGCTCCGAGCCAAGATACGTTCCTTTGTTAATCTTGATATGATTAGCATAGCAAGCTACATCACTTGCTACATGGCCAGTATTTACATATATAAATAGGTCACGACATTTTATTATATGCTCGAATGAACATTTGAATAGATGCGGCAGTGTGTCGTAGGAATAATTTGCCAACATCCCTTCAATTTAGACTCATCTCTGTCGACAGGCGGTGCAACAAATGACTGATTGGCACGATATTTGCAAAGAATCATCATACTGCGACAAAATTCAGCCTGAAAGCCGATTTATTCACACGTCTAGCTGCGTCACCACTGCTCGCCTGCCGTTCCGAACAATAGATTTACACCTGCTGCACGCGTTATGACTGAAAAGCTGAGCCTTAAGCATTTGGTACCTCCGTATCAAGTAGCATATAGGTTTTCTAGCCGAAAATCTGTATGCTATGTTAAACACAAAAATGTACTTCACCAGCAACAATATGTCCAAGTATGCAAATGAATTAGAAAAGCACGTGATAATCAACAGGATTAACACCGTGGACTGTGTGTGTCTACTAGCTGATGCATAATAAAGGGCAGTCCATCATCATTAATCGTGTCAGTGCAATAAATTAGTTATGCAATCAGCCATACTGTCGTAGGCCTAGAAATGTCACTAAGGATAGATTTTCATAGGTGGCCTACGCAACACAGAGACACGGATTGGCGTCTAAGCACTTTGATGATGAAACTTTACCTTCCGTATAATACACAAAATAAATTGTGCCCTCAACGGACAAACACGTGTTTTGTAAGGCAGCTACAGATAGATGAATAGCCGCCTGCGCGGCCGAATTGTTTCCAGTAAATAATAGAACATTGGATACTCAGGTGACAATCAATACAATTCGAAGATATCACTGACCGCACACCATGTGGTTGACTGTTTTCAACAGATGCCCAATTATTAAGCTATATCACATAAGCCAACCAGTCATCTAGGGTAGTATTCTAGACCCAATATCACGAACCCCACCGGCTTATCTCTTACCAGCTTATTGAGCATTAATAGTGGACCCCAGTGTGCTGCCTTGAATATTCTTATATCTTAGCCCACAAACCCCCAGGTGACTAGTGGTAACGCAGACACACACACACACACACACACACACACACACACACACACACACACACACACACACACACACACACACACACACACACACACACACACACACACACACACACACACACACACACACACACACACACACACACACACACACACACACACACACACACACACACACACACACACACACACACACACACACACACACACACACACACACACACACACACACACACACACACACACACACACACACACACACACACACACACACACACACACACACACACACACACACAAACACACACAAAAACGCAAACACAATCTGTTCATGTTTTAACGCAAATTAGGTTCTATGTTACATCAGTTTGCAAATGCAGCACTCTGTGTTTTCACCTTTCCACTGGAATCCATAGACATTCGCTCCAATACCAGCTGCATCAAACCATATCTTACACTGTTCGATGTTGGATGAACTATTAGAGCAGCTCACAATATAAACATGTCATCAAATTCGTGAGGTTTAAAAAATACATACAAAAATTGCACACGATATGCCAGGCATCCAGTGTCATTATGGACGTCCGCCTGACTAAATAACGAATGAAGCAATTAATATGGTATAATTGCTTAAATAATTGAAATATATTATTAAATGCATTAAAATGTACGAGCGTACAGAACTGAACTAAACGATGACAATTTTAGATAGGCACTGCAACATTTAGGCCAACTACTGCCTGCCTAGCATTTAAATCATACATCAAACTTTCTCATCGAGCCGCAATAATATTGACCGTAAATAACTCGTAAATAAATAAGACGGAGCTGAAACAAACATGCAGTAAGTACGCGACCAATTCAGCGTGACTGCCATCCACATGAAATGCTTTCTGAATGAAATATCTTCCTTGATGTGTGATCAGAACACTCAGTGATGAAGGCATCCCATTGACCGATTCGTATGAGATTGTTACAAGGATAGTAAGTACGAATTACCGATCGCAAAAATGTTGTATCTCAAGCGTGCAAGGCAAAGCCTCTCCGCTAAACAATTTGCGCAAATACAACATACATAAGATGCAGGGAGCATAACTTTAATCATATTCAAGGTAGACTTGTCCTTTCGTTTGAGGCAATGATTCGATATACAGATATATATATATATATTAATATATGCAGGGTTATCTTTTCGAAAAAGGTATTCATCCAACGCAATCTTTTCATCCAACGCACTAGAAATGAAAAGTTCTATATTGGATCATGGCTATCCATGAGGGAAGCTACATTTCGAACATAAGATTTGATGGTACGTCGTCTTCAAGAAAAAAAACCTCGCAACAACAATTGTGATATACAGTAAGCAATAACCGAATGCTTCATTTGTGTTAATAACGGCTTATGTTCCATGACAAGTCTCATATTAGATGAATAAATAACAGCATTACCAGGAACCTTCTGCAATATTACTTATTGCAGCTGGAAATTTTACCTGCCAGGTATAATTACAGTATTAAATGCTGTCTCAACCTAGAATGATTCATATTCTAAACATTATATGTGCAATAAATCACCATCGTTACGACACTGCAGGAATGAATGCGAGTGTAACTGCCCATTTGATAAAGAGGATCATAATTATTATTACATCAATATATATAATGTGTCCCACATGTACATTATTCCGTTGCATAACACATACACACAGTTATCAGTGTTAATCTTATATGTTCTGTTGAAGTACACATGTGTGTATAATGCCTTTGCTTTTGTCAGACAAGATTAGTATGTTGTGCTGTAAAAACGTATTTACATTCACTGAAACCGGGTTTTATACACCGCATCATAACTAAATGAAAAACGCCGAATCATCTATGACTAATTCACGTGCTGCCGGTGCAACAAATCCCATTTATTGGCGGCGAATTAAAACCCGCTTCCATGTACAGCAGAACGCGTAGTTGCTCTTCTCGGCTAGGCGATATTGATATTACTGTATTATCACAAGCTTTTTTTCAGTTTTGCACTCGAAGCTGCAAACCGTCGTATTAAAAATGACTGGGCTTTACTGTTACACTGTAAGGTACTATTAGTCAGCAGCTATTGCTGGGTTCAGGTGACAACAAGGCAAAAAAGTTGGGTCAAACAGTCTGTAGTGTTTAGTCATTTAAGTAAAATCAACGCAACATGCATTGACAGTTAACACACTTGGGGCTACAAACTTTGCAACTTGCTATGCGGTTCTAAGGTTTTACACGGGAGAAAGTCAGGAAATATTCTTTGCGGTAGTGAGTTTTACATTGTAGTTGGTTACTACACGTGAAAGCTGCGTTTCTTTTCTCGCTTACACTATGTAACTATCATTTCAAGTACGCATCAACTGTCAGTGCTACACAAGTACAATCACTGAAGTAACCAATTAACCCAAATTGCCACGTGATCGATGGCATGAGTACAATTTGGTGAGATCTGAAATGTGGCGCATCGTCGATCATAATTCGTATAATTTGGTCGGCAAACGTCTTTAATGAGTTGGCGCACATTCTCAGGTGCTCGGTTCCCGAAGCCAAGCTACCTAGCGCCGAGTCGCTACCTATATAAAGAAAGAAGGTATGAAACTAATGGATCCTACGGTCTCATCCTTCCCTTCTTCGCTTGCGAAATCTACGACAACATTACTTTAATCTTTCTGATGCTTGATAGAATATTTTCGTCATCTGAACATTCAGCACTCGATGATCGACTTTTAAACGGCTAGTCCTACGCATTTAAACATTTCCCAACACACTTAATTGAAGCTGGCAAAACAATCCGCCACAGTTAAATATATTTGTCAGTTATGATAACCTAGCATTATAACATGAGTGTTTTAATCTCAAGCACTCTCATTAACACTTTATACTTCATTTATTAACTGAAGGTGCTTCGGCCATGTCAGAAGGAAGCACACATCTTATCCATCACATAAATCAGGCTTATTCCCACACCAACTTTCCCCAGACCGGTTATTGCATGGCGTTGCTGTGCATGTAGTGCTTATGTAATGGGCCAGATAAACAAACGGCTAACATTGTGCATACATACGCTAGTGTTGATAAATTCCATATAACACACAGCAAAGCCTACCATAGAATGGAAGCTGATATCAACAGGCTACGTGCTTGGTGGTAGTAGGAAATGGCAATCGACAGCTCATCATATTACCTCACGAATTCAAAGCTGTTTGCTCTTTCATGTTAGATTATTGCTGTGCTACTTATAGTGGCTGAGTCGTTGGTATAGCAGAAAGAGAGCAAATGCGATTTTCTATTGCAGTTAAACCAGGGTCACGTCTCATGCAACACCGTTTGACTACGACCTATAGATGACCTTCATTAGTGGCGTTTTTTTTGCTCATTTTGCAATGACTAATACATACATCCTATAGGGGCTTCATCATCAATACCTATTTTCTTGCAAAATGGTTATCCATGGCAGCATCAGATTAAATTCAATATCACGTCCATCTATGGGACCCGTAACATAGCGGGCAGCTTGACATTATATTCAAAGGTAGCAGACTTGATTAGAAATCTACAATAACAGGTATAATACCAGCAAAGATGCGACAATATTGTCAGAGTTGCCCTTGAGCAGCATTGCTCTTTATTGTCATAATGTCAGTGACGCATTAGAATGCTATTCATGGTTTGTGTTTACTCCTTTATTTCCTTCACCATCATCCGCGTCAAAAGTATCATAATCGGCATCATAATTAAGAAGTCATATTTTGCATCCCTTGTAATCATTTAAGCCAGTCGCTGGGAGTTATGGGATCAGGAAAACTTGGTGGAAAAGAACAGAAACAAAGGTGTTAAGACTTTGTCGTCAGACACATTAAGAGTCCCGTCCCAGCGCTAAACAGCGAGGACTGGCGTTGGCCGAGCATAGCCAGGACCAAGTGTAACCACATAGTGTTGACGCACAATGTTGACGCACTTAATTCCCTTTTAATTGAGATCGCAGTATACGTATTACTGTTGGTTCAGATGATTGGTTTGAACATGGTATGGATCGCCCGGAATGACGTCATAGGCTTGTTACTTGCCAAAGTACAACACTTGTTTTTAAATTTGAATAAAGTCATAGTGACATCGTGAATGTTGTCCACACTGTCTGCACTCCGATTACCATCTGAATATTACACCGAATATTATATTCATGAATGGAGCAGGCACTAACGTCATGCTCGAGCGCCACGACGATATCGACCCAAACATCTGGTGCACTGTGACTTAGTTGCGAAATTGATCTGGATTAAACTTTTGGTCAGAAAGTTTGCTGATGTCTATATAAAATATTGCGATGGGAGTGACGGCTGTGAGGCGTTAATTTGAAGTATGCTTATATAGAGCACTGCACTTAATGGAACCGTGAATAACGCCCCATTTGCTGTCGAGACTAAAACGCATTGCGAGCCAAGAAAATCATATCTGGGAAACGATTAGATTGACAGAGCTCGAATACATTAATATCAGTGTAGACGGAGTCATAATTACGGACGCTAGCTTTTTCGCAATGGCGGACGGGGCCATCGATACATACATACATACATACATACATACATACATACATACATACATACATACATACATACATACATACATACATACATACATACATACATACATACATATACATACATACATACATACATACATACATACATACATACATACATACATACATACATACATACATACATACATACATACATACATACATACATACATACATACATACATACATACATACATACATACATACATACATACATACATACATACATACATACATACATACATACATACATACATACATACATACATACATACATACATACATACATACATACATATACATACATACATACATACATACATACATACATACATACATACATACATACATACATACATACATACATACATACATACATACATACATACATACATACATACATACATACATACATACATACATACATACATACATACATACATACATACATACATACATACATACATACATACATACATACATACATACATACATACATACATACATACATACATACACATACATACATACATACATACATACATACATACATACATACATACATACATACATACATACATACATACATACATGCACATTTATATATGTACATATAAGCATCCAAGGCATGGGCAGAGCGCCTGTGTGCAGTAAATAATCCTGCCCGAAGGCGCTAAATGGTGTGCAAGCAATACGTCAAATAAGGCAATAGGCAGTGTGTTCCATAATCTTTGTGCGACACTTCCAAATGTTGTTGCATATGAAGCGTTTTCCACAGTATGACAACTTTGTATCCGCCTGATGTGTTGGATATTTTCCACGTGCTTTTGATTTTACAACAAGAAGGGCGGCTGTATTTTTCGCATGCTGCAGTTTCGCGACAAGCTATGAATGAGCCTCGTACAACAGTGAATTGTAATAATAAGGTCGGGATTATATAATTGCGTATACAAGCATTTGCATGTGGATTGGTTCCGGTACTTTCTTATGTTGCCTTTTTGGTTTACATATATAATATTTAACCATGCATACTACACTGCTACAGCTTTCACACTCGTTAATTGACGTCAAATCCACAAATGTTACATAAAATATATTTTTTCGAGGGACAACTTCAGTTAGAGTTCCTAATACCAATAGGTAGTTCAAATGAAGTTGTTTTAACAGTTGGAAGTAAACATAATCCCCTGCAAGTATAACCCAGAAGCAAGAAATCAACATGATTATGAGTAGTTAAGTCACTGAATGTTACGTACAATGCACGCCGTTTAAAGATATAAATACGGGATCTGATAAGATCAGCGTTAAATGCGCATCATAAGTTCTTCACCAGAGCTTGGCGTTCATGGACAACATGCATCGCTTCTAGTGCGGTTAAAATGTCTAGAGTTTATAGCGTTGAAAAATTGTGGCATAGAGAGATACTGACGCCATTAACGCAGATTAATAGCACCAAGGTGCAAGCGCACTCAAATCAAGGGAATGCACCTGTCAATTGTCGCCATGGACCAATGACACCGCATTACTTAATTCGCTGTTTATTCGTGATTTCTCAGCCAGCTGTCCACGCAATTGCTAATGAGATTTATGGCTCAATCGTCCTAGGAATTAAACCATGAGAAATATGTCCGAACACGACGCCACCTATTAGACAATCGCATTTATAATTCAACTCTGTGTAGAGATGGCTAAAGTGCATCTAACTTTAATTTCTCTCTCTAGTCGTTAATTGTATATTGCCTCGTATCATAAAGACCTAGGTACGCTCTTATTAACCAGAAATCCATATTTTTGGGGATGATAAAAACTGAAAGCCTTTGGTGGTATACATTGCCGTATAAGGTCGTGCGTCAGGTATTGACTAAATGACATTTAGCTTGGCCGTTACTTAAGATGTCTGAATAAATAATTAGAGGTCATCTTTCAAAGACAATCCGGAACAAAATAGCCTTTGAATATTTTGGGATTACTACACTATATCGTCACGCCCGCTCTGTATATATCGTCAGCAGCCTTACCTTTTCCCGTGGCGAGTTGCATACACATTTAGCCTTTACAGAATAACAGCCTCAGCTAATGCTACAGCAGGATATTTTTGCAATCCGATAAAGCGCTATGACTTAAGCGTCCTGCTGTGGCTTTGGACGTTCGAATAATTATTTCAATCAATAACTATCATTTGAACGCAGCTGATAAAGCAACCTCTGCAAAAACACACATTTTACTTGGTCTGCCAAAGGCCTTCAGGATACATTTTATCGCCATTTCGGCCAGCTAAACCTTCATCGAATGCAGCACATCCTCAAGCCGCAGTACCGTCTTGCAATCGCCATTCCGTGTCTATCCAATCTGTATAACACATTGCTTGCATAACTTAATAAGGTTCATGCGAGGCCGATACTTCAATCAGCTCTAAGGGATTTTTCCATACCGTGATAAAGATGGTATCTAATCAAATGAGCAATATTTGAACAGTTTGCTTGTTCATTACCGCCGATCGATACCACATGGAGCGCATTACCAGCGTCACAGAGGCAGTCTATATAACGAGTAGCACGTGAATTTGCATAATATCTACAACTGTTAACATATGCTTTCTGCAGACGTACTTGATAATATTGCTTGGTTATTGGAGGTCACTATTGCCTATATAGATGACCTGGCTGCCGCTCTAACTTTTGTTTGGGTACCAATAAAAACACGTGTAAGATAGAGCATGATGAACAAGAACTTCATCAATGTAATGTTGACATCAATGCATATCACATCATCTAGCGGGACTCCATCTCATATGGCATGCTGCAAATAACAGTGAAAAGCGTATTGTTTGAATCTAGATAACCTGGATGTGTAGATTCGGCAACTCAACAATTGCAACTGGATCACAATTACATTATCAACACTGTAGTGTCTTGTTGTCAAAGCGTTGGATATGCTATTGACGAAAGTAATCATGGGTGCCAAGTCGTGGCCATTACCTACTATATGCGCATAGTTATTATGGTTTAGGGAAAAACATATTAATGGCTATTCCTCTTTTTGTGATTACACCCTAAAAGCGTATCATGAGAACATAGCGGCGCAGCATCTGAACTAAATGGCTGCCACAGTCGAATAAGAACGTTGGAAATAAAGCGTGAAATCCTTTTACATTGAGTGTACATTTATTAGCATTACCCAATATTTCCTGTGCGAATACTATGACCGCCTACTTAACCTGTACGGCTCCGTCATTTTGTCCATATGTGCTACTAATACTCCAGAGCCCTGTGATTCCTTGCGTAGAGGGGAGTGAAAGTATCTGTAAGATCAATATTGGAATTGCAGATTCGTTGTCTGTGTCCGTAGTGTTGTCCGAATTAGATTTTGCAAATTAACAAATTAACCTGACTGTGATCTCAGCGTATGATTGATTTGATTCCTGCTGTGGAATAATATTCGGGATTTGGAAATGTTGTTAATGTCAGCCTATATTTACGGCATGTAGATAATCATAGTGGTCTTTTATATGCTAAAAACGAGTTGCAAGCTGAATGTATTTGTCATTCAGCAACATAATTTGTATCACGTCTATGTCTTTTTACAGGGCTATATTAGATTACTGCATTGTTGCACTATGTGCTACAAAAGCTTTCTGCTGATATTAGTCACGTACTCCATTCTAAATATCAAACAGTAACAATGGTCAACACCACATAGTTATTTTGATATATTGGCATGCAATAAAACTATTTTGTAAGTGGTGATGAATTATTCATTGAATCAAATCCAAATGCACCAATAATGCCTTGAATGTTGTCATCAAATAAGTTTACTTTATGAGGAAATGGTATACATTAGGTAAATTGATCTCAATCCAAGCAACGATATCATCGTAATGTATGGCACCCGGACATTTGTTGTTTTACAAACGAATGCCGTCGTTATCAAGTGATTCCAGCATGACATTATCTTTGGTAGTGTCATGATATTCGATACACTTAGATGCCTATACCGCATATTTCGTCGTTTGCGATATACCTCATAACATTTTATGGGCGCATACATAGCACTAGTTGTCAGAGCGCCGATGGAATGTTTCTATTGAAGTTTCCTTCTGCATTATGCCTCACTAATGCGTTTTATGTGGTGAAACGGTGTTTTTAGTATCAGCATATGCCATCATAATATTTCCCATCAATGGAAACACTATAGACATTAAAACATATCAAGGCCTCTCGCATATTATCACTTGGCAGTGCATTTCAGCTAAAAATGTGCGTAATGCTGACTATGCTGTGTCTAGTGATTCACAAAATCGTAATAGTCATTCAATTGTATTGTACGCTCATTTTAGTTATACGTGTACAATTTTTGACCAGTTGCGAACATGACTTAGTTTAAGTCCTCACAGAACACCAAATGTTTGAGACGATTTCTATGCACTGGCGAGATGAAACTGTACAAATTTGAACAACGAGGGTCAGCACGCAATGATTAAGATTTGTGTCACACGCAAACGTCATCTAAGCTGTGGGTAGCTGATAAGCAAAATATCAACGGGAAGAAAGGAGTAAAAATGCGCAAAGGAATCTTACTCACGGACGCGTTAATAGCTCTTGTAACCTGTGATGTGGGTTGTTTGGTGAGAAGTATCCAAATATATAGACGACAACTACCAGAGAATAAGTTATTTACACAGTTGTATTTAATTAATCGCCCCCAAATCTGTGCATGACTAATATTCAATGAATTTATGGTCGCTGAATGTGATTGATGGAGCGTTAAATTGGCCAAGATTGTTGAGCAGAGACGCTGTTTTATCTCTGTGACGGAATCATTTGGAATAAGACAATCAAATCCATCAGCGCTGATAGCTCAATTAGCACATCAGTTATTCGATTCAATAGGCAATTGCTGCAGCTAACAGTCATGCTCGAAGGGTCGAGAACTGAGACCCAATCATTTATTTGTTTTGGGCCAGTTTTGCAAGACACAGGTAAGACACTTCCAGTATGCGCATAACATTTGGTTGCGATGATTAAACAGCCGTTGTACACCCACATGATAACTCATTGAAGCTGCTGCCTGCAATCAATCTGAGTTGTAAAGCTTTAGTGTAAGGCCAAGCCTCTATTCAAGGTACCTACATAAACAATAATTGTGATACATCAATTTAAACTATAGTGCAAACTTCAACGAAAAATAAATTAAAAATAAAACTGTTACGATACTAAAATATCTCGTATTATCAAATCAATCATTTGGTTGTCGAATTCATTAATCATAATTTCAGTGTTTTAAGCACAATACAAAGTATTTAAAGTACAGACCAGTGCCTTCTGTTCATTTGTTAACGACTCTTTCTTAATAATTTGCGTGATATTGAACGCTAAATCATTATGTACATCTATGCTGTATATATGTCTGAGATAAGCAATATTGCTTCCCAAAGGTGAAAGGGCGTTACACACACTGTTTGATCACACAGTGAACTGCTTCATTGTCACTGTGATACATTTAGACGATCATTTTCAACGTTTTTATGCATAACGAAACGCTAATGTATAGTTGGCCACTTAATGATCCCAGTACCTAAGCATGCTATTGGAAGGTTGAGTATTCTCCTAACAATTTAATTTCATTGAACACATATTTTCTTATAACCATCAGAATCAATGGTTCATAACAGTGGGCCAAAAAAACTGCAGCAAAAGGAATTGAATAATTTTCTCAATGGATTGTTTTGCAACTCACCAAAGTTCTCCATCATTTTGTAAAAAGCAACAATAAACATACAACATTTTGAAGTACAATCATTATAATCATTAAACTTGTTATCAATATTGTTGAATAGTTATGGCCCATTCAATATTAGAGCCATACAATATCGTCTTATCCAATTCATTTAGTGCCCTGCCATATTTTATGCATTTTGTTTTCAACGGATTAAAAGTTACGCTATATTCATCAGCAAATCGTTCACATATATTGAGCATATTGTTCAATACAATGAGACTTGGACTGGGTAAGGTAATGTCATCAGCATAACCAAGCCCACCTACATATTCGCTGCCTATATGACAGCCTAGTCCAGACTGTTTTAATCTCTGTATCAACTCATCAATGTACACAGTGAATAATATCAGTGATATAACACCACCTTGTTTAACACCGTTTAATACATTGCACTCTTTCGATATGCATGCATCTTGTTCAACCGATATAATCTGTCCTAGTATATCTATACATAAGAAACCTAACTATAAGAGGAGGCACTTTCGCTGCAATAGCAATTGAAATAATATTCCATAATGTACCCTGTCAAAGGCTTTACAAGCATCTAATAAACAATTAAAAACATCGCTATTTCTTTGCGTATAATAACGTATATGTACAATCTCTTGAGGAGGTTTTACTGTTCCAAATAATCCTCAAAAAACTTTCTCTCAATAAAGTCATTCAAACAGCGAGTCTGTGCATTGGTTAAATCACCGCAAATTACAACCGAGGTACAGCTAATTGAATTGACAACAGACTCAATTACATTAATAACCTCCTCTTATTTGTTTGTTACTTTGTTTCTTGAATAATTATCACAAGGCATATATACACAAAACAATAGCACACACCCCAAAGAAGAATCATTAACCGTAATGCCACATACGCTAACTGTGACACATGCTTAGAAAGAGACTCTCGGGATAAAATTGCAGTCCCACCATAAGGGCGCCCTACTTGAATGTCGGATGTTGCGTCCATACCAGATTTTCCGAAAAAACTTATAATCCTTATGTACATTATTTACCGCTGAGATATTTTCTTTTAATAACCAAGTTTCTTATTAACACATTACATCACACATGTAGCAGTTCAAACAATCGCTAACATAGGGAGCACACCTCTTCATCCCAACCACATTCAAAGAGCATATATCAAAACCATTGTTGTTTGGACTAATATCTTTGAGTGCAGCTATGAGAAATGACCTATGACTTGCGTTTTTGCCAACACCGCCTGCATCCAATACCTTCATGCCAGAATTCATATCAGATTTATATCTCCAGTCTCATAGCTATCCGGTATGAAAGTGTCCAAGATTCTTGTTTTGATGCGCATTCAATTTCAAGCACCTTGACGCTCTTTTCTTCCAAAAAAGAATTTTACCAATGACGAGTCGTTTTCTAGATGCACACCAAAGATGAAAGAGTTCATATCTTCTACGTCCTGCAGTTTTGTAGCCCGGAATATCATCTCCCGAATATTATTTCTATTATCTGGTTTGTATGTATAGTAGCCATTCGAAATTTATACATTACGGCGCTGTTTTTGTACAAGCTTTATCAGTGAACCTATGTTAATTATGGTCAAACATGGGAAATAGATTGTAGGTACTATCCTGAAAAAAGGACAACCAACATGATGTGTTCTGGATATTGTATCAATTCAAGTCATATCAATACGGACGTATCATTATTGGATTCTCTCTCTCTCTCTCCCTCTCTCTCTCTCTCTCTCTCTCTCTCTCTCTCTATATATATATATATATATATATATATATATATATATATACCAAAGTTGTGGCTCTTTGTTCGAAGAATTTGCTTTCTATACATTATCGTAGCACATGTTCCACCTCAGTTGTATGTTTTAAAACCCACTTGAAACGTTAAACAAACGTGATACCTCTTATCTTGTAAACATTTCAATGGCTGTTGTCGAACTTTTTCGTTACTGCCTGCCGTGTTGTTAGAGCATACAACGATACGTCATAAGATAAGTGACTTGAAACAATATATATTTCCGATGAGTGTTTATATAAGAAATTAGTGTCAAATCCAATTGATTTTGGACTTACTTGCTTGAATAAATGAATCAAACATTTCGGATCAAATGCCATTAAAGAATATTGGAAAACTAATACTTGTAATGATTGATAAGTTTGGCAAATTGTGCACACAATAGTTTTCACAAGTGAATGCAAAGCAGTTATTACAACATGTGCATCTTCAGACTTTATATCACATTCAGGGGTCAAATAGGACGTCGCCATCAAAGCTCTCCGAAGTTTATTTTCATGAATTATTTTATTCGTGCGGTGTAAGATTTATTTGGCCTAATGTTCAGTAAGAATAGCTCATCCAACCACAATTCCGCTTTGTCTTCTAAATCCTCTCAAGTGAAGGGATTTTCCTTAAATAACATTGCTACAGAGGCCCGTGTGTGCTTCTAGCATACAAATGAAACCAAGAAATATGATTCGCATTAAAACATATGAACTGCTCAGTTTATTGCGCTTAGCCGCATGCATAGAACAAGCCATCATGCATATATACTCGTAAGCCTATTGCCAGAATACCCTATGACTTGACACTTGGGTTAACACCAAATTTACTACCAGAGTAAAGGTCTTACATTGGCCTTGAAAACACTTTGATTCTTTAAGATATCCATGTGATAATAAAGATTTGTACCTCTCTTGGTTAAGCTTAATCTATTCGGCATCCACGCTCTGAAGTGTGGTATTAAATCGTGAAAGAGGCACAAAAGCGAATGACCCATTGTCTCGTAATCCTACATTACACCCTCGCACATAAATCGAATTTCCACAAAAGGATCCGTATGCTGCTAAGGTCTTATAGTAGCACTGATAATGAAATCACAAAACAATAAAACCGCATTATATAACACAATTTACCTAATTTCTGTTGTTAGCACAAAACCTATTTGTGAATGTCTGATGATGTTGTACACCTTTACCGGATATTTTTTTTTAAAAGCATGCATTCAGTTTAAACCTTAGCCAAATACCAAGCGATAATGCAAGTGACAATTGGAAGTAACTGAGATCAACATAAAATAACCAGCAGCAAGACGAGCAACTTTCTTTATCAATAGTTAAGTCACCGAATGTTACGTACAATGCACGCCGTTTACAGATATAGATACGGAATCTCGAACTGAGATTAGTGTTGATTTCACAGTGAAATTCTACCTTAGAGCCTAGTGTTGATTGCAAACATGCATCGCTTTTGTAGCATGAAGCAACTGTTGTTAGGAGAGAGAAAAACACCATTAATGTCTATCAATAGCACCAAGGTGAAAGCACACTCAAATCAGGAGCACGCACCAATCAAATGTCGCTTTGGACCAATGACAAGGTATTACTTCAGTTGGGGTTTATTCGTGACTTTCCCGCCAGCTGTCTGCGCAATCGCTAGATGCGATTTTTAGCTCATTCGTTCTAGGAATTGAACTCCAAGAAAGATGTCCAAACACGACCTCATCAATAAGCCCATACCATTCATCATTACCACTGAATTGTGCGTAAGGCTGACTTTACTGTGTCCGGTTATTGATTCACAAAAACAAAAATGTCATTTAATTGTGTTGTACTCTATTTACAGTTATAACTGTACAATTACGTTACGCATGTCATTTACGGTGATTTGTGTAATTCTCATTTTGACCAGGTGCAAACATGACTTTAAATTAAGTCCTCACAGCCCACCAAATGATTTCGTTGCACTGACGAGATGCCTCACGACGCCTACAGTGGCTACCATGATACTACATTCATAACGATCACATTGATTATAATGGTGATGTAACAATGAGAGTGTTTCATCAGTTGAACACTAAGGCAACGGCCATGTTTTCATTAGGATTAAACATATTCAACTATTGATAGATTGTGACCAAGCAACACTCCGCTAATGTCACTCTGACGGATCGATTCGATGTTCATGTTGATTATCAAGGCCATCAGCGCTATGTAGCCTGCAGCAGCAATACTCAGGCATATCCAAGACCATGAATCTCAACATACAATGCTGCGATATCAATCAATCGCATATATGCAAACACATCAGTAGACTTCTTGCATCATTCGCAATTAAATAACAGCATCCCAGAAGTTGTTAAGATTGTCGCATGGTGGTATCTGTTTTGAATAGGCTCATTATACAATACCAGCACAGGAGGAGTGTTTCTGTGTCTGACTGGGTTAGCAGCACATAGATACACCACCATCCAATCGTAAGGACTGCACCATCATTTCCAAGAAGGATAGCACAGAACTGAAAAGGTCCCGATATTTATTAGTTTGTTCATGGGATGCAAAATTGTTATCATCCGCCGCTCTGGCAATTAGTGGCTGGTTAAGTTTTGTAGCAGTATTTCTTGCATGGATTAATTGCCCATTGCGAATCAACCCTATAATTGTTTTTGTCACTGTTGCACAAATATACGAGGCGCCAATGGGAAAAAAAAGGGTTATGTGGTTATTGTTGCTGATCTTCGACGTTTAGGATCGGTGCTTGACTTTTGGGTAAGCAAGCTTGCTTGGTCATGCCAATGCCGACACCAGCACCATATGCGAACAGTTTTGCGGTGCGGCCTATGCATAATCATTGACTGCCACGAGTGGTTTTTTGCAGTTTACCTCTATCAGCAATTTCGATTTCACTCCGCCAATACTGTTGTGAACCCTATTTAGCCGTGATGCACTAGTAACTACGATACACTGACGTTATGTGCGTCAATCATGACTTGAATGCGAATTCAACCATTAATTATAATTGTCTGATAGAAACTTGTTCACTAGTGTTTTAGCCTACAAGGTAAAGCGATTACTACTGTCATTTCAATTATTGAACTATATTTGATACTTATACTAGAATGTGAGGTATTTCGTGATGTTGATTTCAGAGCAGTTATAAAACCATTACATGTTATGTCAAAAAGGTTACGACACGAACGTACGTCCATTGGTCGCCTGACCTATGCTACGTACTAATATTGAAGAATAGGCAACGTTACAGAATGTAATCATGGGTAACTTGGTCGCAACTAACTGATGATAAATGTGCATCCTTTGTTGTTTGCAACTAACCAATTATGTGTATATAAAAACAAAATCGCCGAGCCATATGCCGCGACGGCGCGCCCGTGTCTTGGCAACATGATGCAATGACCGCCACCTTTCAAGCGGCTCTTGCTGATTCCGTGTTGCGAAAGTGTCCCACTTTTTTTGTAAAGACACTTCCATTATGCACATTAAATTTGGCATTGATATACACTTACGGTTATTAACAATACAAAGGTAAGTATACGACATCGGTGTATGTTGGCTTGCTGTATATTTCCTGCTTTGCTGTGGGATCTCATGTATTGTGCACTACCAACTTGTAGCAAAGATAAAACAGCCGTTGTACACTCACATGATAACTCACTGACGCTACTTACTGCAATCAATGTGAATTGCATAGCTTGATTATAAGGCCAAGCCTCTATTCACTCGGACAAATTGTTACACTTGGTCACTTTCCCGTGATCGCAATGTCTCATGCATTTAACCGGAAGCAAACCCAAAATCTAATCCTAAACTATTTCTGAGTAATCATTTAAAAAGCTATTAATATTGGCGGAAGTGAAAACCCATGGTTGAGTATAAAGTCCCGCAGCCGATGTGCTCGTCAGTGCTGCGTTCAATCCATATTGTTACTCATTGAAAAATATGCAAGGCTGAAAGGCAGTACATCATTCCATTGCCCATCGCCTTGTTCTATCGTCAATCAAAGTAATATAGGGTTTGATAGAACGTAATGCAAATTTTGCCATCATTCGCTTATTAATTAATAGAACCGAAAATCAGTTGATATGGATGAATACGTCGAGTATTGCTCACTCTCGGGGGAATACAAACTTAAAGATAATACACGCCTTGGTTATCTTCGTTTGTGGTACAGCCTAAGGCTGCAAAAGGTCGTGACATTAAAGTTGTGTGACTGAAGAGGAAGTATGAACGATGACGAAGTTATGGTGAAAAAGTTTCTTGTAGCCACTGGGTACTTACCATATGCCAACAGGAGTTTTTGTGCTCACCGAAACATTGTGCCTACTCTGCGTTGTGTTAACTATTACATACTGATACTTGGTGCTTACAGTACTATCATAGTTGCCTGGATGTCGTCTTAACAGTTCAACAACTAATGCCATGGCAATGTGCCCACAGTGTCACTATAGCTGCAACCATGATTAATGATTTGCTTACCATGACGTTCAACTTACCATGATATCATGCAGGCAAAAGAATTGTGCTTATCATGACAATATGCTCGTCATGATATCGTACTGACAATATCAGCTTTCTTACCATGTATTTATTTTACCACGGTATCTAACGTGCTCAAATAGGATTGCCTTTGACACGGTGATCATCGTTTAGACAAGTTTACAACAAGAGTCTTCTTGCACAAGCATTGGGCTAGCACCAATATTGAGCTTTCTACGATGCCATACATTCCATGATACAGCCTATGCCTTCTATGAACCTCGATTATAGTGGCGTTGTGTATTCTACGATGCCGTGCTAACGTGAAAACTTGCTTTGACTCTACATAAGTGGCACTATGTGAATACGTATTGTAAATCAATTCTTGTTTCTAATTACCTGTATCTTATGCCGACAGACATGCATTACGTTCAGAATGGCATGTTAGAAAGGGAAACTGCATGATCGGACTTGGTACCACAGATGATTGCTGCAACATGTAGGTAGGTGGTGCTCGTGATTCTAGATCCCGAGCCGATTTAGTGTGCCGCCTGTTGTAGAAGTCAACCTAAAGTATATGATTAATTTCAGCATGTATTCTGTATTTAAGCTTATTTCAGTTCACCGACAACAACGTTTTTTACATCAAATTGAATAATGCACTAAGATTACAACTAACACACTGCTTTAGGATATTCACTTATTCTAGTATGACGTTTTATTTCATATCATATATCATAATAATTATTAGATGCAGCGACAGTAACAAGAAAACCGCTGTGTAAGTCAACCTGCTGTCTCTTTTATTTGCAATAATATTGTTCATAACGTGTACATGTGTCTATATGTAAACATACTGATCCTCTTTGTATAATGCAGACATATATATATATATATATATATGTATAAATATTTAATATATATATATATACATATATATATATATGTTGATATATATTATATAAATACATATATATGTGAATATATATATGCATATATATGCATATTTATGTATGTAGCGTATTACATTTTACGGCATTTTTTTATGCAGATAACATACGACCTTCGATATTGTGCGTCATACATAGAGAAACAGAGAAAGGAGAGTAGAGAGGTTAAGAAGGGCATAGTACAATATAGAGGGAAGGTACTATCTAAGGAGAGATTAACGGGGGAATGTCGACCTCGAAAAACCCAGTACCAATTAGTAAGGGCAGCACAGTGCTCACCAACAGGATGGTTATACCGCCATCATCTGTTAGTCGATAAGATGCGCTTGCGAAATTCGAGAATATGCCAGACAACAGCCACGCTATAATGATCTACAAACAATACAATCCATATCTGAAAGACCCGTTGTTTTCATAAGCAATATGTGGAGATAACAGAGAGGCGATCATTTTCCTAATTATAGACGTTATTTATATTTTATAACCAGAAGCGTTGACAGGAAGAGAATGCGAGGGATTAATTTGTCACCCACTTAAATGGATATAGGGGTTACAAAGTAATGTGCTCTTCCATTAATTGATAGGTCGTGCACTACATCGATATCAAGCACAGATGCATTAGCCTGAAATGTCATATCCATTGTTGTTAGGAGAATCATATGTACAATAGAATCGCAGAGCATTGGGGGCCAAACGTCGCTTCAGTTAAAGATTGTGACGATATTAATTAACCTAAGGCTGGGAGGGGGAGACAGCTGAACTTTTTCCGCAGTTACTCACTGTTCGATAGGCATCTTACCGATCACTTTTGACAATATTGATTATGAAACGCGATTGCTGATGATATTATCTGATAGCTACTTTTGTTACTAACCGCACCAACTGTAGTCTCTCTGTAATATTTCAAGCAAGTTACGTTATTTTCTACTTTTCGCTGCAGCTGGTAGAATCGGATAAGCCCTGAACATTTATGCGGAAAATCAATAATACCAAAATCGCCAAGCCGAGAAGAGCAGCTACACGTTCTTTTGTACATGGAAGCGGGCTCTAAGTCGCAGCCAATAAATGAGATTGATTGCACCGGCAGCAAGGAGACTTAGTCAATGAAAATTATATTATCAGTTGCTTTCTCGGGTAGATTCACTAAGTAATACCGTGTATTACATATACTACATCTGTGCCTATCTTGTTTGCTTCACATTAGAAAGTGTTCGGTTATTTATTATTGATGTAACAGGGGTGTATGCCTGATTCAGCTAAAGATTAACGATGTTTCCCACTCCATAACGCGAATCCAATGTAAGCATTCAAAGGATCTAATATTTACTTCATATCCATCTCTGATAAAAACGTTTGCGTTGAAGCCAGGAGTACTATCTGGTGACAGAGTGTACAATGCAAAGCGAGCTACTAACTTGTCACTGCAGTATGGCTGATACACCGGGATGAGCGGTACTCACTGGAGTAGTAATCAATTGATGATGATGCCATGTTGCGTTGTATATGATGGGTTTTACGCCCCACATCATTCCATACACATATGGGGGTGTTTCCTGCGACCATGAGTCGCAACATTTTCTGTTCGTGAACTTTAAGTTAAAAGCCCCATCTGCTAACTGCACATTTGTTTCTCCGGCAAGCATGTTCATGTACATATTGTCCAGATGTAAAATTTCGTCTGCAACCTGGGTACTGGCGCAACCTCTTATTTGACAATAACCTGTGTCTTTAAGCCTTCTCGATCAATCCCGCATAATACTAGCTGTATCAGGAATACATGCCAACGAAACGACTACATGAAGTTAAGACTCAAAAACCTCTATTTCTTCATTTTCTTAATGATAACGATATTGATTTGTTAATGTTCAGAAGGGTGACCTATACATTTAAAAGATATCACGTAGACAACGACAATGAAATATAACTGCACGATGCCATCTCAATATAGTCACAAAACACAGGATTCTGATTAGTGCCCTGGTGCGCTATATAATAAAGCACCTATAACCACCATTTTCCATCGCAATGATCATAAAGCTATCTGAGGCTCTCCATTGTGCTACATGCTTTAGGTTTGTCAATGATGTCGTCTGAGACACTGCGCATTTTGATGTGATTGCTGCCGAAAGAGAATCGCCGCATGCCCCATATCATTGACCGTTAAGGTCATGAAATACTTAATATCATGATGATAGCACACGTGACCAACATGGTCATGAGGCATTTAATGATATCTAGCACAATATGTATATGATCAGATTTAACAAAACCTGTATGTCATTTGCTTGAACACAGTTGCATTGTATATGAGGTGTAAGTAAGTGAGTGAGTGAGTGAGTGAGTAAGTGAGTGAGTGAGTATGTGAGCAAGTGTGTGAGTGAGTAAGTGAGTGAGTGAGTGTGTGAGCGAGTGAGTGAGTGAGTGAGTGAGTGAGTGAGTGAGTGAGTGAGTGAGTGAGTGAGTGTGAGTGTGAGTGAGTGTGAGTGAGTGAGTGAGTGAGTGAGTGAGTGAGTGAGTGAGTGAGTGAGTGAGTGAGTGAGTGAGTGAGTGAGTGAGTGAGTGAGTAAGGATAGGGTTGAACGACGCACCGACGCTAAGGCCGTATATGGCGCATCGAAAGGTAAATAGATACATTTGACCTGATTAAGCAGCCGCCTTCTGGGATCAATGGGATGTGTAAAACTGGCTGACAGATAGACAAATAAGCTTAGAACGTGAAATAAAACCATGCATATTAAACATTCACAGGTGTCACAATCATTACTTAACGTCAAATGCACAAATATAACATATATTAGCTTTTCGAGGGACTACTTTAGTTAGCAGGAGTTGTTCACATGAAGTTGTTTTTACAGTTGGAAGTAAAAATAATCTCCTGCAAGTATAACCAGAAGCAAGAAGCAGCATCATTATGAGTAGTTTCGTCACAGAATGTTGCGTACAATGCACGCCGTTTACCGATATAAATACGTGATCTGGTACTGAAAATAATATTAGTGTTGTTGCGCAGTACAAATTCTTCATCAGAGTCTGGCGGTTAAAATTTCTAGTCTTGAAAACATTGTGACACGGAGAGATACTAAAGCCATAGGTGCAAGCGCACTCAAATCACTTGTGCGCACCTGTCAGTTGTCGCCTTGTGCAAATGACAACGCATTACTCAAGTCGTTGTTTGTTTGTCATTTTTCAGCCAGCTGACCGCACAATTTCTCATGCAATTTATAGCTCAATCGTCCAAAGAATTAAACCACGAGAAATATATCCTAACACGTAGCCATCTATGAGCCAATCGAATTCTTCATTCATCTCTGTGTAGAGATGGCCGAAATGCATCTACCTTTAGTTTCTCGCTCTAGTCGTTAATTGTATATTGCCTCGTATCATAAAGACGTAGGTACGCTCTTATTAACCCTATATCATTATTTTGGGGGTATGATAAAAACAGAAAGCCTTTGGCGGTGTACATTGCCGTTTTAGGTCGCGCGTCAGGTATTGACTCAATGATATTTGGCTTGGCTGTTACCTAAGATGTATGAATAAATAATTAGGGGTCATCCTTCAAAGAAAACTTACCAACAAAGTAGCGTTTGGATATTCTAATTGATGTTTGGGATTCCCTTAAGGATATTGTTTCTTCTGGCAACGTCACACCCGTTTACTACAGCGCAAAACGTTGATAAGTCCCATCAATGATGTTATGAAAACTTCCAGTGCCAGATGCTATACAAAGTGCAAATCATTCACTCAGAATCCGATATTTTAACTAAAATGTGATCTTTCTTCGATTTTTAAAATCTGATTATGAACTGCAATATGAGACGCATGTACAGCTACGATTGCCAACTATTTACCTTGGATAAGTTGCGCAATGTTTACGTCTACCACTATCACGTATTTGCAAATCGCAACTAACTGTAACAAGCGCACAACTTGCAGCAAATACCATTCAAAGCAACTCATAGGTCTGCAAGATAACCTTAGGATCCATGCTGCCTCACAGCTGAAAATATACCCGATTGATGGTCAACCCATAATATAAGCATCATATACCTACAGCAGATATTATTGCGATTGCAAATTGAGATGACAATTGGTGTTATCACTATGCACTGTATCGGGTATAGATAATATGCCTATAATAAAGTAAACACATATTCAGGATGTTTTCACGCATATTGCCCTTTCAGGAACACGAAAACAATGTCCCAATATACCCCTTGCCATTCACATCTCTGTAGCGCCACATAATACACATTCTTCAGCCAAATGACATGTCATGAATAGGATGTGTTAGCCATACATACAAGCAAATAATGCAACAAAACGTTATTCCCTAACATCAGTCTAGCAATCACCTTAAACGCGGGAATACATTTGAGATTTTATTTGGCAACGAACAGCTTAAATATCAATACGGTCCTGTTTTATTCCTGGCGAAGCTCGTAAACATGCATTGCTTGGTTTGATTCTAATTTAATTGTAACACAGTATGCAATAAATTGTAGAGGTCAGTCACTGTATTGAAGGTCATATATACTTGAAAGTCCATTATCGCATGGTACAGTATTTTAGAACTGATAGCAATCCTAGGTTATATAACCTAGACATTTATTAATACTGTCCTTGGGATGCATTCCAAACAGGCTGTTAAGTACAAATCAGGGCCATTGAATGTATATATTTGCCGTATACAGAGTAACAGACGCAGCTAATGCTATACGTATCTTATGGCAGGATGTTTTCGCAATCAGGTAAAGAGCTTTGAATTCAGCGTCCTGCTGTGGCTTTGGACGTTCGTATTATTGTTTCAATTAATAGCTATCATCTGAAGGCAGCTGCTTCCATGCGAGTGACAAACCAGTCTCTGCACAAATGTACATTGTACTTGGTGTGCCAACGGCCTTCATGATACATCTTGCAATCGCCATTCCACATTTATCCAATCTGTATGATACATTGCTTGCGTAACCTAATTCGGTTCATGCGAGGCCGATCCTTCAATTAGCTCTACAAGATTATTCCATACCGTGATAAAGATGGTATCTAATCAAATGAACAATATTTGAACAGTTGGCTTGTTCATTACCTCTGGTCGATGCCACATGTGGCGCATCGCCAGTGCCACAGAGGCAGTCTGTATCACGAGTAACACTTGAATTTGCATAATATCTACAGCAACTGTTAATATATGCTTTCTGCAGACGTACTTGATAATATTGCTTGTTTCTTGGAGGTCACTATTGCCTTTATAGATGACCTTGCTGTCGCTCCAACGTTTGTTTGCGTACCAATAAAAACACGCATACGAGAGAGCATTATGAACAAGAATCTCATCAATGTATAGCACATCATCTACCGTGACTCCATCACATATGGCATGCTGTAAATAACAGTGCAAAGCGTGTTGTTTGAATCTATATAACCTGGATGTGAAGATGCGGCAACTCAACAATTGCATCTGGATCACAATTACATTATCAACACTTTAGTGTCCTGTTGTTAAAGTGTTAGATATGCTATTGACGAAAGCAATCGGGCGTGCCGCGTTGTGGCCATTACCTACTAAGTGTGCATAGTTATTATGGCATAGGGAAACATCAATTAATGGCTATTCCTCTTCTGTGATTATATCGTACAAGCGTATCATGATACGCATCTGAACAGAAAATTTGAATTAAAGCGCGAAGCCAATTAACATTGAAGTGAACATATATTTCCTGAGTGAACACTATGACCGCCTACTTAAACTGTACGGAATTGCCGATTCGTTGTCTGCGTCCGTAGCGTGTAGTCGGAATTAGACTTTGATTAAACGACTGAATGACTATTTGAAGGAACCAGAACTGTCCTGTGATGTGATCGTCTGATTGATTCGATTCCTACAGTAGAATATTATTCGGAATTTGGAAATGTTGTTAATGTCAGCCTATATTTACGACATGTAGATAACCGTAGTTGTCTTTTATATGCTAAAAATTCAGGCAAAATGTGTTTGTCATTCAGCAACACAATTTGTATCACGTTTATATCTATTCACAGAACTACATTAGATTACTGCATTGATGTACTTGGTGCTACAAAAGCTTTCTTCTGATCTTAAGATAATATTATCATTGCACGTACTCCATCCTGAATATCAAACAGTCACAATGGTAAACACCACATAGTTATTTATACATATTGGCACGCAAAAAAAACTCTTTGGTTAGTAGTGATAAATGATTTATTGAATCACAGCCAAATGTATCAATAAGGCCTTGAATATTGTCATCAAATAAGTTTACATTTTATAAATAATATACATTAGGTAAATTGATCTCAAACCAGACAACGATAGCAACGTAATTATGGCACTCCAGCAGGATTCCAGCATGACATTATCTTTTTTAGTTGTGTCATGATATTCGATAGACTTAGACGCCTATACTTCATATTTCGTCATTTGCGATATATTTATTTGTTTGCGTATATTGCAAAGGTTGTCAATGCGCCGATGGAATGTTTCTATTGCATACATTTTATGTGGTGAAACGGTGTTTTTAGTATCAATATATGCCATCATAATATGTCCCATCAGGGGAAACGCTATAGACATTAAAACTTATCAAGGTCTGTCGCATATTATCACTTGGCAGTGCATTTCAGCTAAAAATGTCCGTAATGTTGACGTTGCCGTGTCTAGTTTACCGATTCACAAAAACGTTATAGTCATTATATTGTGTTGTACTCTCATTTTAGTTATGCTTGTAGAATAACGTTACACCTGCATTTTGCGGGGTTATGTGCAATTCTCATATCTTTTTTGACCAGTTGCAAACATGTTCTAGTTCTAGTCCTCATGGTACACCACATGTTTGAGACTATTTCGTGGCACTGGCCTGATGAACCTGTAAAAATATGAAAAACGAGAGTCAACACGCAATGATTATGATTTACGACACACGCCAACGACTTCTAAGCTGTAGGGTGGCTGATAAGCCAAATATTTACAATAAGCTAGGAGTAAAAATACGTATAGCATTCCTCCTCACGGACGCAGTAATAGCTCTTGTAACCTGTGACGTGGGTTGTATGGTGAGTGGTATCCCTGTGTATGGATGATAACTTCCAGCGTATTATTTGCACAGTTGTATTTAATTAATCGCCCCCAAATCTGTGCTTGACTGATATTCAATAAAATTATTCCAGGCTGTAAAATAGCCAGCCAAGCTTGCACGCACGAGCGCACGCCTCTAGGAATAAGTTGAGCGGATATTAATCGGATTTATGGCCCCTGAATGTGATTGTTGAAGCGTTAAATTGACCCAGATTGTTGAGCAAAGAGGTTGTTTTATCTCTGTGACGGAATCATTTGTAATCAGTCAATCAAATCCATCAGCGCTGATAGCTCAATTAGCACATCGGTTATTCAATTCAATAGGCAATTGCTGCAGCTTACAGTCATGCTCGAAGGGTTGAGAACTGAGAGCCCATCAGCCTTTTAGGTCTGCCCTATTTGTTTGTTGTAAATATTCTTACTGCTTTAACTACTATATATGCTGAACTGCCATGCGGTGTGGCATCTAGCTATTTTGTGATGTATAGTCTTTCTTTGTAGAACAATAGGAGTATGTATTCCACTAATCTCTAGCTTTTCCGTTATTTATACGAGCATAAATGGCATTCTAGATTACACTAGGGGTCAGAAGGCGTCAGAGACGCTTAATGCCTAGTAAAATATTTGTTGAAAAGGACATAATTGTTGAAAACGCTAACAAACGCTATGCTTCTGTTCTATTGCATCCTAATGAGTTCAAATAGATATCCGTAGATTTCAGAGCAGCCATAAAATCATTGCATGCTACGTCAAAACGATCCCGACACTATCTGCTAGAACAATGTAGAGTGCGGCGTGTGCAAACGGATTTTATTTGGTTCCATATCGGTAAAGGGATATTTCCCTGTTCGCCTGGTATTTGCTGCGTACTAATAGCGAAGAATAGGCAACGTTACAGAATTTTAGTCTGGGTAACGTTGTCGCAGTTGATAATAAATATGCATCCTTTGTTGTTGATAACTAACCCAATTATAAGCAGTAAGTGGGATCGGCATATTGCATTGGTATGGGATTCATTGCTTGAGCTGCAGCGCGATGGGTATCAAAGGTTTCACTATTGACAAGAGCATAACATATAGATACAGTGTATACATCAATCAGATAACAGATGCGCCACTCGTTTGCCCCACAAGGACCATGCGGGCGCATCTAGGCCATCATAATTAGTGTATGGCATGAATATCTGGGGTAGCAATAGAATGCATCTGAATAACAAACTATCGTGTCTCCACAAATAGACCTCGTTCAGTCATTCAACATCTACAGTGTAATGTGAGCATTCATAATCCACTATATGCAAAACTAATAATTACCAAGCCATATGCAGCGACGACGCGCCCGTGTTTCGGCAATATGATGCTAGTGACCGCCACCCTTCAAGATAGTTATTTCTACCATCAGTTAACTTATATGACAGCAAGACTGCAGCGTTTTTCCTGTGATCACTTGCCTTATTGCCTTATATGCAGAAGCCTTCTTAGACACTCTTACTGCTTGTCGCGAGACAGAGGTAAGACACCTCCAGTATGCGCATTAAATTTGGTTGGGTGATTTGTTCATTGCCATATAGTTGCAATGATCAAACAGCCGTTGTACACTCACATAATTACTCATTGAAGCGGCTGACTACAATCAATGTGAATTGTATAGCTTGATTATAAGGCCAAACCTCTATTCGTACAAGTTGTTACACTTTGCCACATTCCCGTGATCTCAATGCCTCATGCATTAAAACAAAAGCAAACACAAAAACTGATCATTTATAATTTCTGAGTAATTATTTGAGAAGCTATTCTCATGAAAACATGATTGGCAGAAGAGAAAACCC
>CM067354.1:6367774-6412774 GCA_034190875.2 Urechis unicinctus
GGCCAAACACATTGTACAAAAGCTTCATACATTCACAGTTATCAGTAATTATTTTCTTGTTCTTGTGACATCTCCTTAGCAGACTACCGCTGGAGTGGTGCTATTGGAAAGGAAGATTGCATCTGTTGCAAAAGCAATTATTGCATCTACAGGCTTTATATTACGTTCAGTGGTCAAAGTGTTCTGAACAATCCAGAGACCTGAGTCAAATAAGACGTCGTCATCAAAGTTTCTTTTCATGAATAATTCTATTCGTGCGTGGTATAAGGTTTATTTGTCCTAATGTCCAGCAAGTAGAGCATGGTGATGTGGTCATTTCGGTATGGTCGGCAAGTTGAGTGATTCGGAAATCATTGACAGGTACATTTAACTGGAAGACTGGTAGACAATACTCATCTAACCACAATTCCGCTTTGTCTTCTCTATCGTCTCAATCGAAAATATTTCCCTTAAACAACATTGCTACAGAGGCCCGAGTGTGCTCCTAGCTTGCAAATGAAACCAAGATATATGATTTGCATTAAAACATATGAACTGCTCAGTTTATTGCGCTTAGCCGCATACATAGAACAAGCCATCATGCATATATATTTGTAAGCCTATTGTAAGTATAACCTATGGCTTAAAAGTGTTACTGAGGTTAAGAGTAACACTATATTTATTACCAGAGTAAAGGTCTTACATTGGTCTTGAAAACACTATGCTAAGTCAAGATATCAATGTGATAATATAGATTTGTACCTCTCTTGGTTGAGCTGAATCTGTATGGCATTCATGCTCTGTAAGGCGTAGTATATAATCGTGAAAGAGGCACAAAAACGGATGTCCCATTGTCTTGTGACCCAATATGACACCTTGGCGCGTAAATCGAACTTCAACAAAAGCCAACATCCATGTGCTGCTAAGGTCTTATCATAGCACTGATAAGGAAATACAACCGCGTTATATAATACAATTTACCTTTTTTCTGTTGTTAGCACAAAACCAATTTGTGAATGTCTGATGATATTGATCACATTTACCGGATTTTGTCAAACATAGCATGTATTCAGGTTAAGCCAAATACCAGGCGATAATCTAAGTGAAGTTGTTTAAACAGTTGGAAGTAACTGAGATCAAAATAAAATAACCATGCAAATATAACCAGATGCAAGAATAGCAACTTTCATTATCAATAGTTAAGTCACCGAATTTTACGTACAATGCACGCCGTTTACACATATAGATACAGGATCTCGAACTGAGAGTGTTGAGTGCACAGTGCAAATTCTACATGAGAGCCTAGCGTTGATTGCCAACATGCGTCGCTTCTACAGTGTGGAGCAAATGTGTTAAGGAGAGATAAAAACACCATTAATGTCTAATAATAGCGCCAAGGTGAAAGCACAATCAAATAACGAGCACGCACCAATTAAATGGCGCGTTGGACCAATGACAGCGCATAACTTCATTCGAGTTTACTCGCCAGCTGTCCGTTCAATCGCTAAATGCGATTTATAGCTCGATCGTTCTAGGAATGGAGCTCCGAGAAAGATGTCCAACCACGACGCCATCGATAAGCCGACGCCATTCATCATTGAGCTATGTATAAAGACGGCTCTTGCACATCTATCTAGTCATTTGTTACATATTGCCTCGTATTATTAAGACGGAGGTACGTTTTTGTTCGCCAGTAATCAAAAGTGCTGAACAAAACAGAAAGCCTTTGGCGGTATTCACTGCCGTATAAGGTCGCGCGTCAAGTATTAAATGTAGCAAGTGCAAAACATGCCGCAAGTGCCATTCAAAGCGACTAATTGGCCTGTAAAGTTGACTTAGGATCCATGCGAAGCTGTCTTAAAGCTGAAATTATTCCCGATTGATGAGAAACCCACAATAGAAGCAAAACATCTCTACTGCATATACAACTGCGATTGCAAATGGAATGAACTAATATTACTATGGCAAACAATGAAAGGGGATAGTCGGTGTAATAACTATACACTGCCTCGGATGTAGATAATAGGCGTATAGCGCAGGTAACACATATGATTGAACATATTCACGTATATTTATTTGCCGAGTGTCTGTATTTAGCACATCCTGGTCATTATGAAGCCGGGGAAGGGGTCGTTGATAGGCCAAATCGATCACTTTTGCACCAGTCAATCAATCGAGCTTCACTTTATGGGGTAGGCATTAATCCATTGTGGACACGGACGTGGTTTATCACAGCATATCGCGCTCTCAGGAACACGAAAACAATGTCCCAATACACCATTGTCATTTACATCTCAGAAGCGCAACATAATGCACATTAATCAGGCAAACAAAATATCATGAATAGGATGTTAAAGCCACCCTTACAAGAAAGTTACACAACAAAACGGTATTTCCTAGCTTATGTCCAGCAATCAGCTCATAAGAGTATGTATATTTGATTGTTATTTGGCAACGAACGCATTAAATGTCCACTATGGCCCTAGCAAAGCTCGTAAACGAATATTGCTCGGTTTTATTATAATTTAATGGCAAGACATAATACACTAAAACGTGGTTGCGATGGGAAACAGCCTTTTAGTCATTATATTGAAGGTCATCGGTTCATGAAAGTCCATACTAGCATGTCGCAGTATTTTAGAACTTGTTAACAGCTGGCGAGGCCTTTTTTAGATAGCATCCGAAGTTATACAACCTTCACATTTATTGATACTATTCTTCGGATGTATTCCAAAGAGGCTGTTGAATAAATATCAGGGCGATTAACTGTCCATTTTATAGTATTACCGACTAGTGTGTTTTGCAGCATTTTATGCAGTGTTAAATGGAATGGTCGGTGGCTGGCGAGTCGTCTCGGACTCTCGTCACAGTAGGCAAAAACACTTCCTCTCCCACAACGTCTTATCGCAGGATGTTTTTGCAATCATGCACAGAGCTTTTAATTCCGCGTCCTGCTGTGGTATTGGACGTTCGTTTAATTATTTCCGTAAATAGCTATCACCCGAGCGCAGCTGCTCCCTTGCGAGCGATAATCCAGCCTCTGTAAACACGCACATCTCACTTGGTCTGCCAACGGCCTTCATGCTATATCTTATCGCTGCATCGACCGGCCTTACCTTCATAGAATGCAACACATCCTCAAGCCGCGTTACCATTCTGCAATCGCCATTCCACGTCTGTCCAATCCGTATAATACCTTACAAGCATAGCTTAATCAGGTTCATGCGAGGCCTATCCTTCAATTAGCTCTACAAGATTATTCCATACCGTGATAAAGATGGTATTTAATCACATGAGCCATGTTTGAACAGTTGGTTTGTTCCTTACCTTTGGTCGATGTCATATGGTGCGTATTGCCGGCATCACAGGAGCAGTCTGTGTAACGAGTGACACGTGAATTTATATACCATGGGCAAACACTGTTCATACAACCTTTCTGAAGTCGTGCTTGATGATTTCGCACAATATCTGGGGCCTGAACGTTTGCTTTAATATCAATAAATAACACGGGTAATAGAGAACCTCATCAATGCAATGTTGACATCACTATATAACACATCATATTGCGTGATACATCCAGTTCTAGCGAGACTCCATCACATCCGGCATACTGAAATGCTTATCATTGATTATCCTACGTATTGTCAGAATCTACATAACCTGGATGGGAAGAATTGACAACTCTACAATTGCAACTGGATCACAATTACATCATCAACACTCTAGTGGCTTATTGTCATGACGTTGTATGTACTATTGACAAAAACAATCAAGTGTGCCAGTCCGTGACCATAACCTACTATGTCATCCTAGTTTTTGTGGCATCCGGTAATACAAATTAATGGTTATTCCTATTGTTTTGATAATTACCTAGTACGATGATCATATGTGATTATTTATGTCGAGCGGCCTGTATTATATATTGTTATTTGTTCATCAAGGAATTTTCTGCTTTCTGAGCTTTATTGGTCCTTCAAAAGGCCCATTGAGAATAATCATTTTCTTAATCAGTAGCCAGCTGATTATACGACTCATTTCTGTACCATTGATTGGTACCTGTTGTATCAAAGTATTGCTTTTCAATATATGCTTCATACCGTACATGTCAACACATTTGTCTTGTAACCTGTTACAGTATTATAGGTCAGTAATGGCCAGACAGCCAGATGGAACAGGCCATCTGAGCGTACAGCTTAGAATTCTGAACTAAAAGTATGTCATTGTTTGAAGAGATAGTTGGAGATAAAGCCCCTTCACATTGAAGTGTTCATTTATTAGCATTACCCGATATTTCCTGATTGAATGCTATGACCACCTACTTAAACTGTACGGTTTATAATTCTCCGTCATTTTGACCTCAGATACTGCAAATATTATTGGACCTTATGGTTCTTTGTGTTGAAGGGAGTAAAACTATCGTTCAGAATCGTTCTCTGCATCCGTAGTGTAGACCGAATTAGCTGTTTCTACTTAACAAACCCCAATTACTTCAGATTGAACGGCTACATGACTAGCTTAAGGAAACAGAACTGAACAATGATGTTATCGTATGATTGATCAGATTCCTATTGTAGAATACTGTTCGGGATTTGGAAATGTTTGGAATGTCAGCCAAAATTTACGCCATGTAGATAACATTGGTGGTTTCGATATGCTCAAAACGAGTTACAGACAGAATGTATTTGTCATTCAGCAACATAATTTGTATCACGACTAAGTTATTTAAAGGGCTTACTGCAATGTTGTACTTCGTGCTACAAACGCGTTCTGCTGATTTTAAGATATCAGTGTCATTGCACGTACTCCATTCCGAATATGAAACTGTCACAATGGTCAACACAATACAGCTATTTTGCCATATTGGCATGCCCTTAAAACCTTTGGTTAGAAGTTACAAAGGAATCATCAAAATACGAATAATTTTTTGACATCAAATACGTTTACTTTACGCGGAAATGGTATGAATAAAGTAAATGAATCTCAATTCTAGCAACGATACCGTCGGAATGTATAGCACTCTGACTAGTGCTGTTTTACTTTGTAGCGAATCCCTTCATTATTAAGTGATTTCAGCACGACATTATTTTTGATTGTGTCATGATATTCGACAGACTTAGACGCATATACCGCCCGTTTCGTCATTTGCGGTATATTTCATAGCATTTCATAGGCTTGGACGTCTATATTTCATAAGCTGTCAGTACGCCGATGGAATGTTTCTTGGTCTGACTTGTAGGTAAGCTACATATAGACACACCACCTTCCAATAGAAAGGACTGCATCTGCATTTCCCAGAAGGATAGCACAGAACTGAAAAGGTCCCGATTTTTATTAGTTAGTTAATGGGATGCAAAATTGTTATCCTCCGCCGCTCCGGCAATTAGTGGCTGGTGCAGGTTTTGTAGCAGTATTTCTTGCATGTGTTAATTGCCCATAGCGAGACAAACCTATAATTGTTTTTGTCTCTGTTGCACAAATATACGAGGCGCCAATGGAGCCCAACAGCATTCAAAAGGGTTGTGTGGTTATTGTTGCCGATCTTCGGTATTTAGGATATGTGCATGACGTTTTGGTAAGCAAGCTTGCTTGGTCATGCCAATGCCGACACCAGCACCATAAACGAACAGTTTTGTAGTGTGGCCTATGCATAATCAGTTATTGACATTGTGATGTGTGCTGCATTTGAAGTTTGCAATGTGCTACGATCCATTGACCCATTTCTTTTTGTATTTATTTTATTGCCTCTAAGTTAGCCTGATCCTTTTTCTCCCGGTGATTACCCCTTTGGATCATCTAATGTATTCGTCATGTTACCCTAATAAAAACCAAACAAAGAGGCCCATGAACATATTTGGTTGTTAAAGGTGCATTTTTTTCAAAAAATCGAATCGAAAAAAAAAAGTTGCTAACTCCAAGAGTACCCTAAATGGTGCTGATATCCGGATTCCAAAGTTGGAATGGCCGTATATATTTCTTGTTGTTCGTAAATAAACCTTCAATTCCTTATTTTTCACTTCCAGCCAAGAATAGACCATATTTGGAAGCTCATGTATTATTAATTCCGGATGCGCAGAAACGTCATCACTCTGTGCCGATTGCCGCCGGCGGTGTTTTTAGTTTGCGCTATTTTCATTGCGATAATGGACGGTAAAACCAAGAAACGAAGAAAAGGTGGAGGGAGAAAGAAGCTGTTAATAGATTCAACAACTAAGAGAAGGAAGCGGGAGCTAGACCAGCTGCGGTCTTACACGAGGGTGTCTTAAGATAGGCATTTAGGGAAGTGAGGAGTGTGACCAACGAAGAAGCTGCAAAGTTTTTGCTGGACAAGTAAGTAATCTCGTTGTATTATGAACAGATGAATACCCTGCTATCGAATCGGTCTGTATTGAATCGACTTGTGTAAATGTCACCGATTAAATAAAATCTAAGGGCCTATTGTGAGTTCATTGACCATTTAGATTTGTAGATTGTTGTTGCAAACATACCTTACTTAATTTGTAAATTTCAGGTAGAGAAATTATTGCATCCTCTTGACCCTAATAAGGCTAATTCAATGGCTGGTGATCAGGTGTTCATCATACCTTGCCTGCAGTCAAGTTGTGACAATGGACCACAACAGGTATAGGGATGGGACATATGCACTCAAGTAGTGTTGGTCAGCCAATGTAAGCCTCTCATGACCACTCAACTACGCACTGACTAAATGTCCTATCAGAAAACAAAATACTGATGCTGCACATGTAATGTGTTCTAGCTATTTGGCCATATAATGCCATTTGTTGTGTTACAGGTACAGCAATCGCTTCAACAAGCAGTCAAAGAAGTGGTCTTCGGTTTAGAGGTCAAGACTTATGCCCATATACCAGATATGATGACAGAAATCTTTAGGCCCAAGCAATGCGACAGCAATCACAACAACACCCACAACGCTCTGCTGATGACCCCGCAAAATCAGTTTGAACATTGCTCCTGTGCCAGGCCATCTACCCAAGAAACAGTTGCAGGAGTCTCATTTTGATTAAAAATATGATTTGGAAATTTGTTTTTGTTGAAATGTACAATAATTTATTAGTCACATTCTTTTGTCTGTAAATCCAAACTGTAATAGAAGAACACATGTAATTGGCAAATAAATAATACATGAACTCATTTTAATGTCACTTCTTTTTTTATCAGGGCTAGAATTATGAACATAAAAAGTCAAATCTGAAGATAAGTGTCATGACTAATTGACAAAATAATGTGTGCATAATTCTTTTCTTCTGTGTTTGAGAGACGAAAAATTTACTATTATATGAATGCTCATTCCATAAAACAAATAGACAATAAGTTATCAGATTGTTGAAGTAAAAATGTTCAGAACAAATAATACCACGTTTTGTAAGACTAAGCAATTTATAATCCACACAAAAATACCAATCAGAACAATGTGATATTTCTGGATTAAAATTAAAAAATTTAGACTTAGTATATAACCAAAACCTATTTTGTATTAAGCCTGTATACTGTCAATACTTGTTAAGGAAGGGGTCTCTGATCTCACTTACACAACTAGAGTTACCCTCCTGTTGCACTCCTCCAAAAATACATGAATCCACAGAACCAATTGCTGATAGGCGTGGTGTCTAAGCATCTTTTTTGGTCCTCGACAACCGCATCCCATAGCAAGTCCACCCGGTACCTGTTAATAACCTCAATGACCATCGGGTCAAGCACAACTCCTTCCATCTGAGGTAGTGCATATGTGCAGAAGTCTGGGCTGTTAGTGCAACATTTTTCCCTACAGCGAAGGCAGATGCAAAGTCTGGGGAAGTGGTAGTTGATGGAGGGTGGAATCCCTTCTTTCGGCGGTGTGGGTTGTAGGGTGATTGTAAGCGCAAACTGTGGCTGTCTTTCTAACCAGCAACTGACCCACCCCATCCAAATCCAGCCACCGCACTAAATTCTGAAAATATGAGTAATCAAAAGTCTTCATTTTGATGGATTGAATATCTCCAATACAAATCTCTCTTTGTGACAAAAATTTCATGAAGGTTTTTGGAGCAGTTGTACAATACCTTCAATTTCTCCTTCTGTGACAGCTCTAAAGATTTAGCAGTCACTCTACTCTGCTGTAGGGTCTGGTTAGTTATTGGTGCGTTGCAAAGGTAGCCTCTGCGAACAAGACTGACTCGCTTTCGGCCTGTCGAGGTCTACAAACAAATGAGAACCAATGGAAATTTATAGTTCAATAGTTCAACATTGGACCTATATACTAAGTCTAAGCCTAAGGGCTACCTCAGGGTTCGTTCGCAGGTGTAACGCTATCTGTTGTTAAATTTATGGTAATCTATTGTACCGATAGTGTCCACTTTATTGAGGCGGGTTCTTTTTTATATATAACATTCGAAAACTCCAATCAAAGAAGAACAAAGAAGAGAAATGTAGGAATCAAAACACTCACCATTTCGGCTGTATGCGTTTCAACCTTCTGTCGAATCTGCACTGCGCGTGACGTCACGACTATGTGTTGTCAACAAATGACCCTTCAATACGCATGCGTCATTTTCCCATCGACATGTGCTCATGTTTGTAAATGGCCGACAGATTTGCAATCGACGATATAGCGTTGAACTAGTCCGCAAAATGGTTTATATGGGTTCCAAAAGAGTTGTTCTATTAAATGGAGCAAAAAAACAGCATGTCATTTTTTTGAAAAAATGCATCTTTAATGATGAAGATAGTGATGTAAAATATCATGATGTGCGCCATCTGGTGCCGTGCAGGGACGTGAATTCACCGTACTGCCTTTATGATATCATCTTACAACGACAGCTATGGCGATGGTATTGTGCCCGTTATGCTGTTATTACTATCTTGGCAACATGCTTAATCAAACAGCTATCATTGCATTTCAAGATCCGTTGCTTCGCAGGAGGCGAATCCCTCATTCGCAGGTTCTCTCTATTATATCAGCTCCACAATTGCAGATGTAAGTTATCATTTAGCATCATGTAAATCACAAATATAGATTATGCAGATTCTGTCACATGCAGGTGCAGTTTTTGTACCCAGCAATGAGGTAAGGAGACGTCATTTTCTAAATTACCGAGTTTGCACGTGTTTCATGGAAGTGGATATCCTTGACAGCAACCAGTGGTTTATTGCAGTTAATCTCTATCAACAATTTCGATTTCACTCAGCCAATACCGAATTTTTGGATGTTGACGAGGTCACCTTTAATTATGATTGTGTAAAAGGGACTTGTTTACTACGTCTTTTAGCCTACAAGGTAATGAAATTACTACTGTCATTTCAGTTATTGTACTTTAATTGATGCTATAACTTGCATGTGAGGTATTTTGTTATGTTGATTTCAGAGCAGCTATCTAAAATCATTACATGTTATGTCAAAACGATTCCGACAGCATCAGGAAAATGCAGGGTGCTGCGTGTGCAAACTGATCCATATCGCTAAAGGGATCGCCTCGCGTATTTCCACTGTTCGCCTGGTATTTGCTGCCTATTAGAATTGAAGAATAGGCAACGTTAAAGAATGTAACCCTGGGTAACTTGGTCGCAGTTGATGAACAGTCAGTGGGATCGGCATATTGCATTGGTATGTGATTCGTCACTTTAGCTACTGCGGGATGGGTATCCAATGTTCCACTATTTGAAAAGAGCATAATATATGGATACAGCGCATACATCAATTGAATAGTTTACTGCTAGGCGAAGCAATACTCAGCCGGCTCACACAGGTCTTGCTTGAAGTGTTCTAATAGATGCGCCACTCGTTTGCCTCACGAAGACCAAGCTGTCGCATCTAGGTCACTTAAATCAGTGTAGGATGTCGTTTATAACAAAACGTCACTTACACAAAAATATCTAAGGTAGAAATGGAATGCATCTGCTTAACACACTTACGTGTTAGCTCTTTGAGTGCATGATAAAGCTCAACGCGTAACCATATTCAATTGATTCAACATCCCTGACAACTACAGTGTAATGTGACCTTTCATTATCCACTATATGTAAAACCTTGAATTACCCAGCCATATGCAGCGGCGACGCATTGACCGCCACTTTTCAAGTTGTTCTTGCTAATTCCTTGTTTCGAAAGTGTCCCCCTTTTGACCCTTGTGTCAATATATAATCTGTCTGTTGATTGCATGTAAATACTCAGACATGTTTTATCTCTACCATCAAAGAAAACTTATTTGACAATAAGATTGCCGCGTTTTTCCTGCAATCACTTACTTTTCTGAATAATATGCAGAAGCCTTCATGGATACTCTTAATGCTAGTCACATTTAATTGTGTTAGGCAATATTCTTAAGACACGGGTAAAGACACTTCCAGTATGCGCATTAAATTTGGCATCATCCACTTATTAATTAATATAACCGAACATCCGTAGATATAGAGATAACATCGAGTATTGCTCGCCCTCGGGAGAATACAATCTTAAGAATACCAGACGCCTTGATTATCTTCATTTGTGGTACAGCTTAAGGCTGAAAAAGGTTCAGACATTAATATCGTGTGCCCGAAGAGTGCGTAAATTTGATCTGCATTTGACGCACTTCACTGACATGCCCTATCTGCCACTAAATACGTCGACCTTCTTTCTTTGTTGTAACGCATAGAAGATATCTACAATATAAAAAGCGTAGAGACTATTTTGCTAGTCTAGCTCATTAATTATATTTTCGGATGCATTTATGGTCGCTCATATGACAATACATAGAATAGATTGTGGTGCAATAATCAGACTTGCAGTCACTGCGTAATATGATGCTTAATCAAAAGTAATTCATTGAAAATAATACAATGATAATAAACGAGCATGTTCACAAATTGTTGCATATAAAGTAATTGTACCCATCCGTATTTGATTCACTCCGGATTAGTTTCGTTATGCAAGAGTTATAGGTTCATTGCGGATTGCAGACAACTGAAATGTTAAATAGTTTGTGAATAAAATCATCTTGAAGGAAACAAATATACCAGATCTTACAATTCAAACTAGGTTAAACATTATCCATGTAGCCCGAGCGCTACGGTAGTGTATGTCTAGTTTCCAGTATCTATATCAATTAGCTGGCATCCATGTTAGGTCCTCTTAAAGCCGGGTGAGTACATGACGTAAAATGCATTACTTGGATCATGAATTGCAGCTCTTATTGTCTGTGATTTACGTTGATACCGGGGGCTCGATTGTTTAGTTAGCTCAAACCACAGCAATATGTCAGTTGGTATGGCTGTTGTGCAATTGATAACTGTCGTCCCCAAATAAAGCGCCATCTTAGGTTGTGCAATGTTTGGAGGGGGAGCAGTTATTCACGGTACGGTAGGCATCTTCCCAATCATTCTCGTCCTAATATTGATCACGATTGCTGATGTATCTATCTAATAGCTATTTTAGTTAATAACTGCACCAACCGTAGTTGCTTCAAGCAAGTTATTTTCTACTTTTCGCTGCAGCCGGCAGAATCGTTAGTCGACCAAGGCATTCACAGAAATAACTATATCAAAGATTACAATTTCTTATTAACCGATGGTTATTAACCCATACTGCTTCAGAACTAAACTGATGCTCACTTTCTATACGTATTATAATCCATCCTTTCCATCAAAGATAGCACAGCTAGCTCCCTACAGCCATACTATATCTACATAAATGTGTACCACATTGCACATAGTATATATTTACGCGTCCATATTGTCAATCTTATGAGGTAATTGTGGTCAGTATTCACATAAGCATATAAATCACGTGTCATCGCCGGGGAAAGCATACTCTTCAGGCTGTCTATAATGGAGTGTTTGTTAAGCCTGTTTGTCATCAAGGTGCTAGATGGAGATATAAAAATGTAAATTTATATGGACCATCTTACACTCAAACTACGCATATTTTGCATCTGGCCTCACTGTTTTACACAGTAGCATCTATTGTTTATAATGCTAGGACGGTATTATGAATGTTAGTTAGGTATACCTTCTGCTAATACCTCTGACATGTCTTCTATAAATAGACACTGCCCTCGCTGCCTGTTTAGATATAAAGGCTTTTTGATTCATAATCAAAGACCGATGAATAAAAATATCAACATAATTATTCCAGCATTGATTGTCATTAGCCCCGAAAACCATTTCCCGAATATCATTTCACTAATGTAGTTATGTATAGTGGTTATTCGAAATTTATATGTGGCGACGCTGTTATTGCACGAGCTACACGAGTATACCTATTTTTACTATTGGCATACATGGGAAATGGACTGTCGAAACATTCCCTAGGATGGGACAACCAAAATGGCGTGTTCCTCGCTATTGTATTAATTCAAGTCGCCCCAATAGGGCCGTATCATTATTGGATTGTCTCTGTTCATGTTGTTTTACTGAGACCTAGCTTGTTGCAAGTGATCATATCCAAACAAACATACCCAGGAATTAATTGCAAGTGTCGCCCGCGATTGTCTAATGGTGACATTCAATATAAATAGCTTGATTTGACCGCAGGGAATGCGCGTTGCTCCTACTTCGATCAAATCACTAAGGTCTTGGGACAAAGATCAGAGCGATTGGGATGATTTGACATCACCAGATGGATCAATATCGGCGTTTTAAGTGGGTTAAGACGCCATTTGAGACTAGATAGCAGGGGTTCTCAAAAGTGATAGTGATTGTGATTGCGAAACGGTAACGATGACAAAGTAATGAAGAAAATGTTTCTGGTAGCCACGGGGAACTTACCAAAATCCAACTGGAGTTGATGTGTTCACTGAAACATTGCGCTTACTCTGTGTTGTGTTAACTATTACATACTGATACTTTGTGCTCACAGCACTCTTAAAGTTACCGGAATATGGTCCTAACAGCTCAACAACTAATGCCATGACAATGTGCCCTCAATGTCACTACGGCTGTAACCATGATAAATGATGCTGACAAAAGCAGTTTGCTTAGCATGACATTCAACTTACCATGATATCATGCAGGCAAAAGAATTGTGCTAACCATGACAATCTGCTCGTCCTGATATCGTACTGACAATATCAGCTTCATTACCATGAATTTATTTTATTTTGTATCTAACGTACTCGAAAAGGGCTGCTTTTTGATACGTGGTCATCTTTTAGACAAGTTTACAACAAGAGTCTTCTTGCACCAGCATTGGGCTAGCACCGACATTGAGCTTCCTACGATGCCTTACATTCCATGATACTGCCTAGGCCCTCAATGAACCTTGATGATAGTGGCAATGTGTATTCTATAATGCCGCGCTAACGTGGAAACTTGCTTGGGCTCTACAGAGTTGGCACTATGTGAATACATATTATAAATCAACTCATACTTCTAATAACCTGTATCATATACCGCAAGACATGCATACGGTCAGAATGGCATGCTAGAATGGGAAACTGCATGACCGAGCTTGGTACCACAGATGTTTGCTGCAACATGTGGGTGGGTGGTGCTCGTGATCCTAGATCCTGGAATCACAATTGAGGTGATTGTATTTGTTGGTATTCATCTTGCCGAGCCGATTTAGTGTGTCGTGTGTTGTAGAAGCAAACGTTTAGTATATGTCTAATTTCAGCCATGTATGCTGTATTTAAGCTTATTTCAATCTGCCAACAACAACATACTTCATATCAAATTGAATAATGCACTTAGATTGCATCTAACACACTGCTTGTGAATATTCATTTATTCTAGTATGACGTTTTATTCCATATCATATATCATAATATTTATTAGAAGCAGCGACAATAACAAGAAAACCGCTGTGCAAGTCAGCATGTTTCTTTTATGTTGTTCATTACATCTACAACAGTGCAATCTAAATTTATGTGTCTACCTACTGATCCCTTTGTATACTGCAAAGGATAGATATATATATATATATATATATATATATATATATATATATATATATATATATATATATATATATATATATATATATATATATATATATATATATATATATATATATATATATAGATGTTATATATATGTATATATATATATATATATATATATATATATATATATATATATATATATATATGAAAATACTATATATATATATATGTTATATATATATATATATATATATATATATATATATTATATATATATATATATATATATATATATATATATATAACATTAACAAGAAAACCACTGTGCAAGTCAGCATGCTGTCTCTTTTATGTGAAATGAGGTTGTTCATTACATCTACAACAGTGCAATCTAAATTTATGTCTACCTACTGATCTCCTTTGTATAACGCAAGCGATATATATATATATATATATATATATATATATATATATATATATATATAAATATATATATATATATATGTAATATATATATATATAATATATATATATATATATATATATATGATATATATATATATATATATATATATATATATATATATATATACTATCCAACATATATATATATATATATATATATATATATATATATATATCCAACATATATATATATATATATATATATATATATATATATATATATATATATATATATATATATATATATATATATATATATATATATATATATATATATATATATATATATATATATATATATATACTGTCCAACAGTTTGGTACAGATAAATTTCGTACCTAAATCACAGCGCACAAGATGTTTGAGTTGATATTGTTGTGGTACTTGAACATGGCGCATTGCCTACTCCATTTATGAATATAATATTGGAAGTAGTATTCAGATGGTGATAGGAGTGCAGCAAATGTAGAAAATATTCATTTTTTCATTATGAATTGGTTTACAGACAAATTTTTTTCTTTGGCTAAGTATCAAGCCCGTGAAGAGCGTCAACATGGTGCTTCAACATTATGTGGTTATACTTGGCCCTGGCTATGCGCGACCGACGCCAGTCAATGCAGCTTAGCGCTGGTCGGGACTCTTAATGTGTCTGTCTACAAAGTCCTAGCACCATGAACAACAAACGTGAAGGACAGTTTTGAATGATTATGATGACGATGACGTCTAAATGATGAGGCCGATTATGATACTGATGGTGCGGATGATGATGGAGAAAATGAAGGAGTAAACAAAAACCACGAATAGCATTCTTGGCGCCATTTAATGCGTCAATGACATTGTGATAGTAAAGAGCAATACTACTCAAAGGCAACTCTGACAATATTGTTGGCATTATCACTGTAACTGCAGCATTCTAATCAAGTCTGCTAGCTTTGAATATAATGTCAAGCTGCGGATTATGCAATGGGTCCCACTTTCCTTATTCAGCGCCTCATCATTCAAAGATGGACATCACTGTGGCAGCGAATTGAACTTGGTCTAGTGCTGTCATGGATTACAATTTTGCAAGAAAACAAATATTGATGATGAAGCCCCTTTAAGATGTATGTATTAGTCATTCTACAATGAGCAAAAAAAAACCTCGACTAATGAATGTCATGTAAATGTGGTTGTCATGCGGTGATACATTAGACGTGATCAGCTTGTGGAAGTGCTTTAAAACCCGCATGTGGTTTATTTCTGCTGTACCAACGACTCAGCCACAACTAGTAGCAAAGCAATTATCTCACATGAAAGAGCAAGCATCTTTGGATGCGTGAGGGAATATGAGTTGCTGTCGATTTCCGTTCCCTTCTACCACTAAACAGAATGGAAGTAGCCTGTTGATATAAGCTTCCATTCTTTGGTAGGCTGGAAGGGTCGATACTCGTATTGTTCAATAAGCGTCTACAAATTCGGATAAAGGAAGTGTATTTATCTTTCTCAGCAGTAGTCCAAATATATAAGGACCATAGGAAATCGGTCTCTTCGATAGCGTGAATGTATAATATTCAACAGTGCCAACACTACAACATAGTACTGCATCATCATTACCTAATGAAGAACACTATTGGTATAACGGCCTATGAGTAGATCGAACGTTGTGGTAGAGGTCCTATCGCATCTAATTATGCTTTGTAATGAACCCATGTGCGCTACAATCCAGCATGCAGCAAACGATCGATGTACCCCTGTCGCCTTTTGCTGTATATTATATGGAATATGTCAACATTAGCGTCTGTATGCACAATGTTAGCTGTTTGTTTATCTGGCCTATTACATAAACACTGCATGCACAGCAACGCAATACAATAACCGGTAATGACTAGGGAATGTTGGTGTGGGAATAAGCCAAATTTATATTTTGGATGAGATGTTTTGGTTGTCTGCTTCCATCTGACATCGCTGAAACCCATTTAGTTAATAAATGAAACATGTTATTATTACTGACAATTAAATATGCGTGTGGCATATATTTTGCCAGCTTCAATTATGTATGCTTGGAAATGTTTAAATATGAAGTACTAACCTTTTGAAAGTCGATCATCGAGTGCTGAATGTTCAAATGACACAAATATTCTATCAAGCATCAGGAAGACTATAGTAATGCATTTTACTTAGTTGACTGAACACTACAGGCCGTTTGACCCAACTTTGGTGTCACGTTTGAGTAAGAGGGTTGCGCCTTATTTTCAGCTGAACTCAGCAACAGCTGCTGACTTACAGTACCTGCCAGTGCCCAGGTCAAACCCGGTTCTTTTTGGTTTGACGGTGGGTAGCTTCGAGCATGCAACCGAAAGAAAGCTTGTGATAATGCGATAACGTTAATATCGCCTAGCCGAGAAGAGCAACTTCACCTTTGTTTTTATATGAAAAGGGGTTCGACCTTGCAGTCAACAAATGGGATTGATTGCACTGGAAACAGGGTGATATAGTCAATGAAAATCAATTGTTACTTCGGGTAGTTCCACTATACTATATTACCCTGTGTTACACATACTACATTTATTTATCATTGATGCAGCATGGGTGTATGATATGTCTGTTAGTCGCACTCTTGCCGACTTCAGGACTGATGCAGCAAAAGATGAACCATAATAACCACTCCATAACGCGAATCCAATGTAAACATTTAAAGGACCTAATATTAACTTTCATATTCATCTCTCATAACAAAGTTTGCGTTCAAGCCAGGAATATTATCTGCTTACAAAGTGTACAATACAATGCGAGCTACTAACTTGTCGCTGCGGTATGGGTGATACACCGGGATGGGCGGTACTCACGGGGGGTGTAACCAATTGGTGATGATGCCGTGGTGCGTTGTATATGAAGGGTTTTACGCGCCACATCATTCCATACAAATATTGGGCGGGGCGGGGGGTGTTTCCTGCGACCATGAGTCGCAACATTTTCTCTAGCATGATTGTTAAGTAAAAACCCCCATCAGTTAAATGCACATAATCTTCCAGAAGTAAAACTTTATAATGCAACCATGATACTGTTTGTTAACCTCTTATTATGGAAATAACCTGTGTATATTAACCTTCCCGATCAACCCAGCAGAATACTAGCCGTAGCAGGATTAAATGCCAACGCTAATAGTATTTAATGCTTTTACTAACAAACCTCTTTTTCTTCATTTTCTTACTGCAACAATTGAATGCGATATGGTTTTGTTAATGTTCAGAACGATGATCCATGCTGTTAGAAGGTATCACATTGACAACGGTAATGAAACGTAACTGCACCATGCCATCTCAATATCGTCAGAAACACAGGTTTCTGAATTGCGCCCCAGTGCGATGCATAATAAGGCACCTATAACCACCATTTTCCATCACGATGATCATAAAGCTATCTGGGGCTCTCCATTGTGCTACATGCTAGCGACCAAAAAAAAACGTCTACCATAGGTCACCTGTTTCAATTATGACGCCTTTTAGGTTTGTCAATAATGTCGTCTGAGACGCTGCGCATTTTGATGGTGTTGCTGCAGAAGGAGAATCATAGCCAGTCTGGTATGATCGACAGCTTAGGTCTTGAAATACTTCCCGTAAAGTTGGATGTGCACAAATACTCAGAGATTGCATTAAATCCAGACACTAACTGCACATTGTCCCTCTTCGTCTTAACATCATCATGATAGCACACGTGACCGACATTGTCATATGGCATTAAATGATATCTAGCACAGTATGTAGCACAATATGATCAGATTTAACATGGCCTGTATGTTATTTGTTTGAACACAGTTGCTTTGTATATGAGTAGTAATTATCTAACCAAACAAAATCACATACCAAGTGTGCTAGTGGTTGCTTATCATATAACGACTTTGTTTGCATTGCCAAGAAATTCTTTAGTTTGAGTGAGTGATTGGGTGAGTGAGTGATTAAATAAGCGAGTAAGAGAATGAGTGAGTGAGTGAGTGAGTGAGTGAGTGAGTGAGTGAGTGAGTGAGTGAGTGAGTGAGTGAGTGAGTGAGTGAGTGTGAGTGAGTGAGTGAGTGAGTGAGTGAGTGAGTGAGTGAGTGAGTGAGTGAGTGAGTGAGTGAGTGAGTGAGTGAGTGAGTGAGTGAGTGAGTGAGTGAGTGAGTGAGTGAGTGAGTGAGTGAGTGAGTGAGTGAGTGTGAGTGAGTGAGTGAGTGAGTGAGTGAGTGAGTGAGTGAGTGAGTGAGTGAGTGAGTGAGTGAGTGAGTGAGTGAGTATAAGGTTTTACGGCGCCCCAACGCTGATGTGGTATATGGCGCCTCGAAATTATAAATTTATAAATTTCACCTGATTAAGCAGCCGCCTTCTAGGATAAATGGGAAAAAAATTATCCTAGGGAAAGTCACCACCATCAGATTTACTTGACCAGGCCATCCCAGCCTATCGACTGGGGGATATCTTGGCCAGAGTAGTGTGTTGCAGACATGGTACTCTAAAGGACAACTCCACTCAACCACTTAGATCCCATTGTACAATGACACGAGTCGCAACCCACGGCCAACATGTTGCCCCCAGTTAGTCCCTTCACGACATATAGGAGGATAAATTGTTTCTTTTCTACCTCCGCAACCACAGGGGTCCTTTAGTTTGATCAATTCGGTATGTGTAATACATCCTGAAAGAAAGACAAATAAGCTTTGACGTGATGTGAAATCGTACATGCTAAACTGACACAGTCGTTATTTCACGTCCAATGCACAACTGTTACATATGTTATGTTTTCGAGGGACAACCTTAGTTAGCCCGAGTTCCTAACGCAAAGAGTTAGTTCAAGTACAGTTTTTTAACAGCTGGACGCAAACATTTCCCTCCTGCAAGTATAACCAGAAGAAGAAAGCAATATCATTATCAGTACTCATATCACTGAATGTTAAGTACAATGCACGCCGTTTACAGATAGGGGAATGTGATCTCGAAATGAAATGATTTGTGTAGGTTTCGAAGCATAAATTCTTCATCAGAGCATGGCGTTGACTGCCAACATGAATCGCTTCTGGGGCGGTTAAAATGTCTAGCGTTAATAGCGTTGAGAAATTGTGGCATGGAGATATACTAACGCCATTAACGCAGATTAAAAGCACCAAGGTGCAAGTGCACTCATATCTCGAGCGCACGCAAGTCAATTGTCACCATGGACCAATGACAACGCATTACTTCAGTCTATGTTTATTCTTGATTTTTCAGCCTGCTGTCCGCGCAATCCCTAATGCAAGTAATAGCTTAATCGTTGGTGGAATTAAACCACAAGAAATATGTCCGAACACGACACCATCTACCAGCCAATCGTATCCATCATTCAAATCTGTGTAGAGGACTAGTTGGAGGATGGCGAGTCGTCTCTGACTCTCGTCACAATAGGCCGCGACACTTCCTCTCCTACTACGTCTCCATTGTTTACCACTCACTATTGTCATGTCCGCTGTGTAGATATCGTCAGCAGCCGTACCTATTGCCGTGGCGAGTTGCATACACAGTTGTCGTTTGCGGAGTTTACAGAGGGTCAGCTTGCTTATCTTATGGTAGGATGTTTTCGCAAGCAGACGAATAGCCCTGCAGTGGCTTTTGACGTTCGTTTAATTCTTTCTAGTTGCTATCATATGAACGCAGCTGCTCCCACGCGAGTGATATACCAGCCTCGGTAAACACGCACATTTTACTTGGTCTGCCAACGGCCTTCATGATACATCTTATCTCCATATCGGCCAGCCTTACCTTCATGGAATGCAATATATCCTCGAGCCGCGTTGACGGCCTGCAATCGCCATTCCACATTGTACCCATCTTGCATAATTTAATCAGGTTCATGCTAGGCCGATAGTTTAATTAGTGCAATTAAACTCTTTTGTTAGTAGTTATAATTGATCAATTGAATCACAGCCAAATTCATCAATAATGCATTGAATGTTGTCATCAAATGAGTTTACTTTATGTGGAAATGGTATAAATAGTACTTCGATCTCAATCCTAGCAACGATATCGACGTAATGTGTGACACTCTGACATCTGCTGTTTTTTGTTATAATTTGTATCGAACCCTTTCGTTATCAAGAGATTCCAGCCTGACATTGTCTTTGATTGTGTTATGATATTTGATAGACTAAGACGCCTTTACTGCATATTTCGTCATTTGCGGTATAGTTCATAACATTTCATAAACTAGGGCGCCTATATTGCATAAGTTGTCAGTACACCGATGGACTGTTTTAATTGCATTATCATTCTGCATAATGCCTCATTAATGCTTTTCATGATGTAACATGGTGTTTTAAGTATAGACACATACCATCATAATGTGTCCCATCAGAGGAAACACTAGAGAAATTAAAACATATTAAGGCCTGTCGCATATTATCACTGGGCGTTGCATTGCAACTGAATTGTGTCTAGTTTATTCATTCAATTGTGTTTTACTCTCATTTTAGTAATACTAATAAAATTACGTTGCACCTGCAATTTGCGGGGTTGTATGCCCTTCACATTGTCATATCCTTTTTGACCAGTTGCAAATATGACCTAGGTTATAGTCCTCACAGTACGCCAAATGTTTGAGACGATTTCGTGGCACTGGCCGGATGCCCCACGACGACTACAGTGGCTGCAATGATACTTCATTCATAAAGATCACATTGAATGTAATACTGATGTAATAATTAGAGTGTTTAACCAGTTGAAAGGGCAGTGGTCATGTGTTCATTACGATTAGATTTATTCCCCCGTTAAGAGTATGTGACTAAGTAGCACTCCGCTAACGATTCATTCGATGATCGTTTTGATTATCTAGGCAATCAGTGCTATACAGCCTGCATAGCATGAGCATGAATCTCAACATAAAGAGTTGCGATATCAATCAATCGCGTAAATACAAACACATCAATAGACCTTAAACATTATTCTCTATTAAATTACAGCATCTTAGATGTTGTTGTTGAGCTGGTCACATGGTGAAATGCGTGAAATGCGTGATTATTGTCCAGATGGATAGCGCAGAACTAAAATGAATTTGATGAATTAGTTGATTGGGGTGCAACATTGTTATTCTCCGCCGCTTTGGCAATTAGTGGCTGGTACAGGTTTTGTCGCAGTATTTTTAGTATGGATAAATTCTCCATGGCGAGGCGTGTCTTATAATTGTTTTTGTCTGTGTTGCACAAATAAACGAGGCGCCAATGGAGCCTGACAGCATTCAAACGGGTTATGTGGTTATTGTTGCCCATCTACAAAATTAATGATCTCCGCAGGTTAATTTAGTAAGCAAGCTCGCTTTATCATGCAATTGCCGACGCAAGCACCATAAACGTAGGGTTTTGTGGTACAGCCTATGCATAATATATAACTGGCATCGCGGTGTATGCTGCCTTTGGCAGCGTTCAATGCGCTACGATCCATCAGTTAGCCTGACCCTATTCCTCCAGATGATGGTCCCTATTGATCTCTCTAATGTATTCGTTCAGTGGCACTGACCATAACAAAAGAAGTGAGGCCCATTGACATGATGAAGATGATAATAAAGAAATGTCAAATATCATTATAAGGGCGATCTAAAGCCGTGCAGGTTGGTGAATTCACCGCAGCGCCTGTGTAGTATCATAACACTTTGCTGTACAACGACAGCTATGGCGATGGTCTCGTGCCTGTTATGTTGTTATTACTATCTTGGCAACATGCTTAATCAAACAGCTATGTTGCCATTTCAAGATCAGTTGCTTCTCAGGAGGCGCCTCGCACATTCTCAGGTTCTCTCTCTCTTTTGAATACAATTTTTACAGGTGTACTGTCGTGATAAGTTCCTAGATTTCACGTCATTTTTCAAATTATCAGGAAAGTTTGCTACTGCATTGTCGCTAGTCAAGAGCATTCATCGAGTTTGCTTGTGATTCGTGGAAGTGAAAATCTCTGGCTGCAACGAGTGTCATTTGCAGTTTACCTCTATCAGTAATGTCGATTGTTGTAGCCTCTGAGGAGATAAGATTGCAACTGTCATTTCCCTTATTGCACTATACTAGATACTTTTACTAGAAAGTGAGGCATTACGCTATGCTACTTACCCGGTCAAAACGATTCCATTTATACCTGCGAGGACTGTTCAAATATGAACATCAAGAGTCAACATGCATAAATTATGACTTGTGTCACACACAAACATTGTCTAAGCTGTGGGGTAGCTGATAAGCCAAATACAAACGAGACCCTAGGAGTAAAAATACGCATAGAATTTATTCTACCGGTCGCGTAAATAGCTCCTGTAACCTGTGACGTGGGTTGTATATTTGCATTCAATTAATCGCCCCTAAGACTGTATTTAACTGATATTGAATGAAATTATTGCTGGCAGTAAAATTACCAACCAAGCTAGTACACACGAGTACACGCCTCTTGCTAGTTGAAGTTAAATAGAATTTCTGACCGCTGAATGTAATTGTTGGAGCGTTAAATTGGCCCAGATTGTTGAGCAAAGAGGGTTAGTTCTGTCTCGGCATCATTTGTAATCAGTCAATCAAATCCGTAAGCTTTGAGCGCTCAATTAACACATCATTTATTCAATTCAATAGGCATCTGCTGCAACTAACAGTGATACTCGATGGGTCGAGAACTGACAGCCCATCAGCCGTTTGGTTCTGTTCGATCCATTTATTTGTTTGCGGTTAATATTCTTACTGCGTTACGTACTGTATATGCTTAGCTGCCAAGAAACTGTGAGGTATCTTTCGATTTTGTTCTGTATAGCCATTCTTTATAGAACTATAGAATGATTTATTTCAATGCTCCTCCAAGCTTTTCCACTATTCATGCAAGCATTAATAACAGATTAACCTTGGGGACATAAGGCGTCAATGACGCTGAACGCTTAGTATAACTTTGTTCATAAGGACATTTGCGATGACTCGAAAAACGTTATGATGTGAAAATGATAAGTGCTGCTGACCAATCAAAGTGTTTATAGCTACGCTAAGAGTGTACACATCGAGTGGATCTATGGTGATTGCTTTTCTAATTATAATACGCTGTAATCGTTAGATGGCGCTACCGTGAAATAAACAAAAGCACATGGGAATATGGAGCTGTGAGCAGGTAAAAATGTTAGTAGTATCCAGTGACTTTTACTGCGTAGCATGTTCATTCCATGACGTAACTGCTACTTTTTGAACAGAGACTCCATATACTGTGCATGGCGTAGGTGTTTCTTAACCACAACCTTCCTCACTCCCTTTGCCTTTTTAATCTCGCCCTTATCAGACATCAGGATCGAGTACATCTTAGGGCGCAGGCCAACATACTCATTGATGTGCACACCAGTCAGCTGTGCGGGTCTCCACAAGCAGCGAGTCCGTGTCTGTGAAAAGCAAGTCAAGGTCGCTACCATTTATTGACTTTATTGTGTTATAATAGAAGTCGTACATCAGGTGCTTGGAGAGGTCGAGTACGGATACACCAGGCGGTTTAGCACTAGGCGGGTCTTGTGTCATCATCGAATACTTGATGTCGAGCAAAGGCGGGACTGGCCACAAGCCTGCATATTTTTTCCTCTTTTGCCGAGCGCACACTCTTAACGTCGACTCGCCTTCGGAGATTCACCATTGTATTACCAAACACAGAGTTGTTCATCAGCTTGTACAGGTCCTTCTCAAAGTCGCTGGTGGCTTAAGCAGCGCGTCCGTCCATGAAAAACTGGGGCTGGTGCAGTAATTAGCTGGATCAAACCATTACTGTTTAAGGCAAGTTTTGCGGAATATGTCAAATACATCAGCTTATAGTAGAACATCTGTACGAAGATATAAATCATGATAGTCACCCGTAATCTTCATTGGATATACCTTGCTCGGAAAGCTATAGAATTCTTTGATTGGAAGAAAGCTGAACATTAAACGTATTCCAGCCATTCATAAACTCATAGGGATACGCTCTTACTTTGCGTCACTGTAAAGGCGTCTGGTTTGTTTGCTGACGCTAATATATCAAGTGAGGCAAGAAGGTGCACTGTCAATGAAGCATCACTGTCCTATCGATAAGGATATATACTGTTCCATACTTTTGGGAATACAGTGGATTTTACTATCTACCTTACTTATAGCCTGCATTAATAGGTGAAATCGCTCGTGTTCCTCAATCTTCGGTGTGTTGCTCGTGGTAGGACCAGGTGCAGGGCCCGGAGTTTCACAGTGTAAGCCTCAAAGTTGGCGTAGATGACATACAGGGATGACAGCTGCTTCTGCCAGTTCTGAAAGGATAATATATATTTTTCCTTCCTCAGGCATGTCAACTCGCACAGAACCTGCCCTATCCCCATGCACTAAGGCTTGTGCTCATAGAACATTTTTTTCAGTCCTATAACAATGCAGGCTTCGCTTATAGAAGAAAATGTGGTGTTTGTGTTTACTCTGATCATACAGAAAGCGGTTCGGTTCTTTGATTAGTGTATAATGAAACTTACCATTTTTCTCAATAAGTGTGAGGTTGTTAACTGATATGGTGTGTGGTGACAGCTCCCTTGTTCCACCCAAAGACGTGTAAGGCTTTATTTGGTACATGCTTTTCTACCTACTCAATATGCGATATTGGTGTTTGATTAAGTTCTACGCTTTTATCCTTAAGTAGGGTTAATGACCACTGAACGTTATATTTAGCTGGTCTTTGAGGGTAGAGCAACATAACACCATAAAAGCAGTAGACATCTGTGTTTTTTTAGATTTATGATTGCCATCTTAACTGCTAAATCACTTGGTAGTTGCAGGTAGGAACCCACTTTTTAATGATTTATAATTAGCAATATGAATCCACAGAAGTGTGACTGTCTCAAACTCCCAGCCAGAATCTATATTGGTCTACTTCTCCAACCTCTCGTAATTATTAACAACACCATCACATTGTTAATATCTTCTGAAGAGAGAAGTACCTCCTGATTGTTACGCAATACAGGCTCAACATACTCAGTGCCGCCATCATTGGTGTGCTTCATGAGTCTCTTCTGCACGGCAAATTGAGACTTTACTCCGCTCAGCTCTTTAAGCTCATCAGTCAAAACTTTACTCATCTGCCGACGAAAGCCTCTTAAGAACATCATAACGTCCATACCAAGGGGGCGAGACTCAAGGACGTTCATCACCCATTCACGCAAATAGTTTTTAACAGCCCACTTAGTCTTCTTGAATTTAAGAGAGGGAGTGGGAGTCGGGGGCACCAATGGTTTCTCTCGTGGCGTAGGGAAAGGGGGCACCAATGGTTTTACTCGTGGCGTCGGGAAAGGGGGTACCAATGGTTTTACTCGTGGCGTAGGGAAAGGGGATACCAATGGTTTTACTCGTGGCGTAGGGAAAGGGGATACCAATGGTTTTACTCGTGGCGTAGGGAAAGGGGATACCAATGGTTTTACTCGTGGCGTCGGGAAAGGGGGTACCAATGGTTTTACTCGTGGCGTAGGGAAAGGGGGTAAATGGTTTTACTTGTGGTGCAGGAGTTTGGGGCAACAATGCTTTTACTCATGGTACAAAAGTTGGAGGCACTATTGCCTCGACTGGTTTTACTTGTGGCGCCGGCATAGATCTTACCTCTGCATCTGTAAGTATAGGTGTGTATCTTATTGTGCATGCTGTCAAATTCATTACGTTGAGGCCTAATCTCTGCAGCCATAAGTATATCAAATATCCTATTATTCTTGCGGTTCACTTTATTACGCTCTTTGAGTGCTTGATTTGCAGCCTTTGCGCATAGGTAGGCTGGTTTAAAACCGCAAACTACAACATAATCGTTCTGGGCTTTACGTGCTCGCGTATAGTGAGCCATGTTATATATATAGAGATTCATATCTCTAAATGAATTTTTTTACCAGTGAAAAAGAAACTGATCACAAAGGTTCTATCGTTAGACCACAGACTTTTACCTTGCTGTCAACTGCATCGGGAGCAGTATTCTTAGGAGCTAGACAGTGAGTAGACTTTGACCGTGTTGACAGTGGGAAACCCAAGATGACAGGATGGGCACAGTGTAAGCTCTATATTTTGACAGTGGGAAATCCCAGTTCTATTTTTAGGCTCAACATGCTTAGTGTTGCTGACTGGTGAGTCAGGGTCACGGGTTGCAGGCTGTTGCGTAGCTCCCTTTTTCTTTTGGTAAGCAAGCCTGTGGCTGACTTTAGAGAACCCACCATCCATGCCCAATCCTAGGTTATTTTTTATACCCTCCTGACAAAACATGTTTTAGCTAATATTTGTGTAAGTTACAAGGGCCTGCTACAAGGGTCTTTTATTCTGACCAATATATATAATATATAGAAATCTAACGTCTTATTCGAATACCATCTGGTGGCAACTGGGTATCGGATAGCACCACAAGTAGCTCTTGCTTTACATAGCCATGGCGTGATTCATCTAACAAATAGTATAGAACAGGTTCACCAGGTTTATTGACAGAGCGTCCAAGCCGATGGACCACACAGGGTCAGTGGCGCGACTACGATGGTCCTGCTCCAGCTCACTAGGCTGGTCGAGGTAGCCAACACCAACACCGCAGGAAAGCTTTTGCTTGTTGAGCCCTACCAAGCGCACTGATACGACGGAAGAGGATTTCTGTGCAACTTGTTTTGCCTGTACCGCCAAGCTGGTCACCCTGTACCTGTCAAGCTGGTCACCTCATTGTTTATGGTAGAGACAACAGCCTGCAGTCAGGAAACCCACTCAGTCAATCGTTTTCCAGATCGAAGCTTTAAACCCACGGCATTCTGGTGTCCAAAGAACGGCTCAGCAAGTGTGCAATTAAAGTGTTCCACAATAGCCTATTCTCGATGAACATTCACACAGCCACGCCTGTTCGAGACTCCATGTTTTGCTAGGAAGCTGATTTACATCTCACATGAACTCCCGTCTGGGGTCGATCAGAAGTAGTTTTTGCCAAAGCAGTTCTTCAAGCTTGTATATCCTTTCGAGTGCGCCTGCTATCGCTTTAGCCTCTTTTGTAGTCAATGGCTCTGCCGCTTTGTAGCGTGAGGCCACGTCCACTACTGTGAGGGATTACTTGTAAGTCCGACGTTTCACACTGTCATGGGAAATAATGAATGTGATTGGCTGGGTGAGCCTCATTACGCTCAGATACATCAAATTGTGGTCTGGGAGCGTGTTTTGGCAGGTAGATTTGCCATATAGCTTGCTTTGTCAGCCACCCCCTGGCAACCTCAGAAACCCCCACGGCTTTTGCAAGCTTTCGATAGCTGTAATGCTTTTGCAATAGCCCTTTGGACTATAGTAGATGGTTTGCATGCGACGAGCTGTTTGATCCATTTTTATACATCCAAATGAGTCTCCAAATGCTCTGCCTACTTAACCAGTCCAGTTGCAGGCATATCCAGGTTAATGAACATTGCCTCACATCCTTTGTGACCATCAGATGGCACGTAAAAGTCAACAATCATGAAAGTATGCTTCGTATATCACTGATATCTCTTGGTATAAGAGATAACAAAATCGTTCAGTTAGAAGACCCGATTTCACCGAAGGATGCTGCCAATAAAAAGTATCCTGATGCACAACACAAACTGAATCGCAGGGATCTGGGACAACACGTAAACTGACCCCAAAAAAAAGCAAGTGGCGCCCTTCGTTTGGTGATGAGGCCAGGGGTCAAACCTCACGAGACTCAAGCCGCGGATAACGCATGTTATTAAATGGTACAATCATTCGTATGGGATTGTCTTCTTTCGTGGGCGCTGATACTGGTGTTATAGCAGTCGTTCCTGTTATATATGGGACAAATCAATCAATGGAGATACACAAGCCTGCTGACCAACGATGCACAAAGAAGGACACAATATATATGGGCTACACTTCAACAAGGTGTCACTCTCTCCTTTTGACTCAAAGCGGAGGATAGCTGCGAACTGACTCAATACCTTGGCCTATGGTCATGTTAGTTTACCGCATACAAATATGTTGGGGGTCGGGCCCGACGCGCCTTTCTCTTGAGTGAAGCTCACCCTAAGTAAGCAGGGATAAAAATAATCCTGTATAAGCTTAAATTAAGGTAGATGAGGGGCGGTGCGCCAGAACCGAAACTCTCTATACTACTATGTCGTTTCGCAGAACCTTTTCACTGTCCAAATACAGGGCTAAAAATAACGATAATAGCAACAACAAATAAATGTCAACTTGATAAATTGGCCAGACAAACCTATAGAAAACAGTTCTCCTCTCATAGTGTTCACACCGTTTACTAGCTTCGATATTTAATGTCCCCGCAATAGGTGGTGTTATTAGATTGTCAACAATCGTCCAGCGTGAGGGAACTGGCCTGGGGAAGACCTTAACATTTGTTGGTTTGCCACGAACATGTGAAGATCGGTAGCATAGATTTTATAGATTCAATAAGCTGTGTGGGGATTATGAAATTGCATGAAACACACCGTCGTCAACAAGCAACGATACAATGAAATAAGCAAAAGTAAGTGGGACTGGTGATCCGACATCTTGGGATTGGCGTCTGTTAAAGACATGGAGTCATCTGATTTATCTATCCTTCCATGGCTCAGAATTCATCAAAAATTCAGAGCGGTTTTAAGGGACGCTATGACAAAGCAAAACATAGCGGCTCACATGTGGCTTCTTCACATTTTTATCCCAGGTTGAGGATTGAGTGACCCTGTTAGCGTAGATATAAACTCGTTTGTTATATTGCATGCTAATGCGTTCGAATAGATATCCTTAGTTTTCAGAACAATCCTAAAATCATTACACGTTATTTCAGAACAATTCAGACACCATCTGCAAAGGGAATGTAGAGTGCTGAATGTGCTAACTGGTTTTAATATGATCCGCATCGTTCAAAAGATCCCCTGACTCATTACAATGGGTCTCATGGCATTTGCAGCGTACTAATGTATAAGAAAAAGGCAACGTTAGAGAATGGCAGCATGTGCACCCTTGTTGCAGCAACATAATGCATTAACCGTCACCATTAAAATGGTTCTTACTGATTCTGTGTTACAGTGTAATGAAAACACTCATTCTACTAAATGCAAAACCTGTAATTACCAAGCCATACGCGCCCGTGTCTCAGCAATTTAATGCTATTGACGCGCTTCTTTTCAAGTGGGCCGTGTCCCACTTTTGACCCTTGTGTAAATATAATCTGTCAGGAATTTCTAGGGTAAAGACAATATGGTTGATTGTTTATAAATACTCAGACATGTTTTATCTCTACCATCAGGGAAAACTTAATTGACAGCAAGACTGGACGGCGTTGGTAATGATGTGTGTCTTGTGATAGCAAAAGGTGATTGACGCAAGGAAACATTGGGAGGATACGGTGCGTTTTTCCTGTAATCACTTGCCTTTCTGCCTAATATGCACAAGCTTTCCCGGACAGTAAGACACAGGTAAAGACACTTCCAGTATGCATATTTAATTTGGCCTTGATATACACTAATGGTTATTAACAATAAAAAAATGGTATACGCCATCCGTGTATGTTTGTTTGCTGTAGATTTCCTGCTTTGCTGTGTTATCTTCAATATCTTTTTACTACCATCTAGAAACAACTCTCACATGAAAACTTATAAACGCTGCTGGCTGCAATCAATTTGAATTGTATAGCTTTATTATAAGTCCAAGCCTCTATTCAATCGAACAAATTGTTACACTTGGCTCGTTATCTTAATGCTATTCCATGCAATCATTATTGGCGGAAGTAATAAGGCTTGGTCTAGTATAAAGTAGCCGAAGCCGATGTGCTTGTCAGTGCTGCATTCAATCCATATTGTTACTCATTGCAAAATATGCAAGACTGAAAGGCAGTACATCATTCTATTGCCCATCACGTTGTCGTATCATTCATCATAGTATTATAGGGTGTAAATAGAACGTAATGCAAACTTTGTCGTCATTCACTTAAAAATGTAAAGAACCGACAATAAGTTGATGTAGATAATAACATCGAGTTTTGCTCGTTCTCGGGAGAATGCAATCTAAGGGGACTAGACGCCTTGGTTATCTTCGTTAAGGCGGCAAAAGATGCAGACTTAAATGTCATATGACGGAAGAGAGCAGTTGACATTATCTCCGAGTGCAATTGCTATTCTTAAACAGGTTGGCAAGCGCGTTAGTGATTGTGTGCTGAATTAATGAGTGTGAGTGAGTGAGTGAAGTGAGTAGTGACATGATGATGAGTGATGAGTGAGTGATGAGTGATTGAGGGTTGAGTGAGTGAAGTGACTGAGTCGCGAGTGACAGTGAGTGATGTGAGTGAGTTACGTCAGAATGAGTGACAGGCATGGTCATCCTCACCCTCAAAGATACGACAGAACTACGGTAGGGATAATAGGGTCGTGTTTCCAATGTTCATGCATCAATAAAGAGCGAAATTGCTATTCTTCTCTGTCAACTCTTGGGAACATCTAAAGATTTCAGCCTTTGGATGGCGGCTGTTGTATCGTGCACAATTGCGTCGATGTAATACATGCGATGCATCGACAAATGTTGGCACATTGACATACCAGGAGTCTATAGGATAGCAACCCAACATAGGTTCAACAGGCGTATACAATGCCGTAAACATACCATTTACCCAATTTATCAATTGACTTCCTCAATACGAATGTATTGATAAAAGATTGTAATTGCGATGTAACTTTATTGACGTGACAAGTCAAATTACAATGCCACCTTGTTTTGATGACACTATAATTTGACAAAATAGAATGATACTGCAATTGCACGCTGTACAACACATCACAACTCCTGGCGGACATATATCCGTGGTCTTATGGTAATGTTGCTCAGCAAATGTCACGCTTTCCGACGACTGTGAGTGGAAGCAATCACATTATGCGAGAGTAGAGAGCACACAATTGTACCGACAGCGGTATTTTGGATCCTATGAACCACGTTGATATATTTTCAGAGGTTGAAATCAGCTCACTTGATCCAAGAGCCGGTCGGGTTCCTGAGTGCGCAAATTTAAAGGCCTGTATACAAGGTCAAAGCACCACGTCATTTCAAACGCTCGTTGATTTTGGCAGCTGATGGTAAGTGGCTTAGGTTTTTTGAAATCTTATAGGCAATAAAGCGTTACTGTCGTCCTGTTCATATTAATGGTTTAATTGATGGTTTGATTCCACCGCATTCGTGAAGTCATTGATGGCTGTCGTTTGAAGATACTTAAAAATACATTTTAATGTATTATGTAATATTTAAACACAGTGTACTTGCACTCATCCATTTTGTTCCAAATCTGTATGGGTCTAACATTTAAACATTGGAGCGGTTAGATAACAGATTCAACACGCAAAGTCTTCTCTAAAAAATGAAAAGAATGATATTTCAACTGAATAACTGATACACCACACTTGATGGGACATCACCCTGGATGGGACATCACACTTGATGGGACATCGCACTTGATGGGACATCACACTTGATGGGACATCACACTTGATGGGACATCACACTTGATGGGTTGTTATCCACGTTGTTGTTTACATATAAGACTTGCTAATGGAACCGTGTCAACATTTGTTTGTCATTGCAGTTACTGTTCTAATTGGTTGGTATCGTGTATCGACGTTACTGATATGCCCCAGCTAATTCCCGGAAAACATATTCTTCCGAACATGCTCTGTCATCTGTTGCTTTTCGCAATGGATCTTGTGTCTCTTACGGTGACATTCCACATTTTCTGTCATAAAACATACAGCAACATACTAATTGTGGTATGTATGACACCAAATTCAAGCTAAGGTGCCAATGAAACTAGATTCCCATACTTTGTAAAGTGGGTTGTTTGAAGAATCCTTTACAGACTCTCCATGTTTTGTGCTGCACTGCCACTTATTCAGTCTGGATCAAATATCAAATGCAATAATAGCTGATACTAAAATGACCATCACAGCTTATTTTCTTTGACTACACGCACCTAGGAATAAGTTGACGTCAAAGTGGAATTTGATTATTTATCTATTTTTGCAGCAGTATTCAATTACTTGAGCGTCAATATACGCCTAGATTATAAAGCAGAGAGTTTATTTATCTTGCATGCTTAAGATTCAAAGATTGTTGGACAATCAATTCTCAATAATATATCATGAATCAAATGATGGAAATCCTACAGCATTCAGCGTTCAATTGACATATCAACGAAAGTATTCAATTCACTTCGTATTTGCTCCTATGAAACATGCTGAATATTTCGTCAATCTGATGTTGTTGTTTCTGCCCCTTTCAATCCATTAGCCTACTGTCAGGAATTTTTCTTCTTCATGGATGCTTTTGACTCAGAATGCTATCAATAAGATATCACCATGTTGTACCTATCTACGTTTTGCATTCATTGCTTAGTCATTTAAGCCACGGGGGTACATTTCGACGCTTTAAGCTGAACTCGTTTGTAAAACACTCACAGATATCCACTTTTTGAATCATAGCTAACTCCAACGAAAATGATGCCGGACGCCAGTATATCTTGGTGTAGCAGAACAATTGGCACACTACCTGTCAAGACTATCGTGGTGACCAAACATGGAAATGCAGAGCGTTGCATGTGCAAAGTGGCGATCTGATCATGATCCGCACCGAGTTCAACAATTTAGGATACCTGTATGCATCGTGGTTTGCTCTGTAAATTCTAGGCGACATTTAGTTAGAAAGGTCGTTATTCACAGTCATAGAGTAATCTTCTTAACAAAGTTATAAATGGTCACAGGCTTTGGTTACACTGCGGGTTCCATTAAAGTTTTTGATGTGTGGTCAGTGAGATCGGTGATTCATTGACAAAAGACGCGTTGGCGGAAGCTGGAGAGGTCACCGGGGTCCAATATTCTGTTGTTGGATACATACATCAATCCGGTTCTTACATATATCGAAAAAGAAGAGCATACTAGCTTAAACGTGATATGGTAATGATAATGATGATCTTAAATGATGATTTATGCGGCCCAGGGAGGGATGCCGGCGATAAGCCAATATATATGATGATGATAATGTAGTTGCTTTTATCGTACTGAACAAAATTGATCAAACACTATATCAATGCAATGCCTTTGGAAATGACTATATATGGGGAATCATGGATCATTGGGACTGTTAGATTGAAGGGCAAAAGCTGACATTTACCATAGGTCTCGGCTCGTTAAGTGCCTTCTGGGTCAGTACTGGTCACTGGAGCAAAACCACAAGGAATCAATTACAATACACAGTCTTAGCTCTGCCGTAAGTAACAACAGGCGTGAGTGTTTGAGTGAGTGAGCGAGTACAAGAATAAGTGCGCGGGAGAGTTCGTGAGTGAGTGAGTGAGTGAGTGAATGAGTTAGCGAGTGAGTGAGTGGATGAGTGAGTTAGTGTGTGAGTGAGTGAGTGAGTGAGTGAGTGAGTGAGTGAGTGAGTGAGTGAGTGCGCGAACGATTGCGTTGTTTGAGTGAGTAGATGAGTGCGCGAGCGCGTTAGTTAGTGAATGAGTGAGTGAGTGAGTGAGTGAGTGAGTGAGTGAGTAGTGAGTGAGTGAGTGAGTGAGTGAGTGAGTGAGTGAGTGAGTGAGTGAGTGAGTGAGTGAGTGAGTGAGTGAGTGAGTGAGTGAGTGAGTGAGTGAGTGAGTGAGTGAGTGAGTGAGTGAGTGAGTGAGTGAGTGAGTGAGTGAGTGAGTGAGTGAGGGAATACGTCAGTCAGTCAGTGAGTCAGTCAGTAAGTGAGGTGATCAGTGTGTTAGTGTGTCAGTGAATCAGTAAGTCAGTGAATGAAAGGAGTTCGAATCACCCCAATGCCATTACTCATTGTAGAATACGAGGTCATGTGAGGAGATCAGGGCGTGATACGCTGAATAAGGTAAATGTCTTCTGGAGAACAACGAATAATTGACCCAAAAATAGCAGCATGGCTGTTGCAGATGATGAGTGACAGGACATGGTCATCCTCACCCTCAAAGATACGACAGAACTACGGTAGGGATAATAGGGTCGTGTTTCCAATGTTCATGCATCAATAAAGAGCGAAATTGCTATTCTTCTCTGTCAACTCTTGGGAACATCTAAAAATTTCAGCCTTTGGATGGCGGCTGTTGTATCGTGCACAATTGCGTCGATGTGATACATGCGATGCATCGACAAATGTTGGCACATTGACATACCAGGAGTCTATAGGATAGCAACCCAACATAGGTTCAACAGGCGTATACAATGCCGTAAACATACCATTTACCCAATTTATCAATTGACTTCCTCAATACGAATGTATTGATAAAAGATTGTAATTGCGATGTAACTTTATTGACGTGACATGTCAAATTACAATGCCACCTTGTTTTTATGACACAATAATTTGACAAAATAGAATGATACTGCAATTGCACGCTGTACAACACATCACAACTCCTGGCGGACATATATCCGTGGTCTTATGGTAATGTTGCTCAGCAAATGTCACGCTTTCCGACGACTGTGAGTGGAAGCAATCACATTATGCGAGAGTAGAGAGCACACAATGGTACCGACAGCGGTATTTTGGATCCTATGAACCACGTTGACATATTTTCAGAGGTTGAAATCAGCTCACTTGATCCAAGAGCCGGTCGGGTTCCTGAGTGCGCAAATTTAAAGGCCTGTATACAAGGTCAAAGCACCACGTCATTTCAAACGCTAGTTGATTTTGGCAGCTGATGGTAAGTGGCTTAGGTTTTTTGAAATCTTATAGGCAATAAAGCGTTACTGTCGTCCTGTTCATATTAATGGTTTAATTGATGGTTTGATTCCACCGCATTCGTGAAGTCATTGATGGCTGTCGTTTGAAGATACTTAAAAATACATTTTAATGTATTATGTAATATTTAAACACAGTGTACTTGCACTCATCCATTTTGTTCCAAATCTGTATGGGTCTAACATTTAAACATTGGAGCGGTTAGATAACAGATTCAACACGCAAAGTCTTCTCTAAAAAATGAAAAGAATGATATTTCAACTGAATAACTGATACACCACACTTGATGGGACATCACCCTTGATGGGACATCACACTTGATGGGACATCGCACTTGATGGGACATCGCACTTGATGGGACATCACACTTGATGGGACATCACACTTGATGGGACATCGCACTTGATGGGACATCACACTTGATGGGACATCACACTTGATGGGTTGTTATCCACGTTGTTGTTTACATATAAGACTTGCTAATGGAACCGTGTCAACATTTGTTTGTCATTGCAGTTACTGTTCTAATTGGTTGGTATCGTGTATCGCCATTACTGATATGCCCCAGCTAATTCCCGGAAAACATATTCTTCCGAACATGCTCTGTCATCTGTTGCTTTCGTCGACAATGGCCATCTTGTGTCTCTTACGGTGACATTCCACATTTTCTGTCAATAAAACATACAGCAACATACACTAATTGTGGTATGTATGACACCAAATTCAAGCTGCCAATGAAACTAGATTCCATACTTTGTAAAGTAGGTTGTTTGAAGAATCCTATGCAGCTATACAGACTCTCCATGTTTTGTGCTGCACTGCCACTTATTCAGTGTGGATCAAATATAGCTGATACTAAAATGACCATCACAGCTTGTTTTCTTTGACTACACACATCTAGGAATAAGTTGACGTCAAAGTAGAATTTGATTATTTATCTATTTTTGCAGCAGTATTCAATTACCTGAGCGTCAATATACGCCTAGATTGTAAAGCAGAGAGTTTATTTATCTTGCATGCTTAAGATTCAAAGATTGTTGGACAATCAATTCTCAATAATATATCATGAATCAATTGATGGAAATCCTACAGCATTCAGCGTTCAATTGACATATCAACGAAAGTATTCAATTCACTTCGTATTTGCTCCTATGAACAACCATGCTGAATATTTCGTCCACTAAAACCCCCGTTCGGCCGATGTTGTTGTTTCTGCCCCTTTCAATCCATTCACCTTCTGTCAGGAATGATACTTGCTTCTTCAGAAGGACTTTCATTTAACACTCAGAATGCTATCCAGCAAAGAAGAACTCACCATGTTGCGGTACCTATCTACGTTTGCTGCATTCATTGCTTAGTCATTTAAGTTACGGGGGTACATTTCGACGCTTTAAGCTGAACAGTAGTTCATAAAACACTCACAGATATTCAACTTTTTGAATCATAGCTAACTCCAACGAAAATGTTGCCGAACGCCAGTATATCTTGGTGTAGCAGAACAATTGGCACACTACCTGTCAAGACTGTCTTGGTGACCAAACATGGAAATGCAGAGCGTTGCATGTGCAAAGTGGCGTTATCATCTGATCATGATCCGCACCGAGTTCAACAATTATAGGAATACCTGTATGCATCGTCAAAAGGCGTCTGGTGTTACCTTTACCAATATAGACAAAGAACCATGGTAACCTGCACTATCAGTCCGTTAGTTAGTACAACGTCGTCATTAATGTGATGGTAGTAGTAATCTAAATGGGCTTAACAACAGTTATACAATGATAGACTGTTTTACATGGTCACAGATGACTTAGGTTACATAGCATGGTAAACGACCATCCATTGCTGCAAGAAGTTAATACCATGATGTGTGGTCAGTGAGATCGGTGTATTTCATTGACAAAGGACGCGTTGGCAGAAGCTGGACGGAGGTCACCGGAGTGTCCAATGTTCTGTTGTTAACACGAGGATACATACATCAATCCGGTTACTTACACATATCGAAAAAGAAGAGCATACTAGCTTAAACGTGATATGGTAACCTGTTCATAATGATGATCTTAAATCTCACACTTGTGTCATTTATGCGGCCCAGGGAGGGCCATGCCGGCGCCACTAAGCCAATATATATCTATAAGCAGTCTATAATGTAGTTGCTTTTGGCAAAACTTCACTGACACAAAACTCTGGGATAGCCGCGAAATATTCTACTATATCATTGATGCATCTTTGGCCTTTGAGAGCATGATGAAACTTTACTAAGTTAAAGCATAACCAGCTTACATTCGTTCGACATCCGTACAATCATAATGGCCATTCATTGTCTTCCTTACACAAAAGCTGAAATCTCAAAGCTATATGTGTAGCAGACGCGTTTGCTGGTCAGAACCACAATGCTTGATGGCTCGTGTGTTTCGATCGGTTGCCACTTCTAACCATTGTGCAAAACTATTAGGTCGAACATGTTTAGGTCAACAACAAAGTGGTTGATTATGTAACTTATGACACTTATCAATCTCTATCTTCAGGGGAAACTTTAAATGACCGCCAAACTGAAGGGCGTAGATAATGATGGGTGACTAGTGATTGCAGTAGCTGATTGATTCATGGAAGCGTCGTGGGGATGCTGCGCGTCGATAATCATATACCTTTCTGCCTTATATACAGAGGGTCTTCTGAATACATTTCTTGCTTGAAGGGCAATATTACGCCCTTTTTCTATTTGAAGCAACAAACACATACGGCCTTCGTTGTTGTGAGTCATAAGCATCGATAGGCTCTTCATTAAACAAATATTCCACAGTAAAGGAATTGTTACAAAATGTATCACAGATGAATAGGACATAGGACATTCAGTGTACAGCAAGTGTATAATACATCTTGGGAACAGCTTGCTCAATCATGCTTCCTGTACTTATAGATAACCGGCAGTCTTCAAACCGATATTTAAAATGTTCACACATCCACGGGCCTCACTTTAATAAGCTGTACAGTACATCCATGCTTCACACAGGTGGCTGCCAATAGATGGCCACATATAAAATCGTCGATGCTGCCGCCATTTCAGGTCGTTATGAAACGCAGAAATTATAAGAGACAGAGCTCGTCTCATGATCTCATGTCAAACTCGCCAGACACAGAAGTGGGGCATTCTACCAATGGAATAAAAAGGTGTCGATCCTTCATCCTCGCACAGCCTACAGAAACCAAGCATTCTGCAAAGCGCTATGCACTGTATTTCAAAGAGAACATTTGCTACTTTGTCGACGAATGACTCCTTATCATATAAACCACAATGCGGCATCTACAAAGTTCGCGACATTTCAAATATAAATGTAATCACGTTAAACTACGAAATATCATGACAACCAAAACTATGCGTCTTATAATCAATGGCCTAGTTATTATTTCTATTGCAACAAACTGAGTGAAACTCAGGCTAAGATTAATATCTGTATTGAAGCTGGATGTGTCTTGCATTTTTCATGGATGTATCAGTAATTTAGAGTGAGTACGCACCGCATAGCGATACTCTTTATAAATTAGACTACTATTGCTTCACAGAAAGTATGCTAAATGCTTACACCTGTTCTCATGTGCAAAGCCTGACTCAGCGAAACAGAATATTTTGTGGTGTTATCGTATCGTTGATCAGATCCGTAGTATAGCATAGTGTATGGATAATGTGAGGGTATGGGCGTCAGCCTAAAACTAAGGCATTTTGACAACCTTGCATATGCACAAGAATAGTTACAAGCGCTTATCATATTCCATATCAGATGATAAACAGAACCGTTGTGTTCCATCCACGCATATGGAACAAGCCTACAGAGCGTCTATCATGTAATATCTGCCGTACGGGCCTGATCTGACACTGTCCCCTGACGTCGCCTTCGCTTTTCGTTCGGTTTTTTTTTTACACCAATAAGATAAGGCTTCTATTCCACCAATTGTTGCAAGAGGGCGACAGATGCAATATTCATTTGCATGTTGTACTTCTAGTGTTGGTTTGACCTCAGTATTTTCATAGTATCTCGATATATTGTCTGAGAATACAACGTCGCTACACCCATTTCGTTTCGAACTAGTCAGGTCGTATGGTGGCGTGCAGTTTGGAGTTTAAAGGTGTGGTCGTTATTGATTATTCAAGTTTCGTATCATTGGAATAGAAGTTGTCGATCTACTGTGCGTTTGTTTTGGTTCGAATATTACTGAATTGTCTTAGGCCTTTCTCTTTGAATTTACTCCTAATATATTCATCGCTCATACCTGGTAGGTTTATCTGTCTTTGGGAGTTTGGTATTCCTGGTGATGAATAACCCACCCGGGTATCACAGCATATGATCCGTGTCTCTTAGATAAACCACTCCAGGCAATACCTCGTATTTAACAACATTTCAAGACTGTTTTTAGAATTTTGTTGTTGCTTTAATGCTTGCACTGTCGTTAGGTTATCCAACGGTACGTCATGAAATAAGTGATTTAGAAAAAAAAGACATATTTCCTATCCGATTTTTCCCCAAAACATTAATGCCAAGCCCTTTGATTTTAATCTTTGTTGATTACATTAAATATTCAATGCAACATACTACATTTCTTGTCGAATCTAATATGTTATTTTTGAATAATGCGTAGATACTTTTTTTATTAGTTACATTTTGGAAAATTCTGCACACTGCTCACACAAAGCATTTTTCCCAAATGTATGCATGAAATATGTCTGTTGCAAAATCAATTATTGAAGCACGTGCATCCACAGGCCTTACATCGCGTTCAATGGTCAAACTCTTCTGGTCTAATAGGACGTTCCCAACAAATCTCTCCAAAGTTTATTTCCATGAACTACTTTTTTTCGCATGTGGTCTAGGTTTGATTTGTCCTTATGCTGTAACTGTAGCACAGTGAGGTGGTCATTTCAGTGAGGTTTTCAAGTTGAGTTATTCTGAAAAAATGGCATGGTACACGTGACTGATAGACTGGGTTACCACTCATCCAACCACAATTCCACCAGGAAGATCATGTCTTGCTTTGTCTTCTCCATCCTCTCAAGTGAAGGTATTTCCTTTAAACAATATTGCCACGGAGGCTCGAGTTTGCTTCTAGCATACAAATGTAACAAATATATAAACTTCGCTTTAAAACATAAGAACTGCCCCGTTTAATGCACAAAGCCGCATGCCTGGATCAAGTGAATGTGACTTTATTGTTCTTAATCCTATTGTTCGTATACTATATGGCTTGATGGTGGCAATGGGGTTAAGAGCATTATCAAGGCGAGCTTTATAGCTGGAGTAATGGGTTTCCATTAGCCATGATAACACTATGATACGTTTAGATACATTCTGATAACATTGATTAGTTCCTCTCTTGGTTGTGCTGTATTTACCCGTATTTGGTATTAACATGATATTTGATGATGAAGAATGGACGCAACACATGACTTGCGGGCTTGTCACAACAATGCTACGAAGCGTAAATGACAAGGAAGGACCAAAACGAATGAGCCATTGTCTCAGGATCCTATGTGGCACCTTTTGCCCCTTCCACTGAAGCCAACATGAGTGTACTGTTGAGGTCTTATCATAGCACTGACAATGAAATCAATACAATACAACCACATTGTATAACACAATTTACCAAATTTCTATTGTTAGCGCAAGGATAATTTGCGACTGGTTTGGGATGTTGTACACCTTTATCGGATATTGATAAACAAAGCATGCCATCAGTTTGCGGAGAGCTAGACCGACATATAAATCTGCAATATACAGCTACTTGCTGCTAAATCATTCCCAAATATGTGCATGGACGATGTATCATGCCAGAAGGCTGGAAAACTGCAATCCTGATATCACTGATTATAAAGAGCAACCTTGATCCTTAACTCACTGAAAACCTATTGACCGATTACAAATTTGAGCTTCATATCTATCTTAAAAGGGAGTCGTAGCTAACCCATTTAAGGACTAGAAATTAGCATCAGTCGGCGTAGAAACCTGACATTGTATAAAAAGACAGGGATCCGTCATTACTGCTTACAGCCTACAAACCACAATTCGGCCATTTGATAAATCTAAATGGACTGCATTTCTCACATCTATCATATATTTACTCCAATGCACCAATAAGTTGATGATATTCAGATAAATTTACTCATACTCTGAAATATGCAGACGATACACAGGCCAAATCGGAAGAATACATCCTCAAGATAAAATCATGGACAAAATTGAAAGAAGATAAAATTAAGATTCTATTTTGCGGATCTCTTTACAAACGCCAGTCGTCTGTTGGTCCAGTTAAATAGGTAAAATGACTGTAAATACATCAGAAACGGCCAGAAACCTCTCATTGACTTGCTGTTCACGGGAAAATCACAAGCTAGATAATCAACTCAGTCTCTCTTTCACCAGAGGCAGCATAAGAAAGTACCGGAACCAATCCACAATTTAAATCCTTGTCCACGCATATATATCGTCACGACATGATTTTTGTAATTTGCTGCTGCTCTACCTACCGCCGTCTGCAAGTTGGATAGTCTCAGGACATTTCATTTTATTCAGTGCTATAATCAGCCTAATTTATCGTAATGCTTTCAAAACAATTAATGCCATCTTCAGCGCATTCGGGCAGGTTTATATGTATCCATGCATGAATGCATGCTTGTATGTATGGTATGTATGTATGTATGTATGTATGTATGTATGTATGTATGTATGTATGTATGTATGTATGTATGTATGTATGTATGTATGTATGTATGTATGTATGTATGTATGTATGTATGTATGCATGTGTAAATGTATGTATGAATGTATGTGAATATGCATGCATACATGTATGTATGTATGTATGTATGTATGTATGTATGTATGTATGTATGTATGTATGTATGTATGTATGTATGTATGTATGTATGTATGTATGTATGTATGTATGTATGTATGTATGTATGTATATGTATGTATGTATGTACGTACGTACGTACGCATGTATGTAGGTATGTATGTACGTATGGTGGTATGTATGTATGTATGTATGTATGTATATTATATATTTATGTATGTATGTATGAATGTATGTATTTATGTAGGTATGTATGTAAGTATACATATATGTATATATGTATTTTTCCTTATTGTATGTACAGCCATATCCGTGGTGACTGTGCTCTAGCCATTTTACATTTTGCTGCATTCCAGGAATTGTTCACCTTTAAATCAGCTACAAACGAATGCAGCAGCATATCGTAATGGCAAAGACGCTAACGCTTTTATCTGGGTGCTCATCACAGTACTACAATGATCCCATTCATTAGTAAATCGGGGCGCAAAATTTCTATTCCCTGCCGATCTGGCAATTAGCGGTGTGTGTTGGATCTTTTGTCCGGTTTCTTTACAACCCCTAATACATTAATTGATACATTCGCCTTTTCCATAATATTTAATTCGCTGTTGCAAATCAACTAGGCGCCATACAAAAGGCTCTGCGGCATTTGTCAAGGAGGGTTAACACAAATGATCTGCGCGACTTTGTTGCTAAGCTGCCGCATTCATATCGGGGCCGACATAATCACCATATAGGTAAGTTAATCGGTTGGGTCAATGCACAATCAATAACAGCCATCACTGCGTAGCGCCACATGCTAGGACCGGAGTCAATACGTTTCTGCCTCAATAGTTTTCGCCATTCTACGTGTCAATAAGACTGTGTGCATTTCCTACATCCCCTCTGCACAAATCTCATTGCCATGACGTCAAAATGATTGTGTCGATTGCGATGCTGCATTATTCTTGGCGCCGTCCGATGCGTCGCTGGTGAGTGTACTCACCTTATGTACTAAGTGATAACATGACACCATGCTACACAAGGGCAGATATGATGATGCTGTAGCATCAGTGGTGTTATGATACCCATCCTGTAGCTTTCAGCCAGCCATCAATATTATGGTACGAGCCCCACATTCACAGATTCCTGGTGCACGCCACTGTGTCTGCGTGATGCGCCGATATGGATATCATTTAGCCACCGCATTGATCTTAACACCTATTCTACATTTATCAGCAAAATTACACTTAAATGTATTTCGACTGTAACTTTACCTTCTATCAAGTGCTCATTTCCATCGAAGCGTCTAAAGGCTACAGCTGCTAGGACGCAGAATCTAATAAAAATATGTTTCCTCTCCATAGACAAGCAAACAGCTCGTAAATATGGTGATGTAGGTTGTATGACGAATCCTATCCAGATTTACATATGTCAACACCTACACTCTCCGTGTTTTGAATTGAAATGATCTATATTATGCTACCTGTTCAGTGCTTTTTACATGTAAAATGAAATTTTAGCTGATAGTATATAGACCAGCCTAACTTGTTTACTTGACTTCACGCCTCTACATATAGGTTGACGTTTGAGTAAACCTGACTGTATTTATAATCTATACCATCCGATTTTAGGGGCGTTAATATTTGCCAAGTTTACTAAGCAAAGCGGTTGTGTGCTTTGGATACTTCGGGTAGAAAGGATTGTTATTTCTAATGAATCAGCTAATGGTCTAGGTGGCAAGATATGGAAATGAGAAGCGCTGAAAGTGCACACTGGCGTTGTTATGATCCGCACCTGTGTTAATTAAATGAGAGGGTACCCGCATTCACTTTTATTTGTCATCCGATCTTAGCGGCGAACAAATGTTGCGCAATAGTCAGGGAACTACAATAACAATGTTTTATATGAGTCTGCTATGTAAAAGGTCCTCATCAATGTAGTGGTAGAAGCAAGCTCAATGGGCTTTACACAGTGATAAAATGATGGACTGTTTAACCTCAACACAGTTGTCTTAGGTAGTACATCGTGTCCATCCAAGCAGTAAATCAATACAAATAGACGTATTTCATGATACAGTGCCGCTTGCGCCAAAGGTGTGTGGGTGTGACCTGAGTATTCTATGCTACGTAGTAGACGTGCGCATAACATAAGTAGAGAAAACGTGCATTAATCCAATTACTAACAAATATTGGTCAACAACTGATTAGCGGCGTATGCATGACATGCCAACCGTGTTCGAAATGATGACGTGAGAACGCTCGCTTCATTATTATGAATGCCACTCATGCGCCCCAGGTGAACCATGCTGTCGCCTCTCGGCCGATATAAATATCTATAAGCAGCGTGAAATGTAGTTGCCTCAGTCAGTACTTGAAAAGCATGAATCACAGGGATAGCATTCATGCCCCATCTCTTGCAACCAATGCATCAAATCATTGCCTATATTATGCAAATGCTGGAATTTTCAAGCAATATGCATACCAGACGCTCTATTGTGTCAGTATCACAATGTTTTGGCCACTGCTATTCAGGTACCTCTTGGAGGGCTGTGCATAACGATCGTGTGCCACTTGTGAACCTGATGAAAATATATTATTCCTGACATTAATAGGCCTGCGACAGCACGAATAACTGTTTAGCTCCAGCCATTGTTTTACAAATTTACCTCTACCATCAAGTAAACCATTTATGGTGGTGATACGTCGTCAGGAAAGTTTCCGGGCCGATTATACTCACTCTAAGCTTCATCTTTACAGCTTCTATGTGCCCATATAGCATGATGAAATACCAACATGGTATGCATCGTTCTATAAGGTATAAACCCTTCTCATTATCCCAACCGACCAACAGTCGATAGGGTACTAGTTGTTAGTCCAGCAGGAAAAACCACCTTTATCGGTAGATTGACAAACATGCTTAACTTATAATCACTTATCGCAACTTCCGGTGTCAGCAACAAGTCTTTTGCATGTTGTTGTCGTAAGCGACGGCGAGTTATTTGCAGAGTTGTTATCATACAATTATTGTCATCATCTGTCTGCTAATACACTTCACAGATGAGTCCATTTAAACTAGATTCATACCTTATAACTTTTCGACCTAGCTGTTCTTTCCTCTCCCTTATTCAGCATCATAACAAGTCCGTTCCAACCGGTTCAGTTGGTATACTCGCCTGCATATTGG
>CM067354.1:6415274-6485274 GCA_034190875.2 Urechis unicinctus
AGAGTTGGGTGACCAACCAATCTCTCCTTACACGGTCATAAAACTCTCTCTAATCCTGCGCTCTCACCCATACGCCTTTTGTACTTCCTCGATGCTTTTTACATAAACTGACCGTGACCCTGAATCACTATACCATCCCTAAGTAACATGACGAATTAGCGAATTAGCTTCACACCTCGGTGTCCAAAACATCATGTTTATATGACGCGGATAACCGAATGGTTCGCGAAATAATCGACACGAACCCGACTCCTGTCTAATTAGGAGCTCAATGCTCCTTTTGATTACACAAATTGGTATTGGTTAGCGAGCGCATGGAAACTCGTATCGTTAGGGCAGCAGTATGCGTGATTGCACTCGGACATACCATATTATCCTTATGGTAAGTCCGTAGCCCCGCTAACTGCGAGATTAACAACAATGAAGCACTGATCAATTTGGAGAAACTAGTATAGCAAACAATGAATCCACAGATGTTAGCGCAGACCACGTTGGATGCGCCGCAGCCCGACAATCCAAACAGGATCAGCTTTTAAGATCAGGGCCACGTTTATCTCGGCTAGAGACGCGGAAGTGAAACAGCTGTGGCGGAAATGCCTTCTTCACCTCATTCCACTGCTACATGGGTTCCCTGGGTTGCCGATGGTGTTGGGTTTTGGGCATTCCTTAGCAAGAATCTGTTTGGTGGTTCCGCTCCGCAACTGGATATGAAGGCGTGGGATACCCTGTGCTGTAATACTAGATGTGGGGTTGCCCATGGATACGGAGGACATGATTATTAAACAAGGGATCACACCAAGTGATATACTGAAGATGCTATGGACACGATAGCAAAGCCTGGAGGTGCCCTTGCCAACGACCTTGCGTTCTTTAGGAGCAACTTTCAATTCTCTGTGTTACAAAACTCTTTAGACGCGGAACGTAAACGTCGGCATCGAGCAGCTGCAGTCTGGGCAGGTGGCATGAACCAAGAAGTAAACCGAGTGGCTAGACTTCATCAACGAGCAGCTGCAGTCTGGGCAGGCGGCATGAACCAAGAAGCAAACCGAGTGGCTAGACTTCATCAACGAGCAGCTGCAGTCTGGGCAGGCGGCATGAACCAAGAAGCAAACCGAGTGGCTAGACTTCATCAACGAGCAGCTGCAGTCTGGGCAGGCGGCATGAACCAAGAAGCAAACCGAGTGGCTAGACTTCATCAACGAGCAGCTGCAGTCTGGGCAGGCGGCATGAACCAAGAAGCAAACCGAGTGGCTAGACTTCATCAACGAGCAGCTTCACCGCCAGGGACTTGTCTAGCGCTCCTTCCAGGATGTCAATGACGTCATGCGTGAGTACTCCATGGTAACAGGCAAATCCGTCAACCCACTCGAGCCGGAACTTCAGCTTTCAGACTTCTTTGCGCCACCATATTACCAACAACTTTCATTATCTGTGATAACCTAAGACGGCGTCAGATGTTATTTACAGGTTCTTCAGATGTTATTTACAGGTTCTTCATATATGATTACACTATGGGACAGAAAGCGTCAATGATGTTCTTCATATGTCATTACACTATGGGACAGAAAGCGTCAATGATGTTCTTCATATGTCATTACACTATGGGACAGAAGGCGTCAATGAGGCTAAACGCATAGCGTAATTTGTTTTGATAAGGACATAAGCATTGACTCACAAACGTTATGATGCAACAAATGATGCATGCTGCTGAATTATCAAAGAGTTGACAGCTAAGCTAAGAGGTTTCTCTTTGAGTGGATCTGTGGTGATAGCTTTCCTGATTATAATACTCTGCAATCGTTAGATGGCACTACCGTGAGATAAACAAAAGCACAATAACACGGGGCTAACGTCACTGAGATTGCAAGTCGCTGTCCAAACATTAGCCTAAAGAATATAGAAAATAACCCCAACAAATGTCAACTTGAATAATTAGCCAGGTGAACCTTTAGAAATCAGTTCGCCTCTCACCGCGTTCACACAGTTTACTATCCTCGGTATTTAATGCCCGTGCCCCAGGTGGTGTTATTAGATTGTCAACAACCGTCCCGCGTGAGAGTACTGGCCTGTGGTAGGCATTAACATTTGTTGGCTTGCCACGGACACGAGTTCAATAAGTTGTGTGAAGATTTGGAAATTGCATGCAACACACCGTTGTCAACAGGCGACGATACAATGAAATCAACAAAAGCTAGTGGGACGGTTGATCGGGGCCGGCGTCTGTTAAAGACATGGAGTCATCTCATGGGTCTAGACTTCCACGGCTCTGAATTCATCAGATAATTCAACGCGGTTTTAAAGGACGCTATGACAAAGCAACATATGGCGGTTCACAGGTGGCGTTCCATGTTTTTTCTCAGGCTGAGGGTTGAGTGAACCCTCTTAGCTAACTGGTTTTATTATAATCCGCATCGTTCAAGGGATCCCCTGACTCATAACCATTGGTCTCAGGGCATTATAGACGTACTAATGTATAAGAATAGGCAACGCTAAGGAATGACAGCGTGTGCATCCTTTGTTGTAATCAATTAACCCAATCAATTGCATCGGCATATATCATTGGTATGGGATTCGTCGTTTAAGCTACACCTGGATGGGTCTCCTACGTTTCACAATTGACAAAAGCATAAAACATGGATGCAGTGCATACATTAATCAGATAGCTTACGACTGGGCCAAACAATAGCTAGCCGGCTCAAAAAGGACTTGCTAGAGGTGTTCTAACTAATGCGTCACTCGACTGCCTCACGAGGACCACACTGGCCACTAGGTCGTTACTGGCTCAAATATAATGGTAACCTATATAATGCATCTGCATAACACACTATCGTGTTTGCTCTTTGAGGGCATGATGAAACACTAAGCATTCGTTCATTCATTCAACATCCGTGATAACTAATGTGAATATTCATTGTCCACTTATTTAAAATCTGGAATTGCCATGCCATATGAAATGACGACGCGCCCTTGTTTCAGCATGATGCATTAACCACAACCTTTCAATAGGTTCTTGCTGTTTCTGTGTATGCGAAAGTGTCCCACATTTGACCCTTGTGAAAATATATACTGACATTACGAGGCTAACGACAATATGGTTGCTTGTTTTTTATTTCTACCATCAAACTTATTTAACAGCAAGAATGAACGGTGTTGGTAATGATGTGTGTCTTGTGATTGCAAAACGTGATTGACGCATGGAGGCATTGTGGGGATACGGCGCGTTTTTCCTGTAATCACTTGCTTTTCTGTCTTATATGCAGAAGACTTCCCGGTCATCCTCACTGTCGTAAGACACAGGTAAAGACATATCCAGCAAGCACATTTAATTTGGCCTTGATATACACTTACACAATAAAGAGAATGGCATACACCATTCCTGTATGTTTGCTTGCTGTATATTTCCTGCTTTGCTGTGTTATTTCCTATATTTTTTCACTACCATTTAGTTGCAACAACGCCTGACCTGAAGATTAAACGGCCGTTTTACACTCACATGAGAACTCATAGACGCTGCTGGCTGCAATCGATTTGAATTTTATAGCTTTAGTATAAGGCCAAGGCTCTATTCAATCGAACAAATTGTTACACTTTGCCACATTCCCGTGATCTCAATAATATTCCATGCAATCATTATTGGCTGAAGTGAAAAGCCATGGTCAAGTATAAAGAGTGCAAGTGATGTAGATAATTATATCGAGTTTTGCTCGCTCTCAGGAGAATGCATCCAAAGGATACAAGACGCATTGGTTATCGTAGTTGGTTAGACAGCTTAAGGCTAAAAAAAGGTGCAGGCTTTAATGTCATGTGACGGAAGAGTGTTGTTGACATTATCTACGAGTGCAATTTCTATTTTAAAAGAGATTGGCTAATTAGGCTGTAGTTCATAAACCGGTACCAACATGATTAACATAATCGCATTGGGTTTGAACCTCAAGCCCAAATAACAAGCGAGTAAGATTTTATGGTTGCTGTGCAATCGATAACGGCGCCCAAAAATACAGCTTCATCTTAGGTAGTGGAGGGTCAAGAGGGAATAGACAGTCAAACTTTTACCGCGGTTACTCACTGCACAAAAGGCATCTTTCCAATCATCAAGGTGATTGTATCTGTTGGAAATCATACTACTGAGCCATTTTATTGTCCCGTGTTTTGTAATAAATATATATGCAGAAGACAGTTTTCCGCCGCAAATCAAACTGAACAGTGCCCTTAGATCACAACTAACACACTCTTTTTATATATTCAATTATTCTGGGCTGACTTTTTAGTTCCTTACATATGTCATAATAATCATCAACCGACGCAGAAACAGCGGTAGTAATAAGAAAACCAATTTTTATCGAAAATAATTAACAATATATATATATGTATATATATCCGTTTAAAGCGGTTATCATTTCCATGTCCATGTTGGACGGCCTGTTTTCTTACTTGTGTCTATTTCTACTTACGATTACATCATTTATATTTTTAGAATCCACGATTATTGAAGGAACCTTTAATATTATGGCATGGAGTGGCAGATTTCAGCAATTTAAGAACCACTTTGAATGTTACATTCCGTCATCGTATCTTTAGGAAGAGGATCAATTAATGTATTGTTGGGTTGTCTGTCTTTATTCACAGGATGAATTTGTGACAGAGAATCAAGTTGAAGTATTTTACTTCTATACTGCGCGTTCATGGGCCGTGTTTGTTGTGCCACAAACAAACAAGCATACTTAATTTGTTTCCAGAGCTCAACAGGAACATGTTGCATTAGTCAGCGACAGTTGTTGTGTGTTCTTTATGGTGGCTCTCCATATATAGCTCGACTAGGACATAGGGCATGTTAACTGCTTCCATTCTGCCAAGTCACCATACAGTATTCTTTGTTAAAGGTTTCTAGCGATTGGAGTGATATATTGGTCAATATTGGTTTGCTCTGTGGGATCAGGCGACATTCAAGACTCGCAGTCGTAGAGTATTCCAATAAAATGGTGGTTGGCTTTGCGGGTTCCATAAAAGATTTTTTCGCAGCAAGATGATATTACATTGAGATGTGGAGTTTCTCTGTGAATTCAATCGCTTTATACCATGACACTTTGCTAAATTTGGCAGCGTGCTTTTCGTCTCGCCATGACACACTGGTCTCCAATGCAATGATTTTTACCGATACACCAGTTGTGGTATTATTCTGTCCCGGTCTGAATGTTTGCTAATTCATAGGACTTCTGAAGAAAACTTGCTAACCGACATTTATCATACTTTACAGAATGAACAATCACAATGCAAAGGAGAAACGACTTGATATGGGGAATCATGGATCATTGTGATGTCTACGAAGTCCCTGCTTAAGAATGGAACTGAATGTGGCTTGTTGGTCATAATGCTCACTGGAGAGAGAAAAAATGAATCAATTATAATACACAGTCTTGGGTTTGCCTTACGGATCAACAGGTGAGTGATTGAGTGATTGAGTGATTGAGTGATTGAGTGAGTGAGTGAGTGAGTGAGTGAGTGAGTGAGTGAGTGAGTGAGTGAGTGAGTGAGTGAGTGAGTGAGTGAGTGAGTGAGTGAGTGAGTGAGTGAGTGAGTGAGTGAGTGAGTGAGTGAGTGAGTGAGTGAGTGAGTGAGTGAATGAGTGAGTGAATGAGTGAGTGAATGATTCAGAGATTCATTCAGTCAGTGACTCAGTGAGTGAGTCAGCCATCGTGTTTGTGAGTCAGTGAGTTGGTGAGTCAGTGAGACAGTGAGTGAAAGGAGTACACTTTATTCAACCGGTAGAACGTTTACCTCTCCATAAAACGCGCCCAATGATATGTGGTGGTAGTAGTAAGCTCAAGGGGCTAAACAATAGTTATACAATGATATTAACGCGAGGATACGATTCATACATCATTCCCGTTACTTACACATATTGAAAAAGAAGAGCTTACTAACCAGAGGTGACATGGTATCCTGTTTATAATGATCATCTCAAATCACACTTGTGTCATTTATGTGGCCCCAGAGAGCCATGCCGGGCGCCAATAAGCCAAAATCTGTCTACAAGCAGTCTATAATGTAGTTGATCTTTGCAAAACTTGACTGCCACAAAACTCTGCGATATCACCAGAATATACTACTATATCACTGATGCATTTTCGGCCTTTGCGAGCATGATGACACTTTACTTAATAAAAGCATACACATCTTACATTCGTTCGACATTCGTACAACAATAATGGCCATTCATTGTCTTCCCTATATAAAAACTGAAATCTCAAAGCTAAATGTGTAGCAGACGCGTTTGCGCTTATCAGAACCGCAACGCTTGATGGTTTGTGTGTTGCCACTTCTGACCGTTGTGCAAAACTATTTGGTCAAACATTTTTAGGTCTACTACAGCGCGGCTGATTATGTTACATATATATCTAGCATCAAGGGAAACTTTGAAGACCGCCAAACTGAATGGCGTAGATAATGATGGGTGACTAGTGATTGCAGTAGCTGATTGATTCATGGAAGCGTCATTAGGGTTTTGCGCGTTATGTCGATAATCACATGCCTTTCTGCCTTATATGCAGAGGGTTTTTGGAAAATATTTCCTGCTTATAAGGCAATTTTACGCCCTTTTTCTATTTGAAGCAACAAACACATACGGCCTTCGTTGTTGTGAGTCATGAGCATCGATGAGCTCTTCATTAAACAAATTTTCCACTGTAAAGGAATTGTGACAAAATGTATCACAGATAAATAGGACATTAGACTCTGTTGATGAGTCACTCAGTGTACAGCAAGTGTATAATACATCTTGGGAACGCCTCGCTCATTCATGCTTCCTGTACTTGTATAGATTATCGGCTTGAAACCTATATTCAAAATGTTCACACATTCAGGGGCCTCACTTTAATAAGCTGTACAGTACATCCATACTTCACACAGGTGGCTGCCAATAGATGGCCACATATAAAATCGTCGATGCTGCCGCCAATTCAGGTCGTTATGAATCGCAGAAATTATAAGAGGCAGAGCTCATCTCATGATCTCATGTCAAACTCGCCAGACACAGAAGTGGGGCATTCTACCAATGGAATAACAAGTTGTCGATCCATCATCCTCGTAAAGCCTACATAAACCACGCGGTCTGCAAAAAGCTATGCACTGTATTTCACAGTAAGCAGTTGCTAGTTTGTCGACTTATTATCATATAAACCACAATGCTGCATCTACAAAGTTCGAAACATTTCAAATATAAGTGCAATCACATGAAATCTCGGAATATCATGACAACTACAACTATGCGTTTTATAACTAATGGCCTAGTATTTCTATTGCAATGAGCAGAGTGTGATTCAGGCTAAGAATGCTGTCCGTATTGAAGCTGGATGTGTTCTGCATTTTCCATGGATGCATCCGTAATTAAGAGTGAGTACGCGTCGCATAGCGATACTCTTTATAAATCTGACTACTATTGCTTCACATAATGTAATACTGAATGCTTACGCCTGTTCTCAGGTACAATGCCTGGCTTAGCGAAATGTTTTGTGATGTTATCGTACCGTTGATTAGATTCCTAGTATAGCATATTTAATGGATAATGTGAAAGTATCAGTGTCAGAATAAAACTAGGGCATTTCGAAAATACCTTGCACAGCGTTCATATGTAGTAGGTTTATCTGTGATTTGGTGTTTTGTACTCCCAGTGATGGACAATCCGACTGGGTTCTTTTTCTCGTCAAATCTTTTTTTCTTTTGGAATGTATGCAATAAAAGGGTTTCGGTGTTTACCATTCGGTGCCAAGTTTCTATTGACGAAAGGTGTTCCCATGGCATGATGTCGTAACCATATGGTATGATGAAACCATCCTCGATGTATCATGTGGCTAGTTGTTTGTAGAATACGCTTTCAGTGCATTATCTCAAGCATATGTTCCGTGTCACTTAGATAAACCACTCCTATGCTGTACAACCCTTTTGACAATGTGATACCAAGGCAATACCTCTGTTGTCAGACTTTTGTCGTTGCTTTGATGTTTGCAATGTGGTTAGGTCATACATCGGTAAGTCATGAAATAAGTGACTTGAAAAATAAAAGATACGCTTCAGATCCTTTTTTTCGCAACAACATTAATGCCAAGCCCTTTGATTTCACGCTTTGTGGCTTACATTAAAGAATTAATGCAACATGCTACATTTCGTATAAAATCAAATATGTCATTTCCGAATAGTGCGGGTTTTTTTTATTATTGATGAGTTACATTTTGGAAAATTGTGCACACTCATCACGCAAAACAGTTGTCTCAAATGTATGCATGAAATATATCTGTTGCACAAGTAAATATGTTCTTAATCCTATTGTTAGTATACCATATGGCCGGGGGTTAAGCGCATTATCAAAGCGAGCTTTACAACTGGAGTAATGGGTTTCCATTAGCCATAAAAACACTATAATACCTTTAGATACATTCTGATAACACTGATTTGTTCCTCTCTAGGTTGCGCTGTATTTACCCGTATTCGGTGTTCACATGCTATTTGATAAGGAAGAATGGACGCAACACATCCCTTGTGGCCTTGTCACAACAATGACCCATTGTCTCGTGATCCTATGTGGCACCTTTGCAAACAAGAGTGTCCTGCTGAGGTCTTATCATGGCACTGGTAATGAAATAAATACAATACAAGAGCTTTGTATAACACAATTTACCAACTGGTTTGGGATGTTGTAAACCTTTATCAGATATTGACACACAAAGCATGCCATCAGTTGACGGAGAGCTAAACCGACATATAACTCTGCAATATACAACTACATGCTGATACATCATTCCCAAATATGTGCATGTATCCTGACAGAAATCATCAAGGATGAAATGTCCGCTACATTATTTTATGCCATTGTTTATGGCTATTACATGCCAGTAATTGTATCCATTCTCATTGAACTAATCCCATATAGCTTTATGCATGCAACTGCTGATTAGTCAACACAGTGACCCGTAAGGAAACCAGTGTGGCAGATCATATTACGGGCCTCGTATTCAGTCTAGGATAAATATCAACGAAAGTGGTCCACAAGAAAGGTTATGCCATAAGGCTGGAAAACTGCAATCCTGATAACACGGACTTGAAAGAGCAACCTTGATCCTGAATCACTGAAAACCTATTGATCGATTTCAAATTTAAGCTTCAATCTAAATTAAAGGGTGGGCTATAGCCAACCCATTTCAGGACTAGAAATTAGCATCAGATTGCATTTGTCCGAGTATACAGTGACATTGCATGTGCTGTTGATCAACACTATGCTGATGCTCTTGTGCTTCTTGACCTCATCGCAGCGTTTCATTCTGTCGATGTTGATATCATGTCGATGGTGTCTCTCAGGCAGTTTCGGTCTCAGTGAAAAATGCCGCTTGCAAAGATTCACTGTTTATATCATGCACTCCGTAACACACAAGCTTGCATATGTTGCGCGAAAGGGATCCGCCAATACAGCTTATAGTCTACACATCATCATTAGGCAATTTGATAATTCCATATAGACTGCCTTACCAACAATATGCTGATCATACTCAGATATATCATACATTTATTCCTATACACCAATATGTTGATGATACTCAGATATATTTACTCACACGCGGGAATATGCAGACGATGCACAGGCCAAATTAGAAAAATACATCCTCAAGATAAAATCATGGACAAAATGTCTAAAATTGAATTAAGATATAATACGGATTCTATTCTTTGGATCACGGTACAAATGCCAGTCCTCTGTTGGTCCAGTTAAATAGGTAAAATTACTATAAATACCTCTGATTGGCTCACTGTTCACGGGAAAATCACAAGCTATATAATCAACTCAGTCTCTCTTTCATCAGAGGCAGCATACGAAAGTACCTGAACTAATCCACAATAGAAATCCTGGCCCACGCATATATATCGTCACGACATGATTATTGCAATTCGCTGCAGCTCTACTTACCGCCGTCTGCAAGTTGGATAGTCTCAAGACATTTCATTTCATTTAGGGCTATAATCAGCCTAATTTGACGTATTGCTTTCACAACAATTAAATTCCACCTTCAACCCCATAGTGTAGGTTTTATTTACTGGCAAACGGCGCTCAACTAATGCCTCGTTTGTAAGTACCCATTCGTATGTATGTATGTATGCATGTATGTATGTATGTATGTATGTATGTATGTATGTATGTATGTATGTATGTATGTATGTATGTATGTATGTATGTATGTATGTATGTATGTATGTATGTATGTATGTATGTATGTATGTATGTATGTATGTATGTATGTATGTATATGTATGTATGTATGTATGTATGTATGTATGTGTATGTATGTATGTATGTATGTGTATGTATGTATGTATGTATGTATGTATGTATGTATGTATGTATGTATGTATGTATGTATGTATGTATGTATGTATGTATGTATGTATGTATGTATGTATGTGTGTATGTATGTATGTATGAAATAATGTATGTATGTGTATGTATGTATATGTATGTATGTATGTATATGTATGTGTATGTATGTATGTATGTATGTATGTATGTATGTATGTATGTATGTATGTATGTAATGTATGTATGTATGTATGTATGTATGTATGTATGTATGTATGTATGTATGTATGTATGTATGTATGTATGTATGTATGTATGTATGTATGTATGTATGTATGTATGTATGTATGTGTATGTATGTATGTATGTATGTATGTCTGTATGTATGTATGTATGTATGTATGTATGTAGGTATGTATGTATGTATGTGTTTGTATGTATGTGTATGTCTGTATGTATGTCTGTATGTCTGTATGTGTATGTCTCTGTATGTATCTGTATGTATGTATGTATGTATGTATGTAGGTCTGTATGTGTGTATGTATGTATGGATGAAATGTATGTATGTATGTATGTATGTATGTATGTATGTATGTATGTATGTATGTATGTATGTATGTATGTATGTATGTATGTATGTATGATGTGTATGTATGTATGTATGTATGTATGTATGTATGTGTATGTATGTATGTATGTATGTATGTATGTATGTATGTATGTATGTATGTATGTATGTATGTATGTATGTATGTATGTATGTATGTATGTATGTATGTATGTATACGTATATGAATCAATTCATTTTTCCTTATTGTATGTTTCGTAAAACCCAACCATATCCGTGGTGACTGTGCTCTAGTCATTTTACATTACCCAGGAATTGTTCGCCTTCAAATCAGATGCAAACGGATGCAGCAAGTAATCGTGTCCGGTTTTTGTTACCGCCTCTTATACATTAATTGATATATTCGCCTTTTCTATAATATTTAATTCGCTGTTGCGCAAAACAACTAGGCGCCATACAAAGGGCTGTGCGGCATTTGTCAAGGAGCGTTACAAATTTGTTGCTAAGCTGCTGCATACAAGTTAATCCGTCGGCCTATGCACAATCGATAACTGCCATCATACGTTCTCCATATGTTGCAAAACAACCTAGGCGCATAGTACAGTACCTATGCTGCCTTAATAGTTGTCGCTATTCTACGTGTCAATAATGTTTGTTACTACACCCCCTCGGCATGAATCTCATTGCCATGACGTCATAATGATTGTATCGATTGTGATACTGCATTATTCCTGACGCCTTCCGATGCGTCGCTGGTGAGTGTTCTCACCTTATGTATTAACATGACACCACGCTACACAAGGGCAGATATGATGATGCTGTAGCATCAGTGGTGTTATGATACCCATCGTGTAACTTTCAGCCAGCCATCAATGATATGGTACGGTTTATGGTGTACGCCAACCATGTCTGGGAGGTGAACCGATATGGATATCATTTATATAAGTTTACGTGGGAGTTTGTAAAAGATACTCTGTTCCACTTAAAAAGACAAGATGCGAGAATCGCAGATTGGACAGTATGAACACCATCTGCAGCCACCATACATCTAAACGCATTCAACATTGCCATAAAGGGTAATATATTTGTTCTTTTTGTAGATGCTCATTGCAATCATAGAATAATGCTTTATACTTACAAAACATTTGTTTCTTAATGCGCCAAACTATGGCCAATCTTACAAACACTCACCTTCTACCAAGTGCAAATTTCAATCGAAGTATCGAAAGACTACCGCCATTGTGACACAGAATCTAATAAAATACGTTTCCTCCCCATAGACACGCGAACAGCCCATAAATATGGTGATGTAGGTTGTATGACGAATCCTATACAGATTTACAGATGGCAACGCTTGGACTCTCCGTGTTTTGGCAACTGAATTGAATTAATCAATAATCTGCCACCTGTTCAGTGCTTTTCACGTGTAAAAATAGCCCTACAAGACGTCTGAGTAGACGTCTTACTTTCTCAGAAAACGACGCAATGAAAAAGAATTGAGATCGATTCAGACAACTACCAAACACCAAACATATCCAAGTGATGAGTTATAGAATGCAATGATGTTTTACGGACAATTTTATCCCTTTTCTGTGGGGGATTTCATCCATGGTAATTATTTATAGTTCGATCAATTTGGGAAGCGGTAAAAAGTCCGAAACACAGCAACATGTTTGTTTTCAAGTTCAAGACCACGTACACCGCGCATGCTCAGAATGACGACTAATGCTAAGCCCGGGAAGGGGGGCACTTAAGTGTATAGAGGTAATATACATGTGCCGCGCGACCGGGTATGTTTTTTCGGCCTCTCGTCTTGTACGACGGTTTATACATTGACATAATACCTTGTACGACAGGGTATACTTTTTGCCATTCTCAACTTGTACGGGTTTTCGAGGTCCCGCGGCACATCCCTATTCGATTTAGGTATAGATTCATGTTACCGTTACGACCGGAGCTAGTGTAAAAAGAAAGTTTAACTGGTAGTTGATAGACCAGCCTAACTTGTTAACTTGACTATACGCCTCTACATATAGGTTGACGTTTGAGTAAGTTTAAACTACATTTATGCTCTGTCCCACCCGATTGTTGAGGCGTCAATATTTGCCAAGTTTGTTAAGCATAAAGATTGTTTGCTTTGGATACTTCGGGTACAAAGGATTGTTATCAATAATTAATAAACAATCTCCCACACTGATATCTCTAATGAATCAGCAAATGGTCTAGGTGGCAAGATATGGAAATGAGAAGCGCTGAAAGTGTACACTGGTGTTGTCATGACCCGCACCTATGTTAATTAAATAAGAGGGTTCCCGTGTTCACTATTATTTGTCATCGGATGTTAGCGGCGAACAAATGTTGAGCAATGGGCAGGGTACTACAGTATCAATGTTTGATATACGTCAGTTATGTAAAAAGTCCTAATCAATGTGGTAGTAGTAGCAAGCTCAAGAGGCTTTACATACTAATAAAATGATGGACTGTTTAACCTGGTCACATTTGACATAGGTAACATATCATGATAAATGTCTATCCAAGCAGTTAAGACAATGATGTGCTGTCAATGAAAATCGACATATTTCATGACGCAGGATGTGCCGCATGCCCCAAAGCTGTATGGGTATGAATTGAGTATTCTATGCTACGTAGTTGACATATACATAAGACGAGGGGAGAAACACATTAATCCGATTACTTACATATGTTGCTATCGCGTTCAAATTGATCATGTGAGGACGCTCGCCTCATCTTTATGAATGCCCCTCATTTGCTCCAGAAGAACCTTGCTGGTGCCTCTCGGCCGAAATAAATTTATATAATCAGTGTGAAATGTAGTTGTCTTGGACAATACTTGAAAAACACTAATCACAGGGATAACATTTATTCCACATCCCTTGCAACCAATGCATTAAATCATTGCCTACGTTATGCAAATGCTGGTAATTTCAAGCAATATGTATGCCAGACGCTATTTTGTGTCAGTATCACAATATGCTGGCCACTGCTGTACTAGTACCTCTTAGAGGATTGTGCGTTACGATAGTTTGCAACTTGTGAGCCTGGTGAAAATCTATCATTCCTGACATTTATAGGCCTGACACAGCACGATGTGTATGTGTTTATATATATATATATATATATATATATATATATATATATATATATATATATATATATATCTATATATATATATATATATATATATATATATATATATATATATATATATATATATATATAATATATATATATATATATATATATATATATATATGTTTTATCTGTGAGCATATAAATGTATAGATTCATACATATGTATAGACATAAACATAACATATATATATATTTATACATATATATATATATAAATGTATATGTATTTGTTTGTGTATATAAATAAGAATTCATAGATATAATGAAATATATTATATCATATATGTACACATATATACACATGTATATATAATCTACATACATTTGTGTGTGTTTTATTTTGCGTTTATATATAAAAATGTTACATATATATTTATTCATATATATATTACTAAATGTATATATATATGTTTTCATATACACAATTATATGTAAATATATACATATAGGTAAAGAAATATAAATGCACTGTATGTATATATATATATATATATATATATATATATATATATATATATCTATATATATATATATATATATATATATATATTAATATATACATATGTATATACTATATATATACATATATATACATATTTATATATATATATATAACCGTATATGTATAGAGCCAGAATAAATATATATATATATAAATATATATTATATATATATATGGGATATATATAGATATATATATATATTTATATATATTTACTACATTTATATTTATATATATATGTATATTTGTTCTATAAAATATATACATATATATATATATCTCTTTATAAATATATATATATATATATCTATATATATATATCTCTATATATATATATATATATATCTATATATATATATATATATATATATATTTTGCATGGCCCTCTCTTTTGAGCCAATCAGGGCTCGATAAAAAAACTCGGTCTTTTTCCTATATCGCCTCAAACGCACAGCTAGTCATGCATTTACTGCAACTGTTTCTCTATACCACCTAGCTGCAGCCAGATTTTTGAAGGTCCCTCACAGAGCACCCTTGCTCTAACATGGAAAAACTCCGGAGGATTTGAATATAACTCACGCCTTGCATGTGTTATAACGAAGGTTTTCTCAAAAGTCATTTTCTTGCCAGCCGCTAATCTGGTTGCCGGTTCTTCATCAATATGTCAAGTTATCTTTCCAATTTTCATGGAATCTAGCTTAGGCGCGAAATTGGAACGCCCCCTGAGCCGCATCTACTGCGCTACATTGTTGCCGGCACCTAAAGAAGACAAAAGTTGAAGGGAAGTCAGCGGAGATCTGATTGCCGGAGCTTGCAAGGATATTCCATGTGACAACATTGCAACTGAGGCCCGAGCTTACTTTTAGCTCACAAACATGACACATGCAATGATCATTTCTCTTTCACATTGAAATATAACAACTGCGATAAGTGTATTGTCGAACTTGGAATATGCATACATTTGCTACAAGCTAATTTTCGAACGATCTTTACAATAATTATGAAATAAAGCGATGGAATTGCAACTCTACAACCCAATGGGGTTTTATTATCAAAGGGAGGATTTACAATTGCTTGGGAATGTACAATGACACTGTAATACAAGGCTTCCATTTACTGTTAATGCTTAATGTAAAATTGTTTAATGGAATGTTCAATGTTGATGGGACAGCCCTCATGGAGTTGTCCTCTCTATTGTTTGCGTATCTAAATTGGATTGTCACAGTTGTTGTTGCTATAATAGGCCTAATGTAGTCCCCAACTAGTCCCCAGCTAGTCCCCAGCTAGTCCCCAGCAAGTCACCAGCTAGTCCCCAGTTAGTCCCCAGCTTGTCCCCAGCTAGTCCCCAGCAAACAAAACATGTAAGAGCATCTGATGCTCTTTAAGGTGAACTTCGATGGATAGCTTGACCTGCATGAGGGAATATGAGTTACTTCTACTCTGCCCAATCACTATGAAATCTTCTTTAGGAACGGTTATAACAGACCCAAGCTGATTAATATTGGTCATCTCTCAAGGCTAAGGCGCAATGTCAGATTGGCCCGCAGTCATAGGGTCTTCGAATGGGACACCGATTGTGATAACGATAGTGATGATATAGACGATAACGATGACGCGGTGATGGTGAAACATTGATCATTGTAGTCTCTTATTACTTCTGGTTCGCTACCATGAAGCTCACTCCTCTTTATGTGGACAAAGTAGTTTTATCAGGGTCTCATTGTGCTCACTGTCTTCATTGTGCTCGGCCATTGTGTTTATTGGTTTCTAGTGTTCATTGAAGCATTGTGTTTGCTGAAGAATTGTACTGTGGTAATGAGCTCATTATGCTCCGTGGGATTAGATTCTACAATTACCTTGTCCTCACTGTGATTAATGCTAACTGCGACACTCTCCTATCTGTTACAGGCTCTTGGTCTGCCATTAAATCAAGGGCTACGTCTATATGCCTTATCTGGCGCAGTTGGCACTATGACAAGAACGTACACTGTCACTGTGAGTACGATTGCAGCGTAGATACCTATGATATTATGTACACTGGGCATTTGCTCATATTAGACACCATTGCTTATCATGTATATATATATTTATACATTTTAGTAATTTTTTATACATATATGTATATATATGTATATATATATATATATATGTGTGTGTGCGTATATATATATATATATATATATATATATATATATATATATATATATATATATATATATATATATATATATATATATATATATATATATATATATATATATATATATATATATATATATATATATATATATATATATATATATATATATATATATGTATGTATATATATATATCGGCAATCCTGCGCATCGCTTTAACTGACGATTTTAACAGCACAATCCTTCAATATCACTTTCCCTTCCAGCCATCTAATTTCTCACTGCACAATTTAGCAGTTTTTAAAGACCATTTTTCTTTTCTAAATCGACCAACTCCTTCTCGGAAGTCTTTTCTAACTACTTCTCGGGCTTCTTTTGGGGCTTCTCTACTAGCCTTTTTGGACTTCTCGTCTAGTTTCTTTTAGACATAGCTCACACAAATCAGTCGGTTAATGCAGATAACCGCTAAACACCACCAATGCTTTGTGATGAAATATAGGCTTCAGGAGAGGTTAAATTACAAATCCAACAGTATTCAAATATAATACACAATAGTACCTAAACACAACATTCATATAAAAGCAACACAATAATACCTACAAGCAAGCATATACATATAAAAACATATTCTTACAGGGACCGTTGAGCATTGAGTATTGACACCACCAAATGAAATCGGGGCGCAAAACTGCACAAACTCAGTAACTGAAATTGTGAAAATACATGGAATCAAGTACAGCATCTTTGAAGCAGCACATGCAAAAAAACCTCTTACTTTGCAACCATATTTGAAATAATGACATTGTCACTGGAACAATTTTAATGTTCTTCGAAGTTATCACCACACGGTGACAAAGTCGATTGAACAAAACAACTGGCCCTGAATCTGGTAAAAGTAGTGTTGGCTGTTGATGGTCAGCTGATTGTTTGCACTGACCAGGTTTGGCGCCGAGAGAGGCTTTCCTGTTTTGCTGTGTGTTCTTCTTTACTTATTCAATACCATCTAGAAGCAACAACGCCTGACGTAAAGATTAAACAGCAGTTGTACACTCACATGATAACGCATTGGCGATGCTGGCTGCAATCAATTTGAATTGTATAGCTTTATTATAAGGCCAAGGCTCTATTCAATCGAACAAATTGTTACACTTGGCCCGTGATCTCAATGCTATTCCATGCAATCGTTATTGGCTGAAGTGAAAAGCCAAGGTCGAGTATAAAGTACCCGCAGCCGATATGGTTGTCAGTGCTCCATTCAATCCGTATTGTTACTCATTGCAAAATATGCCCATCACGTTGCTGTATCATTCATCATAGTATTATAGGGTTTAATAGAACGTAAAGCAAACTAAGCCGTCTTTCAATTATACAATCAGTTAATGTAGATAATTATATCGAGTTTTGCTCGTTCTCGGGGAGATGCAACCTAAGAAAACTAGACGCCTTGGTTATCTTCGTTTGTTATACAAGTTAAGGCTGCAAAAGGTGCAGACTTAAATATCATGTAACCGAAGTGTTCTGTTGACATTATCTCCCAGTGCAATTGCTATTCTTAGACAGGTTGGCTAATTAAGCCGTAGTGCATAAAACGGTAAACACATGATATGCATAATCGCATTAGGTTTGAAACTCAAGTTCAAACGACAAGTCAGTTAGATTATATGGTTATTGTGCAATTGATAACAGCGCCGAAAAATACAGCTTCATCTTAGGTTGTGGAGAGGGGCTAGACAGTCAAAAGTTTACCGCAGTTACTCACTGCACATTAGGCATCTTTCCAATCATTATGGTCATTGTATCGGTTGGTACTCATACTACTGAACCAATTTATGCTGATTTCAGAATGTCGACAACTATTTACCTCAAATCAAATTGAACAATCAAAGGTCACAACTTACACACTACTTTTGAATATTCACTTATTCTGGTCTGACGTTTTATACCCTTTTATACCTCATAATAACCATCAACAGACGCTTAAACAGCGGTAGTAACAAGAAAACCACAGAGCTAGTCAACACAGTAAACATTTTATAAAACAATAATGATGTATATTACATCTGTCAGATGTTTCGAAACAAAAGGAGATATAAATCACAATAGTGCTGTACATTAACATATATATATATATATATATATATATATATATATATATATATATATATATATGAATATATATATATATGTATATATATATATATATATATATATATATATATATATATATATATAAGAATATATATATATATATATATATATATATATGTATATGTGTATATATATATGTATATATATATAAATATATTTATACATATATATACATATATACATATATATATGTATGCGTATATTTATATACGTATGTATATACATCCGTTCGAAGCGGTTACGATTTCTACCAGGTCAGAATGCGTCGATGTTGGCCGACCTGTTTTCTTACTTGCGTTTATTTCTCCCCACAATTCCATCTATAATATTGTCAGCATCCGCGATTTTTGAAGGAACCTTTAATATTGTCTCTTACGCGTGTAGTGGAAGATCCCGGCAATTTGAATGTCATATGCCGTCATGGTACCTTTAGGAAGAGGATCAAATAATGTAAATTGTTTGGGTTGACTGTCTCGATTCACAGGATGAATTTGAAAGGTTTTCCGTGTCATTTTCCTGTTTTATCGATCCATCTAAATAGAGAGTGTCCCCTAGTTTTCTCTCGTACCTCAATAAGGGTGCTGTCAAATGATTGATTATATTATATTAAACTCTATTCTTTTTATTACGTTATGATTTATCCACAATACAGGAGGTGGAATGTTGCAATTGATTCCAATTGACTTCATGAATAAATAGTAGTGGAAGAGTTAGCCACAAACTGTGATCGTCTATCTATGTCAATTCACTATGTCACAACGCGAAAAGAAATTGTTTAATTCATCAAGTTGAAGTATTTGTTTTTTCTATGTTGCGCCTTCATGTGCCGCGTTTGTTGTCCCAAAGCAGCAAGCAATCAAACAAAGAAGCATAATGACATTGTTTCCACAGCTCTATGGGGTAACATGTTGCATCAGTCAGCCACGGTTGTTTTATGTTCTTCATGGCCATAGGGCATGTTAACTGCTTCCATTCCGTCCAGTCACCATACAGTTTTCTTTGCTAAAGGTTCCTATCGATTGGAGCGATATAGTGGTCAATATTGGTTTGCTCTGTCGGATCAGGTGACATTTGAGACCGTCTCCTGTCATAGGGTATTCAAATGAAATGGTGGTTTGCTCTGCGGGTTCCATAAAAGATTTTCTTGCAGTCAGATGATATTACATTTCGATGGGGAGTTTCTCGGTGGATTCAATCGCCATATATATTAATAAAGATGGAGTGATGATGATGATGATGATGATGATGATGATGATGATGATGATGATGATGATGATGATGATGATGATGACGACGACTACGACGATGATGATATGTGTTTAACATGGCACTCTGCTCACCATGACATTAGACTTACCTTAACATGCTGGTTATAATTATAAGATAATATTGTGCTAATGATAGCACTTGGTATTCCATGCTTATAAAGCTGTTTAATCTATAATACCGAGTTACCAATAACATAACGTATCCCATACAACAGTGTATCCTATGATCTTGTGCTTACCATGACACTTTGCTAAATTTGGCAGCGTGCTTGTCGTCTTGCTGTGACACACACCCGTCGCCAATGCAGTGATGTTTACCGATAACCGAGTTGTGGTATTGTTCTGTCCCTGTCTGAATGTATGCTTATTTATAGGATTTCTCAAGAAAACTTATTAACCGATATTTATCATACTTTACAGAATGATCAAACAGAATGCAAGAGAAAAATGAAGAGATTTGGGGAATCATGGATCATTGTGATGTCCGCAAAGTTCCTGCTTTTAGATTAAAGGGCGAAAGCTGACATTTACTAGTGCTCTCGGCTCGTTAAGAATGGAATTAAATGTGGGTTTTTGTCATTAATGGTCACTGGAGAAAGACAAAAGGAATCAATTATAGTACACAGTCTTGGGTTTGCCGTAAGGAACAACAGGAGAGAATGAGTGAGTGAGTTAGTGAATGAGTGAGTGAGTGAGTGAGTGAGTGAGTGAGTGAGTGAGTGAGTGAGTGAGTGAGTGAGTGAGTGAGTGAGTGAGTGTGAGTGAGTGAGTGAGTGAGTGAGTGAGTGAGTGAGTGAGTGAGTGAGTGAGTGAGTGAGTGAGTGAGTGAGTGAGTGAGTGAGTGAGTGAGTGAGTGAGTGAGTGAGTGAGTGAGTGAGTGAGTGAGTGAGTGAGTGAGTGAGTGAGTGAGTGAGCGATTGAATGAGTCAATAAGTAAGTGAACCAGTCAGTCTGTTAGTGAGTCCTTCATTCAGTCAGTCAGTGTGTTAGTGAGTCAGAGAATCAGTGAGTCAATTAAATAGGTCACTGAGTGAAAGGAGCACACATTCCGCAACAGGTAAAACGTTTACGTATCCAGACAACTCGCCCAATGCCTTTACTCATTGGGGAATACGAGGTCATGGGAGGAAATCAGGGCGTGATACGCCGAATAATGTGTCTTTATGTGAACAGCGAATAATTGACCCTTACCTATACGCATGGCTGTTGCAGATCATGAGTGACAGGACATGGTCATGCTCACCCACAAAGATACGACAAAGCCACAGTAGAGGTTAGAAGGTCGTGTTGCCAATGTTCATGGTATCTATAAAAAGCAAAATTGCAGTCAACTGTTTTGAACATCCAAAGATTTCAGCATTTGGATGGTGGCTGGTGCATCGTGCACAATTGTGTCGGTGTAATACATGCGATGCATTGACAAATGTTTGCACGGTGACATATCAGGCGTATACAATGCCACAAACATTTCATTAACCAAATTCATCAATAGACTTCCTCACAATATTGCTACCCAGCAATGGCACGAATGTATTGATTAAAAGTGTTGTAATTGCGATGTGGTGTTATTATCGTGACATGTCAGATTTCCATGCCAGCTTTTTTTTATGACACAGTAATTTGACAAGATTGAATGATGCTGCAACTGTGAGTGGAAGCAATCACATAATGCGAGTGAGGGAAGCAAACAATGGTACCGACAGCGGTGTTTTGGATCTATGAACTGCGCTGATACATTTTCAGAGGTTGAAATCAGCAAACTTGTCTCAAAAGTTGGTAGGGTCACTGAGTGTTCAAATATAGGGGCCTGTTTACAAGCGCCCAGGCACCACGCTTGCTGATTTTGCCAGCTGATGGCAGGTGACTCAGCCTTTTCGAAATCTCATAGGCAATAGAGCGGTTAAATATCAGATATAACATGGAGAGCCTTCTAACGGTTAGATAACAGATTCAACACAGAAGGGCCATCTCAAAAACAATCATGAATGATACTTCAACTGAATAACTGATACATCACCCTCAATGGGACAACCCACAAGGTGTTATACAAGCTGCTGTTTACATATATGACTTGCCAATGGAACGTGTCATTATTTGTTCATCAGCAGTTACTGCTCTAATACATTGGTATCGTGTATATCGTGAAGTAACTGATATACCCCAACATGCTCTGTCATCTGTTGCATTTGTCGACAATGGCCATCCTGTGTCCCTAACTGTGACTTTCCACATTTTCTGTCAATACAACATGCAGCAAAATACACTTACCGTGGTATGTATGACACCGAATCCAAGCTTAGGTACCAAATAAATTAGATTACATACTTTGAAGAGTGGATTGTATGACGAATCCTGTCCAAATATACTGACCCTCCGTGCTTTGTGCTGCACAGCCACCTATTCAGTGTTGATCAAATATCAAATGCAATATAAGCTGGTAATACAATGGCCAGCACAGCTTGTTTTCTTTGACAACACGCCTCTAGCTATAAGTTGACTTCATAGTGGTGTTTGATTATTAATCTATTTACGCAGCAATACTCAATTGCTTGAGCGTCAATATACGCCCAGATTGTAAAGCAGAGAGTTAGGTAATTTGGCATTCTTCAGATTTAAAGACTGTGGGAATATCAATTGTCAAACAATATATGATGTATCAGTAGATGGAAATCCTTCACCATCCAGCTTTTAATTGACACATCAACGAAGGTATTCAATTCAATTCTTATTTGCTCCTATGAACAACCATGCTGAATGTGTCGGGCACTAAAACCCCCGTTCGGTCGAAGTTGTTGTTTCTGCCCATTTCAATCCATTAACCTACCGTCAGGAGATATCCTTGCTTCTTCAGAAGAACTTCCAATTAGCACTCCAAATGCTAGCCAACAAAGAAGAACTCAGCATGTTGCGTTACCTATCTACTTTAACTGCATTCATTGGTTCGCCACTGAAGTATAGAGAGGTGCATTTTGACGCTTTGAACCTGAACAGTCGTTCATAAATCCTTAGCACATATTCCACTCTTTTAATCATAGCTTGCTCCAATAGAAAACAACGAAAAAGATACCGGACGCCAGTCTTGGTATTGCAAAACAATTGACACACTACCTGTTGAGTCTCTACTATATACTACTATATCACTGATACATTTTCGGCTCCTGAGAGGATGATGAAACTTGACTAAGTTAAAGCATAACCATCTTACATTCGTTCGACATCCGTACAACCATAATGGCCATTCAACGACTTCCCTATACAGAAGCTATAATCTCAAAGCTAAATGTGTAGCAGACGCGTTTGCTTATCAGAACCACAATGCTTGGTGGCTTGTGTGTTGCCACCTCTGACCCTTGTGCAGAACTATTAGGTCGAACGTTTTTAGGGCAACGACAACGCTTTTGATTAAGTAACTTATGTAACTTATTTATCTCTATCTTCAGAGAAAACTTTGATGATTGGCAAACTGAAGAGGTGTAGATAATGCTGAGGGATTAGTGATTGCAGTAGCTGATTGATTCATGGAGGTAGTGATAATCACATGCCTTTCTGCATTATACGAAGCGGGTTTTCTGAAAGCATTTCTTGCTTGTTGGGCAATATTAAGCCCTTTCTCTTTTTTAAGCAACAATCGCATACGGTTTTCGTTGTTGTGAGTAGTAAGCATCGATTGATTCTTCATTAAACAAATTTTCACAGTAAAGGAATTGTTACAAAATGTATCACAGATGAATTATACATGAGACTCAAGTTAGAGCAAGTGTATAATGCACCTTTGAAATAGCTTGCTCAGTCGTGCTTCCTGTACTTATAGATTACCGGCAGTCTTCAAACCGATATTCAAAATGTTCACACATTCAAGAGCTTCACTTTAATAAGCTGCGAAGTACATTTATACTTCCCACAGGTGGCTACCAATAGCTAGTCATATATAAGCAGAAATTAGCATAGCGATACACTTTATAAATCAGACTACTGTTACTACACATAAAGTAATTCTAAATGCTAACGCATGTTCTCAGGTAAAATGCCTGGCTTAACGAAACAGAATGTTTTATGATGTTATCATATCGTTGATTAGATTCCTGGACAATCCACTCGGGTGCTTTTTCTCGCCTATTCTTTTTTTCTTTATGGTCTGATGATTACACATTGGAAATGTTTGAAATGTTTAGGTGTTTAGCTTAATATTCTACGCCAAGTATCTACTGACGAAAGATGTTCCCATGGCAGGATGTCGTAAACTTATGGTGCGCATAATAATGCTAGGCTCAAACCCCTCACACCATCTTCTATGTATGATGTGGCTAGTTGTTTGTATAAAACGCTTTCTGTACATTATCGAAGCATATGTTCCGTGTCACTTAGATAAACAACTCCTACGCTGTACAACCCTTTTGACAACGTGTTATCAAGGCAATACCTTGTAATTAAAATCATTTGACGACTGTTTGCAGACTTTTGTCGTTGCTTTAATGCTTGCAATGACGTTAAGTTAACGGTACGTCATGAAATAAGTGACTTGAAAAACAAAAGATATATTTCCGATCCGTTGTTTTTCAAAAACATCATGACAAGCCATTTTATTTAAACGCTTTGTGGCTTACATTAAAGAATTAACGCAACATGCAACATTTCTTATCAAATCAAATCATTTCCGAATAATGCGCAGATACTTTTTTTTATGATTGCATGTAACATTTTGGAAAATTGCGCACACTCCTCACGAAAAGCATTTTTCTCAAATGTATGCATGAAATATATCTGTTGCAAAATAAATTATTGAAGCACGTGCATCCGCAGGCCTTACATTCCGAGCGATTGTCAATCTCTTCTGAAAAATTCAGAGACCTGAGTCAAATAGAACGTTGCCATCAAATCTCTCTAAAGTTTGTTTTTATGAATTACTTTGTTCGCATGTGGTCTAAGTTTGATTTGTCCTAATGCTGTCACTGTAGCATAGTGAGGTGGTCATTTCAGTGAGGTTCCCAAGTTGAGTTACTGTGAAAACATTGAATGGCACACGTAATTGGTAGACTGGGTAACCACTCATCCAACCACAATTCCACCAGGAAAATCATGTGTCGCTTCGTCTTCTCCATCTTCTCAAGTGAAGGGATTTTCCTTAGACAATATTGCCACGGAGGCTCGAGTTTGCTTCTAGCATACAAATAAAACAAATATATAAACTTCGCTTTAACATATAGGAACTGCCCAGTTTAATGAGCTAAGCCGCATGCCTGGATCAAGCGAATGTGACTATATTGTTCTTAATCCTATTGTAAGTATACCATGTGGCTTGATGGTGGCAATGGGGTTAAGAGCATTATCAAAGCGAGCTTTATAACTGGAGTAATAGGCTTCCATTAGCCATGAGAACGCTATGATACCTTTAGATACATTCTGATAACATTGATTTGTTCCTCTCTTGGTTGCGCTGTACTTACCCGTATTTGGTATTCACATGATTGATATTTGATGATGAAGAATGGACGCAACACATGACTTGCGGGCTTGTCACAACAATGCTACAAGGACAAAAACGAATGAGCCATTGTCTCATGATCCTATGTGGCACCTTTGCCCCTTCCACTCAAGCCAACGTGAGTGTGCTGTTGAGGTTTATCATAGAATTGATAATGAAATCAATACAATACAACCGCATTGTATAACACAATTTACCAAATTTCTGTTGTTAGCATAAGGATAATTTGCAATAAACAAAACATGCCATTAGTTGTCGGAGTGCTATACCAACATATCACTCTGCAATATACAGCTGCATGCTGATATATCATTTCCAAATATGCGCATGGACGATGTATCATGACAGAAATCATAAAGGATGTAATGTCGACAACGTTATGTCTACGCTTCATTAATTTACACCATTGTTTATGGCTATAACATACCAGTAATTGTATCCAAAACTAATTGAATGTATCCCCCATAGCTTTATGCATGCAACTGCTGTTTAGTCAACAGGGTGACCCGGACAGAGACAGATCAAATTACGCGCCTCTTATTCAGTCTAGGCTAAATATTACCGGGAGTGGTCCCTAAGAAAGGTTGTGCCGGAAGGCTGAAAAAACTGTTATCTAGATATCACTGATTTAAAAGAGCAGCATGAATCCTGAATCACTGAAACCTATTGACCAATTTCAAATTTAAGCTTCATATCTAAATTAAAGGGAGGGTTGTAGCTAACCCATTTCAGGACTATAGATAAGCATCTGTCGACGCACGAACCTGCCAGTGGTACTGAGACAGCATTTCTCCGTGTATACAATGAACTTGCATGTGCTGTTGACTAACATTACGCTGTTGCTCTTATGCTTCTTGACCTCAGCGCAGCGTTTCATACTGTCAATTGTGAAATCCTACTACAGCGTCTCTCAGACAGTTTCGGTCTCAGTGGAAAATGCCGTTTGCAAAGATTCAGTGTAGCAGTATATGCATATTAAAGTACGAAACACACGAGCTAGCATGTGTTGTGCGACAGGGATCCGTCATTACTCCTTAAGCCTACCAACCACCATTCGGCAATTTGATAAATCAAAATGGACGGCCTTACCAACAATATGCTGATGATACTCAGATCTATCATACATTTACTCCTATGCACCAATATGCTGATGATATTGGATAGATTTACTCATGCGTTGAAATATGCGGATAATGAACAGGTCAAATTAGAATAAATGCAGCCTCAAGATAAAATCTTGGACGAAATTTCTCAAATTGAAATAATATAAACAAGGATTCTATTTTTCGGATCTCGGTACAAATGCCAGTCGTCGGTTGTTGCAGTTAAATTGGTAAAATGACTGTAACTACATCAGAAACGGCCAGTTTCAAATGGACTCACAGTTTACGGGAAAAGCACAAGCTATATAATCAACTCAATCTCTCTTTCATCAGAGGCAGCATAAGAAAGTACCTGAACCAATCCACAATAGAAATCCTGGCCCACACATATATATCATCACGACATGATTATTGTAATTCGATGCTGCTTTACCTAGCGCCGTCTGCCAGATGGATAGTCTCAAGACATTTCCTTTTATTCAGTGCTATAATCATGCCTAATTTGACGTATTGCATGCAAAACAATTCAATGCCACCTCCAGCGCCTTCGGGCAGGTTTATTTCCCGGCAAACGGCGCTCTACAAATGCCTTGTGTCTAAGCATTATTCCTTGTTGTATGTTTCGCAAAGACTGTGCTGAAGCCATTTTATAATATCTACATCCCAATAAATCATCGCCTGTAAATCAGCTACACACGGATGCAGCACCATATCGTAATCGCATAGACAATAACGCTATTATCTGGGTGCATATCAAAGTACTACAATGATCCCATCGATTTGTTAATTGGGGCGTGAAATTCCTATTCTCTGCCGATCTGGCAATTAGCAGTTAGTGTTGGATCTCGTGTCGGGTTTTATTACAGCCTCTAATACATTCATTGATTTATTCACCTTTCCCGTAATATTTCGTTCACTGTTGCAAAACAAGTAGATGCACAAACGGGGGCCTCATACGAAGCGATCTGTGGCATTTGTCAAGGAGCATAACCACGAATGATCTGGGCAACTTGGTTGCTAAGCTGCCGCATTCATATTGCCGCCGGCACAGCACCATATATGTAAGTTAATCGGTTGGGCATATGCACAATCGATAACTGCCATCACATGCTAGGACCGTAAAGAGTTATTTATTTGGGGGATTTTTGTAGTTGTGCTCAAAGAATGCAATTATTGAATAATGCTTTATTCTTACCAAACAATTGTTTCTTAATGTGCCGAACCTTGGCCAATCTTTTAAACAACCAGCTTCTATCAAGTGCAAATTTCTATCGAAGCATTAAAAGGATGCAGCCACAAGGACACAGAATCTAATAAAAACAGTCTTCCTCCCCATAGACACCCGAACAGCTCCTAAATATGGTGATGTAGGTTGTATGACGAATCCTATCCATATTTACAGATGGCAACACCTAGACTCTTCGTGTTTTGGCTACTGAGTTGAATTAATCAATATTCTGCCACCTGTTCAGTGTTTTTTACATGGCAAATGTAGCTGGTAGTTGATAGACTAGCCCAACCTGTTAACATGACTACACGCCTCTACCTATAAGTTGCACGTTTGAGTAAGTTTGTTGGGCGCCAAGTTTGCTGAGCAAAAAGGTTGTTTGCTTTGGATGATTCTGGTACAAAGGTTTGTTATCAATAATTCATAAGCAATCTCCTACTTCGGCATCTCCAATGAATCAGTTAATGGTCTAGGTGGCAGGATATGGAAATGAGTAGCGCTGAAAGCGCACAAAGCGTTGTCATGAACCCCATTTGTTTTAATTGAATAAGAGGGTTCCCGTATTCACTATTACAGTCATCCAGTGTTGGCTGCGAACAAATGCTGAGCAAAAGGCAGGATAATACACTATCAATGTTTGATATACGTCAGTAAAACTCATAATCAATTTGGTGGTAGTAGCAAGCTCAAGGGGCTCTACATAGTGATAGAATAATAGACTGTTTAACCTGGTCACAGTTGACATGGGTAACATATCATGACAAATGTCTATCCAAGCAGTTAAGACAATGATGTGCTGTCAGTGAAAATCGACATATTTCATAACACAGGCTGTGCCGCTTGCGCCCAAGCCGTGTGGGTGTTACTTGAGTATTCTATGCTACGTAGTTGACATATGCATAACACGAGGGGAGAGAACATGCATTCATCGGATAACTTACAAATGTTGGTCAAAAACAGATTACTGGCTTATCCGTGACATGCCAACAGGGTTCGAAAAAATGATCATGTGAGAAGGCTCGCCTCATCATTATAAATGCCACTCATGTGCCCCAGGAGAACCATGCTGGCGCCTGTCGGCCGATATAAATATCTAGAAGTAGTGTAGAATGTAGCTGCCGCAGACAATACAACATAAATTACAGGGATAGCATTCATTCACATCCCTTGCAACCAAAGCATCAAATCATTGCCTATCTTATGCAAATGCAGGTTTTTTCAAGCAGTATGTGTGCCGGAAGTTCCTTGGTGTCAGTATCACAATATGATGGCCACTGTTATTTTAGTCCCACTTGGAGGATTGTGCCTTACGATCGTGTGCCACTTGTGCACCTGGTGAAAATCTATCATTCCTGACATGCATACGCTTGCGACAGCACGATTCATTGTATTACTCCAGCCATTGTTTAACAAATTTACTTGTACCCTCAAGTAAAATCTTCATGGTGGTGATCACATGTCAGCAAGGTTTCAGGGACGATTATACTTCACTCTAAACTACATCTTTACAGCTTCTGTGTGCCCATATAGCATGTTGAAGTACAAACATGATATATGTATAAGGTATTGTATCCTATCCCCCGTTGCATATATATATATATATATATATATATATATATATCATATAAATATAATATATATATATATATATATATATATATATATATATATATATATATATATATATATATATATGTGTGTGTGTGTGTGTGTATATACATTTGGATATAATATATATATATATATATATATATATATATATATATATATATATGTATATATATATATATATATATACATTTGCATATAATAATAATAAAAAATATAAATAGATATATATATATATGTATATATATATATATACATATATATATGTATATATATATTTGTATATGTTTATTTGTATATACATATATATATGTATATATATAATGAAAATCTATTAATCCTGACATTTATAGGCCTGCGACAGCAAGGATCATTGTACCATCAATTTAAACATTTATGTCAATGTTTCACTGTTGTCATAGAACTAGCAATTTGGATATTTATGCAGTTCATACTAACAGATATGACTAACAGTTGCAAAACAATGTTGTAGCCGGCTCACAAAGGACTCTAGAGTGTCAAACAACCTTATCACCACCCACTCGGTTAGCTTCACAATTACCATGCTGGCGCATCTAGACCATTATAATCATCGTACGATGACGTCGTTGGTTTATAACAAAACGTTAATGACACAAAAATCTGGGATAGTAATAGAATGCAACTGCATAACACACTATCGTGTTTGCTCTTTAAGGGCATAATGAAACTCTAATCCATCGTTCGTTCATTCAACATCCGTGACAACTAATGTGAACATCCACTGCTCACTCAATTCAATACATTATATACAGTGAAGACGTGCTTTTGTTTCAGTAACATCATGCATGAACCCCCACCTTTCAAGTGGTTCTTGCTGTTTCTGTGATGCAGTGTAGCTTGAACATTCATTGTCCACTGTATGCAAAACCTGTAATTACCAAGCCATACACAGCTACGTCGCGCCCGTGTCCTGGCAATTTGATGATATTGACCGCCACCTTTCAAGTGGGACATGCTGATTCTGGGTTGCAAAAGTGTCCCACTTTTTACCCTTGTGTAAATATATTCTGTCAGACATGTCTAGGCTAACGACAATATGGTTGATTGTTTATAAAAACTCAGACATGTTTTATCTCAATCATCAGGGTAAACTTAATTAACAGCAAGACTTAAAGGTGATTGACGCATTGAGACATTGTGGGGATACGGCGCGTTGTTGCTGTAAACACTTGCGTTTCTGTCTAATACGCAGAAGCCTTCCTGGAAACTCGTATTGCTTGTCACATTTATTGTGTCAGGTTTCGTAAGAGACTTCCAGTGCGCACATTTAATATGGTATTGATATACACTCATGGTTATTAACAATAAAAAGAAAAGTATAAGACATCAGTGTATGTTGGCATGCTGTATATTTCCTGCTTTGCTGTGTGATCTTCTATATTTTTTAACTACCATCTAGTTGCAACAACGCCTGACGTAAAGATTAAACGTCCGTTGTACACTCACATGAGAACTCTGCTGGCTGCAATCAATCGACTTTACTGTGTTAACCGAGACACTCTGCTCACCATGACATTACACTTACCTTAACATGCTGGTTATAATTATAAGATAATATTGTGTTAATGATAGCACTTGGTATTCCATGCTTATAAAGCTGTTTAATCTATAATACCGAGTTACCAATAACATAACGTATCCCATACAACAGTGTATCCTATGATCTTGTGCTTACCATGACACTTTGCTAAATTTGGCAGCGCGCTTGTCGTCTTGCTGTGACACACACCCGTCGCCAATGCATTGATGTTTACCGATAAACGAGCTGTGGTATTGTTCTGTCCCTGTCTGAATGCATGCTTATTCATAGGATTTCTCGAAATAACTTGTTAACCGATATTTATCATACTTTACAGAATGATCAAACAGAATGCAAGAGAGAAATGAAGAGATTTGGGGAATCATGGATCATTGTGATGTCCGCAAAGTTCCTGCTTTTAGATTAAAGGGCGAAAGCTGACATTTACTAGTGCTCTCAGCTCGTTAAGAATGGAATTGAATGTGGGTTTTTTTGTCATTAATGGTCACTGGAGAAAGACAAAAGGAATCAATTATAGTAAACAGTCATGGGTTTGCCGTAAGGAACAACAGGAGTGAGTGAGTGAGTGAGTGAGTGTGTGAGTGAGTGAGAGTGAGTGAGTGAGTGTGAGTGAGTGAGTGAATTAGTGAGTGAGTGAGAGAGAGAGCATGTGAGTGAGTGCGTGAGCGAGTGAGTGATTGAGTGTGTGACCGAGGGAGTGAGTGAGTAAGTGAGTGACTGAGTGTGTAAGTGAGTGAATGAGTGAGTGAGTGAGTGAGCCAGTGAGTGAGTGAGTGAATGAGTCAGTGAGTGAGCATGTGAGTGAGTGAGTGAGAGAGATAGGATGTGAGTGAGTGAGTGAGCGAGTGAGTGATTGAATGTGTGACCGAGGGAGTGAGTGAGTAGAGTAAGTGAGTGAGTTGAGTGTGTTAGTGAGTGAGTGAGTGAGTGAGTGAGTTGTTAGTTAGTTAGTGAGTGAGTGAGTGAATGAGTCAGTGAGTGAGCATGTGAGTGAGTGCGTGAGTAAGTGAGTGAGTGAGTTAGTTAGTAAGGGAGTATGTGAGTGAGTTAGTTAGTTAGTTAGTTAGTTAGTTAGTTAGTGAGCGGGTGAGTGAGAGAGTATATTAGTAAGGGAGTGAGTGAGTGAGTGCGTGTGTGAGTGAGTGAGTTAGTTAGTTAGTTAGTTAGTTAGTTAGTAAGTTAGTTAGTAAGTTAGTTAGTTAGTTAGTAAGTAAGTAAGTTAGTTAGTTAGTTAGTTAGTTAGTTAGTTAGTTAGTTAGTTAGTTAGTTAGTTAGTTAGTTAGTTAGTTAGTTAGTTAGTTAGTTAGTTAGTTAGTTAGTTAGTTAGTTAGTTAGTTAGTTAGTTAGTTAGTTAGTTAGTGAATTTATGAGTCAGTTCGACAGTGAGTGAAAGGAGTACACATTCCTCAACCGGTAGAACGTTTACCTCTCCCGACAACTCGTCCAACGCCATCACTCATTGGGAAACACGAGGTCGTGTGAGGAGATCAGGGCCTGATACGCCGAATGAAGTGACTGTCTTCTTCTTGAGAACTACGAATAATTGACCCAAAAAATAGCAGCATGGCTGTTGCAGATCATGAGTGACAGGACATGGTCATCCTTACCCTCAAAGATACGACAGAACTACGGTAGGGATAATAGGGTCGTGTTTCCAATGTTGATGCATCAATAAAGAGCGAAATTGCTATTCTTCTCTGTCAACTCTTGGGAACATCTAAAGATTTCAGCCTTTGGATGGCGGCTGGTGCATCGTGCAGAAATGTGTCGGTGTAATACATGTGGTGCATTGACAAATGCTGAAAATTACATATCGACTAGTACATGGTGACATATCAGGAGTCTATAAGATAGTAACCAAACATAGGTTCAACAGGCGTTTACAGTGCCGTAAACATCTCATTGACCCAATTTATCAATGGACTTCCTCACAATATTGCTACCCAGCAGTTATATGCAATGGCACGAATGAATTGATTAAAAGTGGTGTAATTGCGATGTTGTGACATGTCAAATTTCAATGCCACCTTGTTTTAATTTGAAAGGATTGAATGATGCTGCAATTGCACGCTGTACAACTCAATTCCTGGCGGACATATCTGGGGTACGTTTGGTAATATTGCTCAGCAACAGTTAGTGGAAGCAATCACATTATGCGAGTGTCTTTTTGATCCTATTAACCCGCTGATACATTTTCACATGTTGAAATCAGCTAACTTGACCCCAGAGACAGTCGGGACCCTGAGTGTGCAAATAAAGGGGCCTGTATACAAGCGTCCACGTACCACTTCGTTTCAAAAGCTTGTTGATTTTGGCAGCTGATGGTTAGTGGCTTAGGCAATAAAGTGTTTTCTTTCGTCCTGTTCATATTTGCTGTTAATTGATGGTTGTTTCAATCACTTTGGTTAAGTCATGGATGACTGTCGTTAAAAGCTACTTAAAATTACATAAAGAAAATATTTTGTTATATTCAAACACAGCGTACCTGAACGAATTCACTTTGTTCCAAACCTGTAAGGGTCTAACATGTAAACATTAAGTTAGATAACAGATGCAACACGCAGCGCCATCTCTGAAATGGAAAAGAAACAATTGTCATTATGTGTTCATCAGCAGTTACTGCTCCTCTAATACGTTGGTATCGTGTATCGACGATATGTCCAAATACCAATAGCTGGCCACATATAAAATCGTCGATGCTGCCGCCATTTCAGGTCATTATGAATCGCAGAAATGATATGAGGCAGAGCTCGTATCATGATTTCATGTAAAATTCGCCAGACGCAGAAGTTATGTGTCCAACTAATGGAATAACAAGGTGTCGATCCCCGCATATCCTACAGAAACCAGGCAGTCTGTAAAAAGCAATGCACAGTATTTCACAGTGAGCAGTTGATACTCTGTCGGCGAGTGACTTATTATCATATCAACCATAATGCTGCACCATCTACACAGTTTGCGACATTTTAAATAAGTCCAATCACTTAAAATCACGGAATGGCATGACAACTAAAACTATACGTCTAATAATCAATGGCCTAATATTTCTTTCGTAACGAGCTGAGTTAAACTTAAGATGAGATTAATATCTCTATAGATACTGGATGTGTCCTGCAATTTCTCTGGATCCATCAGTAATTAAGATTGAGTTCGCGTCGCAAAGCGATACTTTTTATAAATCAGACCACTATTACTTCACCTTAAGTAATACTAAATGCCTAAGGCTGTTCTCAGGTAAAATGCCTAGCTCAGTGAAACAGAATGTTTTGTGATATTATCGTATCGTTGATCAGATTCCTAGTATAGCATAGTGTATGGATAATGTGAAGGTATGGGCGTCAGCCTAAAACTAGGGAATTTCGACAACCTCGTTCATATGCACAAGAATGGTTACATGCGTTAATTATGAATTTGAAATTAATTATTCCCAAAGAGGCTGCCAGGCAGTAATTGTGTCAGGAGCAATTCAATGAAGTTATGTACGGACGGTAATTTATGCTTCATTTAAAGGCTGATACCGAGCTATGCTTGCTAGTTTGGATAACTAGAAGAAAGTCCGTTTTAACTGCACACATACATTGCCTTAAGCAAATGCTATGGGATGAAAAATAAACCCCGCTAACTACATCCTTAATATCAACATGATCTGTACGATCAGATTCCTGTGATATTAAATGTAATACTATAGTGTGACACGCCATTAGGCTGTCCGCGAGGATAGGCCTCAAGTAAAAACATTCCATTAAACAAATGTTTATGAAATAATTCCCAAATTGAGTTTTCTATATATACATTGTATATGCTGGGATATAACGATATCCATCCAAGTATAATCTGTAGTTCATAGTTCATCTGTTCGCCAGACACGTTGACTACACGCTATTGCTATGGTAAACGTGTACATTCACGATCACACTGCCAAATACTCTTCCATCAACACAGCCAGGGGCATCAGCTCCACCGCCTTTATCACCGCTTATAGTAATGTTAACGATATATATATATATATATATATATATATATATATATATATATATATATATATATATATATATATATATATATATATATATATATATATATATATATATATATATATATATATATATATATATATATATATATATATATACATATCTAACCGCATTCAATATTGCCATTAAGGGTTATGTATTTGGTTTTTGGTTAAACATTGCCATTATTGAATAATGCTTTATACTTACAAAACAATTGTAACTTAATATGCTAATCTTCAAAAAAAACACCTGTTTTTCTATCGAGTGCAGATTTCTATCATAGCATCAAAAGGCTACCGCCACTAGGACACAGCATCATCTCCATAGACACACAAACAGCTCATGGAAAATGGTGATATAGCTGGTATGACGAATATTATCCATATATACAGATGGCAACACTTAAAAGCTCGGTATTTTGGCTACTGAATTGAATTAATCAGTATTCTGCCATCTGCTCAGTGCTTTTCACGTGTTAAATGAAATATCAGCGGGTAGTTAATAGACTAGCCTAGCTTGACTTCACGCCTCCACTTATAGGTTGACGTCGGAGGAACACTACACTCTACACTATCCGATTGTTGATTGATTGTTTGCCAAGTTTGTTAAGCAAAGAGGATGTTTGCTTTGGATGCTTTAAGTACAAAGGTTTGCGATCAGTAATTCATAAGCAATCTCCTGCTTCAGCATCTCTAATGAATCAGTCAGTGGTCTAGGTGGCAAGATATGGAAATGAGAAGCGCTGATAGTGCACACTGGCGTTGTTATGACCCGCATTTGTGTTAATTAAATAAGAGGATCTCACGTATTCACTATCAATAGTCGTCCGGTGTTGGCTGCGAACAAATATTTAGCAAGAGGCAGGTTACTACACCATGAATGTTTGATATGCGTCGGTTATGTAAAAACTCTTCATCTATGTTGTGGCAATAGCAAGCCCAAGCGGCCTTACATAGTGATAGAACGATGGACTGTTCAACCTGGTCACAGGATGTGCCGCTTGCGCCCAAGCCGTATGAGTGTGACTTGAGTATTCTATGCTACGTAGAAGAGTGAACATACATGAATTAAATTAATTACAAATATTGGTCAACACCAGATTAGCGGCGTATACATGATATGCTAACCGTGTTCGAAATGATGACGTGAGAACGCTCGCCTCATCATTATGAATGCCAATCATGTGCCCCAGGAGAACCATGCTGGCGCCTCTCGGCCGATATAAATATCTATAAGCAGTGTGGAATGTAGTTGCCTCAGACAATACTTGAAAAAACATGAATCACAGGGATAGCATTCATTCCCCACCCCTTGCAACCAATGCATCAAATCATTGCCTACCGTATGCAAATGCACGAATTTTCAAGCAACATGTATGCCACACGTGTCAGTATCACAATAGGTTGGCCACTGCAATCAAGTACCTCTTGGAGGATAGTGCGTTACGATCGTGTGCCACTTGTGAACCGGGTGAAAATCTATTATTCCTGACATTTATAGGCCTATCACAGCACGGATCATTGTATAACTCCAGCCATTATTTTACTTATAAACCTCTACGATCAAGTAAAACATTCATGACCACGAGCCAGAATGGCTATTGTCGCCAACTCACGCTACCAGCTGTTACATGTGATGAGTAAGCTGCTCTTTTGCGGACTTTCTATGCTAATGTATATGTTGTCATAGGATGCCAAACTCGCCGGGATTATGACACAATCCTCTAGATGCAACAGTCTTACGCGTTCATATACTAGACGACCCTAATGTACATTGTACGGTCACTGGTTAGCTTAGCTTACTACGCCATTTTGAATTATACAACTGGATCAGCGATTTATAAGCATCAATTCCTGATTTACGATTGTGATATTCATCTGCCATCCTCATATAACTTTACTCATTACCCATCCGGTTTTCACGAAGGCTAAGCGCCTATTTCATCGTTTTAAGTCATTTCTAACTGTTTGCGTTATAAGTTAATTAAATCATCTGACACACTAGAGTATTTTCTTATCGGATTAAGAAGCGATAGATCGGATTATTAGTGCTGGAGCTCTATTTCTAGCATTCCTCGATTGGCGTCTTAACTTCATTGTGTATTTTCGCTCAGGTTATGCTTAAAATATTTATATCAAGGCAGACATCAGCGCAATTCTGTACATCCGTATCTGCTTTGGGGATTTTGTCATTTGATACTCGTTGCATTCAAGGTATTAGATATTCTGCACTGCTTGTCGTTCTCTTAAAACCATTCGCCTTGTGAAGTGGTGATCTCTCGTCAGGAAGGTTTCCGGGACGATTATACTTCCCTCTAAGCAAGATATTTACAGATTATATGCGCCTATATAGTATGATAAAGTACCAACTTGGTAAGCATTGTTTCTTTTAGGTTTAAAAGCTTCTCTTTTGCCCGTTGCATCATACCATAATGATTCGAAATATCGTCATATCGTAGCATTTTCGATGTTTGATCTTGATTTTGTATATATTTATACACATATATATATATATATATATATATATATATAAATATATTTATATATATATATATAGGCATATATATATATTATATTTGTGCATATATATATATATGTATATATATATATATATATATATATATGTGTGTGTGTGTATATGTGTGTGTGTGTGTGTGTGTGTGTGTGTGTGTGTGTGTGTGTGTGTGTGTGTGTGTGTGTGTGTGTGTGTGTGTGTGTGTGTGTGTATGTGTGTGTGTGTGTGTGTGTGTGTGCACCTTCTATTTCACATCTGGTAGATGTGGATGAAACCAAGAAAGCAACAAACGTAACAGGAACAATAAAATCTCGAAATCTCTGGCGTCGGAAATATTCTAGATTTCCTATGGATGAACCAATCATCACAGGCAGCTGAGGCTGAATGGGGGGTTAAGGGAATATCTCTCATATTAACAGGTCCTAGACAGATACCTTACGCAACATAGGTTCACGCTAATTATCTTTTTTAGGAGACAGGGTCGTGAGCTTGATTATCGCGTGTAGGTGCCATGGAGATAAGTATGTTATCACATGGTCATGTGGGTGAAGTTCCTTCCCCGTATCACCCACGTGACCATGCAATTACTATCACATATGTCATTAAAATCCTAATGAGGTACTCAAATGTAATAATTTCGTTACAACAATTCGTTTCCAAATCATTTTCTGGTGTTTTACATTAGACAAACTCTCGTCATGGTGTGATATCATGGCAAAAATGACGGAATATCCTTCTTTAATATGACGCCGCACAATTCTTTGCTTTACGAAAAGGGATTGATTATTAAAAAAAAGTTATTTTGTGAAAATGGTTATTGTGCGTACATATGACTCAACAAGCACATGTTGTGCATATTATGCACTTTTTAATTCCACATAATAAACAATGAAAACGAGTTCAATTATACGCTTCGTATTATGTTTATTGTTAAAACTGATATTCTGTTGGAAGAACTGAATTCTATTGGAAGTTATCATACCATATATGTTATTATAAATTGATCTACCTGTCGTCATAATTTCATGTCACTGTAGGATCAGCAGTTAAGATATGAAAAAAAAACCGTGAGTGTGATGGTGATGAAATTATACAGCTCATACATTGAGTTATTATGATTGTTAGCCTCCTGGCAGACGCAACAACAAACCGCAATTCTACCAGAAACATAAAGCCCCGCCTCGTCTAATCGATCTTAAATATGGTATCTGTAACGGATATTCCATGTGGTATCTGCGAGTAAAGGTATTTCATGTGACATCATTGCAACTGAGGCCCAAGGCTACTTCTAGGTTACAAATATGACACATACAATGTTCAATTTTTTTTAACATTGAAATATAACAACTGTTTGGTTTACAGCGATGAGTGTCATACTTGGAATAAGCATATATTTGTTACTAGCTAATTGTTGGATTATAATGTGGTTCGATAGTTTGAAAAAAAGAGACAAATTTGCCCTTAATATTCTGTGACGGTATTCAGTATTGTCCACCCGTATTTGTCGCACGCGCTCATGTCAGTGTTGCAGTTGACCTCGTGAGGAACGCAGAGAATGGAAACAGCAGATTATGTTAGGATTCAGAGACAAGAATCGGCGAACAATATGTCATTGACTCATGGTCCTAAGTGACACCTTAGTGCTTGAGTCGAACGATCACTACATTAATTATGCAATAAAGCGACGGAATTGCAACAGTAAAACCCAATGTTGTTTTATTATAAGAAGGAGGATTTGCAATTGATTGGGAATGTTCCCTGACACTGTAATACATGGCATCGATTCACTGTTTCATGCGTTTGTTTCTTTTAACTATAATGCGACAACCCTCATGGGTTTGTCCTCGCTATTTTTTTTCCTTATTTGATTGTCTCTGTGGTTGTTGTTCTAATATGCCCCGGAGAGTCCCTAGCTAGTCCACAGCTAGTCCACAGCTAGTCCCCAGCTAGTCCCCAGCTAGTACCTAGCTAGTCCCTAGCTAGTCCCTTGTTAGTCTCCAGCTCGTCCCCAGCTAGTCCCTAGCTAGTCCCCACCTAGTCCCCAGCTAGTCCCCACCTAGTCCCCACCTAGTCCCCACCTAGTCCCCACCTAGTCCCCACCTAGTCCCCACCTAGTCCCCACCTAGTCCCCACCTAGTCCTCACCTAGTCCCCACCTAGTCCCCCCCTAGTCCCCACCTAGTCCCCACTTAGTCCCCACATAGTCCCCATCTAGTCCCCACCTAGTCCCCACCTGGTCCCCAGCGAACCAAACATGTACCACCAGGTAATGTTTTACGGTGACATTTGATAGATAGCTTGACCTGCCTGAGGGAATGTGAGTTACTTCTACTCTGCCCAATAACCATGGAATCTGCTTTAGGAAAAGATATAACAAAACCAAGCTGATCAATATTGGTTATCTCTCAAGGTTTAGGCGCCATTTCAGATTGACCTGCAGTCATAGGGTATTCGAATGTGAACCGATTGTGATAACTATAGTGATGATATAGACGATGACGATGACCCGGTGATAGTGAAACATTGATCATTATAGCCTCTTATAACTTCTGGTTTGTTACCATAAGCTCACTCCTCTTCGTGCAGACAAAGTAATTTTTTCAGTGTATCATTGTGCTCACTGTCTTCATTGTGCTCGGTTCCATTGTGCTCATTGGTTTCTAGTGCTCATTGAAGCATTGTGTTTTCTGAAGAATTATACTGTGATAATGCGAAATATAGCAGCCATCAAAAGCATATTATATACAATCGCATAAGCTATAACGATCCGGAAATGCAATCAAACAAATCACATTACCTGGAAATGGAAAGATAGAGAGAGACAGAGAAACAGAGAGAGAGACAGGTTACAACAGTGAGGAGCAGAGTAGAGGTAATATTCCTGAGCCACTTATGAATTGAATGCATAGAATGCTACCGGGGCGTGACACGCTGAAAGGGACTTCCTGAAATGGCTGCATAATTGAGTCACAAATGGAAGCAGATCCGATGCAGATCATTTATGACAGGACATGGTCATCCTCACCCTCACAAATACGACAGAACTACGGACGAGATCAGCGGGCCATCTTGTCCATCATCATATATTAATGAAGAGCAGGTTTGGTATTCTCGGTCTTACTAATACGTGTGTCATCTTATGTTAACATCAAGCGAGCTTAGCATTAATGCAAGTTGGTACAGGGTAGCTCATACACGATCGCTCACCGTGGGCTTAGAGATACATGTTGCCTCTCTCAACCCTATCCATCGCGCATTAAAAACATATATCGTAAAGCCTCTCGCATCGTAAACAAAGTCGCAATCGCTAGTGCATTTGATATAAGAGTCTCTTGAGCAATATGTATTGTTACTCATTGCAAAATCTGTTTTGCTGAAAAGGAAGACGTCATTCCATTGCCCATCGCTTTGTTGTATCATTCATCATGGTATTATAAGGTATGATAGAACGTAATGCAAAATTAGCCGTCATTTAATTATAAATTTATAATTATGCCGAGCTTTACTTGCTCTCAGGAGAATGCAACCTAAGGATATCAGACGCCTTGGTTATATTCGGTTGTTATACACCTTAAGGCTGCAAAAGATGCAGAATTGAATGCCATTTGACGGAAGTGTTCTGTTGACAATATCTACCGAGTGCAATTGCTATTCTTAAACAGGTTGGCTAATAAAGCTGTAGTGCATAAAACGTTACCAACATGATAAGCATAATCGCATTGGGTTTGAAACTAAAGTCCAAACAACAAGTCAGTTAGATTATATGGTTGTTATGCAATGATAACAGCGCCCCCAGATACAGCTTCATCTTAGGTTGTGGAGGGTCGAGAGGGGCGAAAAGGTCAAACTTTTACCGCAGTTACTCACTTCACATAAGGTATTATTCCAACCATTAAGATGATTAATAGAACGTTTCCACGGCTCAACAAGGTAACATGTCCATTGCATGAGTCAGCCACGGTCATTGTTCGTTCCTCATAGTGACTCTCCATATATAGCTCGACCTGGTCATAGGGCATGTCAACTGCTTCCATTCCGTCCAGTCACCATATAGTATTCTTTGGTGATGGTTCCTAGACATGTCAAATTACAATGCCACCTTGTTTTGATGACACAGAAATTTGACAAAATGGAATGATGCTGCAATTGTACGTTGTACAACACATCACAATACCGGGCAGACATATATCTGGCGTCCTATGGAAATGTTGATTTCAGCATTTTGGTGGTGGCTGGTGCATCGTGCAGAAATGTGTCGGTGTAATACATGCGATGTATTGACAAATGCTGGAAATTTCTTATCGACTAGTACATGGTGACATGTCAGGAGTCTATAAGATAGTAACCAAACATAGGTTCAACAGGCGTATACAATGCCTCATTAACCCAATGTTTCAATAGACTTCCTCACAATATAGCTAGCCAGCAGTTATATGCAATAGCAAGAATGTATTGATTAAAAGTGGAGTAATTTCAATGTGACGTTGTTATCATGACATATAAAATTACAATGCCACCTTGTTTTGATGACGCAGTTATTTCACAAGATGGAATGATGCTGCAATGCACGCTATACAACACTTTACAATACCGGGCGGACATATATCCGGGGTTCTATTTGGTTATATTGCTCAGCAAATGTCACGCTTTGCCGGCGACTATAAGTGGAAGCAATCACATTATGCGATTGTGGGAAGTAACCAATGGTACCGACAGCGGTGTTTTGGATCCTATTAACCCCGCCGATATATTTTCAGAGGTTGAAATCAGCTAATTTGACCCTAGAGGTAGTTTATAGACTAACCTGGCTTGACTTCACGCCTCCACTTATAGGTTGACGTCAGAGGGACACTACACTCTACACCATCCGATTGTTGGGGCGTTAATATTTGCCAAGTTTGTTAAGCAAAGAGGTTGTTTGCTTTGGATGCTTTAGGTACAAAGGTTTGCGATCAGTAATTCATAAGCAATCTCCTGCTTCAGCATCTCTAATGAATCGGTCAATGGTCTAGGTGGCAAGATATGGAAATGAGAAGCGCTGATAGTGCACACTGGCGTTGTCATGACCAGCATTTGTGTTAATTAAATAAGAGGATCTCATGTATTCACTATCAATAGTCGTCCGGTGTTGGCTGCGAACAAATATTGAGCAAGAGGCAGGTTACTACACTATCAATGTTTCATATGCGTCGGTTATGTAAAAACTCTTCATCTATGTTGTGGCAATAGCAAGCCCAAGCGGTTTTACATGTTGATAGAACGATGGACTGTTCAACCTGGTTACAGGATGTGCCGCTTGCGCCCAAGCCGTATGGGTGTGACTTGAGTATTCTATGCTACGTAGTTGACATAAATGCATAACACGAGAAGGGTGAACATACATTAATTCGATTACTTACAAATGTTGGTCAAAACCAGATTAGTGTCACATAAGTGCTAACCGTGTTCAAAATGATCATGTAAGAACGCTCGCCTCATCATTATGAATGCCACTCATGTGCCCCAGGAGAACCATGCTGGCGCCTCTCGGCCGATATAAATATCTATAAGCAGTCTAGAATGTAGTTGCCTCATAAAAAACTTGAAAAACATGAATCATAGGGATAGCATTCACTCCTTAACCAATGCATCAAATCATATGCAAATGCTGGAATTTTCAAGCAATAAGTATGCCAGACGTTCTTTTGTGTCAGTATCACGATATGTTGGCCACTGCTATTCAAGTACCTCTTGGAGGATAGTGCGTTACGATCGTGTGCCACTTGTGAACCGGGTGAAAATCTATTATTCCTGACAGTTATAGGCTTGCGACAGCACGGTTCATTGTATAACTCCAGCCATTGTTTTACACGTTTACCTCTTCCATGAAGTAAAACATTCATGACCACGTTTCTTACTGTTTACGTTTTAGTAAATTAAATCCTCTGATATTCTATAATATTTTCTTTTCGGGTTATTAAGCGACAGATTCTATTTCTTACATTTCATGCCAGAAATATTTCTATGAAGGCAGTCATCGGCGCAGTTCTACATAACCGTATCTGCAATGGGGAATTTCTCCTATGATCTGCTTTGCATTCTCGGTATGGGAAATTCTAGATCGCGTGTCGTTCTCTTATAACCATGTTTCTTGTGAAGTGGTGATCCCTCGTCAGGAAGGTTTCCGGGACGATTATACTTCACCCTAAGCGCAATATTTACAGCTCATATGTGCCCATACAGCAGATTACGTACCAACATGGTATGCATCGATCCATTAGGCTTAAAACATTATCATATCCCCGTTGCATCATGCAATTATGATTCGAAATATCTTCATAGCGTAGCATTTTCGGTGTTTGTTTAGGCATTTTTTTCGTCAATAGGGTGCCACATGGTTCTGATTTGTTGGTACTTTGAGAACATAACAAACAAATACGCACACTCCTCATACAAACACACACATATATATATGTATATATATAAATATATGCATATTTATATATGTATGTATTTGTGCATAAACATATTAATATATGTACGTATACATATATATGTATAGATATATATATAACATATATAATGTATATATATATATACATATTTATTTGTATGTATATATTAATGTATACATACATATATATTTATATATATAATGATATACATGATATTAATATATAAACATTTGCATATTTAAACATCTATATATATATATATATGAGTGTTTTATTTCGTATATTTATGTATGAATTATACATAAATGTTTATATATATATATATATATATATATATATATATATATATATATATATATATATATATATATATATATATATATATATATATATATCTTATCTATATACATATAGTGTTATAACGAAGATTTTCTCATTTCCTTTCATTCGATTGCCAGCCGCTAATCTTGTTGCGTGTCGTTATTTGGGAATTCACGATTTTATCCACTCACCCTGGAATCTAGCTGAGGCGTGAAATTCGAACACCTACCGAGCCGCTTCTACTGCGCTACAGTGTTGCCAGCACCAAACGAAGCAGGGAAGTCGGCGTAGCTCTGATTGCCGGAGTTGGCAAGATTCTGCAAGTCTCACATAGCAAATTATCGAAGCATATTCTAATCAAATGACCAAACAGTCAAGCCAGTGGACTAGTTGCTGGAACGAAGCTTTACCAAATTCAGGAACAGATCCATTAGGGTCCCTCGCAGTTTCAGGCTTCCCTCAAATCCCGCCAATCTTTGTATTCACTCACAGCCCAACATTCAGATCTTCTTGTGTTTCTTGGCACCTTGTTCTTCAATAATTCTTCAAATTTTTCCGAACCGACCAGCACAAGAAGCACCTTCTACTTCCCATTTGATATATGTGGATAGATCCAAGTAAGCAACAAAGGTACCAGGAACACTAAAATCTGACTCAAAATCTCTGGCGTCTTCTAGATCTCCTATTGATGAACCAATCATCACAGACAGCTGAGGCTGAATGGGGGATTAAGGGAATATCTCTAATATTTACAGGTCCTAACACAACATAGGTTCACGCTAATTATCATTATTACGAGACAGAGTCGTGCGCTTGATTATCGCGTGTAGGTGCCATCGAGATAAGTATGTTTTCGCATGGTCACATGGGTGATATGGGCTGCGTCCTCGTGTCCTTGCACCATACCACCCACGTGACCATGCGATAATTAACACATGTGTCATTAAAATCCTAATGCGGTACTCAAATGTAATAACGTCGTTGCAACAATTCGTTTTCAAATCCTTTTCTTGTGTTTTACATCAGACAAACTTTTTTCATGGTGTGATATCATGGCAAAAATGACGGAATATCCTTCCGTAATATGACGCCGAACAATTGTTTGTCTTACGAAAAGGGCTTGATTATGGACAAAATAACATTAGATTAAGACTCACCAAACACTGGTCGTCCACAGAATAAACAATTGAAACGTGGTAAATTATACCCTTCGTATTGCGTTCATTGTTCAAACTGATATAGAAAAAATTAAAAGAACTGACTTATATTGGAAGTTATCATCCCAAATATCTTATTATGAATTGATATTATGCACCTATTTTTCTGAAGTTAAGATAAGTAAAATAAAAATGAATAATACAGCTCATACATTGTGTTATTGTGTTTGTTAGCCTCTGTTAAACTGGCAGACGCAACAACAAACCGCAATTCTACCAGAAACATAAAGCCCCGCCTCGACTAATCGATCTTCAATGTGGTAGCTGTGAGTAAAGGATATTCCATGTGATATCATTGCAACTGAGGTCCGAGCTTACTTCTAGCTTACAAATATGACACATGCAATGAACATTGTTTTCACATTGGAATATAGCAATTGTTTGGTTCACTGCGATAAGTGTCGTACAAGGAATAAACATATATATGCTATTAGATAATTGTTGGAGTATAATGTGGTTCGATAGTTACAAAAAAAATAAAATATATTTGCCCTAAATACTCCGTGACACGGTATTTAGTATTGTCTACCCGTATTTGATTCACGTGCTCATGTCAGTGTTGCAGTTGACCGCGTGAGGAGCGCCGAGAATGGATCACGTTGAGATTCAGCGACTAGAAGCGATGAACAATATGTCATTGACTCATGGTCGAACGATCTCTACATGAATTATGAAATAAAGCAATATAATTGCAACTGTACAACCCAATGTGGTTTTATTATCAGAAGGAGGATTAGCAATTGATTGGGAATTTTCTCTGACACTGTAATACAAGGCTTCCATTTACTGTTACATGCGTTTGTTTCTTGTATCATTGTTTATAATGGAAATTGAATGTTGATACGTCCCCTATGATGGGACAACCCTCATGGGTTTATGCTCGCTGTTGTATGAATAAGAGGCCCGCCAATGGGGGCTTACCTTTATTGGATTATCTCTGTGGTTTTGTTCTGATGTACCCCTGCTAGTCCCCAGCTAGTCCCCAGCGAACCAAACATGTACCACCATCAAATGTTTTGTAAGGTGGCATTCGATAGATAGCTTGACCTGTCTGAGGGAATGTGAGTTACTTCTACTCTGCCCAATCACCATGGAATCTTCTTGGAAGGATATAACAGAACCAAGCTGATCAATATTGGTTATCTCTCAAGGTTTAGGCGCCATTTCAGATTGACCAGCAGTCATAGGGTATTCGAATGTGAAACCGATTGTGATAACTATAGTGATGATATAGACGATGACGATGACGCGGTGATGGTGAAACATTGATCATTATAGCCTCTTATAACTTCTGGTCTGTTACATAAGCTCACTCCTCTTCGTGCAGACAAAGTAATTTTTTCAGTGTATCATTGTGCTCACTGTCTTCATTGTGCTCGGTTCCATTGTGCTCATTGGTTTCTAGTGCTCATTGAAGCATTGTGTTCACTGAAGTATTGTGCTCACTGTGATAATGTGCTCATTATTCTCGCTTGGAATAGATTCTACAATTACTTTGAGCTCACTGTGATTAATGCTAACTATGACACCCTCCTATCTGTTACAGGCTCTTGGTCTGCCATTGAACCACGGGCTACGTCTCTATGCCTGATGTGGCGCAGTTGTTACTATGACAAGAACGTGCGCTGTCACTGTGAGTACGATTGCAGCGAAGATATCGATGATATTGTGTTCACTGGGCATTTGCTCACATAATACATCAATGCTTATCATGTCCTTGTCCTAATATGCTGATACCGCGTTTATGAACACTGCCTTACCATGAGCAACTCATGAGAACTGGATAAAGGAAAGCAGATCAAGAATATTAAGGAAAGCAAATATGCATCTCCGTGATTTTACAGATGAATATTATATCAAACGCATGCTAAGGGCTCATTCGATTTCTAGGGCTAATGGTTTCGCCGCAAATTATAAATATACTTCTACTAACGTAAAGACAAACTGCAGTATGTTTAATGGTAGTCAAGCTGTAAATCTACCCTCACATTTTACAGCTATGACCGAGCGTATTCCATGAACATTTCCAAACAATGACACGGTGTAATACATGACGCCATGCAGTCCATGACACCGTGCTCACAAATGAGCGCGAAATACAGCAGCCATCAAAAGCATTAGCTATAACGTTCCGGAAATGCAATCAAACAAATCAATATATGGCTTACCTGGATTTTTATGTGTCTAAAATGAAGGCCTGGAGTGCGAAATAGGATGTGAGACAGGAAATTGAGAGATAGAGAGAGAGAGAGAGAGAGAGAGAGACAGAGAAACAGAGAGAGAGACAGGTTAAAACAGTGAGGAAGAGAGTAGAGATAAAATTCCTAAACCATTTATACCACTCCGTGCGACTGGCCGAATACCATCACTCCTTTGGGAATTGAATACATAGAATGCTACCGGGGCGTGACACACTGAAAGGGACATCCAGAAAAGGCTGCATAATTGAGCCACAAATGGAAGCAGATCTATTGCAGATCATTCGTGACAGGACATAATCATCTTCACCCTCAGATATACGACAGAACTGCGGTATTGGTCAGCGGGTCATCTGGTCCATCATTATTTATTAATGAGGAGCAGGTTTGGTATTCTCGGTCTAACTACTACATGTGTCATCTCACGTTAACATTATGCGAGCTTAGATTAGGTGAATGATGCAGTCTTTGGCTTATGTGCCAAGGTCCAATCATGCAGGTTAATACAGCGTGGCTCACACATTATGTATCATCGTGGGGCTAATGATACATTTTGTTTTTCTCAACCCTATCTACTACACAATAAAAACGTGTGCGCAAACTTATGCATAAATATATATAGAAACAAATATATTTATATATCTATATGTATATATATATATATATATATATATATATATGTATATGCATATGTATACATATATATATATATATATATTTATATATATATATATATATATACATATAAATGAGTTTGTGTGTGTGTGTGTGTGTGTGTGTGTGTGTGTGTGTGTGTGTGTGTGTGTGTGTGTGTGTGTGTGTGTGTGTGTGTGTGTGTGTGTGTGTGTGTGTGTGTGTGTGTGTGTGTGTGTGTGTGTGGGCAATCCTGCACATCCCTCCAACAGCCTATTTTCATAGCGAAATCCCTTGATATCACTTTGCCATCCGGCCATCTAATATCTCACTCCACAATTTAGCGGGTATAAAGACCATTTAACACGGCAAAAGGATATCGCATATTTCCTATAAGACAGGGCAATACGTGTTTATTCATTTGATATGACACTGCGCCGACTAAAAGCTGGTTACTTCACATCCTCCTTACAGTTACTCGGAATCAAAGGGAACGTATTATGAGAGTTGGCTGATCAACCAATCTCTCCTTGCACGGTCATAGCCTTTCTCTGATCCTGCGCGCTCACCCATACGCCTCGCGCTCACCCATACTTCCTCGCTGCTTTTTACATGAACCTACCGCGACCCTAAATTACTATACCGACCTTAAGTCAACTTACTGTCTCCACTAATTAGCTTCACACCTATTTGTCGAAGACGCTATGTTCATATGACACGGATGTTAGAATTGGTCGCGAATTATGCAAAACGAAACCGACACCTGTCTATAAATGAGTCCAAATGCTCCTTTTGTTTACACAGATTGGGATCCGCCTCCGAGAGCAGCAGTACGCGCGATTGCCAGGTTTTATATGTTCAAGGTATCTGTTTTGAATTGTGGATTTGTGCATTGCGTCAGGATCGACCATCGTATGACGTCTATTGATACCTCTAGTAGGGCTATGATGACAATATGACCGCCAACGTGGTGTACTATCTGGAAGTGGTGTCTAGTCCCACCATTAGCTACGCATTCCTTAGCAAGAAGCTGTTTGGTGGTTCCGCTCCGAAACTGGATATGATGGCTTGGGATGTCTGTATAGTAGAACTCGATGTGGGGCTGCACATGGCCTCAGAGGACATGATTATTTAACAAGGGATCACACCAAGTGAGAGTAGGGCTTGCAATAACACTATGTCATTGAAATACCTTGGGTCAAATTCGGGTTTGTTCAGCACTTCATAAATTCGTAGCCTGGGAATCAACCCGGAAAGAGACGACTTTTGGACTTTCCCTGGCTTTTTTCTAGCTTATTTTCTAGCATTTTGTCTAGCTTCTCCTCTGGCTTCTTTTCTGGCTTCTCCTCTGGCTTCTCCTCTGGCTTCTCCTCTGGCTTCTCCTCTGGCTTCTCCTCTGGCTTCTTTTCTGGCTTCATTAACTTACCTTCTTTTCTACCTTCTGCTCTAGCTTCTTTCCTAGCTTTTCCCCTGGCTACTTTTCTTTGTCCCTCAACATATTTCCTCAGAGCCTCAGGCTCATTATAAATGCCGCGGTCAATGGCTTTGGCCCGAATCTGATTGAAGTTAGTCAGTGACTTTGCCATTCCGACCATGTCCGTTTTGATTGTGGCTTTGCCAAACCGGAACGAATGTAGTCTCGTGTATCTTTCCATGTGCCAGCTTTATTACTGGCTTGTCCCTCAGCTCTTAGCATTGAATCTCTTTGATGTAGGTAATGCCTGCCTGCTGAAGGAGACCTTGTGGAGAAAGTTTTAAGAAATCGTGGTCATGTGCAATTTCATATTGGTTTGCTGAGGGTAAGAGCTGCAGGATAGGCATGAGGCACATCAACCCCATACTCCATAGACTTCTTTTTCTGTGCATGACACCGACCTCTTATGAAGACTTGGCTTGGTCAGAGTCCAAGTAAGAGGTAGCTGGCTGGGTACGTAGGAATCTTTCATCATATAGTCATTTTACATCTTTGTTAAGTTCTTTGTTGAGGGAGCGGCAATACACAGTAACCTGAGCCATATCACAGCAAGGTAGCAGGGTGTCCGTGTTGATATCCCTGATAAACCTGATAATACACAACGCAATAAACTAAGAACACACAAGCATGATCAACTTTTTATTCCGAGAGGTAATTTGATAACAAAATTCTTATTGATGATAATTCCTTGCTTATAATTTATCAGTTATAAAAATACATTAGTAAACCTACCTTCGGGTGTGTTGATGTGGTGTTCCTGGTCGACATCTGCTGCTCCATTGAAGATGTTGATGTGGTCATCAGCTTCAAGCCTGCAGAAATGGTGGCAACACTCTCAATAAACCACAAACGTATTGACTGGGTTATACATGTGGCGATTACAAGCAGTTTTCTTATGATCTCCACACCAAGGGTTTTGCTTGTATTTAAATAGGTAGAATGGTCTTGAGGGTGGGGGTGGGGGTTATGGTAGGAAACCCGGTGTTCTGGTTATTTATAAAACAACTCCATCTGATTATCTGATCGAATGGGAGACGAAATAGCGAACCAAAATTAAGAAAAAGGACAGAGTGATTAGATGGAAAGAATTGGGTCAGATCAATGAGTCACACTAACAAAAACACAAAATTTAAGGATCCTGGCCAAATAAACGATTGCAACTCCATTTTCAATAAATCAAATTTGTCGTCCGCTGAGCCTCGCATTTCGGTTCTTCAGCTCTATGTTTAACAGCTGTAAGGTCAGGCGGCCAAACTTATCAACAAGCTGTGGGTCGATAGGCAAACAAACTGAGTGGGAGAGGGACCGCATTGCTCCGTGCTGCCGTGTAGTGGAGTAAATATAACTCGACGTATCTCATTGGGCGTTTTATATATTCCTGAATTGGCCAATTTCTAATTGTCTGTTGTCGAGGTAAGACGGACCCGTCGAGGGTGGTGGGCCATCCCTGAGTTAGCGGGTCATGTGTGTTTTTGATATATCCCTGGGCCATGCCACTTTTGACAAGAAAGCCCAATCTCACATACTGCTGCAAATGTTGTTTTGCTTCCAACGCACCAAAATATATCTACTACCTCAGTAATATAGAGAGTAGCGGCTCTGGCGCACCGCCACTCATCCACGCTACACCACTAATTACAGCTTGTACAGGATATATTAGCTTTCTGTGTTTTCTATGATGACCCTCAACAGGGCTGCGCGGCTCATAAGCAGGGATGCGGAACTGGCCCGACCCCCATTCGGCCCGACTCTGCCATGTTAGTTTGTCGGTAAGCTAACCAGACTAAAGGACCAGGTGTCAACTCCGTTTGGGGCTATTCACCGCTTTGAGTCCAACAGGGATACCTTGTCGACATGGAGCCCATATATCTTGTGACCAGCATCGCGCAGTATATTTATACCATAGAGGAACCGCTTCTTTGTGAACAGAGACTCCATGTACGGTACATGGCATAGGTGCTTCTTCATCACCACCTTATTAACTGCCTTTGCCTTTCTGATCTCGCCCTCGTCAGACATCTTTGGGTGCAGGCAAACATACTCCTGGTACACCGGCGCCTTCAGGGAGATTCTCCATTGTCTTACCGAACACGGAGTTGTTCATCAGCTTGTACAGGTAATGTCAAAGTTGTGGCAAGCTGTGTTCATACGAATGTTGGGCTCCATCCAGGGGCTCTGATTGAATATGAGCGCACGGTGTATCTTGGTATGCCTCATTCCCAGCAATAGGTAGAGTTTGAGATTACTTTAGTGGACCACATACTTTTCTTTGTTGTGCAGGTTGGGCACCATAATCATTGTGATCTTCATGTAGCTCTGAAGGGTATTCCAGATCAACTTCAAGTACATATCCGGTTTTTGTTTTGTCGGGATGGTCCGGTATCTGTAGAGCAACGGCTGATCCTACCGATCAATCGCCCCAGTGGGTAGAGGCTGGCTCGTCGCCCACCCATACAGGATGTTAGCGTCAAGGTACTGGATGTAGCTCGCTGACTTCTCAAAACCCTCTACGTATGGGTAATTTGCTGTAGAATTGCGACGAGACACCATGCTTATTCCACCGCGCAGACCCCTCTCAATGAACCAGTGTTTGTCATAGTCAGTGAGTAACTCTAGCTCCACACTGGTGCTCTTAAGCAGCGCGTGTCATGACAGACTGGGGCTTGTGTAGTAGTTGGCTGTGTCCAGTTCGTACTGCTTCAGACAGGTATTGCGGAATATCTCAAACACATCCGTTTGGAGCAGCACTTCTGCTGCTTTGCTTGGAACCGCATAGCACTTCCACAGTGTCGTGGGTGAAGCTTTGCTTATGTGTGGCGTAGGCAGACGCCTTCTTGCTGCAGCCATTAGTCTAGCAAATATTTTATTGTACACACAGTCAAATTCATGACGCTCTTCAGTAACTCCATGTAATCGCTTTGGGCATTACATGCTCATGAATGGGGAGCCATATTTTCCATACATATCTCTATGTCTAAAAGAAAACAATTCTACCCGTGAAAATCAGCAGCATATCGCAAAGGTTAAATTTTTAGACAGGAGAGACTTTTGTGGACAATGAGAAATCTCCGTTTTATTTTTAGACACTGACTTTAACAGCGGCGCTAGTAAGCAAGCAAGGCGGCATTCTACAGTGGTGAGTCAGAGCTGATGGGCTCTTGTGCAGCAATCTTTTTCTGATGGTAAGCAAGCCTATGGTTGATCTTATCAAATCCATGCATACACCTGGTTTATTTTTTATACCCTTCTGGCAAATCATACAAAGACGATTAAAGACTCCGTACTTTATTTTATATCTATGTTAATTACAGAACTTGTTACAAGGGTCTCTTTTCCCCAGCAATATCCAACGGCACTTGTTTGCAAATACTACCATTCTTTGTAAACAGATATATAATGTCTAATGTCTAATTTTGCATACTGTCTGGCGGTAACTGAGTGTCAGGTTTCACCACAAGTAGCTCCTCCTTTACAAAGTGGTTCATCCAATAAATAGTAGAACACAGGCTCATTGGGTGTAGTGACAGAGCGTCCAAGCGGAGTGACCACACAGGGTAAGTGGGATGGCGACGGCCCTGCTCCAGCTCACCAGGCTGGTAGAGATAACGAAGGCCAAAGCCAGAGGGAAGCTTTTGCTATTTAGGCCCTACCAAGCACCCAGGGACCATGGAAGAGGTCTTTAGTGCAACTTTTTGGCCTTTATGGCATATTTTTTCCCAGTCAAGCAGGTCACCTCATTGTTTATTGCAGAGACAACAGCTTGCAGCCGAGAAACCCACACAGTTCATTGCTCCCCAGATGGAAGTTTGAACTCCATGGAATACTGATGCCCAAAGAGACGCTCAGCAAAAGTGCATTTAAAACTTTTCACAATAGCCAGGTCTCGATGGACATCCACATGGCCACACCTGAGGGAGAACCCATGCTTTTTGCCAGCAACTGATTCACTGCTCCCATGAACTCCCGCCCGGGGTCAACCTGAAGTAGGTCGATGGAGTGGTCCTTGCTTGCATATCCTTTCGAGTGCACCTGTAACCTCTTTTGCCTCTTTTGTAGTCAATGGCTCAGCAGCTTTGTAGCGTTAGGCCACGTCCATTAATATGAGGGCATACTTGTAAGTCTGGCGTTTCCGGACATCATGAGGAAGAAACAAGATATCGGCTTGGTGAGCCTCATTAGGCCCAAAAACATCTAATTTTTGCCTGGGAATGTGTTTTGGCATTGGCAGGTACATTTGCCATATAGCTTGCTTTGTTAGCCACCCCATGGCAATTTCCACAGAAACGCTCGCTGCTGCTGCAAGCTTGTTAATAGAGGTATTGCCTTTCCAATATCCCTTAAGACTATATTAGATGGTTTGCATGTGTGTGCAATCCATATGCTACAAGCACAATTAATTAGCAAGCCTGTACGTGACCGGTCCAGTCTCAGCCATACCCAGGACAACGAACGTCACCTCACTTCCGTTTTGACCATCTGAGGTCAATTCGAAGTTTGAAACCTGGGGCTCGACGGATTTACCTGTAATCATGTAGTAATCACGCATAGCCTAGTCCACATCCCTGAATGTATGCTCAGCATGTCCCTGATGGCAGAGCTGGTAATTGATGACGTTTTAATGCTCAGTTCGCGTCTTGGTCTATGCTGCCTGTACGTTTACGTTTCGCATCCACTTGGGTAACTAGAAAACGCAAAGGCATTGACAAGGGCACCTCCGACAAGTAGTGCAATCGAGGCATGGTATAATCCATTGTTTAATTAGCATATCCTTTGTGGCCATGGCTAGGACTACTTCCGCAACTGCCATGGACAAGTCGGGTGGCATGAAGTCAAGTTTGGGGATTGCCCCATCCAGAGCCATCTTGCCGAACTTGGCTTAACCAATTGATATACCAGAAAAAACTGTGGTACAGCGTGTTGACGAGCATTTTTCCATCAGTGCTTGGTGTTGTCATGTCAACCTAATCCATATGAAAGGGTTCCTTTAATTGTACGTTCTGACTTTTGGGAACAACAGCAGCAACTAATGGTTGCCTAGGGGAGATGCTGTATGTTTTCGAATACCACCATGCAAGTCCAAACAACCCAACGCCGCCGACAACCCACAGTCATCCAGACTCCCATGATGGCCTATTAGGCCTTTTTATGACCGGAGACTTTTCAACTACAGCCATGTCCTCGTCTCTAGCGCGACTTTCACGTGTTAGCGTTGCCTCACCGCGCTCTCTCACACACTTATCCCGATTGTCGTGTTGAGCAGCGGTGTTTTTTGTGGGTTCACTATTCACCAAACATACTGGTTGGTCTCGAGGTCTGTAATTAGTTATGGCTGGTGTTCTGGTGGGATCGGTAGAAACATACAAGCAATACCTGAGTATAGCTGTAGCACTGTCTGACGTAGAGTGCGTGTCATGCTGGCGCCTAGCCGAGTCTCGTATCTCACATACAGCTTTGTGATCTCTGCATCAGACATTGATTCAACCTGGTCAATTGTAAGGCGCTGCGCAACCAGGGACTGATGGGCCTGACCCCCAGCTATGACAGCAGCAAATCTATCACTTTTAGAAGCCATGTCCCCTCTGCGTTCAGCTGGGTCTTTGGCCAGGGTGGACCGCTGAGACTCTGCAAGGAGTTGATCAATGACGATATTAGGATCCAGAAATATATGTAGTATATTATACACTTTTGAAGTGCTAATATATTGTGTTTTTACAGGCTGGACCAAGTGTCAGGCGGACACTACTACCCAGATAATTATACCTAACCAGACAACGGATGACACAGCTGCTGTCAAGGTCACGACTACCAATAGAGTTTCAGTCGACGGCATGTGCAGTAGATTGATCAATCTTCAGCAGCAGTTTCGCATGCTTGGTCTCTGCTAATAACTGAGACCAATACAATAATGTGCAGGGTAGCCTCGGCCTTCAAATAATGGTTGAAAACCCTCAAGTATTCACGGAGCCGCTCCCCTGGATCAACCACGTACACCTCTGAATCAGACGACACCCATGACCGCAACTGATAGGCCTCGTTGAAACGGATGGCAGGGCAGAGGATCACAATATGCTCAAAGGAGAAGTAGGTATTTCCGCATCCTGTCTGCCCACAGAAAATAGCCGAGCAGGGACCATCTGGAAATGTAAACTTAGTAGACTGCGCTGCCAAACCTGCCATCTTCAATGTTAAGCAGTGCATTTATAACACCATACATATAGACGTTCAATGCACCAGCCGCCTCTGCTTTGTTTGTGATCTGGATGGTGACACCTTCAGACGCATTTTCCACGCGCCTGCCACTACCATGGAGCTGGTCGTCGTCACTGATCCTCAGGTCGAGCCACAGGGCATACTTACTGGTAAGGTACCCTCCCAGGGACACGTCCGACAAGTCTTTTACAGCTATTGCCACACTGGAGTGCTGTTTAAAAAGGCCTTCTTCGTCTCATCACACTGCTGGTAGCCACGCATGCCTTGGGTATAGAGTTGGTTTGAGATGCCCCTCAATGGTTACCTCGACCTTTGTAATCTTCCGGTTGTAGAATGACTCTTACTAGTAAATGAGGCATTGGCAGGGTCTTCAAAGAGCAGTAGGATGCCCTTTGGGTCAATACGTTCAGGTTGATGTTCAACAATGTGTCGCTTTTATTGTATGCAAGCTTCCTATAGGGCAGCACATGCTGATACAGAATCGCGAGCCGACATGTGTACTGGGTGTGGATCATGTGGGCCAGCTCTTGTTGGGTAACTATGTCATACTTTATGGAGATGACATCGAATGCGTAGCTGGCGTCGGTGTCACCCGTTGCATGAATCACACGCCTGTAGTCATTGAATGTGAGCTCGTATTCCAGTCTGTCACCAAGCGCACTCTGGTAGAATGGCATGCGGCTCTCAAGGAGTTCAAAGTCAAGCCGGATATAAAATCGGTTGCCAAAGACATCTGCTATTGCCTTGTCCTCTACCTCGGTCTCATCCTTGTCTCCTGCCCCCACTCGTATCTTAGTCACATTGCCGTCATCTGATGTGTTAATGCCCTGATACTGTGCGTCATTTGATGTGTTAATGCCCTGATACTGTGGTCATCTGATGTGTTAATGCCCAGATACTGTGCGTCATCTGATGTGTTAATGCCCTGATACTGTGCGTCATCTGATGTGTTAGTGCCCTGATACTGTGCGTAAGCTCTCTCCGGTGCAGTTTTTCCGTAGGTCACCATAGCAGTGGTACACATCATTGTCATCGATGAACATGACTTCGTTGCCATAAATCTTAATTGTCGTTTTCTTAACCATGGCATGTACGGAGTACAGCTTGGTCGGGCTCTTTGAGTGATTCCCGAACCATCCAAAAATGATAAAGCAGCCCTAAAAGTCGTTGACCAAGAAGCAGTTAAAACCGGAGAGGAAATAGAAATGAGCGACTTCGGAGCTGTGACAGAGCAAGGTGGTGAGAGAGAAACAAGCTTTAAAGGCGGCATTCATAATGCCATAGAAGAAGTGCTGACAACATCAGCTACACAGACAGATGGTATGCCACACCGAGAGCTTATAGGGCTTGGCAAGGCTATGCAGACCCAGAGGGGGAGCTGGTCAGCAACCTAGCACGGTTTAGCAAAACAGACAAGAATATAGCAGTTGGGAGCGTAAGCTGAAGGTGCTGCCAGACAATGAGAGGAAACTCAGGAGCGTAGGCTTGCAGAGCTGTGGTAACAAAGACTAACAAGAAGCTGCCTCTCTAGACCGAAAAAGCTGCAAACCAAATCAGCCGCATCAGGGAAACTATCAACAAACTTCTTATCAAGGGCCCAACACTAGCCAAGCGTATCCGTACCCTATTTCGGGAGCAGGGCATTACAATCGCCTCTATCCTCACTGCGATTGGGATGGTTACCTCAACCTTGGTTATTGCTCTGACATCAGCGTACCAGCCCGATGTGAAGATATGGAACAAAACACAGTTTAACTGTCGGAGATCATTGGCTCCATCGTGGCATGGCTGTTCTAGTCAGCTGCAAAGGTGGCTGGTTGGATGGCAGAACATGTGTGGGCAGCAGTCATCGCGCTGGGGGGAGTATCCTCTTGATGCTCCCATTCTCATTCTCATGCAACTTTCCCAAGGGGGTTCTTTCAGGAACAACTTGTGGAGTAGGGCTGTCGGTTCCGAAGGGGACCGCTCAGTCCTGTGGCTTGTCAAAGCTTCCTTCATAAGAAGGCACAACCACGTTAACATCAGTGTTGATGCCGGTGTGCTGTTGGTCACTCGCGATGGCAATCAAGCTGCTGTACCCAACTACTTGACCAACCATGGAGAAGCATGTAGAGTCCAATGCAAAAGATTAAGTCCTCCCTGGACCCTGCAAACTTCAGGACATCTTGGTACCGCTTTATTGCAGCTGGTAGGTCAACAACACTTTCAACCATCTCATCTTCAACCAAGAACTGCTTCATGGCGTCAAACGCAGTGCCGGTACCCAGGATGCGGCTAAGAGTCTATGCCTGTGCCCCCAGCAGGGCCCAGACATAGGTCCAAATGCTGTCATTAATGCGCTCAATGCCAGGCAGTGTGAATCCCTCAGATGTTTCCAGAATGAAGGTACTTCAGGTCTCGTCTGCCCTGTGCTAGGTGTAGAACAACACCCGTTTGCTCCTGAAAGGATTGTAGATTGCTAGCGTGGGTAAAATCTGGCTATTCAGCCTTTTACGCCTCAAAGCCCATCCGTGTAGGGTCATAACGGACGTCCCAGCCAGCAACCTAAACGACGTTCCCGTAACCGTACGCATCATGTTGAGAGACCCAATTTCACCAAAGGATGCTGTCTATAAAACAAAGTTTGTTGATAACCATCACAGACAGCAGAGCAGGGACCTGAGACACTCACGAACGAAAACCCTCATTACTATTTGGGCAGAAGCAAGTGGCCCCCTTCGCAGAGGATATCAGTGGTCGTTTGGTGATGAAGCCAGGGGTCAAACCTCACGAGACACAAGCTGTGGATATACCAATTTATGAAGGGTCCAACGACCCAACGTGGGAAAGACGAAGCATTAGATGGCATCAGAAAAACATTGGGTGCTCCTGCATCTACACCGTTCTGTGCACTGCGAATGATATCAACCCACCTCAATACACACAGTGATTTCATGGCGCACTGTATATACCGACCTATTGAATAAACGAGGGTATTAGGTATAAAAATGAACACCAAAGAGCGAATTGCTGGGTTTGAAGGTTGCGTTAAAGAGACAAAGTGATTTACAGATTATCTGAGAGACGAGAATATAGATTAAGAGATCGAGCTGAGAGATGTTGTCAATGATTTTGAGACTAAAAACGAGAACCTTGTGACAGTCTAAGAACAAAGACCTTACATAGATATATATATATATATATATATATATATATATATATATATATATATATATATATATATATATATATATATATATATATATATATATATATATATATATATATATATATATATATATATATATATATATATATATATATATATATATATATATATATATATAGCATCTGGACATTAGTTATGTAAGGCGAGGGTAATGTCCAATCTGGCGAGGGCGGGGTAACGTACTCCATCCATCTGGCCATTAGTTATGTAAGGCGAGGGTAAAATACTCCATCCATCTGGCCATTAGTTATGTAAGGCGATGGTAAAATACTCCATCCATCTGGCCATTAGTTATGTAAGGCGAGGGTAACGTACTCCATCCATCTGGCCATTAGTTATGTAAGGCGAGGGTAACGTACTCCATCCATCTGGCCATTAGTTATGTGAGAACCAATGGGAGTGCTTCAAGTATTGCTTTATTTTCAATTGAGGTACAAACCTCTCAATTTGTCTCTCATTGTTGCATGAATTCGAGACCCGCCAACGTGGCCATATTAATATTTGATAAACAACCCGTTATTGTTCGAACTCTTGGCACCAGGCGTCTATAGTAATGATCTGTGATAATGTATGTAGTCAGCTACCTCCGGTGGCGTGTGCTGGGCCAAACAAACACCAGCCACGTGGGTGCGTGAACAACTGCGCAATCGATAACTTCCACTGCCGTTTGAAGCTCCATGCCCGGTCAGAACACACAATCGTCCAGGTCCCTGACACTTTTCGCTATCAATCCCCAAAAGTGCTACACCGGAAGCTAGCCATAAGAAGCAACTGACAGTAGATGGCGTTCTCCTCACTGATGACATTCGTCGTTTACGTCATCTGCTTATGTGACGCAATGTAAGATAACTGTTCTGTTAACAGAACAGCGATCACTTTGTTTCGCCAATATATACATATCAATTCATGCATCTAGTATTCTTGTCTTGTTTAACTAAAGAAACCATGAACGTTTCAGCGCCTTGAGTGGGAGATGTTTATATAAATTCTGTGGACTAACAACTAGCTTTTTTCGTGATAGTTCCGGCGGAATTTGTTGCCGATGCTGATTGCGCCTGACGTTGTATTAATATCGCCCGATGTGTTGAAGGGCTTCTTTATTTTGTGATTGAAACAGACTTTCAACTTACCCAAAAAGAGCAATAAATCAGTTACATGTAACTGGTGGACTGTTAAAACTAAATAATTTAGTTCGAGCATTTTGGTGATTTTGTCCCCCCCCCCGCCCATCCTACATGACCTCCGATGCGCATTATTATGTTATGGTGACTGCCAAGCCAACAAATACACATTCAGAAACTGAATCATTATAATAGATAGATACACCACAGCTTATACCCACCGTGCATATCAAACCTTAAGGGCTAACATATCCGGGAATCTGTGATATTCTATATATAGCTCGACATGGTCACAGGGAATATGAATTGCTTCTACTCCGCCCAATCACCAAAGTGGTAAAAGTTCCAAGTAGTTGGAGTGATATATTGGTTGATATCGGTGTTTTCTGTGGGGGAAAGCGCCATTTAAGATGGCCTTAGAGCTTTATAGTATTCGTACATGAAGGCGTTTTCGCTGGGGAATCAATCGTCATTTATGAGTCTTGTTGTCAACTGCGTTCATACTTAGTAATATGTTAATAAGATGAAGATGATGATGATGATGATGATGATGACATTCATTACAATTGCGGTCATGTCGGTGATATTTATAGCTGCAAGGTGGCTACAGTAAGTTCATTACTTCGCAATATTGCGCTTACTGTGACATCGTGCCAGTCATATCATTCTGATGACCTTGACATTGTGCTGACATTTAGCAATAACTCTCAGCCTCTTTAGGCTATATCTGTTACTTTCATGTCATCACTAGTCATGATAAAAGGACCAAATTATTCTACTCATGTGAATTTTCTACTCGGTACCCGAACTCTGGATCATTGTGACTGTACTTTCTCGTGTGAGATGAGGTCAAATTGAAGAATGCTCAGATGTGATGAAGTTTACGCCAAGTCGTGTATTCTCGTGTTTTGTGTATATACTGTTTACATTGACCGCAGTTATTCACGGGAGTACATACCTAACCCATGGGATGACACCCATTGCATTGGTCGATCACGGTTACATTTTGTCGAATATGGTGACATAACCGAGCTAACCATGGTTCCATGCAAACCACGACATTGTGTTTACCATGATAGCAGAGGTAACGATGCTTCCATGCATACTGTGACATTATGTTTACCATGATAGCTGAGGAAATCTTCCGCACATATTATGACATTGTGTTTATCATGACAGCTGTGGTAACCATGCATCTATGTAAACTATGACATTGTGTTTACCATGACAGCTGTGGCAACCATGCCTACGCACATGCATACTATGACATTGTGTTTACCATGACAGCTGTGGTAACCATGCCTCCATGCATACTATGACATTGTGTTTACCATGACAGCTGTGGTAACCATGCTTTCATGCATACTATGACATTGTGTTTACCATGACAGCTGTGGTAACCATGCATCTATGTATACTACGACATTGTGTTTATCATGACAGCTGTGGTAGCCATGCCTCCATGCATACTATGACATTGTGTTAATCATGGATGTGTGTTGACTGTATCCCCCAGATAGATTTAGATTCAGATTCATTTAGTTTGCCAATATTATATATTATGATGCACTCTTTTGTACATGATGATATTTAGTACGCAAAAGCTTATAATCATCGGCCAGTAGACCACCCCCACCATACCCCCATCCACCCGAGTTCATCGCTATCGAGCCGATCTCTGTATGTATGATGTCTGTGCAATGTGGTAGCGTGATATTCCGTAGGTCTAAGTGAAACCATTGTTCTTGGGGTTCATGTCTTGTATTTAAAGAATCATGAGTTCATTAAAATTCGGTTCGCAGTGGGCATTATATTTTGATTAGCCACAATTTCTTTTTTTGATATATATATTATAAATCGTTATCCCATATCAGGGAACCACAACTGAGATAAACCAAGAGCAATGGATTATATTTAGTTAAAGTCGGCTAAGAATGCCTACTGCACATGAATTATTGTTTTGAACAATAACAAGGTGAGCTTTCCGCCTTATATCGGGGTCAGAGATTATTCCTTAACAATTTAAGTTTGTCTTCTTTGATGATGTATTCTTCACAGTCTTCATAGTGAGTTTTATTTTCATTGCGTCCTCCCTAATTGGTGGTTGTTTGCATCAGCCATTCCCATATTCTATTCAGTGTTTTATTGTTCCATTAGATGCGTTGTCATCAACATCATCCGTGAAGTGTGTTGCGTTAAGCATTAGCAAGGTCATTGAGATAGATTAACAACAACAGATGACATACGAATGGATCCCTGGCGTAATATTTGATATATCAGATAAACAATTATGCTGCTTGCTGTTTCTACTTCGGGGATGACTCGTTATTAATTTGTGGGCTGAGCCCCGAATGCCAAAGTGTACGTGTTGTTGTAGTGATACATTATATAACGCGTATGTCACCATGCATTCCATGACATTGTGTTTAACATGGCATTGTGTTTACCATGGCATTGTGTTTAGCATGTCACTCTGGTAACCATGCCACCGCACATAACTTGACGTCACGTTAATCTATATACTTATTCAGTTCAAGCAGATTAAACAACCAAACTTTTCGGGCCGGGACTGTCATAGTGAAAATGCGGGAATAACATTCTTCGACAACCACCATGGAAACGCCTTTTCAAATACTTCTCAGTTTATTTGCTTATAAACCTGGCTGGCCGATTATTGTCTTCGTCCGTTAATGTACCATCGATAACTATCTCTTTTCAAGGGGCTAGAGCTACAGTTTGTTTGGGTTTTTTTCGACCCTATATCACACTTTCAAACCATACATCGAAAAGAAACTGTTACCTTGATGACATTGTGATATCTTTTGCATCGGACGCAGTGCGACAATTGTTGGTGTACTATACGCGATATATCGACGAATTTTGGAGTTCTCGCCTATGATAACGCGATACAATAACCGGTGTATCTCATTGAACCAGTCAGATACAGGTTTTGACAAATATTATTATGTAGACATCTGATGAAGTAAATGTAGCCATGGGTACTACTAGACAACAATTTGTGCACTTAAGCAACATTTTATACCTGATACATTCTTCAATTACGATATAACCTTGTTTTAAGGACGTGAATTAACAACGTCACCATGCTTTGATGCCTGAGTAGTGCTGTGCTTCCGGTGCGTGTGAGAGGAAACAAACACATTAAGCGAGAGTGTGCCCAACGACACCGACAGAGGCATATTTGATCCTCTCTATCCCGCATATGCCGATGCGCAAATAAATAGAATAGAAATAAGCTCACTGGGTTGTAGATCAAGGGCCAGAGAGTGTACAAATCTAGGGGCCCCGCATATAAAATAAGAACCAATGCCATTTCGATTGTTGATGTAGGCACCCAATGATGAGTGACTACAGCTTTTGGAAATATTACAGAACGTGGCACCGCAATAGTGTTCCTATTTTCTGGGGTTCTTTAATGATGGTTTTTTAATGATGGTTTCAGCCGCTTTTGTCTGGTCAGCGATTGAAGCGACTGGTAAAAACCATCAAGGAAAATAAATTGGACCATGAAAAAACTTTGCTACTGTATCACTCATATAAAAATGTGTGGTTGGATTACATGTAAAACGTGAAGAGCGACCTCCACTTCGCTACTGTATCACTCTTATAAAAACGTGTGGTTGGAATTGCAGGTATAACGTGAAGAGCGACCGCCAAAGGTTTCAAAATGCTGCCATGAACGAAGCCTAGATTCAATCAGCCCTGACAAAAATGGTCTTAATCAGCCCAAGAAGCTTTGTCTGTGACAGCCTCAGCCCGGCTTATTGCTTTCGTGACATCTTCAACAACCACCAGCGGAGAGGGATCTTCCTTTGTCCCTACAGGGTTGATATCGTCTTAAGATACATTATGGATCATTTTTTATGCATCTGATTAACTATATTATATGTACATAGACATATCCTGCATTAAAATGTCATGTGAGTAGGTACAATGCGTGACTGTGCGTTAACAGGGCTGATGGACTGCAGCATAATGACAGCGCTCCTACTCGATCTGCAACTAGTCGCCTGGATACTCGAGTGGCCCATTAAGCTGGGTTTAACTGTTTGCACTCATACCATTAAGTCGTGTTCTGAAGAGAGCTATGAAATAAATACTTAAAACTGGGCTTTCAATCATTCATTTCCTTTAATGCTTATTTATGAATGCTGACAACGAATATTTCAGATTCACTCGAATGAAGAAATTTCCTTAAATAAAGGAAATTACTGATATATATCTATAAGTAGTAAGCAGCAAAATTTTACTGATTATGGATCTGTGTCCTTGTTGTCTCTAAGATTATTGAAAAGTTATTTTGCAAGAGGTCATGATCTGTCATTGATACCAATTGCATCCTTTATAACGGGGAATATGGATTTATAAATGGACATGCCACAAAAAATGCTCTCACAGTCTTAACCGATCATATTTCAAAGACTTTGACTGACAATGAAAACGCTATAGGAGTATTTATAGACTTAGAGAAGGCATTTTACACGATTGATCATAGTGTTATATTCAATAAAAACAAGCATGGTGTGGTCTTTGTTGAGGAAAACGTGATTGGATAAGTTATTGAACTAATTGGATATAGCTGATAAAAGGTGTTACGCAAGGGTCTATTCATGGTAAAATATTACTTTTATAATATATTAACGATATTGAAATATATTTTATGTGTCAGTGACACAACAATGTACTGCACTTATAAAACTATAAAGAAGCCATGAACACTGTTAACTATGAAAAAGAAATAAGAGTAAGCAAGCAGGAACCACCTGACACTATAGATATATGACTAGGCGGTCACTTGACATAGTCCAGTAAATAACACATTTGCGAGTAACTATTGACAATAAATTAAGTAGGAATGAAGAAGTGTAGTAAAAGGTGTTTCTAGAGCACATCGTCCTTGAAGCTACTGTTTAGCCTCGACGGCTATTTAAGTCTCAACATTGAAACTGCATGTCTGGCTCACTTGTGAGAAAGTGGAAAAAGGCGGGTCGGGCCCGACCACCAAAGGGCCCGACTCCGCCACCTTAGTCTGCTGGCAAATTAACGTAGGCTAAGGTGTCCACGTTAGTCCACCGCTTTGCTGGCAAATGAACGTAGGCTAAGGTGTCCCCCAGCCTGATGGCTTGTTTACATGTTACTTATCAATAGAGCCATATCTTGGGGCGATTTGGGATCATCACAAGCCAGTTTCAAGAGCCACACACGAGCAAATAAGGTCAATCCGGGTCACAACCTTTGCGTTGATTGGTCACGAAGATTACCGAACGTGTCTAATGAATATTCGGACGCGCCAGTTTTAGAGCTGGTCCTGTCGTAGACTCTAGGGCGAGAAGCGTAGCGGAACCCCTGGAGTCTGGGACGCAGACTATGCGGAGCCCATGGCCTTTAGTTTTGCAGGTTTCTTTGCCGCTGTGGGTTTCTTTGATTTTGCATGTTCCTTTACCTTTGTAGGTGGCTTTATACCCGTGCAGATTTCTTAGGCCCTAGCCTCCCCAATGCTCCACTTACATCTGGCCTCACGGTTGGATCAACTTTCCCCTATACCTTCTTTGTCATTTTCGGATTGCACAGTTTTTACCCATTGTATAAGTACTCACATCAACAGTGTCACCACAACATAGGCGGATAGATTGACATAATGTATGTCACCTCCACTAATGTACGGGTGCAGGGCATTCATATTATTTGTAGCACTATTAGAGGATGATGCTGTATTATTAAAATGACAACAAATAGTCAATGCGCATGGATCCTAGTCGGAAATACTACACTTTGCACCAATTTTGCTACATCTGCAACTGACTATTGCATGTTACACGCCTACAAGTCGCGCCCAGGTAAATCTTGTGGCATCGGGGTAGCAAACACCCTATGCCTATGTATGGCCTGTGGCTACGATAGGGAGAACCACAGAGTGCGATATTGGGCAAAGAAAGCGGTGATGACGTAACTAGGCAAAAATTTAACAATACAATATTTCATTTGGAGATTAGAATCTGCATGGAAAACCACGACTAAACACAGTGAGCGCTCTCATGGAGCTTAGACACTAGCACTCATACGAACCTGTGTAAAACCCCCATATCCCAATTCTTAGAAGAAGACATATGCTCTATAAGAGGAGTTAGGCATCGTCCAACAGCCAGGCAAATCACACAGGCAACAGGCACAAGAAGTGCAACAAGCTATTCTAGCGAAATATCCGGGACAAAATTACCATACCCATGGCAATGGGCAAAAGTACATACACTTGAGGCCCAGCTTGCTGAGACTTCTCAGCTTGCTGAGAATGATATAAGCGATGGTGAGTATGTCAAATCAGTACTAAGAAACAAACAAGAGGCACTGCTTACTCCCGACGAGATTGATGAGGCCCTGAACAGGAGCAGTGCTCATAGACAAGAATGTGAGGGACACAGAGAGGGTTCGTCTGGAAGTTTGAAGAAGTTAGACACATCACGATACCATCCACTCAGAGGTGGCTCATATATCGATCTTCCAAAAGAACTTAAAAATGAATAAGCAATAATAAATGTGAAACATAAAGATGATAACTCTGTCCGCTGATCTATTCTGGCTGCTTCGAATAAAGCAGCAATTCATCCAGGGAGAGTAACAAACTATATGGATCACTCATCGCGGATATTGAGGGCACAACGCCGATATCCGTGGGTAGGCTCAAGGAGTGATAGTACACCATATAAGCAAGCAACAAGACGATATTTGCCGCATTAACCTCATCTTGATCGAGAAACCTGTTAAGCTGGTGAGTAATCACCGGCAAGGTAAGTACTTCTGCGAGCGGTGCCTATACGGTCATTCCAGAAAAGACCTGATGCAGGCTCACAAGTCAGAATGTGAAGTAATAAGTCAAACAGCAGTTTGTGTTGAATTGCCACAGGAAGGAAAAAACAAGATATCCTTTCAGTCACCAGCAGCTTCCGGTCCCCTAAATTATATGCGCTGATTTTGAAGCCCTGACAGTAAAAATCCAAGGCCCTGCATTAGACCCAACTAAGAGCAATACCCAGAAGACGGAACAACAGGAAGCCTGCGGCTACGGTTTTGTTGTGGTGAGGTGTGATGGTAAATCAAAACAAGCAGTAGTGCAGAGAGGACAGAATGCAGCCGGAAAATTCCTGCAGGCCATACAGCGTGAAGAGGGTAAGATTTAAAAAAACTTTTATCAAAGCCTTCTACCATGGTGATGACACCGCCATATCAAAGAACCCACCGGACAGCAACTCAATGTCATATATGCAGCAAGCTACTGGTAGGCGACTCTGTCAGTTACCACTGTCACGTAAAAGGTAAGTACAGGGGACCTGCCCACAATACATACAACCTAAAGCTGCGTTTGAATCCAAAAACAACAACTATTCAAGTTGTCTTCCACAACCTACTAGGCTATGTCTCCCGCCTATTAATGCAGGCCATCAGCAAGGTAGAAGGCCAAATCAACTGCATCCCCAACAACATGGAGAAGTATATTTCACTGTCCCTGTGACAGTTAAGTGACACTGACAGTGCTCACCTCCTCTAAGCATCACTCGACATGCTAATTGCGACAAAAGAAGTCAAGTGGCAGCTGCTCCTGAGAAAGGCTGTCTATCCTTACGAGTTCATGGATCGTTGGGAGAGGTTGGAAGCAGTGCTACAACCGATGCAGGAGTTGACGCAGTGCTACTACCGAAGCAGGAGATGACGCAGTGCTACTACCGCTGCAGGAGTTGACGCAGTGCTACTGCCGATGCAGGAGTTAAGGCCACTTAGTGGTTCATCCAACAGATAGTAGAGCACAGGGTCGCCGGGCTTAGTGACAGAGCGCCCAAACTGGTAGACATTGAGTGACCACACTGGGTCAGTGGCATGACTGCGGCCCTGCTCAGGCTATCTAGGCTTGTAGAGGTAGCGAGAACGCCATCATCAGAGGGAAGCTTTTGCTCTTTGAGCCCTATCAAGCGGCCGTGACAACCGAAGAGGGCTTTTGTGCAACTTGTTGTGATCTCCATAGCATCATAGTTTTTTTCCTGTCACGAGGGTCACGTCATTGTTTAATGCAGAGACAACAGTTTGTAGCCGAGAAAGCCACTTATTCGATTCGATTGTTCTCCAGATGGAAGTTTTAACCAGCATACTGGTGTTCAAAGTCTAGCGGGGTATAAAACCGGCTGTCATAGACGTAGGCTATGGCCTTGTCCTTTACCTCGGTCTCATCCTTGTCTCCTGCCTCACCCCGTATATTGGTCAAATTTCCGTCCTCTGATGTGTCAATGCCCCGGTACTGGACGTTAGCTCTCTCCTGTGTAGTTTTCCATAGGTCATCATAACAGTGGTACACATCGCTGTCATCGAGGGACATGAAATCTTGATGGTCGTTTTCTTAACCACAGCATGCCCCAAGTTCTGTACAACGTCGCGGGTGACGTCGGTGGAAGTCAGTGCAATCGTATAGGCCAGCCGGGCTGTCCCTGCATCAGTAACGTCTTCTACACCCAGGTTGGGAAAGCGGACAAGCAGTTGTTGGTTCTGGTCAATAGTGCTTAAGTTGTTAGTAATAACCTCCGACCGCGCACACCCTTTACCATGAGGGGCTTGTGTATGCTGCCATATGGATTAAACTTGCGGCGGTAAGTACGTGTAAGTCATCATGATAGTTGAACGATTACAAATATATATTTGATACAGTCATATGTCAGAGTTTGAGAATCCAACGTATGATGATGAGGGGGGACTTGGGAAGTGGGGCAGGGGTTAAAGGAGATAATGGGGCACTGGTTGCTATCGGATCAGGGGTGGAGGATCCAGAGATAGAAGGTCTGGTGGACATTGATATGGATCAGACTGTATCACAGAGTGAGCAGCTCGTTTTAAGTGCTGTCAAACGCATTAATGAAGCAAAAGCTGAACTTGGTCACACACCAACTTTCAGCCATTATACAAAGTTAGTGTTACGCTTAATTGGAGGACTACCCTAATGTAAGGATCGGAAATTATTGTACCAGAAGCCGGCTTGCACTTTGAACAGTAGGTCAGCGTAGAGTCGGTGATGGTTTGCGATTCAGTGGCTGGACCTGCAAAGTGGTGTCACAACAAACGCTCGCAGCTCTAAAAGCCATTGACCTTGCAGCGGTTGAAGCCACAGATGATTTAGAAATTTTTTACCCCGCAGAGTGCACGGAGGGCGGCATTGATGAAACAAGCTTTATGTAGGGCGTCCATAGCTCTTTAGAGACCATCGGCGTCGTGAGTCAGAAAAACACACAGACAGATGAGCAACCACGACGAGAACTTGTCGGGCTTGACAGGGTTATTGGACAACCACGACCTTCCTGTTAGCGTGGTTCTTGACTTTACAAGATGTCAATAAAACCGAGTATCTATGAACCTCAACCGAAATGACGGATTCAGACCTCTCAGAATAGTACATATATATGTATATATATATATATATATATATATATATATATATATATATATAGATAGATATATAGATATATATATATATATATATA
>CM067354.1:6487774-6650274 GCA_034190875.2 Urechis unicinctus
CCTCCTCATTCAAGTGGCGATAATGACGACAAAGTGAACTTTACCCGTGAATCTTCCATGAATCCACAAAATAATATAACCCAAAGAAATTGTTCAACAATAAATGGTCTAACACTTGCCTATGACATAGACAAAAGTCAAGCTTCGTATATGGATAGCTAAACTTTTTAAACTTTTTAAAAATGGAAAAAGAGAACAGGTTTTACAAAGCATGCACAAAATGCTGATCATAGGCAAGCCATGCTGAAGTGGGTAGGCATTCAATACTGTACACAAACATCGATGAACAGAGAGTGCCATTTGTTATTGTAACTGTGTTGCTCACTGCCCGTGGACACCTAGCACAGCTCGGGCATGACGAGGAAGGAGTGCCGTAGGGGGAGTACCCGATATAAGTCGTTTTAGGCAGCATAGCAAATGCTCTGGATATTCCATCATCGTCGATGAAGCATCTTACATCAGTATGGTTGAGTAAGTCGCAATATGAAACCAAGGAGTCTTCTTCTGAAGGAAGTCTTCATCGTGATTTAGTCCCTAATGCTCTGAAGCTGAAACTTGACCAAATTGCTTGATGGTGCAGCAAATATGAGCTGCATTTAGGGGGGTTTGGCAACAATAGTGAAGAACTTTTCTCCACTTGCCATCTATTTCTGCTGCTATGGACATCTCCTAAATCTTGCAGTCCAAAGTACAATGGTAGATAATAAACCACTCCGCAATGCCTTAGGGACTATTCAGAGCCTAGAGGTCAGTCCCATACAGCACGCACTCTTTAAAAGCATCACGGTCGACGGAGAACCAATCTCACAGACACTCAGAGGGTAACAAGGTGGTCTTATCGATATGAAGCAGAAAGAGGCGTGGTAAAGCAATAGCTCATATCATAAAGCAGAAACAGGCGTGGTAAAGCAATAGCTCATATCATAAAGCAGAAAGAGGCGTGGTAAAGCAATAGCTCATATCATGAACCAGAAAGAGGCGTGGTAAAGCAATAGCTCATATCATAAAGCAGAAAGAGGCGTGGTAAAGCAATAGCTCATATCATAAAGCAGAAGGAGGCGTGGTAAGGCAATAGCTCATATCATAAAGCAGAAAGATGCGTGGTAAAGCAATAGCTCATAGCATAAAGCAGAAAGAGGCGTGGTAAAGCAATAGCTCATATCATAAAGCAGAAAGAGGCGTGGTAAAGCAATAGCTCATATCATAAAGCAGAAAGAGGCGTATTAAAGCAACAACTCATATCATAAAGCAGAAACAGGCGTGGTAAAGCAATAGCTCATATCATAAAGCAGAAAGAGGCGTGGTAAAGCAATAGCTCATGTCATAAAGCAGAAACAGGCGTGGTAAAGCAATAGCTCATATCATAAAGCAGAAACAGGCGTGGTAAAGCAATAGCTCATATCATAAAGCAGAAACAGGCGTGGTAAAGCAATAGCTCATATCATAAAGGCCATGATGGACTATGGGCCGCTTTGCCTGCAATAGCGGCCTATCCCATGCCCAGCCAAATGTGGTAGAGTGATCAATCGAAAATCAATTCATCATCTTACTCTTTATCCATTTGAAACTGGAATACCGTTATCTTTGAATTCAAATGTCGCTCACCTAATTAAAGGACGTAAATAACAGCTAGCATTATTTCCTTTCAGTGGCAAAGTTTCGTTTATTCATTTGTCATAACTGAGTATTGTTGATGGAGTAATCGACCCCCATACCATCCCCCCACCCCCCACCATCCCCCGCCCCGTGACCCATGCGACTCTGACAGTGCTGCCACTCGCTGTTCAAGTTATTACCCGGGGATGGCGATGGTCACGTTCTCTGTCCATCCGTCAATGAATGGATGTTGTGTTAGCGGCTGTAAGGTTGCGTAGTATTAATTCATTCCCTGTTGAGGGACAAACCTCATAATTTGTCTCTCGCTGTTGTTTAAATACCAGACGCGCCAATAGGGCTGTATCATTATTTGATTGCCTCTGCGATTGTTATTCGAACTTTTGGTATCAGGCGTCCATATTAATCACTTGCCCGAGTTTATTTGTCCAGCGACCTCTCGTGCCTATGTCGTGGACAACACAAACACCATCCACGTGTGTTAATTAGTCTGGACTAATTCACAACCAATACCTCTCATCACCTTATGAAGCCCTTTGCTAGGTCAGGACACACACAGCCTTCCTGTCCAGTATTGCCCGGTCCCTGAGCTTTACTGATATCGATCCCAGAAAGTGATACACCGGAAGCTCTCCCCCAGAAGCAGCTCATAGCAGATGGCAACCTTTTCGCTCATGACTTCCGTAGTTAACGTCCTCTTCTATAGCGACACAATTTAGAAAAGTTAATTGTCCTGCGCGCATAAACTATAGGTAATGACTGCAATCACTTTACTTCCGCCAGTCTATATTCATATCGATTGACGCGTCTGGTGCTTTCACCTGGTATGACCAAATTGTTAGCGCCGGATGAAATATTTCTGAATGCTGTAGACTGGAACATTGCTTTTGTTGTTACTTCGGCTGCTGCTGATATGGTTAGTGTCAATGTTACTGCTGCTGCTGTGCTGTAGCTGCTGCTGCTGCTGTAGCTGCTGTAGCTGCTGCTGCTGCTGCTGCTAATATGGTTAATGTCAATGTTACTGCTGCTGTAGCTGCTGCTGCTGCTGCTGCTGCTGCTGCTGCTGATGATGATGATGATGATGATGATGATGATGATTAGATGGCCCATTTCGTTGTATTAGTTGCACGTGATATGTTAATTGATTTTCCTTCAATAGTGTTATATCCTCGGCAAATGAAGTTATGTTTGCTGTCATGTCAGATTTGTGTCTATTTCCAATGTCATGAATTGATTTTAAAATGTTGTCAGCGGATCGATCGAATCTCAAAACGTTATTAATTAGGTTTGGGAATCCACAATTATTGGAGGAATCATTAACGTTGTCTTCAGTGTCTTGTAGTGGTAGATTCCAGCCAAGCAAAGAACATCCTGTCATGATTACATCGGGAGGAGGACCACTTTATGCTTGAAATAAGGGTGTGGATCAAGATGAATTGGAATGGTTCGCTGTGATCGTAAAATTGGGTATAATCAAGAGGAAATTGGCTTTATCTAGCCACCTTCACCACAAACTGACGGGAAATTCTTTGATTCGTCATTGTGCTTACCGTCTTACTTTGACATAGTGTATCGGTCTCCTGTATAGCGATTCACCTTTTGATATCTAACTGTGACCACAAATGATACATCAGACAGCAAGGACAAAGTGACCTACAGATGCAGCTCTCAGCTTTTTCAGGGTGGAAATGAATGTGACTGTTGCCATCAACCACAGCCATTCACATGTTTACATTTCTAACCTTATGGGGTACCAATATGGTGACATGAAATATATACATATACAGCCTTGGTATTTCACAGGGCAACAGTTGCATCTACTCCGCTAATATCACCATGGAAACGTCTTTCAAAATATGTTTGAAATAATGGGAAAGACATAAGGAGAGATATTGGTTTATCCGCGGGTTGAGGCGCCGTTGCCGAGTGACGCCGTCGTGAGGTCCGTTGATTTGGCTGTTTAGATGCTAACGAGAGAACGTTATGATCGTGGATAACGAAATGAAACAATTGATATTAGTGTGCTTTTAACCTTAACATTGTGCTTACGTCATGCTCTAAATGACATTGTTCATACAAGGCAGTGTGCATTCCATAACACCAAGCACACCTTTGACCTTGTGTTGGTGTTGACCATTACTGTATGCACAACATGACTATGTGTTTACTATTTGTGTTTACCCTTATTTTGATCACTACTGACCCGTTCTCTCAAAAGTAAATAAACGCCACAACTCTACAGCCTTCATCATACAACCATACATGGGCTGGCGCTGTCGTAGGCAAACTCTTCAATAAACCTTGTGACCTTGTTACCGTATTTTCAATTAATTGTCAGCGTATTACCATCGGATCATATCGCCTTAGTTGACCGAATATTGGTTTCCTCTGAGAATTCAGGCTAAATCCAAACATGTCCGCCGCACCCTTCGGCCAAACCACTAAGGCTTTGAAAAATGGGCGCCATATAGAGCCGCGCCTCCAGGCCTCCTCGACACAGCAACGTCAGCTTTTACGATCTGAAAACACAATCAGACAGATCAATAGAACGCCTCTCGCCAAATGCCAGGCTATAGCGCATATGAGTGAGTCTGGAAACCATTCCAGAATTTGGCATCGTCTGCAGCTCTCATGCCGGCACCATTGCCAGCACGCTAGCATTCCGGGAACTAGTGGCGCTGTTTTGGGTGTCAGACGAGCTGCGCGCCATCTCCAGGGTCCCGCGTCTCCCGTCGCAACACCGGACCCAGATGACGTATCATGTTTCAACAATTATTGTTCCAAAGGTCATGCTCCAAAACCCGCGAAAGCATCACCTCTATAAACACCCAAATGGCACGTGCTCATATATTAAAATTAGAAGGTTTATCAGATAATCTGGTCACCATAGACTTTACCAACAAAAAGCATGAATGGATCATTGCAGCCTTTTGCGTTGCAGTCGTTTCATCGCGGATAAGGATGATCGTGACGAAGGTCGGCAGGTGTGATGGCAACCTAGCGGCTGTAGTCATTGGGATGACGCCTGCGGGGTGGCGGTTGAATGGGAGACCAGTTGATATGATGGCAACTGCGGGACATTGATTCATAATGAAAGACTTACTGACACATCTTCTAGATAAATAAGTAACAATATGAAGTAATTAACACAAATGCCAAATGGATTTCTCATTTATAATTGATGAGCATTGATTCAAACGGAACAAAATATGTATTATGCATGCACCAACTAACAAGTCCAGCAAGCAATCTCTCATAGATAGTAAACAGGCGCACATTTGTTATGATTTGCTCTACCGGATGTATCGGGTGATACAAGTTAACACGGACTTCAATAGGAGCCAGTGTGACGTCATATGCTATTCTGATAGGTTACTGGTGCCCGGCAATATATACAGATCTACCAGGCATCAACCGAGCTTGTATGTGGTTATCTACGGTGTTAAGCGCAATGAACTGCGCGGACTAGGGTGTGGTGACTTAAGCACAGAACCTGTGCGTGAGGTAGATACTAGAAATCCAACTGGATACACTCTACCACACCACAGACTGATATGTGTGTATATATATATGTATATATATATATATATATATATATATATATATATATATATATATATATATATATATATATATATATATATATATATATATATATATCTATATATATATATATATATCTCTATATATATATATATATATATATATATATATATATATATATGTATATATATATAGCAGTGACCTTTCCTTGGCAGCCCACACTAAACCACATCTCGCTGTAATTGGAAAAGCCCGGCTTGTTGACAAATGTGAACAACTTAATTTAATAAATCTACTGCCAACTGATTGGATTGCAGCTCTGAACACGACCAATGACAAGTTTCGGCGTTGTGAATAGACCGTCGAGAAATCATGATTAGCGCCGATTGTATGGACATGACCGGGCTTCTCCACCAATTTGCCCGGTCCATGGCGCCATGTAGAACGACTTCCGGTGAAGGTCGACATAATAAGAGGCAGAGCCACTTTCGCCTCTTCCGTTCATTCTTGCTTTTCACACGGAGCAAATCACATACTTTTTTTTACACTGGTCACAATTTCATGTATTCATAGCTTGTTTGTTTTCGGCGACTGGATGTGTAAATTCTATATATTTTTGTTGCCAACGCTGTGCGGAATAACTGGAATCAGTTCGCGTTATTTTGAACGACCACGTGACGTCAGGAGATAAGAGCGGCTGGTATTGTCTGCCAAACATTAAAATGAATAACTTCTTAAATATTTACGCTCACACAATTTTAAGTCGTGAGGTTGATTGCAGATTGATATATCCTAAATGCCTATCACCCCCACGCATCCCCCACCCCGCCACCAGACCAAACCTCTCCCGAGATATAACCTAAAAAAGGTTTTTTTAATACACCATTACCCGCACACTCGCCATGGAAAAAACATAAATCGTGACTCAAGTGATAGCGACTTCAATAACTCCTCCTTGGCCTCCTGGGGTATTATTATTCGACAAAATTGGGATATATTTAAAGAAATAGGCCCTGTGGATTTGGTAACAATTTCACTCTTCGAGTTGCGCCGAGCCAAGGCGTGATGGCGTCACTGAACCAAGGTCCTCTTAGCGATGACGCACGAGAGACATGTATGGCGATCGATTGCAGATAGTAGCCTACATCGATCTCCCAACTAATGTATGGACTCGGGCAAACGTTATATGTTGATGGACGCAATATACCCTCAGGTCCCACCAAGCATGCAATTCATGCCAACTGGCCCGCATCTGCTACATCTCACAGAGCGCCATAGTGCCGCATCACCAACAGCGCAGTGCAACCAACCGCCCCACCAACAGCGCAGTGCAACCGCACCACCAACAGCGCAGTGCAACCACCCCACCAACAGCGCCGCCAACCGCCCCACGAACAGCGCCGCCAACCGCCCCACCAACAGCGCATTGCAACCAAAGTTACGTGTCACCAAAGTTTCGTGTCACCAACAACGCCGTGCAATCAACATGTCCCTACCAACTGGTAAACCCATGCCATCAACAACGCCGTGCCATGAACAACTGCGTCACGAACAGCGCTTCAATCTTTTAAAAAGGCTGTAGTTCTTTATGCTGAAAATTGATAGCGGCAATCTGACTCGACCATGTGGACCCAACTTAAATATTCCCGTTTCGACGACATGAACCACTCTTGTTTCAACGTGTAAATGAATTTATCTCTGCTTGCTTCTTTATGATGCGACATCGCCCCCCCCCCCCCCCCCCACCACACACACACACACACACACCGGTCTTGTCATTTCCCGGCCACGCCCCTTCGTTCTCCTGCTTCAACTTGGTGTGAAAATAAGACATCGATTGACATGCCATTTCGGTGTGTTTTCCCCTGACGATTTATCCGAATGAAAAATGTCTCGCCGAGATACATCACCGATGGTTTAGGAAGCAGTAACTTACACTCTATGTGACATCACGTATTCATGCTTCACACCCTCACAGCACCTCAATCACCCTGTCGCCTACACAGATGTTACCAGACGGGCGTCCCTGCGCTCCGGGGATTAGTATGTATCATGCGACACCAGTCCGGCAACGCTACACATCTTCTATTATAACAGCTCTAACACGCGCTAACATTTTTACATTTATACACAATGCATTTCTATACGAGCTGTGCACAATGAAGTTTTCTGTTTGTGTAACTTCGTATTATCCGGGTCTCAACGAGATGGTTTGTTCGTTTATGCCCAGAGAGTTCTTGCCGCGAAACAGCGGTAAAGCCCGGCGGGTTTTTTACCCTGCATTTGTCGACGAACGTTATGACGCATAAGCTCGACCTTGACATTGACCGCATGACATCGCCACTCGACCTGAGCATGATGAATATATGTAAGCCTCTTATCATAACGGGAAGCAGTAAGTAATGATTCAAACCCCACACCATCAAACTTCACTGCCCTTCTCCCAACGCCCCACTACTAATCTTAACCAAGCTGCAAGCTTCCCAAACCCCGCGCGCTCGAAGACGACCGCGCCCGCGGTAAGCTCTGGATGAAGCTAAGCCTACACTCCATGCGGCACCCCAGGGCGACCACATTAACGAGCGCTGTTCTCTGATTATGTCCAGTAGATTAAGATAATCGTTTTATTACAGTAAAGTTGCTTGTCTAGCCGGGAAATCGATCCACAGCGCGCCGGGGTTTCCCGCGCAGAAAATATATTTGTCTATTATTTGTATTCGGCTCTGGCTGCGCGAGTTCATTGTAGTGAATCCAGCTGGTTTACGCTTGCCTTTAATCCGCTTGGTAAAACATGGCTTTGTCAAACGGTAGCATACTGCATGTAATGTCAAAGCTATGGTCTCTAAATCTGGTGTAACCTGCATGGGCTGAATAGACAACAGGTCGTGCTAATTAGTCGGATTGATTCAATGATAAAGGTCACTGAGGGCAGGGGCTACTGTGAGGGAGTGTTCAGCACTAATTGCCAATGACATCAAACCGTCGATTGTCTGATTGCAGTGTTCGATTATTTATAATTGTATGAATGAATAGACACACTTGGCAGATATGCTGAGCTGTCAAACGGACTGGTCTTATCAAGATGTCCATCAAAGTTACTTGCGCTGTTTCACTGACGAAGTTGTTTCACTCTCTTGGACTCGTATGTAGCTCTATCGAAGCAAGTGGAGCTTGCGCTGTAGTACTCAATCGACTGTTGGTCTGTTGGGCTACTCGTATGACATAGATAACTCAGCAGATTTAGATGTCTTACTGTCAGTCAAGTGGTCGCGTCTAACGAATCTGTCTAACTGAACAGTCTAAGTTGACAAAGGTCACGTCTAATGAATCTGTCTAACTGAACTTCCTAAGTTGACAAACGGTCACATCTAATGAATCTGTCTAACTGAACTTCCTAAGTTGACAAACGGTCGCGTCTAATGAATCTGTCTAACTGAACTTCCTAAGTTGACAAACGGTCGCATCTAATGAATCTGTCTAACTGAACTTCCTAAGTTGACAAACGGTCGCATCTAATGAATCTGTCTAACTGAACTTCCTAAGTTGACAAACGGTCGCATCTAATGAATCTGTCTAACTGAACAGCCTAAGTTGACAAACGGTCACGTCTAATGAATCTGTCTAACTGAACAGCCTAAGTTGACAAACGGTCGCATCTAATGAATCTGTCTAACTGAACAGCATTAGTTGACAAACGGTCGCATCTAATGAATCTGTCCAACTGAACAGTCTTTGTTGTCACGTCTTTTGGAGCTGTTCAATTGGTTAGTCGTTGTTGTCATGTCGTTTGAAGCTGTCTCACTTAGTCATCTAAAGGTTCCCTCTGATGAAGCCTGTCTAACTGAACTTCCTGACAAACGGTCGCGTCTAATGAATCTGTCTTGAAGCAGCTAAGTTAGAACGGTGGCGTCTAATGATACTGTTAACGATCATGTCTGACCTTAGTTGGTTAGGGTCATGTTGAATTAAGCTGTTTTACTGAGCAGGCCAAGTTGGTTAGGGTCAGGTTGAATTAATCTGTTTTAATGAGCAGGCTAAGTTGGTTAGGGACATGTTCAAATAAGCTGTCGTACAGAGCAGACCAAGTTGGTTAGGGTCATGTCTGAATGAAGCTGTCCAACTGACAGTCATTTTGAATAAAGCTGTCTAACTGAGCAGGCTAAGTTGGTTATGTTGTCATGTTGAATGAAGCTGTGTTAAGCTGTTGGTTAGGTCATGTTGAATTAAGCTGTCTTACTGAGCAGGCTAAGTTGGTTAGGGTCATGTTGAATTAAGCTGTCTGTCTAACTGAGCAGGCTAAGTTGGGTTAGGGTGAATGAAGCTGTCTAACTGAGCAGGCTAAGTTGGTTAGGTTAATGTTGAATGAAGCTGTCTAACTGTTGGCTAAGTTGGTTAGGTTCATGTTGAATAAGCTGTCTAACTGAGCAGGCTAAGTTGGTTAGGGTCATGTTGAATGAAAGCTGTCTAACTGAGCAGGAATGAAGTTTGGTTAGGGTCATGTCATGTTGAATGAAGCTGTCTTACTGAGCAGGCTAAGTTGGTTAGGGTCATGTTGAATGAAGCTGTCCTACTGAGCAGGCTAAGTTGGTAAGGGTCATGTTGAATTAAGCTGTCTAACTGAGCAGGCTAAGTTGGTTAGGGTCATGTTGAATAAGCTGTCTAACTGAGCAGGCTAAGTTGGTTAGGTCATGTTGAAATGAAGCTGTCTTACTGAGCAGCTAAGTTGGTTAAGTTGGTTAGCAGGCTAAGTTGGTTAGGGTCATTGAATTAAGCTGTCTTACTGAGCAGGCTAAGTTGGTTAGGGTCATGTTGAATTAAGCTGTCTACTGAGCAGGCTAAGTTGGTTAGGGTCATGTTGAATGAAGCTGTCTTACTGAGCAGGCTAAGTTGGTTAGGGTCATGTTGAATGAAGCTGTCTAACTGAGCAGGCTAAGTTGGTTAGGGTCATGTTGAATTAAGCTGTCTACTGAGCAGGCTAAGTTGGTTAGGGTCATGTTAATTAAGCTGTCTAACTGAGCAGGCTAAGTTGGTTAGGGTCATGTTGAATGAAGCTGTCTTACTGAGCAGCTAAGTTGGTTAGGTTTCATGTTGAATGAAGCTGTCTACTGAGCAGGCTAAGTTGGTTAGGGTCATGTTGAAGCTGTTAAAGCTGTCTCACTGAGCAGGCTAAGTTGGTTAGGGTCATGTTGAATGAAGCTGTCTAACTGAGCAGGCTAAGTTGGTTAGGGTCATGTTGAATGAAGCTGTCTAACTGAGCAGGCTAAGTTGGTTAGGGTCATGTTGAATGAAGCTGTCTAACTGAGCAGGCTAAGTTGGTTAGGGTCATGTTGAATGAAGCTGTCTAACTGAGCAGGCTAAGTTGGTTAGGGTCATGTTGAATGAAGCTGTCTAACTGAGCAGGCTAAGTTGGTTGGTTAGAAGTGTGTACTGAGGCTAAGCATGTTGTCTAACTGAGCAGGCTAAGTTGGTTAGGGTCATGTTGAAATGAAGCTGTCTACTGAGCAGGCTAAGTTGGTTAGGGTCATGTTGAAATAAGCTGTCTAACTGAGCAGGCTAAGTTGGTTAGGGTCATGTTGAATAAGCTGTCTACTGAGCAGGCTAAGTTGGTTAGGGTCATGTTGAATTAACTGTCCTACTGAGCAGGCTAAGTTGGTTAGGGTCATGTTAACTGAGCAGGCTAAGCTGTCTAACTGAGCAGGCTAAGTTGGTTAGGGTTGAATGAAGCTGTTGAAGGCTAAAGCTGTCTAACTGAGCAGGCTAAGTTGGTTAGGGTTCATGTTGAATGAAGCTGTCTAACTGAGCAGGCTAAGTTGGTTAGGGTCATGTTGAATGAAGCTGTCTAACTGAGCAGGCTAAGTTAGGGTTAGAAGGTCATTGTTTCATGTTGAATGAAGCTGTCTACTGAGCAGGCTAAGTTGGTTAGGGTCATGTTGAATAAGCTGTCTAACTAAGCAGGCTAAGTTGGTTAGGGTCATGTTGAATGAAGCTGTCTAACTGAGCAGGCTAAGTTGGTCATGTTGAATTAAGGGTCATGTTGAAATAAGCTCATGTTGAACTGAGCTGTCTAACTGAGCAGGCTAAGTTGGTTAGGGTCATGTTGAAATAAGCTGTCTAACTGAGCAGGCTAAGTTGGTTAGGGTCATGTTGAATTAAGCTGTCTAACTGAGCAGGCTAAGTTGGTTAGGGTCATGTTGAAATAAGCTGTCTAACTGAGCAGGCTAAGTTGGTTAGGGTCATGTTGAATGAAGCTGTCTAACTGAGCAGGCTAAGTTGGTTAGGGTCATGTTGAATGAAGCTGTCTAACTGAGCAGGCTAAGTTGGTTAGGGTCATGTTGAATGAAGCTGTCTAACTGAGCAGGCTAAGTTGGTTAGGGTCATGTTGAATTAAGCTGTCTAACTGAGCAGGCTAAGTTGGTTAGGGTCATGTTGAAATGAAGCTGTCTAACTGAGCAGGCTAAGTTGGTTAGGGTCATGTTGAATTAAGCTGTCTAACTGAGCAGGCTAAGTTGGTTAGGGTCATGTTGAATAAGCTGTCTAACTGAGCAGGCTAAGTTGGTTAGGGTCATGTTGAATGAAGCTGTCTAACTGAGCAGGCTAAGTTGGTTAGGGTCATGTTGAATGAAAGCTGTCTAACTGACTGAGCAGGCTAAGTTGGTTAGGGTCATGTTGAAATAAGCTGTCTACTGAGCAGGCTAAGTTGGTTAGGTTAGGGTCATGTTGAATGAAGCTGTCTACTGAGCAGGCTAAGTTTGTTAAGGTCATGTTGAAATAAGCTGTCTAACTGAGCAGGCTAAGTTGGTTAGGTTCATGTTGAATAAGCTGTCTAACTGAGCAGGCTAAGTTGGTTAGGGTCATGTTGAATGAAGCTGTCTAACTGAGCAGGCTAAGTTGGTTAGGGTCATGTTGAATGGTTAAGCTGTTCTAACTGAGCAGGCTAAGTTGGTTAGGGTCATGTTGAATGAAGCTGTCTAACTGAGCAGGCTAAGTTGGTTAGGGTCATGTTGAATGAAGCTGTCTAACTGAGCAGGCTAATGTTGTTGAATGAAGCTGTCTACTGAGCAGGCAGTTGGGTCTAACTGAGCAGGCTAAGTTGTTAGTCATGTTGAATGTCTAACTGAGCAGGCTAAGTTGGTTAGGGTCATGTTGAATAAAGCTGTCTAACTGAGCAGGCTAAGTTGGTTAGGTTCATCATGTTGAATGTTAAGCTGTGAATGAAACTGAGCAGGCTAAGTTGGTTAGGGTCATGTTGAAATAAGCTGTCTAACTGAGCAGGCTAAGTTGGTTAGGTTCATGTTGAATAAGCTGTCTACTGAGCAGGCTAAGTTGGTTAGGGTCATGTTGAATGAAGCTGTCTAACTGAGCAGGCTAAGTTGGTTAGGGTCATGTTGAATGAAGCTGTCTAACTGAGCAGGGTCATGTTGAATGAAGCTGTCTAACTGAGCAGTTAAGTTGGTTAGGGTCATGTTGAATGAAGCTGTCTAACTGAGCAGGCTAAGTTGGTTAGGGTCATGTTGAATGAAGCTGTCTAACTGAGCAGGCTAAGTTGGTTAAGTCATGTTGAATGAACTACTGAGCAGGCTAAGTTGGTTAGGGTCATGTTGAATAAGCTGTCTAACTGAGCAGGCTAAGTTGGTTAGGTCATGTTGAATGAAGCTGTCTAACTGAGCAGCAGGCTAAGTTGGTTAGGGTCATGTTGAATGAAGCTGTCTAACTGCTAAGCAGGCTAAGTTGGTTAGGGTCATGTTGAATTAAGCTGTTGAATGAAACTGAGCAGGCTAAGTTGGTTAGGGTCATGTTGAAATGAAGCTGTCTAACTGAGCAGGCTAAGTTGGTTAGGGTCATGTTGAATGAAGCTGTCTAACTGAATGGTCAGCTGAAGCTGTCTAACTGAGCAGGCTAAGTTGGTTAGGGTCATGTTGAATGAAGCTGTCTTACTGAGCAGGCTAAGTTGGTTAGGGTCATGTTGAATGAAGCTGTCTAACTGAGCAGGCTAAGTTGGTTAGGGTCATGTTGAATGAAGCTGTCTAACTGAGCAGGCTAAGTTGGTTAGGGTCAGGTTGAAATAAGCTGTCTAACTGAGCAGGCTAAGTTGGTTAGGGTCATGTTGAATGAAGCTGTCTAACTGAGCAGGCTAAGTTGGTTAGGTTCATGTTGAATGAAGCTGTCTAACTGAGCAGGCTAAGTTGGTTAGGTTCATGTTGAATGAAGCTGTCTAACTGAGCAGGCTAAGTTGGTTAGGGTCATGTTGAATGAAGCTGTCTAACTGAGCAGGCAAGTTGGTTAGGTTCATGTTGAATGAAGCTGTCCTAACTGAGCAGGCCAAGTTGGTTAGGTCATGTTGAATGAATGAAGCTGTCTAACTGAGCAGGCTAAGTTGGTTAGGGTCATGTTGAATGAAGCTGTGAGCAACTGAGCAGGCTAAGTTTGGTTAGGCTAAGTTGGTTAGGGTCATGTTGAATGAAGCTGTCTAACTGAGCAGGCTAAGTTGGTTAGGGTCATGTTGAATGAAGCTGTCTAACTGAGCAGGCCAAGTTGGTTAGGGTCATGTTGAATTAAGCTGTCTAACTGAGCAGGCTAAGTTGGTTAGGGTCATGTTGAATGAAGCTGTCTTACTGAGCAGGCTAAGTTGGTTAGGTTCATGTTGAATGAAGCTGTCTAACTGAGCAGGCTAAGTTGGTTAGGGTCATGTTGAATGAAGCTGTCCCACTGAGCAGGCTAAGTTGGTTAGTGTCAGATTGAATTAAGCTGTCTAACTGAGCCGGCTAAGTTAGTTACGGTCAGGTTGAATTAAGCTGTCTAACTGAGCAGGCTAAGTTGGTTAGGTTCATGTTGAATTAAGCTGTCTTACTGAGCAGGCTAAGTTGGTTAGGGTCAGGTTGAATTAAGCTGTCTAACTGAGCAGGCTAAGTTGGTTAGGGTCATGTTGAATTAAGCTGTCTTACTGAGCAGGCTAAGTTGGTTAGGGTCATGTTGAATTAAGCTGTTTTACTGAGCAGGCTAAGTTGGTTAGGGTCATGTTGAATTATGCTGTCCTACTGAGCAGGCCAAGTTGGTTAGGGTCAGGTTGAAATAAGCTGTCTAATTAAGCAGGATAAATTTTCTAACTGTTATGTCTATTAAAGCTGTCTTGTCAGGCAGTCGTAGGTGCTGGTGTTGCTTGACACTTGTGGACTTTGGTCCAGTTGACTTGCATTCGATTGCGATTTAAGAAAAAATATCATTTCATAAATCAGATCGCAATATTGGAAAATCAATGCCCACGTATCAGTAATTCTTTCACAGCCAACGGCCAGTGGATTGCAATCTTTGTCGATCCGGTGCTAGTAAATTGATTGCCCCAATAAAACTATGGTTTATGCCCTAAAACCTCGCTATAACCCTCTGCTCCGATCGTTGCCCAGCACAAGGCGCTCACATTCAAGTAGTTTTTTACCAAACAGCCCCATGGCGCCTCGAATGTGTTGGCTACCATCAGCAGAAACAGTTTCCACGACAACCATATCGAGCATATGTCGACTAGGGCGCGAACCAGTTTTGGGTGCCGCTTCATCTTCAACGGAGTGAAGGTGGTAGTAGCAAACGACAAAAACAGCTGTAGATAGTGAGGCAGCTGTATATAGTGACAAAAGCTGTAAGTAGCGAGAAAGTTTTGGTGTTTTGGAGACAGCTGTAGATCGTAGAGACAGCTGTAGATCGTGAAGACAGCTGCAGACAGCGGGGACGATGTAGGTAGCGAGTAAGTTGATGATAGTGAAGACAGCTGTATATAGTTGACAGCCTTTGGTAATAGAGAGAGCTATAGATAGTTGAGAAAGATGTAGATATTGAGACAGTTGGCAGTAGTGACAGACAATGTGAATGGAGTCAGCTGTAAACATTGTTACACCATTAGCAGACGAATACATTTGCTATTATAGGGACATTTGGTAAGGGTATCAAATGCTTCTAGAAGGATAAAGAGCTGAAGTCGATACGGATATTACTAATTGAAACCCAACCTACACGAGAATACACTCATCTGTATGAGACGGAGGCCGAGAGAAGCAGGGTGAGCGAGTCGGGAGCTGTGTCAGTGTATGCCTCGCTCAGACGAGATTAGACTGCCGAGCGTGATCGCCATAACAGAGCTCGTTAGGATGGAAATCTACCCCACGTGTGGTAGTACAGGATATAGCCCCCAAGCCTAGGTGTCTACCGGTCTCCATGCTTGCAGGCTACCTCTCCAGGTCCAAACATGGCTCTATTGAACACTACCTGCTTTGTAGCTTTTGCCACCACTTTGGCTATATCCTCGTCATAATCAGGTGAATTTCCACCTTTCTTTACAATGCAGCATTGTACATAGCAACACCCCCCCCCCCGCTCCCTCTCCAACACCCCCACCACCACATCGGTATCTCCTTCATCAATCATTCTTTATATACTTACTTTGTACACATGAATACTTAGGGAGATTTACAGAAGTATTGCAGCTTCCTCATTCGATATCCTTGCGTTCTTTACATATAATCAATTGCAAGTAGCATCTGTATATCCCAATCTGTATTTTACCATCTATCTCTTTTCTGCTTTCACAAAGTAAATGTTCACGCATTACTAATGGCTCATTGATATACACTATCTACATATTCCCGCATTTTCCAGCCAGTAATGTCGGCATTAAAAATACACTTCACCCGACCTCACCTATTCATTTCTGCTTTTTTCACAGTTTTTTCCCCGCTTCACAATTCAATCCACCCCATCAATATATTCCTACATTTTACATTGTCAGTTGTTCCCGCTTGCCTGCAGGACAGAAAACTATGTCAGTAAGCGCGCTTATAATGGAGGCAGCTGGTCCTAGAGGCCTTGATGGATGGCACTAGAGCTACGAGGTAGAGGACAAATGGGGCATGGACGCTGAGTTTTATGGCCACCGACATATTGCTCTGGTCAGTTTTTGCAGTCTTATGGTCTTGTACTTACTTGGAAATAGTAAAGTCAGTGACCTTTGATGCGGCCTGTTGTGTGTCAGGGATTAGTTGAGTAATTCGCTGGCTGTCATGAAACATGAGGCATTTGTCTCTAAGGTATGGCCAGTAGGGTTGATATATAACAGGCCGCTGTTTCAACATCAACCCAAGCGATCCTCACATCGGACACAACCGCACAATCCAACTCAAATTTCAGAATAATTTTGTTGTAAACATAATTAATATATATCTAAAGAATTTTCACTCTTACATCTCCTCCCGGAGCTCGAAACAACGGAAACCTCTATATAACGGATCCCTTCCATAAGTCGAAAACAATAATCATTTCCTCCCGGTAACTGCCTTCCGCTGTCCATTTGTTTCTGCCTTCACGTTGGGCTTACGTCTGCTGCCTTCTCGTGTTTCCCGCCACTTGCGACTCTCCGCCTGTTCGTGGTGTCCTTTCCTGGCCTACAGACCATCCGTCTACGTCATTAATCAGGCATGCTTCGTAGAGCGGCTCAGATCAATCCGAGGACATTTCTGATAAGAATCAAGCTGATTGAAACTAGTGTCTCAAGCGGCAACCCTTATTCGCCCCGCCCCCACCCCCCCCCTCCCCCCCCCACCCCCCCCCCCACCAACCTACTCATCGATCATACATGCATTTAAACCGACCATCTGCCCTTTACTGTCCCGTACCAACCCTGCCACACAAAACATCGATAATCATCATTACGCAACGCCAATTAGATCCCTCCCAATATTTGACGGCTGTTGGCGCAAGACATTTCATGCAAACAATACACATTGGCCTCCACGCAGCGGAGGCTGGCATGAGGCGTTACGATACAAGCCGTACATGGAAGCATCCCGGTATGAACTCTGTACCCAGACAGGAGTATACGGCCAGATGAGAAATGGTTGAGGAATGATGTCTACTGATGAGCCAACATCATCATCATCATCATCATCATCATCATCATCATCATCATCATCATCATCATCATCATCATCATCATCATCATCATCATCACCACCCTCACCATCATCACCATTATTATCATTATCAGTGGCATCAACAGCAGCAACAGCAGCAGCAGCTTCCCCAACCCATTAATAAACTGATTAGTCGTATGTAATCAATGCGTCGCAAGCAAGCGTGTTTAAGAATGAGTTCTATCAGCGCCATCCCGATGCGGACTCACATTAGTGACATGCTCGTTAGCAGTATAACGCAATCAAAGGGCGGCTTGCTGTGGCGCTACGTCTCATGTGAGCACCATCACATCTCCACCCCGGCACTACTGGCTGGCTTACATCTCTATCGTCAACCGTCAATATCGCCTTACAAGGCAGGATTAGCGCTCTTGCCTACTCACCTCTCCCGGTTACGGACCTCTGTATGCGGCAGTCGTGTCAGGAATACGGAAGGATGCAGCGCCCCACAGCGGCCGCCGTGCAGAAACACACGCCGGGAAATGACACCATGCTCAGCCTGCTTTTGACATCAACCCAACACGCCATTTGAAGCACTGTGTCTACAGTTGCCGTAATTCTAGTAAGGCCCAATGGGACTCGTCTCTATACTTTCGTAGTCTACAACAATACAATCTTTTGAGGCGAGGAAAAAGACCAACGAAGAAGCTTTGATGATAATAGCATATGACAACCTGAAGTGCCTGTATATGACACCGCGGACACTCTCTCATTCACGCGAACATGGCAATAATGTACCCTTGAAGACCGTGTAGGGGGGAGGGGGTGTGTATGTTAGGCAGGTTGATAATCGCTACACGACATTGCCTGACAGAATCATCCTCGCTCTTTTTCCTCTCGCGTTATAAACACTTCTTTGTAGCATATATCTGTTTCTCTCCCACACCCTCTTTCCTCTACCCGCCTCCATTCCGGTGTTTACCATCTCCAAGGACCTCATTTCTACGAGCCCTGCATAGCGGCACCCTTGCCAACACGTCTGCCATAGATCATCGTGTTATCGATAGAGATCTCCATCCCGGCTCGCTTTTCCCTACTTCCGCTTGTATGCTTTCTTCTTCTTACGCGACTTCTCTTGCCATTGCAACCATGGAGAGGTCGCTTCCTGGAAGTGGCTTATTTAGCACACTGTAACAGAATAACGATGCAGCGCGCCGTGCGTCGCTTGCACAACTGTTCTTTTACTTTCAGTTGCCGTACTAATACAAGATGGTTCGCTACCACGTTAACATGTAGTTTCATCTTTTATATTCAGCTCCAATTCAGCTGGCTGTGTTTCGTGTGTTCATGTAAAAACGTTGCTAGTGAATTCTTTGTCTCGGTGCAGTTAGTGTCGTTACCATTTACAGCACGCAGCAAGATAGTTAGCCCCTGTCGAGACGAGCATTTTAGATCGCATACAATGCGCACTACAATCGCTTTGCTTGTCCACACGGTCGCTATAAATCGCTTTGAAATCGGCGCACGGCTCGAGAGCCGAACGCAAAGAGACCGCATGAAACCGATTCCAAACATCCGCATTCTCGCGTACGTCTGGACATGTATTCCATCGCAATGAACCGTTTCATTTCAATCGCCTGCAACATTTACCCCAGGTAACAAAAAAATTGTCTCGTGGTGTACAAAATGGCGCTGCCTATGTACGTGTTTTATTCATACACTTGTACATCGATACATTTTAAAAATCATATTTCAATTATATTTCTGATTTCTCCGTCACTCCAAAAGTTAGAAGGCATGATAAGGTCGGGATAGTGCAAGATACAATAAACAGTGAGGTGAGATAAATAGACAAACATTTTCACACGTGCGCGTTTTCCCTCCAGGAACAATAATTGTCACTTCCGCACATGCGCAATTGTGATTTTCAGAGCTCTCGGATGAATTAGATTTTGATTCATTTGCACGAAAAGGAACCGCTATCGCGCGCGCATTCAAGCCGCTTTGTGTGTTACCAAAGATACTACTAGACAGTCTAGTAGTATCTTTGGTAGTACTGTCTAGCCACACCAGTACTGAAATCGGTCAAAAACATGATTCGCACGCATGAAAGCGAACACAAACCGATTGTTGTCTTGACAGGGCCTTGATCTCCACACCATTAAACGCAACGGTACACAAAAAAGATTATATTTCATCCGTTACTTGGGGAATCCTCAAATTCTCAATGATTCAGCGCTAGTTTTCAAATATATTAGTCTTTCCACTGTTAAAATTAATGCTTTGCCTTTAACTCATTTTAACGATATTTGTCTGTCTTTTGGCGTAATGTCAATGCGGCTTTATCTGCTTTTTGCTATGCACATTTCGACGCCATCGAAAACAAAATTTCAAATTATTTCCATGTCGCAAATCCCAGGCACTATTTGAACACCTCTATCCCGAGTAATGATGGGTGTAGTTTTGCATATATGGCGGTACACGTCTATAATGCCGTCATCTAACTGCTAGTCGGTTTTCTTTTTTGGCGTAGTTTCGTTATCTGACTTCACCAATGGCGGCTCTTATCTGACCTGCGCTCATTTCCGCGACGCTTTATCGCGTCATATCATTTCCTAAATCACCATCCGGTTCGCTTATTCATTCTGATTGGCACTGTGGCTCTTACACTGAAATACTGCGTCATTAGGGTTGTGTGAACGGATCCGATTGCACGCCGATATCGCAGGCGAATGACGAGTTTATTTATTAAAAATCATCTGGGATGGTTAACCAGTTATACAAGTTGAGGCAGAACTGAATACTTGGATCAATAAATACAAAGTGCGCTGGCAGTTTCGTCGACGGAGGCCGCTTGGAACTCGCTTGTGAAAATACCCACTGAGCCATTATTAGACGACTCTCAAGGCGGCTTTATACAAATGAAAACAGCATGAAACAAACAGATTAGCTCTTTGCACGAGCAGGCTTTAAGCAGCGAGGCGTGGACGCCTGATATCAATGGCGCCAATGCAACCCCTCCGCCCCCCCCACCCCCCCCCCCCCCTCCCCGTGGTGCGCTGGTCTCGATCTGTCTCAATCGGACGATGCTGAATATGCATATATATATATATATATATATATATATATATATATATATATATATATATATATATATATATATATATATATATATATATATATATATATATATATATATATATATATATATATATATATATATATATATATATATATATATATATATATATATATATGTACGTGTGTGTGCGTGTGTATGCATGTAATACGTTACTTTATTTATGTTATCTTTGGTGTGTTATTCTGGTGAGGTGAACGGTTAATTTTTGTCGCTTTTTATCCGTTTAATTCTGTTTGACGTCATCGAAATACCCAACAATTCCCGTACGCTATGGTCATTCATAAAACCTTGATAGAACAAATAGAAAACGGAGTTGGCATACTAAATAAAAGCTTATGGAGCTAAAAATCACCGTTTGCATCGATTTACTGACGCGTGCCTTACCCCGTATCGTATTATGTAACCTGTTCTAACCCATGTTATCTTCACAAGAAAATCATTGGCTCAGCTTTAGAAAACAAGGCATGTTTAAATATAAACAATCCATAATCAGAAGTCTTTTTCTTATTCTAAAGAGATTCGATGCGATACGGAGAGAGCAGTGCAGAATGACTCTCAGTCGGGAGGTGATCGGAGGCAGTCTGGAATGAGGGCTGATTTCCGGGGTGAGCTGTAAAGGGTTTGAAGCAGCGCCATTGTTCGGCCCTTCTGCACTTAGGCTCGTGTGTCTTGCTTTTTAGACGTTATCTATTGAGGGAGAAGACACAAACGCCGCGTCTGTTGGATTCGCTGTCGGTTTCAAGGACGCGATGGCGCCGATAGAGGAACGAACGCTCAACGCGATACACTGAAGCCTTTCTCTCGCAATTCTCTGGGTTTTCGCCGTTGCTTTGAGGCTCTTTCAAAATGTTGGCGGTGCTCGTCAACAGGTCAAGCATGCATGTCATCCTTCATGCCATGATCGCGCTTTTACTTGCCTAGCCTTATGCATAAAGAAAAGTTTTCATCGACTTTTATGTTGTAAGGCCTAAATAACTAACCCCGGATACAATTTAAACACATTCACTACACTGTTTTGGGGATCATTGAAATGTTGACAATGCCGAGCTGAGTGGAGTGCAAAACGGAAGTCAGTAAAGTGGGACCTGCTTATACATAATGACGTAATGCATCGATGATCTCCGTTAGATAATTAGTAAACCACCACGCACAAGTGCATTATCTGCGCTCACCAAATCTCCTTCAACTGACAGCAGTAATAGCACTTCTACTCACTCTATACCAGCTTCCTCTTCGTACTGTCCAGATGCAGAACCCTCCGTGTACAATAATAAAGCCTTCCGTGTCTGTAAACATGGAGTCGGGGTGACGTAGGGAGCCCGTCTCGGGCAACCGATGAAGGCTCGAAATCAGCGTTAGATAGTAGGATAGTGCATCGTGGCACAGAAATCATGTAGGATAGTGCACCATGGTGCTTTTATCATGTAGGATAGTGCACCATGGTGCTTTTATCATGTAGGATAGTGCACCATAGCGCTGAGATCATGTAGGATAGTGCACCATGGTGCTGAGATCATGTAGGATTGTGCACCATAGCGCTGAGATCATGTAGGATAGTGCACCCTCGAGCTTTTATCATATAGGATTGCGCATCATGATGCTGAAATCATGTAGGATAGCGCATAATAATCATGTGAGGTAGTGCATCTTGTAGCTGACTTCGTGTAAGATGACGCATCGTGGAGCTGACTTCGTGTAATATGGTACATCGTGGAGCTGACTTCGTGTAAGATGGTACATCGTGGAGCTGACTCCGTGTAAAATGGTGCATTATGGAGCTGACTTCGTGTAAGATGGTGCATCGTGGAGCTGACTTCGTGTAAGATGGTGCATTATGGAGCTGACTTCGTGTAAAATGGTGCATTATGGAGCTGACGTCGTGTAAAATGGTGCACTATGGAGCTGACTTCGTGTAAAATGGTGCACTATGGAGCTGACTTCGTGTAAAATGGTACATCGTGGAGCTGACTTCGTGTAAGATGGTGCATTATGGAGCTGACTTCGTGTAAAATGGTGCATTATGGAGCTGACGTCGTGTAAAATGGTGCACTATGGAGCTGACTTCGTGTAAAATGGTACATCGTGGAGCTGACTTCGTGTAAGATGGTGCATTATGGAGCTGACGTCGTGTAAGATGGTACATCGTGGAGCTGACTTCGTGTTAGATGGTACATTATGGAGCTGACTTCGTGTAAAATGGTACATTATGGAACTGACTTCGTTTAAGATGGTGTATTATGGAGCTGACTTCGTGCAAGATAGTGCATTATGGAGCTGACTTCGTGTAAGATGGTGCATTGTGGAGCTGACTTCGTGTAAAATGGTGCATTATGGAGCTGACTTCGAGTAAGATGGTGCATTATGGAGCTGACTTCGTGTAAGATGGTGCATTGTGGAGCTGACTTCGTGTAAGATGGTGCATTATGGAGCTGACTTCGAGTAAGATGGTGCATTATGCAGCTGACTTCGTGCAAGATGGTACATTATGGAGCTGACTTCGTGTGAGATGGTGCATTATGGAGCTGACTTCGTGTAAGATGGTGCATTGTGGAGCTGACTTCGTGTCAGATGGTACATTATGGAGCTGACTTCGTGTAAGATGGTACATTATGGAGCTGACTTCGTGTAAGATGGTGCATTATGGAGCTGACTTCGTGCAAGATGGTGCATTATGGAGCTGACTTCGTGTAAGATGGTGCATTATGGAGCTGACTTCGTGTAAGATGGTGCATTATGGAGCTGACTTCGAGTAAGATGGTACATTATGGAGCTGACTTCGTGTAAAATGGTACATCGTGGAGCTGACTTCGTGTAAAATGGTACATCGTGGAGCTGACTTCGTGTTAGATGGTACATCGTGGAGCTGACTTCGTGTTAGATGGTACATCGTGGAGCTGACTTCGTTTCAGATGGTACATCGTGGAGCTGACTTCGTGTAAAATGGTGCATTATGGAGCTGACTTCGTGCAAGATGGTGCATTATGGAGCTGACTTCGTGTAAGATGGTGCATTATGGAGCTGACTTCGTGTAAGATGGTGCATTATGGAGCTGACTTCGAGTAAGATGGTACATTATGGAGCTGACTTCGTGTAAAATGGTACATCGTGGAGCTGACTTCGTGTAAAATGGTACATCGTGGAGCTGACTTCGTGTTAGATGGTACATCGTGGAGCTGACTTCGTGTTAGATGGTACATCGTGGAGCTGACTTCGTTTCAGATGGTACATCGTGGAGCTGACTTCGTGTAAAATGGTGCATTATGGAGCTGACTTCGTGTTAGATGGCGCATCGTGGCGCTGACTTCGTGTAAAATGGTGCATTGTGGAGCTGACTTCGAGTTAGATGGTACATTATGGAGCTGACTTCGTGTAAAATGGTACATCGTGGAACTGACTTCGTGTTAGATGGTACATCGTGGAGCTGACGTCGTGTTAGATGGTGCATTATGGAGCTGACTTCGTGTTAGATGGTACATCGTGGAGCTGGCTTCGTGTTAGATGGTACATCGTGGAGCTGACTTCGTGTTAGATGGTGCATTATGGAGCTGACTTCGTGTTAGATGGTACATCGTGGAGCTGACTTCGTGTAAAATGGTGCATTATGGAGCTGACTTCGAGTAAGATGGTGCATTATGGAGCTGACTTCGTGTAAAATGGTACATCGTGGTTCTGACTTCGTGTAAAATGGTGCATTATGGAGCTGACTTCGTGTTAGATGGCGCATCGTGGAGCTGACTTCGTGTAAAATGGTGCATTGTGGAGCTGACTTCGAGTAAGATGGTACATTGTGGAGCTGACTTCGTGTAAAATGGTACATCGTGGAACTGACTTCGTGTTAGATGGTACATCGTGGAGCTGACGTCGTGTTAGAGATTATGGGTGCATGGTATGGAGCTGACTTCGTGTTAGATGGTACATCGTGGAGCTGATTTCGTGTTAGAGCATTATGGAGCTGACTTCGCGTTAGATGGTACATCGTGGAGCTGATAAAATTCGTGACTTTAGATGGTGCATTATGGAGCTGACTTCGAGTAAGATGGTACATCGTGGAGCTGACTTCGTGTAAAATGGTGCATTATGGAGCTGACTTCGTGTAAAATTGCATTATGGAGCTGCGCACTTCGTCGTGGAGCTGACTTCGTGTAAAATGGTGCATTATGGAGCTGACTTCGAGTAAAATGGTACATCGTGGAACTGACTTCGTGTTAGATGGTACATCGTGGAGCTGACTTCGTGTTAGATGGTGCATTATGGAGCTGACTTCGTGTTAGATGGTACATCGTGGAGCTGACTTCGTGTAAAATGGTGCATTATGGAGCTGACTTCGAGTAAGATGGTACATTATGGAGCTGACTTCGTGTAAAATGGTACATCGTGGAGCTGACTTCGTGTGAGACGGTGCATTATGGAGCTGACTTCGTGTAAAATGGTACATCGTGGAGCGGACTTCGTGTTAGATGGTACATCGTGGAGATGACTTCGTGTAAGATGGTGTATCATGGAGCTGAGACAACCATGGTGCAGCGATTACGAACGATACGTTGACCATTGGCCCCGATATCACATAGTTTTGCCAACTGTGGGTGTGTTTTGGCTGAGCTCGTATCGTTTGTGGAATTATAGTGATGCAATGACAAAGCACGGCGCTGAAGTGACGTGGGATGTTTGACCATGGGACGGAACGAACCTATGACCTCGGCTAATAGCGTCCACGACACCGAGAACAGCCATCTATCGAGCGGACACCGGTATCGTGGGTTTATTAGGACCAGCGTCTGTCCTCAAAGCCATGTTGGGCATTGTCCATCAAATCGCACAAGTCATGGGGTCAATTAGACCGAGAAAATAGGGTCTTTCTAATCAACTAATTATATTCATCACATGATTGATAAACAAAAAACTTCCACAATCCCTCGCCATAGCTTGCCGCTATCTCCACACACCCCAACTCCCAACCGCGTCTCTCCCATGAATTGTGTCATGGCTAATCCCAGCGGACCGATGTCAATTGTGATTATTAGAGAGACGGGATTTGACTTAGGGGATTATCAAGTGGACCGAAGGCAATCGCGTCCAAATCCTGATATATTTATGACTGAGAGGCAAGCATTCTGATTGGTGTTTATGGCGGTGAATCGACGGCCTCCCCCAGCGCCCCATGCAATGGACGGCCCAAGTTGATGTGCTCAGACCAAATTAATATGGGGTCACAATCGTTTAGCGGTTTGTAAGAGGAATGGATCGGGCGGATGAGGAGTTTTCTTGTTGCCAGTAAAGGAACGCCAGCAACAAATGAGCGGACATTAATGACAGTCATTCGCTCATGTTACACGAATTAACGATAAGTTTAGGGACACAATACACAGCGGACGTCCAAAGGCGTAGTTCTGTTGTCCGTTGCAGACACATCTGGGATGCAAGCTAATTGGATAGCGGCGTCATGCAATGGCCTAGTTTTTGACTTCAGTTAGCTTTTTTTCCGAACCCAACTTAAGGGCCACTATCTGTTTTGTCGTGGGTCGAGGTATTCTTAATTCACTGTCTCCGAGGAGATTGGTATTTTCACATCTTTTATTGGGTTCTGCAGAAACGTAAATAGCAGTCAGCGCCTAAATGTGAGGAGTTTTCTGCGGATTTAGTCGGATTAGTTTATCTCCGTAGTTTCTGATCACCTGAGTATCCTCTGAACCAATTCATCAAAATCTATCCTTTTTGAAAAAATGAGGAACACTATATGCTGACGTCATCAAATAGTCATGGACCACGTGATGCTCGCTGTTGAACCCGGCTAATGAATCATTGCAGATGGAAGCACGGGACCAGAGTTGTCGTCACGTGATCAGAACCTTGGTCCCTGTGGTTTTCGGGATACCAAGCATTCAAATTGGGCATTCCCGTCAACCGCGTTCTAATTTATAGAATGCATTCGGTGCGTTACAATAACGAGAATGGCTGGTCTTAATTGGATTGTTTGAGATTTATACGTGGCTGAAGAGAACCCGGAGTAGATTGAAAAGAGGGCACTGTCGACGGGGCGGAGAGAGAATTGTTCCGTTGTCAAAATCTTGCCTGGCCGTTAAAAGAAGATATCGTATCGAACTTTTCGTGTCTGGCATTGCACAATTCATTAGGAACTGTGCAACTAGCATAGAGTGGGCCATAGTGCTCGCTTTATTAACAGCGTACTTGGTGCCTGTCGATTCACGTCACACCTGACAGTGCCCTATTTCACTGGTTCACACCTGGCAGCGCCCTCATTCTCTGGTTCACACCTGACAGTACCCTCATTCTCTGGTTCACATCTGGAATTGCCCTCATTCTCTGGTTTATCTGGTGTCTAGGCAAACATGTGCTTTTTGGCAATGCAGATGTTGTTGAAATTGCTCGACCAACGGTTACTGACGCAGTAAGACGCCTCATCTGAATGTTAAACTCAGCAATGCACAACTTACTGAGCAACGCACAAATTACTCAGTAACGCACATCGTTCCTAGTAACGCTTAACTGACTCAGTAACGCGCAACTTACTCGGCAACAACAATCTTAGCCAGCAATGTACATCTTACTTAATAATAAACGCGCATCGAACTAATCAATGCACATCTTGAGAAACATCCGGTTTATAGCAGCACCTCTTACTCAAGAGACCTTTACAACTCAATGAACACATCGCTCAACAACACACATCGTATTCAGCAATGCACATCTAACCCGAAGACGCACATCCAACTCAATAACGCACATCATTTTCAACAACGCACATTATGCGTAGCGCTTCCCATGGTACTCAGCACATCTCGACTCAATAACGCAAATTTTTCCCAGCAAAGCACACCAACATCATTCAGGACGATGCTACTAAGCTGAGGGCATCACACGCGCATTCCCAGACAGAGCCCCTGCCTCAGCCTTAATGGATGACACCCGCTCTGTCCAGTAGGGGGTATGGCTCAGCATCCCTGGACGCGACTGGGTTTTTCGCTTCCTTCGAGTCCGTGATCAGCGAGTTGTGGGGCCCTCAGGGATATCGAGATCAAGACTAAAGGCATTGCGCAGTGTGCAATATCTTAAAGTATTAATCATTACAGTAGCAGCAGCAGCAGCAGTAGATGGCAATAACAGGCAAGCTAGTGGGCTGGTGTCAATATTAAAGTCGTGTAGTAGGTGAGTTTCGATTGAATAAGGTTGCTCATAACATTTCACATTCTGGGGCCAATAATCCCACCCTGAGCCGCCCTTTTCAAGCCCCCACCCCCGCACACACGCCCCTCCGCAACCCTACACCACATTGCTGCAGCAGTTCGTCCCATAACGTCAGGGACTCATGCCCGCGTCCCTGGCATGATGCCAGACCCCGGATCAATATAGCATTACCGAGCCGGGCACATGGCTGTCAAATCCGCCGGCGCTGTCTGTCTGGCATTCACTGGCATTGAATCAGCCGTGCACTTCGTACGTACGCGTGCTACCCGTCTGCAGCTGGACCTGGACGCATCATCAGCTCGCATTCAATCCCACGGCCCCACTTCTCCCGCCTTGGTGTAATACAGACACATTAGCCATTCCGGAAACAACTTCGCCTGCCCGCCACTTCATGCACAGACAAAACCCTTCGTGAAATGCCCACCATCTACATTATGCTAGAAGGTTGAAGTCACGTGAGATTCGCAGCAGCAGCAGCAACAGCAGCATCAGAATAAGGCTAAAATTGAACCCATCTCAACGCAGTGAAGGGCAGTCTAGCTTGCTACTGCAAATGCTCCGTGGCGTATGTTCCAGCTGATGAAATAACCGCCTGCCGGGCGGGCATCATGCTATGTGCTGGAAACTCATCCTTAGGCCTCCGTGTCGGGGCAATATGGAATGTGAGAGCGCGTAACAGAGAGATGGGATACGTCCAAACGTGGGGAGGAGTTGGGAAAAGGTGGGCGGATGGAGGAGGCCGCGGGTGTTAAGGTTAACCCTGGCGCTGTTACCACATGTAAGGTGGTATTTTTAAGGAAGAGAAGATATTGCCATATCCCTTGTGTGTGTGGGAATGAGCGAGAGCAGTGAGAAAGAGCGAGAGAGAGAGAGAGAGAGAGAGAGAGAGAGAGAGAGAGAGAGAGAGATAGAGAGAGAGAGCGGAGAGAGAGAAAGAAATAGAGAGAGAGAGCGAAGAGAGATAGAGAGAGAGCGGAGAGAGAGAGAGGAGAGAGAGAGAGAGAGAGAGAGAGAGAGAGAGAGAGAGAGAGAGAGAGAGAGAGAGAGAGAGAGAGAGAGAGAGAGAGAGAGAGAGATCGGTGGCGTTAGGGTTAGGGATGCAAGAGTTGCGGCCACGCGTTCCTCGACGTGGGTATGGATTAGTTCGGGGGATGAAGTGGGGTTAGGGGCGTCGAAGGGAATAGAATTACTCTCCACGAAAGCACTCGATATCCACCGGGACTTGTGAAATCATCAATGTCTCTACCGGGCTCCAAGTAATGTTCCAATGGCTGTATAGATTCAAAATGGCCGACTGATAGTGATCATAATTTGTAGCTTCTATGAGTGGCAAACCACTCAGCAGGGAATGCAACATGAGCGCTTCCATAGGTCCCGCTGATACATAAACCAGCTTTGACGCACCAAGTCTGGCAGCCCAACATGGAACCTTCTCTTAAACCAGTCAACTTATACATCATACTAAATTAGGCACCCGCGTGTCAGAAAATGTCCCGAGTGACCTCAAGATCGCGGTAAACTCAGAGTTCACCGGGTCATCCCAGTGATCACATGACTTCCGCTCAGTGTATGACTTGCATGATTTATTGGCGACCTTTTGGCAGTTGCTTCCTGATTTGGTCGTTTTATACTAGGTGCCCTATTACTGCCAGCCTAATGGAAGTGTCCCTCGTTACCGGATAGCACAGGGGGGTACCTCCACACCAATGGCTTACCCGGTTCGAACAGACTCGGACAATACTAGCTAAACAATACCGCTTCTTTCTCGCATTAACTTCGTCAAGAAAAGCCAATGAATTATACGCTCAGCCAGCGAATTAAGTTAGTGTATATTCAATTTTGTTCATCGCTTGTTCTGCTTTTTAAACTGAAGGGTTACAGATAATTTTAATGTCCATTACATTGATGAACGCGTGCCGTTCAGCTAGCACAGAGGTCCCGAGCTAGTGGCTGTATTACACCCACAAACGCTATTTGTTCACTCCATTTCCAGAAACCAAAGGTAAAAGGCCACAATAAAACTCGCAGGGCGGTCTTACTGGCCGCTCAAAGTCAGTTGAGCTGAAAACAACTGAATTCTTCATAGATTTATTGGCCTAAACTCGGCTACTTCAGTGCTTGTATATGCAGGGCTATGTGTGCACGTGCTTCAAGGTAAATGTCAGAGCCGCAACCTCAGCAACTCCTACTCAGAAGCAGAAATGGTAAACTAGGGATGGGAGTTAATATTGTGATGGGGTAAAAAGTGAATTGAGGTACAGAAGCTGAAAGGGGCAGTAGTGGGGGTGAAATGAGAACCATCATGCATTATTTCTAAAACATTTAATAACCAAAATACTATAAACATCCAAAAATAGAACCATTTGGCAGAGTTAAATTTACAAAATTATTGCTTAGACAATGACATCGTTGGTTAGGATAATAATAAATGTTACACTGATGCTGAGCACAAAAAGACGAGCCAGTTGTGCTAACCCAGCATCTTACACTTCAGTTCTGCAGAAAATATATAATTTCTTTCTCTTCAGTTAAACCATATGACTTGTACATGGAAAGTAAACATTGATGAAGTGACAATTCAACACAGCAATGTCTTTCTCTAAACTAGGTGGATAAACCTGTGAGATGGGAGGTCAAAACTTACAAACACACCTAGCAGGCGCCACCAGAGCATATGGTGTATTCCCACGTCCACCCACCTAACACACAGGGCAGAAGCTTTCACAGGGAGGAAAGACATCATAAGAACAGGGATGTGAGGATAGTGGGGGGGGGGGGGAGGCTTTTCATGTTGTGAAAGCCTCATTCCTCTCCATTTAGACCAAGAGAAGGAAAAGGAGACATCTTTACAGTAACTTCACCATTCTGGTAATACAAATTTGCTTGCTTATATGTGTTTGCTTTAAAATAACCTTATCAAGCTGCAGGGCAAGAAGTGAGAATATTTCTAAGCTGGCTTTGGGCAAAGGATGGGTTGTATTTAGCCAATTGCTGGCTAAGGGGTAGCAGGATATTTTGTAGGTGGGTGGGTTGGAAACACATCAGATATGCTGGAGGCATGCAACACATAATCTGCTTCCTCACAACCCTCCTAAGAGACACACCCTCTTATTTACCTCCCATGCCCACCAGTCGACTGGTACAGCAACACAGGCACAGTAAGACGCAATTAGTTACAACTCCATCATTTATATAACTCTCTGTAGTTAGATGGCAAAAAAGGATCTGGTGAAAATTCTGATTGATACATTTTTTTTGGTTGTTCGGTGACACTTCATGAAGGTTCAGCACCCCAAAAAAATAAAAAATACAATGAAAAAAACAAACAATAAACAGACACTCCAGGTATTAAATATAAGATCAGCCAAAACAAACCTCAGATGTGATAACTCACCCACTTCAAACACACTCATGTTATGCCGATTATACACAACAAATACCTCAAACAACTTCAGAATAAATTAAAACAAACCATAATTTATGCATTGCATTGTGGATCTTGGTAGAAATAAATTAAACTGTAAATAAACAATATACATTCCCTAATTTGCATCTAGAAAAAAACGAGAATACAATATAATCAGCAACCACAAAAAAATTATATGTAAATTGGGGCTTTCACAAAAGCTAAAGAAATCACATTTCTAGAATGAAAGGACAACAAAAAATCTGATATAAATTAACACATCCATACCAGCACTATTGTATAGTAACACTGCAAACAATTAAATGTATTTCAGAACAATGTCACCCCATCGAACACATAAGACAAACATGAAGCTTGCAGGCCTGGGCCCAAGCTATGATGTAGGAATAAATTTGCATACTAATGAGCAATAATTTGCATGGGGGTTGTTGATATCTGGTCGTCAGACGAGGCATTGCCTCTTTGACCTGGCACTCTTTTTTAATCAGCTAGACACCACTATAGCCATAGCTAGGAAGTAAACGCCTTAGAGAAGAAACGTCAATTTGAGAAGGACCCTTCATGTTTAGGGATACCAGCCGCTTCACCGGCATCAGAAGAACTAGCTCCCTACAACAAGAGTGACCACATCGGACTACCGTCAGTCTAGTCCCCACAACATCATGTTAAACAAATCGCCAGCTGTGAGCATGTCTACAAAATGTCAAGTTAGAAATAACATTCTCTAAAAAAAATTGCCTGCCAGATAGTATATCAATTTTAAACAGCAAAACTTCAAAAAACCTAAGCCAATTGTAACTCCAACACTTATCCTAAGGCATGCGTGTACAAAATAGTTAAACCTCAAGGGTTGATTAAGTACTAGAAAGTATTATAAAGACAATTTTGCCTTATGATTCCAACTGGAAATAGAGTAATATTTGTTTTGACGACATAAGCACATTGAATCTTTCACACATACAGGAACACGCACACAGAAGTGAGGTTATATCTGCCATTATGCAAGCCCACCGATTCCCCATGCCAAACAAGGACACGATGCATGCTGTTCATTCTGAGATCATAGAATAATATTCCTGATTACTGATACACTGAGGGTTAACTGATACAGAGTCTGGGTACTGCCATAACAACGCCCATCATCAAGTCACATCATCTATTCAGGTAAACTGGTGTTGTTTGATTTGTGGTTCTGGCTGGGTCATGGACTGACAGTGTGATTTGAGCCACACATTCATCGATGTATCAAATACTATCCATATTTTAAACTAATATACAGATATATAGAGTAAATAAATGCTTCTTGTAACTAGATTTGATTGTAGCCATCAAATGGAACCACACTGGGTGATGCATTCTCTTTTGTAGTAGCTGACTTAGTGGACACAACATTACACAAGGTGTATTACAGATATGAAGATTTTGCTATGTTATGCATGACATGTGTGCCTAAACTGCCTGACCAATATCAGGTCTACAAGTGACAGCACTGGCAATATACAGCATTAAAGGAGGCAAGGAAAGGTGAGAGAGAGAGGAGAGGAGAGAGAGAGAGAGAGAGAGAGAGAGAGAGAGAGAGAGAGAGAGAGAGAGAGAGAGAGAGAGAGAGAGAGAGAGAGAGAGAGAGAGAGAGAGAGTCTATGCTAGATCCTGACTACAGCTGTCTGGGAATCACTCTATCAGTCTCACTACAACTTCTTTGTAAAGATCAATAGCAAAGAAGGGGCCCGAGGGAAATGCTGAGTCATGAGGGATGAACTGGCCTCCTGAGGTACCAGACAACAGCTGCTGGTGTTACTACAGGCAGCTGGCACCACAAGGCAGTCATAACTTACTACCATTCATTCACCAGAGGGAGCTCATAACTTCCTGGCTCACCCAACTTCCTCTGGTGCCCCCAAAACTCACCATTCCTCACCATTATCAAGACTTTAGAACAAGAAAGTTTAATTTCAATGAAAGTCCTATTGAGGCGCCTAGCCAAGGGAACTTGCTATCTATCTCTTTCCTCATTTCATACACAAGAGCAAGCACACATCATCCGTCTTCATCCCCACGCACACATTCCCAAGTCATCCTGGTTTTACAGACCGCCGCGTCAGCAGCAGCTCATACATAACACACAGCCAATGCACAGCTATAGATATGAGAAAACCTGCCGAGGACAACATCCATTTTACAATACGCCTCCAAAGCTATATAGAACTCTCCGATAATGTCAGAAAAATAAAACTCTTACTTGTCCATATAGCTCTTTTTGGTTAGGTTATCTCTATAATAATGTTCAGCAAATATAGGTTAAAATAGTACTATATGTATTCATACAGAGTACATCATTATAATTGCCACCCAGCCGTCTACTCTCTCTAGGCATACATAACAATAACACATTCAGTAGTGTCTAAAATAAACCTCTTGCAAAGCTGAGATTAAAATGTAAACACCTCTATAGGGTTGATATCTGCCAGTGTAACCGCAGATTCACTACAATCATACATGCAGCTCCTGCCTATTTTTTTACAGGTATTTTCAAAATAAATATTAAAATAGAAAATACTAAACTATATGTATTTGATATAACAAATCATGTGAGATAAACTCTTTTTTGGCAATTTTATATAAACAACAAGATTGCTTCAAAGCAAGTTGGGAATTATGGGAGCATGACCTTTGACCCATTGTGGGTTAGAATGATACATAATAGTCACATACAAACACTCATTTCTGAAACAGATTCGGAGCATAATATCATGTTGACATGGCAACTATATCCAAGGAGACCTCTGGTCACATCTACCAAAAACAAGTAGTAAAAATAAATTAAATTAAAATTTGTTCATTCTCTCGACCTATATCTATGAATACATATCGCATTTGGTTTGGAGCTTTGCTATCTAAAACAGCTCTACAAACTGTTCTAAGTCAAGTCCATGTGAGCACTGCAGTTAACTTAGACCACTAACATACCTAGAAAAGCAATCATTGGACTTCTGTACAATAAAGTAAGCAATAAATAACTGTTATTTTCCTATAAAAATGATCATAAAGTATTATCTGATATAGACTGGTGTGTGCCAACAATTGATCATTTAAGGAACATGCAGTCTTAGGTTTTCAAGATAAATGATCCACGAAGATTCTGTACATGGTGGATAATAATAAATCTATACATTGCAGAAATGAATATCACCCCGTCTGTCCTACGCACACAGCCCTGACAAGTCCTAGCTCATAACCACACATATCAAATCCTTTGGCGAAAAAAAGATATAAAGGTTTTTTTAAGTAGTCATGTTACAAGAATGGTTATTGAGAAACACAGCTCAAACGACATTGGTACACACACTGGACAAAGAGTATGCTGGACACCTAAAAGCCAGGGGTGTTTTTTCTCGACATATTGAGGTTCCTTTTCATGGGTGGGTTTGCTATCATGCTGCACTGTGTTCAGATATGAGCTTTTACAAGAATTTCTGCCAAGTTTGTACATGCATGGCTTTGTACATCAATGAGCTATATATAAGATTCTTGGGTGTAATGCATGAGATTAAGATATGGCAGACTGGGAAGGAATCTGTGGGGAAAAATTATATAATTATAATAACAAAGGGCTATACATCAATATATAAGACTACACCTATTACACGCAATAGGTAAATTGCATCATCGTCTCCACCATTTTGAATTGATTTCAATCATGTGACCTTCTCGAATTGCATGTGGCTGAGGCTACCATGGCGACATTTCATTGTCCAGACCCCCCATGTAAGATCTGCGTTGATTTCCGATGGACTCGGTAGAGTCGGTAGGGCTGGTGGATGCACTCCCTCTGGCGTTATTACCTACTTGCATAGGTCGCATGCAGTAAACGGAATTCACTGCCATGCTAGCCATGGGCTGTTCCGTTCCCATGCGGCGCACGCTACAATGAGACGCCATGTTGTCAAGCTGGGCAAGGTCGGAGGGTGACAAGGTCGTTGCAACCGAGGACGTCAAGCTCTCTGTTAGACAGGCCAGGCCAGCTGACGAGGTCATGAGGTCATTGCCAAGGTCAGACCAGATGCTTCCCCCTGAGAGAGGCACCATGGGATTGCCATCAAAAGAGGGTGAGGAACCGATCCCCTCATCACTGTCGTACAGACCCGGAGGCGAGGTCAAGGCCGTGATACCAGAGAGGTCAGCAGCCAGCTTAGTCGAGTTGGTAAGCACAGAAGGGTAGGCAAAGATGTTATCCGGATGTTGATGTTGCTGATGCTGAGCGTGCATCAGGGTATTGCTTGTGTTGATAGCGTTAGCATAGCTAGTGAAGGCAGAGTTGACACTTGGGGGCTTGTATATTGAGCTCATTAGGTCACCGTTGATTTCATGCAGATCATGATCGATCCCGTTCGTCTGGAAGTCGCCATGTTCATCCAAGCCCAACATGGCGCCATTGGGCCGGTGGGACACGTTGTTGTTATTGTTGGATAGACCCGGCCCGTCACCCAATCCCTCGCCGGTACGCAATGCTATATGGGTGAGGATTTCCTGGCGTGCTTTCTCCACGCTTTCAGGCAAACCAGTCACCTCAAATATGGGTTCCTTATCGCGACTAGGGGTCACGATGTAGGTCTGAGTCTGTTGTTGGATACGCTTGATTGTGGCTCCCTTCGGCCCGACGACCAGGCCAACGACTCGGTAGGGTACCCGGACTAAGATGGTCTCCTGGCCGGGGGTGCTAGGACTAGGCGGCCCGTGTGACGAGCTGTTACGGCCTCGGCTTGCTCGGATCTGTGTGAAGTGCTCGGCAGCCGAGAGAATCTCCCGTTTGGCCGCTTCGACATCTTCCTTCTTGCCGGTCACCTGGAAGACGGACGGCTCGCCTCGCACGGGCGTTTTGATGTACGTGTTTGTCTTGGCGCGTAATGCTTTGATCTTGCATCCTGTAAAACATAAAGAGATACACGGCGTTAATCACCAGCGCACAAAGAGATACACGGCGTTAATCACTAGTGCATTGACTGACGGCGGGAATCAACTTCATAAACGGAGCGAGTTCTATGCGATCTTGCGCGCTCGGAACTCTAATATGGATTCCGAGAGCTACCGTTCCGTAAACAAATGCAATTCAATTGAATGCGTTCGAATCTCGACGTCTGGCTTCTGAATAACACGGCTTAACACATTCACTCGGCGCTCGGAAAGCAGAAATCGATTTCCTAGAACGCGATCAGTGTACGGGCTCGGTTAATCGATACAAGTATTGATTGTGTATTGGTTGGAAGCGGAGTAGTTGAGTGACATCAACATGCCAGGCCAGCAGTGCCAATGGTCGCGTGACGCAGTGGATTACCGGCGAGCAACGCGAGGCCAGTGTTCAATACTGTCTGCAGCCATTCTCGGCGAGTCCGCCCGGGTCCACAAGGTCACTGAAGCCGTCAGCAGGTGCTTCCCGGGGGAACAATACAGGCTGTGCTCAATAGAGGGGTCGACAGTCGGCGCGCCTATACGCACACCCTCCCCACACACACGTCTTACGAGACTGTATATAGGTAGATATTGTTAGTATGCTATATACATGTGAGAACTACAGCCCAGGCCGAGCACTATCGTCCACCCCATCCACCGCCACTTGCCTGTCTGTAGAGGGTACACACACGGATGATAACAGGCGCACGGTTCCCGAAGCCACGTTTCCGAGCACTGAGTCACTCGATCCACAGGCACTCAAGTCAGTACCCCCGCGCGACCATGACGTGTATAGTAATTCATACATATATAGGTCAGCGAAAACGAACACTACCGAACGCGCTCGTTGAATGAATTGATTGAGTGCCTGTGACTCGATCCATCCTGTGCGTTCAAGACGTTAGGCTTCCAAGCACTCGTGTCTATGTGCGACAATATATTCAGCGGTTTGTACCATATACGCCATGTACGCTGCATGAGCGAGCATTACGAGAAACCGTCTTCGTTTCAAGGAAAATAAGGAAGACTGACAGACTGGGGTCATAGGGGATGAGACGTCACGTACGGCACAGAGCGGGACAACAAAGAATATGTATAGCATGATAGTGGACGCACATCTTATGACCCAAAGGTTCAGTTGGTCCAAGCTACTACAGAGATACACCACTGTCGGTGATCGGATATCTGTCTATAACGGACACTTGAGGTCAGTAGCTTGCGTGTCTGCTCAAGACGGATGTTACATCGCACAGTCTTACAAAGGATTCATATAATATGGCCATAAAAGTTATGCAGTTCCATCAATCCAGCCATCACGCTCGTACGCGCCTGAATCACGACTGGTCTACAAACACTGCATGAGTCCATCCAGTATGACAGCGCTCGGACACCTCATGTCGGGATCCGAACGCCCCCAACTGAACTGGACCACGTTGAGAAAACAGCGCGTTCTGCTGTGGATCAACGAACCTCATTATAACAATAAGCACATAAGAACGGGCCAAATCACCGTTCGCCGGGTCGAGCGAGAACGGTCTGCTGGGATTAACCTGGCAGGTCACGCGTCACCTGGTCACCACAATGACCACGACGTCCATCGTCACATGCCATCGGCCACCTGGTCTCACACAGCTGACACGGGGACCAAGAACGACGGCTGTGATGTAACAAATACACGCTGTCGTCAGCGCCGGAAGGGACGTGGCGAGCGACACATAGCCTGGAAGTGATCACATACCACGCCTGTGACACACAATGACTGCCATCCCAACAAGGTATCACATACACACAATGGTGACACTCAAAGGAGGCTGTAATATACCGGTTGTTTGAGTTGCGATCGACTGATGACGTCAGGGGCATACTCGCCAAGCAAGCACAATCTTGTTCAAGCACAGGTGTTCAGAACAAGTACCGATATACGGCATCTGTACGAACGCATGGCCTGCTGGTGCTCAAATTCCGACATCGAGTTCCGAGTGGTTATTCCGGGTGCGGGTGGGGGTAAGGTAGGGGGGATGGGGAGGGGTGGTGGGGTGTGTACTCTGCAACAGCAGACTACATTCTGTCACCTTGTCAGCCGCTGCAGTCCAGCCCATACCGTGTTAAGGTAAGGCTTGGGGAGTTAAGCGATAAAACACTGCGCTCCCATTTCTAGGGTGATACGGAATAATAAATGGAAGGCATCGAGCGTTGGAACCGCCCCAAATCAATCATTATTAGAGGGTGAGTGTGAGCCGTGGCCGGAGGTGCTCGCCTCGCGTACACGGTCAAGCAACCTCTTACATCATCATATCTCTAAAACAACAGCAGACCAGAAGAACTCATGCGCATAACTCACGAAATGGAGTCTAGGATAATCCGACTTGCAGATGGCGTCGTCAGGAGCAGTTCACGGCGTGTGGTTTGGATCAGAGCCGGCCCCCACTATCCAACTGCCGAGCGCCAGTTGTCAGTTAAGAAAGCTGACCCCTTATTGTCCGGAAACCTTAAATAGGGATCCAAGCACACGTGCAATGGACGCCGACAACGCCGCACGCCAGACAGAGAAAGGGAGTAAGTGAGAGAATGAGACAGCTGCTGAAACTGAGCAAACACCTGCAATTCTTGTCATGCTGCTCAGCTGGCGGGTGTGAGGATGCCGCCAGATGCCCCCAGCCACATCATGGCAACGGCTTCCGCCAACAACAGCTGGCCTTTGCTGACAGGAAGCCGACGGTCCATGTTTAGTTAATTAATAATTACGCGCTTGGGTTCTAATTGGGGCTGTAGAGGATTTATGGACCTTAAGACTATACTCGATCTAACGGGGGAAGCAACCAAACGCTGCAAGATGCTTAACACGCCCGGCGTTATGGCAACACACGTGGTTCATAATATCCCCCAGGCAGATACAGGGGTTCAAATGACAGGCGATAAAACTCGTGACATGATAAGCGCGTCTATAAATACCGCACTATGATAAGCGAAACATTTCAATTGAGTCGGTAAACTATTTTTGCACACCACTTACAAATAGCACTTATAGACCCGGTTATTCCGTTTTATAATCGGCAGAAGACTTTCTATGTTCGAAGTTACCCCTTATATTGCATAATCGTGTGAGGGCGGTAAGGGTAGTTGGGATTCAGGGGTCGATATGAGGCCGACACCTCAACCTGTCACATACGGCCTAGAACGCTTCCGGACATCGAACTTATTAGCAGCCGTAAGGAGACACTGAAGCAAGCTGGCGATCACGCGCAGACAGCCTGCAAGTGCAACGTTGTCCTAGCCGCCACTTCAGCGCGTCCTCACCAGTTTACTGTCTGCTTGAAGCGCACACCCAGAGGTAACAAATCCTACATCAATATCGACTATTTATCACGCGACCCACGTCATCTGAAAAGACGAGTCGGGGTAAATATACAAGGAACTGATATGAGGTATGCCAACGCTACACTATACCACAGGTTCCCGCTGCCATGCTTCCGAGCGCCGAGTCGATATAGATGGCGGCTCGAAAGTTTGGCATCGGGAACCGAGCGCCTGTGCACTATACCATACACGAAAGCCTCCAATCGGACAGAGGTGTAACTGATCTCATAGGGCAAGAGCTCCCATGACTGCATAGTCAGTAGAAATGTCAAGAAAGTTCGATACATATCGCGATTTTTCGGACGAGACTGATAAATCATACTGAACCAGTTTTCCGAATTCGATAAGGCAGCTCTGTATCAATATATTTTCGACTCTGGTGATTCGTTTTTCTCCAATAAATCGACTTTGCCTCAGTGAGTAGTTGATTTGCATAGAAGCAGGGCATACAAGCTACCAACTGCCATTTGCTTTACCTGGATTCTGCATGACGTCACATCTACCAGTACATATATCAGAGATGCCATCACCATGCCGTCATATCTGGCTTATACAGGCTGACCGGCTATACATTGCCAATTTAATTAAGTGATCAGTCGTCCAATCACTCAAACGCTGGAGCCGCCAAGTGCAGTTGAAATGCTCCTCCCACACAGGGAACCTGCAACTGCTTTTACAGATAACTCTTGTTCACATAGCAATTCTCCATCAGTATAATGCATGGCAAACCAGCAGAATAATTTACTTTCGTTGATTTTTTTGGCAGCCAAACTCGGTGTGGGCAACATGGTCGACTTGTCATGAGAAAGCAGCGAGGTATTATGAGACCACCAGCCAATGGATGGCAGGAAGTCTCTCTTTCAGGGTATTATGAACACAGCAAATAGACAACTGCGTTGCAACTCTAAGCCTTCTACCTCCACGACTATGAAAGACACATCAAATCTCTTATCCTACTATAATCCACCTGTCCACATTTCGAACAGTATATATATATATATATATATAAATATATATATATATGACCTAAGCAAACCGTCCTTTTCGTCGAATCCACATATAGTAAATTCGGCGCAAAAATATATTCAAGTGCAGGCTTAGGGACGTACTTATAAATGTGTCAACCTCAAATGGCCCGATAAGAGACGCCGACCGACGACAGGTCTAAAAATGGCTCGGAGTGTACGTCACATTCCATGTTTTCTCAAAAACCATTTCTAGCAAGATGGCCATGATGGCTCGTGATACAGACTTGAGAGAGGTAAGTCGATGAGGTTAAAACTCCCACTCGTCACTCGTCCTTGGCTGTCACTAAAATAGTAACGACGTAGATTGAAATGATCAAGTGTTCCGAAACAAGACAAGCAGTGTCATCTTGAGTTTACAAATTAACGATATCTAAATTTGGGAAAGTCAGTTTAGTTGCCTTTGATAAGTGCTTCTTATCTTATCTTGGCTCGGTTTCAGATGAGACGAGCTTAACTGTGCCACTCTTAACTTGCCCAATTAGTCTATTCATTTATCTCCATGAAAATACGAAAGTTAAAACTCATATCCCATCAATGTACTTTTTTTCCTCCCAAAATGTAAATAGCTGCCTTACTGGGAAACATTACACTCACCTACTGATACTTCGCACTAGAAATGGAAAATGCAGTTGCTTTGAGGTCTAATTTTAAAAGGCTTGAACTCGTTGACTGGGTAGTAACGTGCCTGGATACGGATTTGTTGCGAAGAACGCGGCTTGTCTGACCACCTTGCGACATTTGTTGCAGCTGAGCTAGCGATGTCTATCCGACTAGCCTTTCTTCGTTCCCTCTCGCTCAGTTATAATCCAGTTCAGTCACACCACTGTTGGGTAATTTGGGATTTCCACAGATTTTTATCTTACCAAAAGACCCAAATTGTCATTGAAACTGAAAAATGATTAGCATTGATCCCCGTAGATATTACCCCCCCCCCCCCTCCCCAAAGGTTGGCCGGGTTATGTAACAGACAACTTACAAGTCATTGAGGAAAGTAGTCGATCAACTTGATTTCTGTTGAACTATATAGATATAGATTAATTAATAAAACATTATTTATTAACCAGGGTAGGGGTTGGGGTGTTTGAGTCATATAATATTTCATTGAACCAATATTACTTTTACTTGACTAGACAACATAAACTAAGTAATAGTAATTCCGATATTCTACGCACCCTATCAATTGGGATCGCCGCGAACTGCATTTACAGTGAATGTTCACAGTTTATCGTTCTGCGGTATGACCACGGTTTGCCAGTAACGTTAAGTCAGGCATTCAGTTTGTACCAAGTTAGTAGGCTAGACGCACCAACGCTCCAATGCGAAACAGCAGTAGCGAGAACGAGCTGCGTGGGGCAGCGGGTGGCAGCAATGGAAGTCTACTACAGTACAGGAGATCCCGGGCGTCCCCGCTTAAAAACTGGTTATATACACAGACGCATCGATCCTAATTTAACAGTAAGTGGGCGAAGAAAATCCGACACTGATTCCGATCCTTTCACATTGAAAAAAAGTACCCATACATAATCGATGCGAATCAAAGACCCGGGAATGAGCGGTAATGACACACCTTTTTCAGCCGTGAGTCATGCTCACAGCCAGCGAATTATTTATAGCGCCGCGTCTATTATCTACTAGTACTCACCTTGTCTGCCCACAATTTCTGCAACATGGTCACAACTTGGTACTTCTACATCCTCTGCGCACATTCCAGACGAGCTTGTACTGGCAGATTTTTTGAGCTCAGAATTGGGGCTTTCCTGGAAAGATCGCGCAGACACAGAGTTGCCCCTCTCATTTTCGTTGAGGCCTAGTTTAGTCAGCTCCAATGCTATTTGCAATGCCCGTTGATCTTCGAGCCCGCTGCCCTGCGAATTCATGTCCGAAATCAAGCTTGCTGGCATCACAGATTGATTCTCCAAGTACAAAACACTCAACGGTAGAAAAATAGAGGCTATATATCCGATTTTGTTCAGTGGAAAATGGGCAGTGTTTTCGCCGCTACGTCGGCGATGCTTGTGCATCAGCTACACACATTTCCTTGATATGGTCGTCCCTGACGTCATAGGTCTCCCAGAATATAGTGACCTGGGTCTGTTTCTCGCGCTTTGATTGGATGTATAATGGATATAGGTCAAGTCACTAGAACCCAATTGGCCTGCACCTTGTGGGCGTGGCTAGCCAAACTGGTGGTGCGGTGTTCCTCCCGACGAGCTCATTACCGGTATTTTTGAGGGTAGATAAATTTTCTTCTTCGATCAAATATCTTATGCACGGACAATATTGTAGATATAGGACCCAGCAACGATATAGGACTATATTATTGGCCCTAAGAGACCTTTGAAGGTATTTTTTCATGCCTCACCATTGGAATTAAACATAGAAACATGCATCCATCTATTGCGCCGTTGCGTAAACGACAACCTTACCCCCCTCACTGGTCGGCGGAATGCATAATCTCATTTTGTGTTTATTTACTCGCAACGCATCCACGTGGGTTTGTCACCAAGACAAATTTGGACTCTTATGACTGTGAAATCACGCGTGAGGTTGGGTCGATCGCAGAATTACTCACGGTATAACTGGAACGTCGTCCAGATATCCAATTGCCATTGTATCAACTGCGCAGAGAGGTTTTAATGACATAAATCTGTTGAGCGAGATCGCGCCACCCGAGTAAAAATTAACCCTACGGCGAATCGATCGGGGACCACTGCATCTTTGATAAGTGAAATGGATTTTGATTACATATGCGCATTTCATTGAACAATTACTACTCGGTTACGATCTGCCGGGGCTGATTCCGTTTATGCTTTTCAACACAAGTATCAGTTCAGTGTAACGGATCAAAGGATCCGTGTTATGTCATTTGGCAATATTTTCGATGCGGAAGATTTTGTTTACTGCGGGGACCAGCTGTTGAGATTCTGAGCGCTTTTGAATTCCGTGATCCCACTGCACTTGGATCGAACAGACAAGCCCCATACAAACAGATCTGGTAGTATTCTGAATTGTGTACTCCTATCAGCATTCCTGTGATTACGCAGCGTAATAAGAGTTCAGGCGCGGCAGGTATATTGATAAACCATATTGCCTGATGTGCTCTTATCTTATCCTAGTAATGAATGATCTCTTGCTTTGGACATCTCATTCAACCATTATGACCGGTATCTGAACGGAGGGTCAGTTAAACGTTATGATAGGACCCTTAAGCCATGCTTCACGGAATATCGACGAGACAAAATCATCATGTGCTTCAGTATAAAAAAAACCCCGAATAGCTGATCTTTGGAAAATCTTCAAGTCAGGATTTCAGAAGGGGTCTTAGACCTCTATCATATGAAATATGGGCAAAGGTTATTGTCACGTTATCCCCAAATGGAGCTGTGGTTCTGTTCACTACTAGCGGGTAGGTTGATGTAACTGCCGCCTGACTAATTAAGGATGCGCATGGGAGAGGGTCGCTTTGCCGCGTCCCTACGTAGAGAAGCGGTCTTTTACATGTTATTGTGGCTGCAAATCGATTATCCTCTTTTTATCAATGTTGACAAATATCAAGCTGAAATACTTTACTGGGTCTCATGGGGTATACACATAGGCAAATGTGACACAATGCGCAGGTTAACAGAATATGGAAATTGTGTACCATATAAATGCTATGCTTCGTAAAGAAACACTTTGTAATGGATATGGCATTGTGTACTTTTTGACATCAAAAAAGGATGAGTTTCATTGGTGTGTCATTGTCTTACATATGATCCCCGTCAGGAAATTACGAAGGCTTCCTAAATCGCCCAAGTTAGATACGAAGGCTTCCTATCGCCTCTGCGTCAGGAAATGATACGAAGGCTTCCTAAGTCGCCCAAGTGGACACTGGCAAATGGGTGAATCTCCGTTGTTTGAGCTCCTCATAGACATCCTTCTGTTATATTCCACCTTTGTTAAGATTTGTTACTTACATTCTAATTGGAATCTATAGCCTTAGGAAATAATTGCAGTTCCTCTTTTTCCGTCACAATATATGTTCCATTTTCTGTACTAGACCATAAGTTGCTTAGCTTCGAATTGTGGAAAACATTATGGCACTCTCCGGACCTCATTACAGGACACCCCAAACGAACGGGGACCAGGGATACCGCTTTATGCAAACCATTTCTTTTCTCGCCTAATGACGAGTAATGAACAATGAACCCTAGCAGTCAGCGTCTTAAATAAATCAATATTGCCCACTCAGTAACGACGATCATCGGGGCGCTGACTGGGTTATCAGCTGCATGGGTTATCATGTTAGAGGCTTCCTTAATGAGCAGTCGGACCTCTTCATTGGATTACCCTTAATTTCGGCACGATTAGGCTTAGGTTGTATCAGCATTAGAGACAATGCTAGTTCTAGTTCTGAAGCTGTCATTAACTACATATATGCTCAACACTCTTTTGTACATCACAGAAGCATTATAATGACAAAATTCACAATTTGATCAGTCAGTATACTGACTGATCAAATTGTGAAGTACATGACACTGAAAAACGAAACACTCCTATTATCCACCGCGGTAACCCCGTCTTACGTTTCACTATTAAATCAAGAATAATTCTCATGCCCGGTTGTGTGGTCTATTCGGCATGTTACAAATGTTTCATTTCGATATCCGATTATCTAATATTTGCAATGGACGGGTATACGGTAGTGTGGCGGTGTCAATGGACGGGTATACGGTAGTGTGGCGGTGTCAATGGACGGGTATACGGTAGTGTGGCGGTGTCAATGGACGGGTATACGGTAGTGTGGCGGTGTCGGGTATACGGTAGTGTGGCGGTGTCAGTGGCGGTGTCAATGGATGTCACAATAGTGGAATCTAGCACTGTGTACGCTACAACCTTAAACATTTTCATCCACTTCTCTTGAGGTGATTGCCAACATCCGTGTATAAATGGACCCAGCGTCAATTTCCACATCAATAGTGACATCATCCAACGTGATGGGGGTACCCCGTATCCACGTAGAGCCATATCTCAGCTTCCTTATTGGTACAAATCACGTTAACCTGGATTCCGTTCTGTTCATCTTCATCCTTGTCTGGTTGTTATTGCAGTATCTGCCTAACAACATGCATCTATAAGGTATTAAGACCAAGGTCACAGGATTCCCACATGTTGATTTTCATTATTGGTGTCATTTTGTTTGCAGCTGTTCACGAGCAATTCTGCCGAAGATCGAACACGATGCCGTCGTTACCCGTTAGAGACCGGCTACAATAGTTCGAAATGAATAAGATGGCTTTACATGTAATCGGCTTATTTGTTATCAAACAATAGTTGATGTTTAAATTTTTCTCGCTCAGTATCCAGGAATTGGACTATGGTTGTGTTAGCACAAAACATGATATGTGGTTATACTGCATGGTACAACAGAAATGGTGCCGTCAACATTACCTTAACACACTCAAGCTGGTATGTATCAATCAGCCATTCGTGAGGGCTGATGCTAACTAATGCTAATAACTGACATCTGAACATCTTGTGATCACGCAACTGTTAACCTGAGTTGAAATAAAATAGTCGATTTTCAAATTTCTCAATTGCTTGATGGTTTGTTTAGGTATGTTACCCCCAAAAGGTCCTTGCAAGTGTCGTCATCTGGGATCAGTGTGCTCGTGTCATTGCACTGTCATCGCTGAGAATTACTGGCATGGTGTTATTACTGCGACAGCTCATCTCCCACGGTAGATTCAATGACACCCACCCCTTCTCCCCAATCACGTGTATCAACTTCTGTTAATGTGCACCAAAAAAGGATCACATCCTCCCAAGCTTTCAACCCATCCAGTCGCCATGAAGACATGATGGGATCGACCTTGGGGATCATGATTACTACGGCACGCGACTTAACCTGACATCGTTGGCCTAGTCTTTATACCCTGTTAACCACTTATTGACGGCGATCTAAATTCGACTGCATTGTCATTTTGTGGTTATAACTTGTCCCTTTAGAATAAGGAGGATGTCGCAATAACAACGACGCCAAAGAGAATAAACAGCGGATAATTTGGCGTTTGATACGGTAAAATAGAGGTCCCGCGGTGACGACTGCACCTCCGCAGCCATGGCAACAATCCCGATGTAACAACATCGCCTGAGCTTAAAGCAAAAACATAAGACCAATGAACTCTTGCACCCGAAGAATGCTTCGGAATCGTCGGCTAATAACTTGAGCAAGAAATAGCCGAAGCGTGTAAAATGTGAATTCTTGGTACCACAGATGATGTTTGTATACACTTAGATAACCGATCATCTTCCTGAATGTGAACAAACAAGGAAATATCGTATCGAATATCTTTTATTTGCGGTATGTTATGAATGTGTGATAGGGGGTTGTTTGTTTATCATACCCAATACTGTAGACCAGTAGGAAGGATGAACATTGCGGTTAAATAACACAGCATATTCCACGAGGAACATCAACGTTTTGGCAGCGCATGCCGAGCTCACAGGCAAACAGCGCATCTCCCAGCCCCCTCCCCCAATCCAGGCAGACTACCAGATGTCACACTAACACATCGATAAGCACGATCTGCACTCAAGCATTACATGGAACAGAGTTCGTGATCATATTCTGGGATAAGTCAATAAGAGAGTCCGATTGCGAGGATGTGATGGGTGACACAGGGGCCAAATGACCTTATGTTGGTGATTGAGGAAGCCCACGTGACTGACAATCAAATGAGGGAAGATCGTATTCCGCGATTATCTCCCCCTTGATTGTTTTCTGGATTCTGCTGACATCTAGTCCGGGGGGGGGGGAGGGGTGGTGGTGGGGGGGGGGGGGATTAGGTTCCGTTCGCAGCTCTCTTGTTACAACAGATACACGGAGGACAATGGTTATTATTGCAGGGCAAAGAAACATGTCTCCACTGGGATTAACCAGAGTTGACTATGACTAAGTGGATCAATTGATTTATTGATGGCTGCTCGGCGACCGATGCTGTGGTCTACATATGGGAACTGGAGCGCACAGCAGTAGTCAAAATAATGTGCTTTATAACCCAGCACATGTAGCTATATGGCGTATATTCGCTAGTCTAACAATAATGTCTATTGTGTGTTCAGCTGTTTCATCTATTATTGACTTCCTACTGTTTCATTGTATCGTGTTGTCCAATGCATGATTACACGTCTAGATAGCATCACGAGTTTAGCATACATTGGTACAGGCTGTCCAAAATTGATTTAAGATTAGATCGCTGCTGTGTAATATATCGATCTTTATGAGGAGTTGAAACATGGGCGCGAAAAATAAACATTGTCAAACGCCAGTTGCCGTGGTATGTCCACCACTCGTATAAATGTAGTGAACACGGCTGGTGTGGAGTAATGAAAAGCGAGGGGAAGAGACATGTGGTTTGTTTCTCTCAATCTGTCCATGTATACATAGAATAATATTAAAATGCCTTGTTTGAAATGTTTCTTTGAACAAATATCTACCTGCATCAATAAAAAATGTGTCATTTACTCGAATTGTACTTATTCAGGCGCCATTGGGTGTTTTTGACCAGAAAATGGTGAATGAATTATTGAGGCCGATAATTAGCGTCTTAAATAACTAATTAAGTATACCCTGACCATTAAGTTGCATCGCCAAACGCAGATTACACATGGAACAATCTTTATCACATAGTCTGGCATAAATACAGGTGCTTGGTTTGTGGTGTGGTGGCGCACATCTACTAACTTTGAGCATACGATACTTGTGACATCTCGCTTGTACAGACCTGCCACGTGATGCTGTAATGCCAATGCTGGGCCCGGAATCCAGAATATCAGTCAGCACTCGTGAGTTGATAGCCTCTGTTTGAAGACAGTTCCATGCGAGGTATTGTTGGTTAGCTCATTAAGACTATCTAGCATTTCAACAAATTGATGTATAATCTGGTAAGCCCGGCTGCGTGGATCCATTATAAATGCCAAGTGTGGGGTGATTAGTTCCTTAATTCTACAATCGCATGAAACTCATTCATCAACATGATGTATCATTTAAGAAGGATGGACGTAAGCTTACTTAGTCCAGTGGGTCAGCGGGGCTCTTAATTATCAATGTCTAGTGACCGCTAATCTCATTTAGGTCTGAAGGTATAGATGTGGGCATCCAAAGACGGACGATGGACAGGCAGTATGTATTTCACTCTGTGTTTACATGGTTGCACACGAGGTATCTGCAAAGAGATGTATAAGTTTGAATCATTGATGTTCACATTAACTCGGAGGTTATCTTGAATAAGTCATGATGCTCAATGGTAACTGAAGCAGATGAATTACTCTCAGCATCAACGTGAGTCCAACTATCAGTGCTATAGCCTGCGAATCGTCTATACATCATCTGTGGAAAGACTGACATTCCAAATATCATCGTCGAATGTCAGCAGTGCCCACATTTCTACTGCAAGTCTATGCATGCAGTAGACATATGCAGATATGATATGTAGGTGACGCGTGTGTGGGTCATTGCTCTTGTGAAATTATATCTTCAAATATGCATGATTTCATCCCAGGGAAGAAAAATAATAATGTCAGAGCACCAGCTTTTCAATGATCAGCGGCTTGTATACTAAATGATGTGAACAACAGTATAGCACTGTCTCCTGTGAACGCAGGTTAAGCTTGCCCCCTCTGCCCTACACCATGTTCACAAGGACTTACTGGAAGGCCGACGTAATCCATCCATACCACTTCTCCCTGGCCGCCCTCGGTGATTATCTTGAATGCCCGATTGCCACATACTGCGCTCAGCGTGTTCTCGTCAAACTACATCATTTCCTCTTTCAATAACATATTGATTTAGCGCCCCTTGTGGTTTCGCATGACCGAAATCGTGACTGGACGTTGCTCAGTTTATGACTGGGACCACTGTTCGAGATCCGACTCACTGGAGATTAGTTCAACCTGATATTACCCCGCGATTCCTCTACAACCGAGTCCTGGAGATCCGTTTTTGGTTCTGGCTCTCACTCCAGGAATCACCCAGTCAGAAACCTAAACCGAGTCAGGACCCGCGCTACTCTTTCATGCGAACCTTGTCTATCTCAAATGATGGTTTCTTCTGTTGCGTTATAGAACTAACACGAACAGCTGAGATCTGTGCCTAGTGAGTTCTCTCTCAATGAACTCTAGCGATATTGCTATGGACAAAGTGGTTATTTCATCATCGTAATAAATGAATCAATACTCACCCCCAATTTACGACCATTAGTTGAGCGCTGTCTTGGTTATAAGCTGATTAATATATTAATCTCAACTAACATGCTAACATTAATGAGCTGTATGACCTCTAAATTGGATTACCCCTAATTACGGCTCCATGATAAATACCTTATGTCAACATGACAGGCAATGTTAGTTCTACTCAAGCAGAGGTCGTTGGCCGCAGACCAGGTGCGTGTAGAATACGTATAACCGATACATTACTTGTACAAACTCACCAGGATGCTCGTTAACTGATAAACATCACTGTCTGGATGCTTTATAATGTCATTGCTGTATCTGTCGAACACAGTGTCATCTACTAGATATGATGATCAGGTCATATGATTCCTACGTTGGGTTTTCTGCTATTGATGGAGCAATTCTGTCAAGGGTCAAACACGCTCTCATTACTACCCCTCAGCAAGGGTCAAACACGCTCTCATTGCTACCCCTCAGCAAGGGTCAAACACGCTCTCATTGCTACCCCTCATTGCTACCCCTCAGCAAGGGTCAAACACGCTCTCATTGCTACCCCTCAGCAAGGGTCAAACACGCTCTCATTGCTACCCCTCAGCAAGGGTCAAACACGCTTTCATTGCTTCCCCTCAGAAACCGGCTGCAATTGTTAGAGATGAAAAAAATGCAATCAACTTGTTTTTTTATCACACAATGGTTAATGCTGACATTGCACATAAACCGGTTTGCGGTTATATTGCATGGTTTAACTGGATTGATGCTAGTATTGTTCCCTAAATCAACTTATTATGATATGTGTCAATCAGCCATCCGAAAGGGCTGAGATTCAAACTACTGCTAAGTACGGACATATGCGCATTTGGTCATTACGAAACTGTGAACCTTAGTTGAACCTAGAGGGCAGGTTTTCAAATGTCTCAATTGATTTGATTGGGAGCTGTCATCATAAGTAGGCGAATGCAAGGATTTTACCCTTTTGAAATATCACAAGGTTTGTATGTTGTGTGTCCATGCCTTTGGGACCACTCAAGTCTCCTTTCTATGAAGTGGCATTGCCTGCTGTACCAGCTGTGCGCTGCGCTGTGCAGTCATTACCAACGATAAGCGGAGCACTGAGTCTGTCCTATCAAACTGTGCATTGCTGTAATGGTGTTATTACTGGACCAGCTCCTCTCTGGAGGTGTATATAGTATTCCCATCACCCCAATCAGGTCAATCAACTGTTATTTCATTGACCACAAAGGGGAAATGTCTCTCCCTAAGCTTTCAACCCATCCAATCGCTGTAAAGACATGAATGGGAGCGACCTTGGGAATCATGATAGCTATTGCACGCGACTTAACCTGACATCGTTAGGCAAGACTCTATATCCTGTTAACCACTGATTTAGAGCGTTATAAATTCGACATAATTGCCCTTTTCTTGGTAGTTGCAGTCCCTTTAGAATAACGGAGAGGTCGCAATAAAAGAGTACTAACACCTTACCCCCATTGACGTTTGATATGGTCCAATCGACGCACGACGCGTCTCACACTGGTCGCGGATATGGTCAAATCGACGCACGACGCGTCTCACACTGGTCGCGGATATGGTCCAATCGACGCACGACGCGTCTCACACTGGTCGCGGATATGGTCCAATCGACGCACGACGCGTCTCACACTGGTCGCGGATATGGTCCAATCGACGCACGACGCGTCTCACACTGGTCGCGGATATGGTCCAACCGACGCACGACGCGTCTCACACTGGCCGCGGTCAACGCACGACGCATCTCACACTGGTCGCGGATATGGTCCAATCGATGCACGACGCGTCTCACACTGGTCGCGGTCATCTTAGCAGTCCACATTCAATAACATCGCACGCTCTGTAAGCAAGGAAAAGATAATAGAATTCTTGCAACTGAAGATTTTTATGAAAACGTTTGCTATTCACCCTGAACAAACAATAATTGAAGCAAGTTAACTGTGAGTTCTTGATAACACAGAGTGATGATAGCATACACCTGGATGGAAGATCATCTTTCTGGAAATGAATTCATTGGAAAATGTAAGTGAAGCTGTTGGATCGGAAATAAATGTAAACTTATTCCGGAAATCATATAAGTTTTGTAGGATTGTTTGTTGTACATACGCGTGAGATTGATTCATTAGTAGAGACGCGTGAGATTGATTCATTAGTAGAGACGCGTGATATTGATTCATTAGTAGAGACGCGTGAGATTGATCCGTTAGTAGAAACGCGTGAGATTGATCCGAGATTGTAGAAACACGCGAGATTGATCCATTAGTAGAAACGCGTGAGATTGAATCATTAGTAGAAACGCGTGAGATTGATTCATTAGTAGAAACGCGTGAGATTGATCATTGGTAAGAAACGCGTGAGATTGATCATTAGTAGAAACGCGTGAGATTGATTCATTAGTAGAAACGCGTGAGATTGATCCATTAGTAGAAAACGCGTGAGATTGATCCATTAGTAGAAACGCGTGAGATTGATTCATTAGTAGAAACGCGTGAGATTGATTCATTAGTAGAAACGCGTGAGATTGATCCATTAGTAGAACGCGTGAGATTGACTCATTAGTAGAAACGCGTGAGATTGATCCATTAGTAGAAACGCGTGAGATTGATTCATTAGTAGAGACGCATGACATTGACTCATTAGTAGAGACGCGTGATATTGATCCATTAGTAGTAGAGACGCGTGAGATTGATTCATTTAGTCCATTAGTAGATTGAACGTGAGATTGATCCATTAGTAGAGACGCATGAGATTGATTCATTAGTAGTAGAAACGCGTGAGATTGATCCATTAGTAGAAAACGCGTAGTAGAGATTGATTGATCCATTAGTAGAAACACGTGAGATTGATCCATTTAGTAGAAACGCGTGAGATTGATCCATTAGTAGAAACGCGTGAGATTGACACATTAGAGATTGATCCATTAGTAGAAAACGTGAGATTGATTCATTAGTAGAAACGCGTGAGATTGATCCATTAGTACGTAGACGCGTTCATTAGTAGAAACGCGTGAGATTGATCCATTAGTAGAAACGCGTGAGATTGATCATTAGTAGAAACGCGTGAGATTGATCCATTAGTAGAAACGCGTGAGATTGATCCATTAGTAGAAACGCGTGAGATTGATCCATTAGTAGAAACGCGTGAGATTGATCCATTAGTAGAAACGCGTGAGATTGATCCATTAGTAGAAACGCGTGAGATTGATCATTAGTAGAAACGCGTGAGATTGATTCATTAGTAGAAAACGTGAGCGTGAGATTGAGATTGATTCATTAGTAGTAAAAAGTAAAGATTGATATTAGTAGAAACGTTTGAGATTGATTCATTAGTAGAAACGCGTGAGATTGATTCATTAGTAGAAATGCGTGAGATTGATCCATTAGTAGAAACGTGTGAGATTGATTCATTAGTAGAAACGCGTGAGATTGATTCATTAGTAGAAACGCGTGAGATTGATTTATTCATTAGAGAAACGCGTGAGATTGATTCATTAGTAGAAACGCGTGAGATTGATTCATTAGTAGAAACGCGTGAGATTGATCCATTAGTAGAAACGCGTGAGATTGATCCATTAGTAGAAACGCGTGAGATTGACTCATTAGTAGAAACGCGTGAGATTGATCATTAGTAGAGACGCGTGAGATTGATTCATTAGTAGAGACGCGTGAGATTGATTCATTAGTAGAAACGCGTGATATTGATCCATTAGTAGAAACGCGTGAGATTGATTCATTAGTAGAGACGCGTGAGATTGATCCATTAGTAGAAACGCGTGAGATTGATCCATTAGTAGTAGAAACGCGTGAGATTGATTCATCATTAGTAGTAGAACGCGTGAGATTGATTCATTAGTAGAGACGCATGAGATTGAATCATTAGTAGAGACGCATGAGATTGATTCATTAGTAGAAACGCGTGAGATTGATCCATTAGTAGAAACGCGTGAGATTGATCCATTAGTAGAAACGCGTGAGATTGATCCATTAGTAGAGACGCATGAGATTGATTCATTAGTAGAGACGCGTGAGATTGATTCATTAGTAGAGACGCGTGAGATTGATTCATTAGTAGAAACGCGTGAGATTGATCCATTAGTAGAAACGCGTGAGATTGATCCATTAGTATCCAGTAACGCGTGAGATTGATCCGTTAATAGAGACGCGTGAGATTGATTGATTAGCAGAGACGCATGAGATTGATCCATTAGCAAAAACGCGTGGGATTGATCCATAAGTAGAAACGCGTGGGATTGATCCATAAGTAGAAACGCGTGGGCATATTTCATGATATAAGCTAAGCCACTGTCATATTCCTCTAATGGCAGATCTCAGCCGTGATCATAATGTGGAACACACACGTGTAGACAACGCACACCCTACCTGAGCCATTAGGCCCCCTTTCCTTCATCTAGGCAGACTGCCAGATGTCACACACATCAATACAAACAATGCCCGTATTCATATACACTGATAGGTCCATAATTGAGAGTCTGGTTGAAAAGATGTGAGGGTAATTAAAGCATGAAAATAGGCTGAAGTATTGCACTTTCCTCAAAATGCGATACTTCTAAGAAGCTTTTCCGTACCATTTCCATGGTGTAAAATCAATTTGTTCTCAATGGAAGTCTGCCAAAAGGAAAGTCCTTGTCAGTGGACGTACCCTGTACGTGTGTGGCAAACCTGATGAGCTGTGAAAACGTGTACGCTGCGTGTGGAGTGACAGTGAGTTAAATGATAACAGAAGTTTATGACAAATGCACAGGACTGGGCAAAGCTGAATCATGCACAGGAAAGCCTACAGGGCAAGAGTGATATGACAACGCACAGACATTATGTGACAAACTGACACTGTGTTCAGGTGTTATATAAACAGTTGAGTAAGTACCGTGAAGACGCTGCCCTTTGCGAGGTCGTATTGATTATGACTAATGATGCTCATTTTAAGTTCTTCATCTGAAATGACTCATAATGCTCATTGAAAATACTTCAACTGAAAAGACTCATGATGATGCTACCATTAGGAGATTTAAAGTTCTTCATCTGAAATGACTCTCATGATTCTCATTGAAATGACTCATGATGCTCATTTTCATCTGACAATGACTCATGATGCTCATTTATACTCATTCTTCATCTGAAATGACACATGATGCTCATTGCAAAGTACTTCAACTGCAAATGGCTCATGACAACTCATTTAAAGTTCTTCATCTGAAATGACACATGATGCTCATTGAAAGTACTTCACTGAAATGGCTGAAGATGCTGCTCATTTAAAGTTCTTCATCTGAAATGACTCATGATGCTCATTTAAAGTTCTTCATCTGAAATGACTCATAATGCTCATTGAAAGTACTTCAACTGAAATGACTCATGATGCTCATTTAAAGTTCTTCATCTGAAATGACTCATGATGCTCATTGAAAGTTCTTCATCTGAAATGACTCATGATGCTCATTTAAAGTTCTTCATCTGAAATGACACATGATGCTCATTGTAAAGTACTTAATCTGAAATGACTCATGATGCTCATTGAAAGTTCTTCATCTGAAATGACTCATGATGCTCATTTTAAGTTCTTCATCTGAAATGACTCATAATGCTCATTGAAAGTACTTCAACTGAAATGACTCATGATGCTCATTTAAAGTTCTTCATCTGAAATGACTCATGATGCTCATTTAAAGTACTTAATCTGAAATGACTCATGATGCTCATTGAATGAACTTCAACTGAAATGACTCATGCATGAAGCCAGGAGATGATTGATTTATCAACGTAATCCAATTAATATTCATGCGATGAATTGTTAATTACGTTGTCCACTAATTTGTTTGTAATCTGATAAGTAGGACCGCGTGGATCAATGATAAATACCCTGATGACTTCCAACAGCCAAGCAGTTATATTTCTATATTTAGAAGCGTAATGGCATGCCTTGCTCTGCTCACGGGCGACCAACGACATCGAGTTTACCACTTTTCCTCTGACGACCTTAGCACAGCCAGATAATCAATAAAGAAACGCGAAGCCGAGAGAAGTATATCCCTGTATACCAGGGAGGGAATTATTGAAACATTTGTATGACCGTCTCGCTGCGTCAGTCGCCTGTATAAACACACAACAACACCCGAGGTGGCGCGGATTCAGTTGGTTATATCAACTTTTGCACGTTCGAAAGCTTACAATCTACTGACCTTATTCTAATAAGCTTGCTAAGATATCGGGAAGCCACCTCAGGCCCTTGCGATATTTAGTAAAGAAATGAGCTTGGGATAGCTCATTATTTCAAAATATGTCCGTACTTCGTGTGGTCGTGTCTCTGCTAGGCGGCGCCCCGCGATAACAGGACAACATTCCCTATCATACACGGGCATTTTCACTACAAACCAAACGTACGAGAGTTTTTGTGTCAAATGATATCTACTCAATATTAACAGCGCATGTCAACTGGATCGAGACAGTATATAAGGCATTGCCATTTCAGTCAAATAAGTTGACAGAGATCAATTTGACAGAACAGGTGTTGTTACGATTGAAGTTGCATCTTCAAATTCACGCCGTCCACCGTCCAACGGTAAATATACGCATTTGGAGAACGGAAAATGTAACACACGTATAGAACCTTGTACGGAAACGAGACTATGTCATGTCGTTGTGTGCTATTTTTCATGGGAGGCTTTGATGAAAATGCCCCGCTGAAATGATCATGTTAACATAGACAGAGCAATGTACTCCAAGCTCTGCCGTCAACTCTCATGACTCGTGGTGAACACTGATAAGAAGAAGATGCGCCGTGTGAATGGCCAACAGGGACTGCTGGTCACCTTTGAAAGGCTGATAGGATTGCGTCTCCTAATACGCAGCTTTTGTTGCCACTACCACGGTATATGTTTAATGCTGATAGAATGCGAAGCAGGCAGCGGTTCATACAGCCCCTCCCCCAATCTGAGTTGCTAGATGTCCGACTGACACACCGACTACCATATCAAAACACACAGATCCACCCTGGCACAATGCAGTGTATCTCAGAGAAACTGCCAAATTGGTGTTTATCATTGAATCGCCATTAAGCCATTGATTGCGTTTCCTCGAAAGAATGCAGTCAATAATACAGGTGCGGCCTGGAGATAACGAATCATTACATTACTGGTGACAGTGATTTATAGTGACAAGTCGCCGCCTGATGAGAAGTACTGTCTTAGTCACCCACTCTGTTCTGGCTTGTTCAACAATTTGTCTCCATAGCCACATCTTCCAACTGTTGTCACGTTATATAACCAGTTGTTCACGGTTAATGACAGGTCTTACCTTCGGTCCAGCCCATTGAGGTGTGGCGTGAGTGCTTAGATTTGGACTAAGTTCCTATATATCAAGTGGCGACTGGCCTTTGCGTTTGTGACTGAGGCTACAACTTGAGCTCCTACTCACTCCATGGAGAAACCTGATTCCTCTACAGCCATGTCCTGACGTCCTCTAACATACGTTTCCGGTTCTGGAGCTCATTACAGGAAAAACTCATATAGAAATGTCAAAGGAGTAGATACCCACGGTACTCTGGCATGCGAACCATGTCCTATTCCGCCTTTTAAATCCAATAATGACCCTCTGCTGCTTCACTTAACTTCGATGAACTGTCGAGGTCTGTTTATTTACCAAACCATTTGGTCTCAGACATATTTACAATTCACTCTAGCAGCAGCACCATCGATACAATGGCTAAAACGTTATCGTACTAAATAAATCCGGTGACGACGATCAGTCGAGTGCTGTCTTGGCTATCAGCTGAAAGGTACATAAGTCTCACCTACCAGACTTACTTAATCAGCCGTATGGACTCTAAATTGAGCTACTCTTAATATCGGCGCTACAATACATACCTTATATCAGCATGAGAGGCAATGTTAGCTTTACTCACGCAGCGGTCGTGGACCGTGGAGGAGCTGAACCCGTTTTCTGATCATCACAGTAGCATTTCTGACTTATCAATTTGCGGATGTTTCGTACTACGTTATCAGATATGAGACATGCACAATGAAACGTTCCGATTATCCACATCATGTCGTTAGGCGTCCTCGGAAAGCTACAAACGCAGGAATGTCACTTATTGCATGCAACTGTACACATCATCGTTAGTCACGGCTTTATGTCCAGCTTAACACTGACAAATCGCCATAATCGACTGAATTGCCTTTTCGCAGATATATTTGTTCCCTTGAAATAAACGGGAGGTCGCACTAACAACAAAGTCATCAACAATAAACAATGAATCATTGGTTATTATTGTGGTTAAATAACAGAGCATATTTCATCGTGTTAGCTCAACCATATTGTAATTCCTCGAATGGTATACCTCATCAGCAATCAATATATGACCAATTAACGTTTTGGCAACGCACACCCTACCGTGGCACGGAGAGATAGCAGATCTCCATGCCTCCTCTTCCAATCTTGCCAGATTTCACATTTATAAGCACGATCCTCATCCAAGCATCAAATGTAGCCAAACTTATACCGGAATAATTTCTGACTAATCAATGTGCGGATGTTTCGTACTACGTTATCAGATATGAGACATGCACAATGAAACGTTCCGATTATCCACATCATGTCGTTAGGCGTCCTCGGAAAGCTACAAACGCTCCGTGATATGTGATTGTATGGTAAATGACCCCAGATGGTAAAGATGGATATTCGACCTTGTTATGTTGTTTATGGATGCCACACGAGTAACTCTGTACACGCTACGGCCTTCAAATCCTTTACCCTTGGTATAACGGCATCTGTCCATTGTTGGAGTCACTTTACATTTGCTATCGCTGAGCATCAAACATCGTTACCCATTAGAGACCAGCTACAATGGTTCGAGGATTGAATATAAAGAACGGCTTTACATTCAATCAACTTGTTTGTTATCAAACAATAACTAATGCTTCCATACTGCTTGCTAGGTATTTAGACATTGGAGTAAAGTTGCTTTCGCACACAATATGAGGTACAGATATACAATCCGTGTGGCCGTCGCCCAGTGACGTAAGCTGTTATATAATGTTGAACAAAGAGGAGAACCTCATGGGAAACGTTCTATTAATGTGATCACTATAAAGCCGTTAATGGGTTGACCTTGTCAGGAATGTCACTTATTGCACGCAACTGTACTCATCCTCGTTAGTCACAACTTTATGCCTATCTAAACGCTAATACATCGCGATAATTGAATGAATTGCCTTTTCGCAGATATATTTGTTCCCTTGAGATAAACGGGAGGTCGCACTAACAACAAAGTCAACGACAATAAACAACGAATCATTGGACATTATTGTGGTTAAATAATAGAGCATATTTCATCTTGTTAGCTCAACCATATTGTAATTTATCGAATGGTATACCTCATCAGCAATCAATATATGAAACATTAACGTTTTGGCAACGCACACCCTACCGTGGCACGGATATGTAGCACAACTCCATGCCTCCTCTCCCAGTCTTGTCAGGCTGCCAGATGTCACACTGCTACATTTATAAGCACGATCCTCGTCCAGGCATCAAATGGAGCCAATCTTATACCGGAATAACTCAATAACCAAGAGACTGATTGATAGGATATAGTGGATGGCACAGGTTCGTGGCACTCCTATCGTTTTCATAGCACATATATCTTTGCGAATAGTGCTCGGAAGGGTAACCAATGTAAGAGTATGCAATAGCCTGACACGCTGATCCAATGGGCAATAAATGACATCAAATCGCCACTCATCCTCCAGTGACCTAAGTAAGGCATAATAGACATCAAAGTAAAATGGAGCAGGTTAGGAACATTCCTGTAATGAAAGTAAAGTACATTGTATGACCCGGTTTCGCTGTGACAGCGTATGTATACTTGCAACAAACCTCGAAGTGGCGCCAGGATCATGTTTGGTAGCATGCAACATACTAACCTTACTGCAATAAGGTGGCTAAAGTTGTTATGGGTCACTTTGGGTCGCTAAGAGAGCTTATTCAGTGCTATTTCGACGCTTGCTACAAGATAATACAAATAATGTATGGCCATTTATCTCTGCTGTGACGTGATCTGTGGCTGAGGCATAGTCTATATATTGATCTGACGTAGTCAGAACCCGTTGTTCTGAAATTTCCTGACTACGAACGTCAATTTATCCTCTATACAGATGCCACTGACTATGCTATTGGCTATGTACTCGGTCAAAAAGCGAGTGATGATAAAGAACATGTCATTGCGTTCTCCGGTCGATCGCTTTCAAAATTTGAGACCTACAACTTCGTAAATAAAGGATTACATCTACAGTTCGCCGTATCAATTACTCACTACACCTTTCGCAAGTCATCGTCGAATCCCCGACGGTCACAGTTGGTGGAGAATCCGGCTTTAGACCTCCTTTAGGCTGGTCAGCTTTTAATGCCAAAAAACCCGTCTACAAGCGCGAACTGATCACCAATCTACTATGGCATATTTTCACGCCATACTTCCTCCTCGATTTGCTAAAGGACACGCAGGTGAGTGGTTTGACACTTTGAAACTGCACGCTAGAGCAAATAAGTTGGACGAAGGGCAAAAACTGGGATTTATCCCGTGTTTACTGGATGACCCTGCTAGATCACACCCTATCTGATTCCGTTAAAACGGACTTACAGAATCTGGAGGACGCTTTCAAGAGTCGTTTTGACTCTATCGACGGCCTAAGACACACGTACATCAGACGTTTTAACAACCGTCAGGTACAGCAAGGTGAGACACTGGACGACTACCTCGATAACATCAAAAAGATGGGAAAACTTATGGGTCGTTCAGACCAAGACGTACTGGACACATTCATCTGCTGCCTACCGGATCACATTAAACCTTTAGTGCTTCAACACGACCCCCAGAGCATAGACATTGCATTAAGGCACGCACGCTTGTGTGTCTCGGGCTCCGCAAACCATTCCAACAGTGCTGAACAACCGTCACCTACCACAAAGGAACCCCCACTCATCAGTTTGCTGGAAACGCTGATTAACCAAATCGAACTGTTACGAACCAACATAGCAGCTGCCGACGCCACACCAAGACACCAGCAGAAAAGAGAGAACAGGCCAACTCAACGGAACCACCACAACTCAACAAAGTATGCGCAATACAATGGTCAGTCAGTTTATTGTAACAGGTGTGGTAGTAGCAATCACAAGTCACATCAATGTTTACCCATTACATCCATTTGTCATTTTTTGTAAGCGTACTAGGCACATCGAAAGAGCATACCGCAGCAAGCAATTTTCGCGGCTAAAACCCTCCCACCCTTTCCCAATTAGCTTCTCACATACCGGACCACTTGATTGAAAAATTTCATATAAAACGGACAGATCAAGATAAAATAAGAAAGCACAAAAAGTGAATAAAACCAAAGTTACTTCAGTTCATCCACAAGCTCGCCGTTATGATACTTATTGATCTTGAACATTATGGATTACAATTACTGTCATTGTCAGGATCGTTTGATAGTTGTATTTGCACTCTTGTCTTGTTTTGTTTTCTTCCCGTCTATCTAGTCATTTTAACAACCGATATTGATAATTTTTTTTATTAAACTCTTTTGAACGAAATTCTGTCGACACCTTTAGAGCCAAACCATAAAATGTCGGTATTGTAAATCGGCTGGAGATAGGATAAACATATATATATACAATGAAAACGTATTACCAAAATACTCTGCAGACTTTCTGGATAAAAGCGTGTCCAATACGAGCATTAACTTCATGACACCGTTTAAGGAACGAATGAGGTGGTTTTCTCCTCGATAATTGCATTATCACTACTCATGGTAAAAGTATCCATGCACGACCTAGGCATTGTATCGTTAATCGGTTTACCCAAAGGAGATGTAGTATGAGGTAACATTCGTAATTTGCAGCAACTTCAAAATAGTGCAGCAGGCATTTGTTAGATGAAATACAATCAGTTCACTCTAAATAAAGAGATAAATGGCTATAAGTTATTTGTATTATCTTGTAGCAAGCGTCGAAATAGCACTGAATAAGCTCTCTTAGCGACCCAAAGTGACCCATAACAACTTTAGCCACCTTATTGCAGTAAGGTTAGTATGTTGCATGCTACAAAACATGATCCTGGCGCCACTTCGAGGTTTGTTGCAAGTATACATACACTGTCACAGCGAAACCGGGTCATAAAATGTACTTTACTTTCATTACAGGAATGTTCCTAACCTGCTCCATTTTACTTTGATGTCTATTATGCCTTACTTAGGTCACTGAAGGATGAGTGGCGATTTCGACGTCATTTATTGCCCATTGGATCAGCGTGTCAGGCTATTGCATACTCTTACATTGGTTACCCTTCCGAGCACTATTCGCAAAGATATATGTGCTATGAAAACGATAGGAGTGCCACTATATCCTATCAATCAGACTCACAGTTATTGAGTTATTCCGATTGGCTCCATTTGATGCCTGGATGAGGATCGTGCTTATAAATGTAGCAGTGTGACATCTGGCAGCCTCACAAGACTGGGAGAGGAGGCATGGAGTTGTGCTATATGTCCTTGCCATGGTTGGGTTTGCGTTGCCACAACGTTAATTGGTCATATATTGATTGCTGCTGAGGTATACCATTCGAGGAATGATAGAATATAGAATAGAATTTATTAACTTGCAGCAACGGCAACTCATCGATACTGATTGGAAACAAACACATAAATAACAAATCCAATGCTGCAAGTAGGGGGCTGTCTTCCCATTGTCCCTCAGTAGGCCCTGCACAAAACAGTCTTACGATAACGATGCTAGTGACACTCCAGTGCATTCCAGAGATAATCTTTGTTGATCTGCCACAACTACTGAACGGGGACGGGGGCAGGGGGCCGGCAACAAATGTCCACACGCTAATAGACCGAGGTGACACTGATCATGGCTGTCATTTTATTAAGCACATAAGTACAAATATTAGCTACATTAACACAGGAATATATACATATTGTAGAATATGGAAATAAACAATTTGAATACATTTTGCATACATTTCAGATATGCAAGTATATGTGCGAATATATATATGATAGTATGCGGTCACATGCATGTACACATTTCTTCTGTACACAACCTAGATCATACAGATACCGACACAAACCAAACCATAATACAATATGAAGTAAGCTCAATACATATGCGAGTAACTCGTGTAACAAATCAGAGGGTTGAACATTACAGACTACAATCCGCACACTTAACGTTGTTGCACCGTGCAATATTCAGGTAGGTAGACAACAGGCTGTTTTGGACGCTATCTTTAAACTGTGAGATGGACGACTTAGTGGCGGCATCGGAACACCAGTGGTTCCATATACGAGGAAAAACTACGCAAGGGTAGTCTGTCTGCAAAATATGTTTTAGAGGGTGGTACATATAACAGTTTGGAATTTCGCATTTCATATTTGCATTTTATTTCATAGTTTCGATGAAAACAGTCGTTAAACGATATAGGCCATTGATGGTTTTTAAATTCGTACATAAATGCGGTCATGTGATATTCGTATAAATGTTTCACTTTCAGTATTCCACAACGCCTGAAGAGGGGATCTGTTATAGGAGGATTTATTTATGTAACGTATGGCGCGTTTTTGGAGAAGTTTTTTTACTGAGTCCCGTGCATTACCCCAGGCCAGTATGCCATATTTTATGTATGGGTGCACCATAGTGAAGTAAAGGGTACGCAAGGCTGATTGAGGGAGCATGTATTTGACTTGTTTAATAGCGAATAGAGCGTGCGAGAGTTTAGAGTTGATGTACATGGCATGTGATTTCCGTGATAGGTGCTCGTCAATAAATATAACAAGAAACTTGTAAGCTTCTTCGGGTTGTCCTGCACCTACTCTTGCAACGCATTGACCATTGATTTTCAGAACATGCTCATTTATGTTTATGTTTGCAGATTTATAAGTTGGTCTAAATACAATATATTTAGTTTTTTTGGTATTGAGATATAACTGATTGGCACAAAACCAGTCATGTAATTTTCCATGTGCATCATTAGCTGTACAAAAGAGAGTATTTAGGTCCGATGAAGATGTTAGCAGTGTATAGTATCGTCCGCAAACGAGAGAAGATCTGCTGGGCATGACATAGATAAGTCATTGACGTATAATAGGAAAAGCAGTATTGACCCTTGAGGAACTCCGCACTTTATTGGTTCCATTATGGATTTGTACTCATCGACTTCTGTGTATTGCAATCGATTTGTTAAATAGCTTTTAAACCATGTAAGCGCTATCCCCCTTATCCCAAGTCCAGATATTTTTCCGAAGTATACCGTGGTCTATCATATCACAAGCTTTAGAAAGATCACAAAATACTGCGAGTGTATACTCTTTTGGCGAAATATCGTATTTTTTAAGTAACTGTAAAATCGGATGAACTGTACAGTGGTGTTTTATAAAGCCATATTGATGTTGATAAAGCATGCGATGAATATTTAAGAAATTAATAATTCTATGGTTCATCCAATTTTCCAATAGAGAATGCCGGCAATAAGCTTATACGGCGGTTGTTATCCATTTGACATGGGTCGGATGACTTGTGGATTGGGATTACTTTTGCAGTTTTTAATTTATCAGGAACTATACCCGTCGCCAGGGATAGGTTGAAGATATAGGTCAAGGGAAGCACTATTTGTTGTATAGATTCTTTTACAATCTTTGTAGTTATGTCGTCATGCCCTGAACTTTGTTTTGGCTTTAAGTTGTTGGTCAGTGTAATCAATTCATGTGGTTTAACGGGTTCAATGAATACACTTTGCGCGGGGCTATTAATGAAATAATCTGAAAAGTGTTTATTAGTATCCGGTAAGTTATCATGCAAATTGCAACTTATGTTTACAAAGAAGTTGTTAAACTCATTGGCGATCGTTGATTTATCTGTAATGTTATGTTTATCGATGACTATTGATCTTGAAAACTGGGGTTTGTTTGTTGCGTTTCCCATTGCCTGTTTTAGTACGGCCCACGTTTCTTTTATATTATATTTATGTTCATTAATCAATTTAACATTGTAGTCTTTATAGTGATCACATTAATAGAACGTTTCCCATGAGGTTCTCCTCTTTGTTCAACATTATATAACAGCTTACGTCACTGGGCGAATGCCACACGGATTGTATATCTGTACCTCATATTGTGTGCAAAAGCAACTTTACTCCTATTTCTAAATACCTGGCGAGCAGTATGAAAGCATTCGTTATTGTTTGATAACAAACAAGTTGATTGTATGTAAAGCCGTTCTTTTAATTCATTCCGCGAACCATTGTAGCTGGTCTCCAATGGCTAACGATGTTTGATGCTCAGCGATAGCAAATGTAAAGTGACTCCATTAATGGACAGATGCCGCTATACCAAGGGTAAAGGATTTGAAGGTCGTAGCGTGTACAGTGTTACTCGTGTGGCATCCATAAACAGCATAACAAGGTCGAATATCCATCTTTACCATCTGGGGTCATTTACCATACAATCACATATCACGGAGCGTTTGTAGCTTTCCGAGGAAGCCTAACGACATGATGTGGATAATCGGAACGTTTCATTGTGCATGTCTCATATCTGATAACGTAGTACGAAACATCCGCAAATTGATAAGTCAGAAATGCTACTGTGATGATGAAAACGGGTTCAGCTCCTCCACGGTCCACGACCGCTGCGTGAGTAGAGCTAACATTGCCTCTCATGCTGACATAAGGTATGTATCATAGCGCCGATATTAAGGGTAGCTCAATTTAGAGTCCATACGGCTGATTAAGTAAGTCTGTTAGGGGAGATGTACTTTTCTGCAGATAACCAAGACAGCACTCGACTGATCGTCGCCACCGGATTTATTTAGTACGATAACGTTTTAGCCATTGTATCGATGGTGCTGCTGCTAGAGGGAACTGAACACAAAAAGAGACAAAATGGTTTGGTAAATAAACAGACCTCGACAGGTCGTCTATGTTAACAATGAGCTCTCCCAAGCCCAGTTCTTTCCTAAATGTCGCACGGCCGTAAGGCGGCTGCCAGATATCTTAGCAAGCTTATTAGAATAATGTCAGTAGATTGTAAGCTTCCGATCGTGCAAACGTTGATATAACCAACTGCATCCGCGCCACCTCGGTGTTGTTGTGTGTTTATACAGGCGACTGACGCAGCGAGACGGTCATACAAATGTTCAATAATTCTCTCCGTGGTATGCAGGGATATACTTCTCTCGGCTTAGCGATTCTGTAACGATTATCTGGTTGCGCTTAGGTCATCAGAGGTTAAGTGGTAAACTCGACGTCGTTGGCTGCCCATGAGCAGAGCGAGGCACGCCATTATGCTTGTACATATGTATGTTATCCGTTCCCGAGCGCCATGCGGAGTATATGTGTATGTTTGATCATCATGAAGTGCTTAAAATGAGCATCATGTGTCATAATCAATACGACCTCGCAAAGGGCAGCGTTTTAACGGTACTTACTCAACTGTTTATATACCACCTGAACACAGTGTCAGTTTGTCACATAATGTCTGTGCGTTGTCATATCACTCTTGCCCTGTAGGCTTTCCTGTGCACGATTCAGCTTTGCGAAGTCCTGTGCATTTGTCATATACTTCTGATATCATTTAACTCACTGTCACTCCACACGCAGCGTACAGATTTTCACAGCTCATCAGGTTTGCCACACACGTGCAGGGTACGTCCACTCACAAGGACTCTCCTTGGTAGTCTTCCATTGAGAACAAATTGATTTTACACCATGGAAATTGTACCGGAAAGCTTCTTGAAGCATCGGGTTTTGAGGAAAGTGCAACAGCACATTTTCATGCTTTAATTACCCTCACATCCTTTCAACCAGACTCTCAGTTATGGACCTATTACTGTATATGAATACGGTGTTACGTCAGAGGGGGCATTGTTTGCATTGATGTGTGTGACATCTGGCAGTCTGCCTAGATGAAGGAAAGGGGGCCTATTGGCTCAGGTAGGGTGTGCGTTGTCTACACGTTTATGATCACGCCTGAGATCTGCCATTAGAGGAATGTGACAGTGGCTGAGCTTATATCATGAAACATGCCCCTTGTTTAAACCACAACGATCACGCGTTTCTACTAATGGATAAATCTCACGCGTTTCTACTAATGGATCAATCTCACGCATTTCTACTAATGAATCAATGTCACGCGTTTCTACTAATGGATCAATCTCACCCGTTTCTACTTATAAATCAATCTCACGTGTTTCTACTAATGATCAATCTCATGCATTTCTACTAATGAATCAATGGAACATGTTTCTACTAACGGATCAATCTCACGCGTTTCTACTAGTGAATCAATTTCACGCGTTTCTACTAATGATCAATCTCACGCATTTCTACTAATTAATCAATCTCACGCGTTTCTACTAGTGAATTAATTTTACACGTTTCTACAAAAGAATCAATCTCACGCGTTTCTACTAATGAATTAATGAAACGTGTTTCTACTAGTGAATAAATGAAACGTGTTTCTACTAATGGATCAATCTCACGCGGTTCTACTAATGGATCAATCTCACGCATTTCTACTAATGAATCAATCTCACGCGTTTCTACTAATGGATCAATCTCACACGTTTCTACTAATTAATCAATCTCACGCGTTTCTACTAAAGAATCAATCTCACCTGTTTCTACTAATGAATCAATGAAACGCGTTTCTACTAATGAATCAATCTCACGCGTTTCTACTAGAGAATAAATTTTACGCGTTTCTACTAAAGAATCAATCTCACGCGTTTCTACTTATGAATCAATGAAACGCATTTCTACTAATGAATCAATCTCACGCGTTTCTACTAATGGATCAATCTCACGCGTTTCTACTAATAGATCAATCTCACGCGTTTCTACTAATGAATCAATGGAACGTATTTCTACTAATGGATCAATCTCACACATTTCTACTAAAGAATCAATCTCACGCATTTCTACTAATGAATCAATGTCACACGTTTCTACTAGTGAATCAATTTTACGCGTTTCTACTAAAGAATCAATCTCACGCGTTTCTACTAATGAATCAATGAAACGTGTTTCTACTAATGAAACAATCTCACGCGTTTCTACTAGTGAATCAATCTCACGCGTTTCTACTAGTGAATTAATCTCACGCGTTTCTACTGATAGATCCATCTCACGCGTTTCTACTAGTGAATCAATTTAACGCTTTTCTACTGATGAATCAATCTCACGCGTTTCTACTAGTGAATCAATCTCACGCTTTTCTACTAATGAATCAATCTCACGCGTTTCTGTAGTGAATCAATCTCACATGCTTTTCTACTAATGAATCAATCTCACGCGTTTCTACTAATGAATCAATGGAACATGTTTCTACTAATGAATCAATCTCATGCGTTGAATCGATAATGGGCCACTTTTGCATCATTTCAGATCGCGCGATCTTTCGTCCAGTGACATACATAGGCCGCATGGAAACGTGTTGCTACCTATCAATTCAATCATTGTTCTAGAAGCAACTCGTTATAACAAGATGAACCAAACCCCATCTTGATCATGTCACCACAGCGGTCGTTTGCAGCTGATATATCATATGTATTTGTTCTCTTAAAACACTGAGTGAAAACAAGATTGCAGCGGCTGAGAATGGTACAAAGCAATCCAGCGGCTGAGAATGGTACAAAGCAATCCAGCGGCTGAGAATGGTACAAAGCAATCCAGCGGCTGAGAATGGTACAAAGCAATCCAGTGGCTGAGAATGGTACAAAGCAATCCAGCGGCTGAGAATGGTACAAAGCAATCCAGGAATAAACATAAAACCCAAATGTCCGACGGGAGAGCAATTCGAAGTAATGAATATATACAAAACAGTCCGCTTGATCAATGACGTTCGGTGGGATCATATCATGAGTCACGGATTCATTGGTGACCTCATATTTCCCCCTTGGGAAACAACGAGAGCGTGTAATGGCCATCACCGCAGGACTAGTGCTGAAAAATAACAGAAATCCGCCTTACCGTTACTGGTATGTTATACTCAAATTACAGTCTCTCTACTTCGCATAAATGGACGAGTACAGTTGATTTGATTCTTCTATTATATATGGACTTGGTGATATGACTAACTCTGGTGAATATGCTCGATCGATGATTCCATATTTGTATCTTATTTATTTGCGCCAGCATTAACATGTCAAGTTAAACGTACATAAAATGAATGCCAATAACACTGTAGTAAAGTGATGTCATGGCTGTGCTTTCACATCGTAGCCAGTAATGCAGCGATCTGATTTAGAGAACTGTCCACTTTATGTGACTGATTATTAGCAAACTGGGAACATTAACCACAAACGCCTTGGGTTGATCGTGTGAGCTTCTGTCGGCATTTTATTAATTTATGTACGTGTATTTGAACGAATGTATTAAAAGTCTGTTAATATCAGACTTGCAGATTTCTGTTGTGATTTGTGTCACTAATCCATATTTGTCTCATTTGCGAATCGTCGTGATTGTATTGTAATGACGCAATCTTTCGCACAGTAATGTCTGTAGTTAAGTAGAAGATGTGCTGGTCCGAGTACGGCTGTATAATGAATAGAATTTGCAGTGTGTTGAACCAAACCACCACAGTGCGGTAACAAGACCAGTTTAAAGGTTAAGTATATTATGATAAAGGTCGCCGTATATCCTGTGATTAACCAGGGTGGCCGTTTACCTTGTAAAACAAATAGCCATCCTAATATGCAATTATTGTAGGCGTATGTTTCATCTGTTTCCTGGTTAATAATGTGAAATGCTGATTTTGCGAAAGATGTGAAGAGAACCATACAACAAATGTAGTATAGGGAAGAGGAAACACTAATCACTTATACCATCTAATGTGGATGCCAAATGATAACTTTGTAACTACCATGCATTAGCTATTAATATCCACGCGCTAAAGTTGCTCATTGGTTCAATAATATCATACTTACACAGAGAGCGTATTTTGATTTATCGCCTGTACACATTAACCAAGGCAGTAACTGTGCTTCCCGATCTGCTTTTGCGGTGTTGCTACACGTTTACATTTAGAGCGGTTTACCTGTATTGCATGAAGCAACACGCCATGGCATGACTGAACTCGCTACCTGCGGCAATACGAGAAACTGATATACAATGCTTATTTGATTCCAAAGTACATATGGCCTCATACCGGCAACAGTTGCAGCAATATTTATCCTCTGTTTATTCCCATGTGATATTAACCCCAGTAAAGGTACTTAAGTAGAGCATTCTGATATGCTATCCTATTTAAGGTTTGACTTCTTATGAATAAGAGAGAATCTGTGTCTCTCGGCTCCATACACACTGATGACTCGTGAGACACAGTGTCCTTGTCGAGGGTTCTTTGAAGCAATCACTAATTTGGCGAACATTCAGTATCTTTGTTTTTGCATTATGACCATATATCATAAACTTTTGCATCAACTAGAATCCAATTTTCGGAGATGCCTGAGGTGGATAATTACCTCTCTATAGCCACGAAGTTAGCTTCGTTCTAAAGATAAGTATGACCACAAGTTTTTTTAATGTGAGTACCAGCTAATCGTGCGATGAGATTATGAGTATCGCAATAGTAAGATAAACAAGACATTCAAAAATAAATAATAACGAACCAACAAAATAATAACCCATCCCCTTAACAGCGTTTCTTTTAGAAAGCGACAATCATATATAGAATGCTAATTGCTTAACTATAATGCACATCATTGTAGATTCTCATCGTGACAAAATTTCGTTTCACACCAAAATATGTGGCCATTTAATCGGCGATTACCATTTCTTAATACGTACTGAATTGGAGTGGCTCTACCGCTTACAAACCGTTGTTGCTAATTGCTAATTGTGCCGACAGCGATGATAGTTGCATAAATGCAAAACACGCGAGGCTTTGTCCTTCGGAAATTATACATATGCCTACATCATCTGATTGCAATGAGTGGCCTTCATATTATGCTAGGGCTGTTTCCCCTCTGCTCTAATCTTAGACACGTATGCTTCATTTTCAACGAATATTTAATTCTGAGCGCATTGACTAACAGGTTTTCCATCTTCTTCATTTTATGATCCTTGACGTGCTCTGAATGATATAAATACCCGAGGGGCTGATTACTTTATGGCATTCTGTGAAATAGATATATTATTCGCGGCATTTGTGTATCAGTTTATACAATACCGAGACAAACTACCAGGCAAACCGCATGCGCAACGTGTCCACAAATACAGTAAGTTGGTGGTTTGGCCGACCGTCAATCGACTTTCACTGAATGTAAATAAAACGCATTACACGATCTCTATCGCAAACCTAACTGCAACTCTTTAATTAGCTATATGGTCTTAAAACAATTAAGAGAAATGCGTCGAGTGTCCTATTTCCTTTACAGCGTGGTTCTAGTGAATGTTCAGCTTCCAATACGCGGTGAATAGGCTGATCATGTTGCTGTCTGTCGATATAGAACATTCTAAATATTTGATATAGGCAAAGTAGACAGAAAGAGGCAAAGTTGTATATTTCACATGGCCTTCCGAAAGAGAAGAATGTTCCTTGCTTTAACTGTACACGGAATTTATCATGTTTTAATCTTTCTGATTTTCGACATATCATCAACAGCCTACTTGAAAGTACAATTTCCATTCATAGTACTCCGACATGCCATTTCCAGATTATCATATCCCCTTTGATTCAAGGAAAACATTACTACAAATGAAAATTAAGAATCGGTTTATTCGAATAAGAAAAATTTGCACTCCTTTATAACAACGATCATGACACAAAACTAATATTTGATATTCAAACCAGACTTGAATTCAGCAGAATCCTCTGCAGACATTTGAAACCGCTGGTACAATGGATAAAAGAAAGGGTCACGATGTTATAACGGAAAATGATGAAATAACGACTTGAATATCAGCCATCGTGATGTTCTTAGCAAATAGACAAATCTCTAATGTTATAAGAACGAATAAGCATTTATCGCAACGTTTGTGGGATGATTTATCAAGCCTTAGGAAACAAAGAGCTTAACAATCTGATTCCCAAAGGTATTAAATATGAATGGCAAATCAGTGGAGACATTGGGAGAAGAGCCGGTCCTGTTGCTGCTTACATTCATACATTGTGAACATGTAGTTAAAGTGCTTTTAGTCTCTATCATGGAATAACCATTGCTCTGACTTGAAATATTCTGGCACTTCAGATGCAAATTATCTGCTATTATAAGAAACGTTTCGAATTACTCGATCGATGTTATTGTCTTGATTTGAGATCGTATTAATAATTCTGGCAGCCTTTCAAGGTTGACCAGCAGTCCTTGAGCGATTTGCACTCTTAACCTTTTTCTTATCAGTTTTTCTATCACTAGAAATGAGAATCGACTGCAAACCTGTTTGCACATTGGTCTGTCTTAGTCAACTTGATCATTTCATCGGGAACATTTTCATGACAGCCTCCCATGAGAAAATAACACAGACAAAAGGATATATAAAGTCCCGTTTCCGTACCAGGTCATGTCCTTGGTTATGCTTTCCGTTCTCCAAATGAGTATTTTTACCGTAGGACGGTGGATGTCGTCAATATGAAGGTGCAACCACTACTGTAACAACGCCTTTTCCGGCACACGAATACCGGCTCATACTGTGTTTCTTCTTTTTATCAGGTTCCATCACAAGTCATCACAGACGACTGTTGAGCTATATGCACATAGCGCTATCTACATTAACTTGATCACTTCATCTGGGCGTTTCTATCAGAGCCTCCCTAGACTTATGTACAGTCTAATGTGATTCACGTGTTCAGTGATCCATACCAACAGCTAATGCATCAAGTTGATATCACATGTCTCTCTTTAGCATATAGAAGTTGGCATGATAAGCGAATTCGACCCCCTTCTCTAAAAACGCCGTTCTTGTGTAACTTCACCGACATTATATTCCTGACACATATTTTATCGCTTTAAGAACACCTGGCAACACCTGCAAAAGCTGCAACGATATGGATTCTGTCTGTTCACAATTCACATTGGAATGGCATATTGCCAGTTCAGACTCATGACCATATATCCCTTGGACAAAATTGGATATGTATGTATTAATTAGACATGGCGATATATATACACACACATATATATATATATATATATATATATATATATATATATATATATATATATATATATATATATATATATATATATATATATATATATATATATATCTATATATATATATATATATATATATATATATATATATATATATATATCTATATCTCTATATATATATATATCTCTATATATATATATATATATATGTGTGTATATATATGCATATATATGAGGCCTCGTGAAAGACATTATGACTCATGAGTCGTTGGTATGTATGCGGCCGAGAGACACAAGAAGTCAAGCCCCAATTAAAATAGCCTTTAGTAATTTGGCTGTATGTTGTCGGTATGAGCAGCAGCTAAACCACTCGGGCTTTTGTGGAATAAAATCAGCATTGTATATCACCTTCTTCTATTGCCACAGGGAGTCAGTTCGGTGATGCCATGGCTCATAACGCCATTCGATACAGATTAACTGCTAAGGTGTAATTGTAGCAACACCTCAAAGTCAGATGTGACAGAACATTGACTGCCTTGGTTTATGTCATAATCGAAATTCTGTGTAAGTATGACATTGTTTACCTACTAGCATCTATAGCGCATGGATATTAACAGCAAAGGCATAGTGGTTGCAAAGTTGTCATTTGGCATCCTCACAAGATGGTATAAGTTACTAATGCTTCCTCTTCTCTGTAATGCATTTCTAATATTGAATTGTGACACAAATCACAAAAGTAATATGTGTAAGTTCTAATATTAACAGACTTTTTATATGTACCATATCTGGTTGTAAAACGCATAATAAAATGATTGACAAATACTTCAATGATATTATCAATGCATGTGTACAAGCTGGAATTCACAGCTCGTTGGCAAAAGGTGGCTGAAAGAGAATAGCGGGTTGGGGTGAACATGTCGCTCTTGGTAAAGAAAGATCGATATTCTGTTCACGTTTATGGGTTTGAAAATGGGAACCCTTGTGTTGAAATCCTTAAAGACATTAAATGCAAAGCTAAAAGGGATTACAAGCGGGTTTCACGCAGCGTTATCCGCAAACAAGAACAATATGCGGCCGGTCGCATGGCGAACGCTCTGCTCAATAATCATGAGCGGGATTTCTGGCAGGAGGTGAATATGAGAACTCGAAAATCGGTAGCTGTGCCGTCTCTCATTGATAATGTTCAAGGGGACAAAGATATCTGCGCTTTGTTTAAGGACAAATATATAGAATTATATAATAGCGTTTCTTACGACGAATCTGAACTGTCAGAAGTTCAGGAGCTGCTCTCAAAGGATATCCAATTGCCAGTGCAACGTGGGCAATTGTACCGCTGCTCACTATGCTAATTTAGATCAAGTGAAAAGGGCAGTGAGTAGGCTACAAAAAGGAAAATTTGATACAATTAACTCATTTTCATCTGATAATATCATAAATGGCTGCGATGAACTGTATATCCATTTGTCATTGTTATTTAGCGTTATGATGTCACATATGTATTCCCCCGAGGGCATGTTGCTATCCACGCTCGTCCCTATCCCCAAGAAAGGAAGAAATCGATGAATGTTAGCGAAAACTACCGATCCATAGCCATCAGTAGCGTAGTAGGGAAATTACTTGACAATATTTTGATTGAATCTTATTCTGATTTTCTTCAGACAAGTAACTTGCAATTTGGGTTCAAACCATCTCATTCGACGGCGCAATGTACATTTGTTCCCAAAGAGGTAATTGAATACTATGTTGGTCATGGCTCTCCATAATATGTGATGTTATTAAATGCCTCTATTGCTTTTAATCGCGTTGATTATATTAAACTGTTTATGCTGTCACGCAAACGAGGCATGTGTCCTACCACAGCTAAGATGATGTTGAACATGTATACGCAGCAACGATTGCGCGTGCAATGGGATAATGAAATTTCGGACAGCTTTAGCTGTACAAACGGCGTGAAGCAGGGCGAGGTTCTGTCTCCGATTCTATTCTGTGTTTATATGGATGAACTACTCACCCAGTCTGTCACACACTAAAGTTGGATGTCAGATTGGTCATGAATTTGTTGGGGCACTTAGTTATGCTGATGATCTGTCGTTAATTGCACCCTCATTGACCGCCACTAAGATAATGATTGAAACATGTGAGCAATTTGCGGCTGAGTATAGTGTCGTTTTCAACTCAATGAAGAGCAATTTATTAGTTTTTAATGATAACCAGTGCGCTGTAGATTTAAAGCTTAATGGTTGCACTATTCCTATTAGGGAAAATGCTTTGCATCTTGGTACCTATGTCGGTAAGGACTGTAATACTAATAATATGAATGTAGCATGTTGTAATTTAGTGTCACAAACACATTTGTTGATGTCAAGGTTTGGGGCTTGCAACGTAGATGTGAGAAACAAGTTGTTCATTAGTTTCTGTACAAGTTTTTATTGCTCTCCCTTATTGAGTTTAGACCACCAACACATAGAGGTTTTTTGCCGAACTTGGCGTAAATGTATTAGGCGTGTCTGGAAGCTCCATCCACAAACGCGTTTCATATACTTACATCTTTTGACAAGTCAACAACCAATCATTAAACAATTAATGAAGCGCTATATCATGTTTCTATGTAAATGCATAATCAGTGGTAACAATGTGATGTCCTTTGTGAGCAGACTCTGCGCATCAAGTTATTCCACTGTTGCTTGCAATCTGAGAATTGTAATGTCCACCATTGGTATCAGTACCTACTCAGGTTGAGTGAGAATGTAATAGACAGTAATGTGTTAAACACTATTTCATTATTAAGAGAGCTCATTATGCAACGGGATGGGCGAGCAATTTCTATTCTCACCCCACAAGAAATTGACGAGCTCCTGTCCACAATTTGCACGTTACGATGTTAATCTTCATTTCTTTCTTGCACTGATTTTTTTTACAAATCTGTACGTTTATATGTACGAAATAAATACTATACATGTATATATATATATATATATATATATATATATATATATATATATATATATATATATATATATATATATATATATATATATATATATATATATATATATATATTCCAATTATGTTCTGTCTTTGTTCATGTACACGTACGTCAATCAATAATATGCCGGGAGGAGCCCATACGATCATTTCAAGGCTTTTGTTGTTAACGGATATATTTGTCCCACTTTGCTACTTTGCTGATGTGAGTCATGTAAGTCTGATGACCAAACGTTTTAAACTTTTTACCATCCTCAATGAGTGCCTCATGCATATGTTTCTGTCTAATGGTCATTGTATGGGAGACTTGTTGCTTACAGCACATACAAGAACGCGGAAACGTATGTTTCATCTAATAATCTCTCACATAAAGTAGACAGTTCTCCAGTCACATCGTTGCCCCATTTGTTACGACGCGCAACCACGGCATGTAACGGTAATGTCACGTGGGTCCGCAATGTTATATGATTGGGGAGAACAAGCGTAGTATGGTCATGATGACCACTTAATTACGTAAGGTGTAATAAGTATTCCTGATCTGTACGTAAGTATTCATGATCTGTACGAGCATAATCACCAGGGTTAGTCATTTCACCAAACCCATCAATAATACAGGAAGCAATAACAACTGTACTGTAAAGTATCTGGACTGTAATTTGCGTAAAACATACAAGTAGCGATAGGACGGATTGCTGTTATATTGCAGCACAAAATGTCTACGGTGATGTTCATTTATAGTTATCTATATTTCCCATGAGGGGAGTCTGGGGTCATCAGTGAATCCGTGGCTGATGATAAAATCCAAACGAACGTACAATTCATGCCATTGATTTGGGGGAGTATTTGATGTGCAGTTATTACACGGAATTAATTAAGGCATTAATTAATTTGAAGGGTTTGCGCTTTGCCAAGGAATTGTGCCATTCTCAGCCGCTATTAACCGACTGTCACCGAAAGTTTTAAGTGTATAATTATACACGACATGGCACCTAAAACGACCACAGCGGTGACAAGAACAAGATAGTTACAATGAGTTGACATTAGCACAATTAGTTGTTATATTAGGCTAAACCATTTCGATGCGGTACCTGAATGTCATTGAGAGAGAGAGATAGAGAGATAGAGAAATAAAGAGAGAGAGAGAGAGAGAGAGAGAGAGAGAGAGAGAGAGAGAGAGAGAGAGAGAGAGAGAGAGAGAGAGAGAGAGAGAGAGAGAGAGAGAGAGAGAGAGAGAGAGAGAGAGAGAGAGAGAGAGAGAGAGAGAGAGAGAGAGAGAGAGAGAGAGTTCAGGCAGTGGTGCAAGAGTGGCCGTTGGTATATTCAATAATGAACGGTTTCTGGTGGTAAAAGGGGTTGAGTTGTGAATTTTACATTGTCAAAGATGGCATACTAATGATAAATTAAACACATTGTCACAGTAACACAATATGGTCATTTTAGATATATAAAGTGATCGATTATGCCTGTTGCATCGGCTTCAGAATTTCCGAGGAAGAGACGCTACAGCGGTGTACAGTCCTGTTGTGGTGGATTGCTTTGTGTCGTAGCGTTAACGCTAAGCCCTCAGGTTAAGGGTTGGACACACTTGACCACCTGGCACGATGACTGGTGTGGAACCAACGGGATCCACTAATGGCTGCTACGTTTACAAAGATGTCGGTGTTGATTTCCGGGGATACAACAGTAAGGGAGTGCGATATCATTTAGGGACTGCTCACACAACTTCCGGTGTTACATGGAAGTGTGCGGATCGCACTACATTTACGATTCATCAACCTGTGTATTTGTAAACTTACTGTCGGCCGTGTAAGATTTTAACCTTGAACTTGCTACATGGCATTAAGCACGACTTCAATTGCTAAACTGGTGGTCTTCATGATAAAATACAGATATTACCACAGTCACACACCTGAGGTCGATATATTGTGGGCAATCGCGATGTAAACAAATTGCTCTGCATTAAAACATATTTATATATATATATATATATATATATATATATATAATATATATATATATATATATATATATATATATATATATATATATATATATATATATATATATATATATATATATATATATATATATATATTTTATATGTATATATATAAATGATAACTAACAGTTGATGCTGATTTGGTCTACGGCGATGATAGTGGCCCATATGTAAATCAAGCAAGGCTTTACAATGTAACGTTTTTCCGTCTTAAATAATAAATATGCCTGCATATATACTTCGGGCAAAATTATATTACTCTCGGCAAGATGTGACCAAGTGGTATTTCAGGGGCTCACGCTAAATATTTAATTGACTGACATATTCTCTACCTAGCTTCATTTTACGATCCCTGGGGTGCCTAGATTGATATAACATTCTCTTGAGCTTGCCACTGTGTGATAAATGGTAACTTCGCAAACTATCGAAATTAGCAGTCCGTTGTTAATCTCAAGAAAAATCATTGCATTATATTGTTTATAAATACTATATGGATGGGGCGTCGGGTTGCATAGCATTATAATGGACTCCGCTTTCACTGTCAGTAGGCTTGTACCAGACCAAGTCATACAGTTACTAACGTAATAACTACCCAACAAAACTTTTAAATGCATTTCCAAAATGAGTCTATGCCATTCTTTAATTGTATAACCAGGACTTAAAACAACATTATCTTTCACGCGTAGCACGCATTTTGGCTAGATGGGTTCGCCAAGTAAATTGATAAAACATGTGAGGAACATTCCGACCTAGGGAACAGAGAATGGTAATTAACCCTTTGATATTGCCGACATAATATACCACACCAAAGGGTCTGATTGATTTATTGCATTCGGTGAAGTATATATAATACTCGTGGTATTTGTGCTTCAACTTATACACTAATAAGGCAAACTACCAGACAAACCGCACGAGGAACGCGCCCATACAATAGCGTAAGCCTCAGTCGACAAATATTGCAATATAACATTGACGATATGAACGCCGAAATGAAGAGGTGGTTTGGTAAACTGCCAATCGCCTTTCACTGAATGTTAATTAAACGCATTAAATGATATCCAGATCAGGTACATTAATATCTACCTCAAGCTAGGTTATATAGACTTAACCAAATGTTTAGAAGTGGGAAATCAACCAAGTGTCTTGGTGTTTTAATCGATTCAACACTCATTCTGCCAACATATTCAGCATGAAAATTTCTATTAGTATTTGCTTTTGGTATTATCATTTTTGGCTTCCCGAATATTTTGTATTTAGTGAGGTATCGGGAACAGCAGCTAAAATATAAACTGACTCTATTCTATTTACAGAAACCCGTTATTGAAATTATCTCACGTTCACCGCTACGCACAGGTTCTGGGCCACGTATTAAATATATAAATATGTGTCCATCAGAGGTTTAGAAATTCCGTGTGATGATTTCAAGGTAGCAATACAATTTTGGCAGTTTATCCAAGGCGTTCAAGACTATATTTGAAAGAAAGCAAGGGTTTTGTTTAGACGAGTCAGGTTAACGCGTTGTGCGTTCACAAACGAAGGTCCCAAATATTCGTTACTTAGGTGTTAGAGTATGCATTGCGCTTTTAGTTAATTGCATTGATTAATGACGTAGGAATTATAAATCGGATTATGGTTTTCCTCATCACTGAACGTGGTGGAATTGCATGATGAATTAAATCTATCTATCATGTATCCGACCTCAAGACTACAGGTGGTGTCATTTCAGCTGAATTAGGTTTTATGAGTTTTGTTACCCATAAACCACTTAGCTTCATAAGAAGATAAACCCCACGCATTTGATAGCAGCACTGTGCAGGTTCGCAAAAAATGTTTATCCCGGGAAAACATCCGGTTTATGGCACAATGCTCCGAGTTTCATTTCCACATACTGTCCCACAGCAGGAAAACACATTTACTAGGTGTTTACTGCCTATAAGTAATATTCTAACAAAACGCAACGGTGCTTTTAAACAAATTGAAGAATCCAAAGTCGTAAATGTTCCTCATATAGGCATTAATAGGCGCAAGGCTAATAGACAAATGGCTCAAATTAAAAAGACAACACGCGTCAGGAGAACAAACCGCGATTCAGGATGTAAGCCAGCGTTTGTGAATAGGTTTTGCATGCTGGGGGCTGCATGAAAACGGCACTACCAGCGTGTCAAACATACCGCCAACTAAGGTGACATTTGACGACAGATATCTCGCTAGTCATCTTTATCATCGCATCATCACTGAGATGATTTTATTAAACAACAGCGATCATATGATAAAAAGATGTTATGCAGCTTATAGTCATTAATTTTTGACTCTCAGTCTTGCTGAGAGAAATTGATATCCGTCAAAGCCATACGCATTTATGCATTGACCAATATGATTTACTCATCTGTACTCCGACGTAAAGCCAACATTAACGCTTAAGATTTACACGCCCCTTTGCTGATACCTTAAGTGGTAGGATGTGAACCAACTGACAATTTAGAAACATAACATTCTTTACGTTAAGATAGGTGTTTATAAAATGACGCACACAAAAGCTGCAGAGTGTATATATACTACGTGTTTATAAAATGTGGCATTTATTACAAGGCCTGCAGCGGGTCATCAACAAGTAAATAATAGATGAGATGATAACACATACAATGAGCCGGACTGTTTGTCCAGCAATTAGGAAATAACATTTATTGGGAAAGAACTGCGGCTTCTGGTTCACGTTGTGCTATGCCATTGTCTGTGCTCGGTGACCGTTGAGGCAGCTAACGAGTTATTGATTAATATTACCGGCGCAACTGTATGACAAGCCAACATTTCATGAACCAGCAGAAACCAAAAATCAGATCTTCACTGATTTGATAATCAGTTACGTGGCCTCAACAGGATACCATTTATCTACACAAAGCAATAATATAATATTCATGCTTACTACAAATCGCTGTATGGCAGGGAATAATGGCCTCAATGCTGATCTCTATCGCATATATCAACCGCTTTATGGTGATAAAATAATTAACAGAAATGCAGCCCTCTGAAAGAGAAACATGTTCCTTGCTTTAAATGAACACAGAATTTATCGTGTACAAATCTTTCTGATTTCCGCCATATCAGCAACAGTCTACTTGAAAGTAAAATTCCATTCATAGTACTCCGACATGCCTATTCCAGTCAATCGTATCTGCTTTGATTCAAGTAAAACATTACATTCGTACATTGTGAACATGTAGTTAAAGTGTTTGTCTTCTTTATCATAGACTACCGTTGCTCTGACTTGAAATATCCTGGCACTAAGAATAGACCGTACCTGCTCTTATGAGGAACGTTTAGAATTACACGACCAATTGCTTGTTATTGTCTGGATTTGCAATTGTATTACTCTACGCAGCTATATTTAGCACAAATACTTGACAAATGTCATTTACTGCAGACAGCGAGCGTTTCGTCGCATTTTGATTGGATTACGCAACCTTTTGAGTAATTTTGTAGGGCTTATCTGAATGGTACATCCAATTAATCTAAACACACTCGAATGGATTAATCTGCCATTCCCAAATGCAAATATCAAATACATATGTTATTGACTGGCATGTGAAATATATTGATGGCAGTGCAAAGAATACAAGTTGAACACAAATATGCCTTTTGATGTGACGTTTAACTCTTTGTTAAAGGCTTCATTAACAAGTGGAACAATTCTTTCCCGTAGACGTCGGTATATTTTTGTGTAGTTCTGGTACAGCTACATTGCATTCATTGCGTTGAGAATTATCAGCGTAGCAACAGCATGTGGTTTATTATACCCGTCCCATTGAACGTCGATGATTGAACATCGCTGCTGTGCTCTCATAATGTCATATATTGGAAGAAGGAGGTCACAAAAACGAAGATGTAACAATAAATGGCAATTTACTTCAATAGCAAGTTAAAGAGAACATTCCACTTAAATAACAACGATTCGTCAAAGCTAGAATAATGTTTTGTGTCTTAATGATTTTACCACCTCCAAGGATATGAATTAGATTAGATATTGTTAGTTCAGAATGTAATAGAGCTGTGATCGCATGGACATCGATACCAGACACTCATTTGATTCGAGAATAAATAGGCTGCAGTTAACACTTTGAATGTGATAACAATGGATGATCAACTTTGGTTATGATAACAGATGATATGGTATATATTAGTGTTACAAGTTTAATATTGAAATAAATTGATGGTCATTGGAGGAAAACTGAATGTATTACGGCTGAATAATAGATTAATTCTTGTCAATGTCCATTGACTTGCAGATCTAATGCTGCCTGGTTATACAATTAAAGAATGGCATAGACTCATTTTGGAAATGCATTTAAAAGTTTTGTTGGGTAGTTATTACGTTAGTAACTGTATGGTAGGCAGCGAGAGCGGCGTCCATTAAAGTGCTATGCAACCCGACGCCCCATCCATATAGTATTTATAAACAATATAATGCAATGATTTTTATTGAGATTAACAACGGACTGCTAATTTCGATAGTTTGCGAAGTTACCATTTATTACGCTGTGGCGAGCTCATGAGAATGTTATATCATTCAAGGATCCTATAATGAAGCTAGGTAGTGAATATGTCAGCCAATGCGCATGCAATTACATATTTATGTAAGCCCTTGAAATACCTCATGGTGAAGATGGTCACACCTTGCCGAAAGGTAATGTTCCTTTGCCCGAAGCATACATGTGGGCATATGTATTATTTACATTGAAAAACGTTACATGGTAAAGCCTGGCTTGATTTACATATGGGCCACTATCATCGCCGTAGACACGTGTATAGATAGAGAGAGAGATATATATATATAGAGAGATAGAGAGAGAGAGATAGATAGAGAGAGATATAGAGAGAGAGAGAGAGAGATATATACGTAGCTCTCTAGAGAGAGAGAGAGAGAGAGAGAGAGACTCTATCTATCTCTCTCTAGAGAGAGATCTCTCTCTCTTCTCTCTCTCTCCTCTCTATATATCTCTCTATATATATATCTCTCTGATATATAATATATCTATATATATATATTTATCTCTCTATCTATCTATATATATCATATATATATATATATGTATATCTATATATATGGTTGTGGTCTAACGTTAATTGTGCTAGTGTCAACTAATTGTAACAGGATGAACCAAACCCTCTCTTGTTCATGTAACTCCTGTGGTTGTTTGCAGCTAATATATCATGTAAACAGCGGCTGAGAATGATACGATTCCTTCGAAAAGCGCAAACCCTTCCAAGGAAATAAATGCCCGATGAGGTAGTTATTCCGTGCAATAACTGCACATCAAATAGTCTGCCCAATCAACGACATGAATTGTACGTTCGTTTGAATTTTATCATCAACCATGGATTCACTGATGACCCCAGACTCCCCTCATGGGAAATATAGATAACGTACAATGAACATCACTGTAGGAATTATGTGCTGCTATATAAAAATCCACCCCATCGGTTCTGGAATGTTTCACGTGAATTACAGTCTATATACGTCACATAAATGTTCTAGTACAGTTGTTATTGCTTCCTGTATTATAAATGGTTTTGGTGCGTCGTAATCAGTGGTGCAACGATGTGATTGGAGAACTGTCTATTTCATATGACAGATTATTAGATGAAACATCCGTTCCTGTGTTCTTGTATATGCCGTAAGCAACAAGTCTCCGACACTATTACCATTAGACCGAAATATTTGCTTGAGGCACTCATTGAGGTTGGTAAACAGTTGGAAACGTTTGGTCATCAGATTTACAAGTATGTTGTATTTCGGTAAATATTAATTAAAGATGTTGATGGGTTTTTACAAGAGTGATTGTGTTATGCAACTCACATGAGCAAAAGTAGCAAACTAGGACAAATATGTCCCTTAACACAAAAAGCCTTGAAGCCTTGCAACCATTGCTTTTCTTTTGACTTTTCTGGCACACGAATACGGGCCCACGCTGTGTTTCTTCTTTTCATCAGGTTCCATCACATGACAGATGACAGTAGAGCTATATGCACATAGCGCTATCTACATTAATTTGATCACTTCATCTGGGCGTTTCTATCAGAGCCTCCCTAGAGGAAGCACACATTAATAACCGAAATGAAATATATATATATATATATATATAGAGAGATATATATATATATATATATATATATATATATATATATATATATATATATATATATATATAGATATATATATATATATATATATATATATATATATATATATATCATCTATATATATATATATATATCTCTCTATCTCTCTCTCTCTCTCTCTATATCTCTATATATATCTCTCTCTATATATATCTCTATATCTATATCTATATATCTATATATATATATATATATATATATATATGTATATATATGTTCCGGTAACACATCATGTAACTGATTAATTGTACGCGTAATGCGAAAGCCACGCACCTATTAAAGAAGTGCTTGAGTAATGACATGCTACAGCAGTGACACCTCCCTGGTGTCAGTCAGTTAGAGGAGCCCAATGAGGGAGCTTTTATTCAAGACTAACAATACTCTGCAGGGCAATCACTGAGCCAATACGTGAATCATTTCCAACACGATTCGATGCAATTCCTTTCATACACTGATTAAAGTTCTAACAAGATATAACGATTTCGTCCGAATTCATAGCTATGACTGGAGTGAATAAAGTTTTGAAATACTAGTAGCTTAGGTTATGTTAATCGACATGACGTGGGACATTCTATGCTGGTTGATGTTACATGTGCTGTGGAATGGTTATTTTACTCCAAAGAAGCTGATGATAGGGATTATATTACTTCCTACATGAGTGCACTGCTATAAAAATACGATGTTTCCTGTTAGTAATGGTTATAAGTGGATGTGTACATTAAATGCAGAGGAGAATGAATTCAACAATGATCACTGAACTGTAACCCGACTGACCGTCCATACTTGTTGCGGAATATCCTTAATTTTATGGCACAACTTCAAAGACCATTTTCAGAAGATATTTTAGGACAACTTGCTACCTCATTTCCGAGACTTAAGCTCCTCATTACATTCTAATCACATCTCTGTTTCATAGGTAAAAGAATTTTAAAACTCAAGAGAGCAACCATTTTCCACATAAGGGCGAAATAGCTTCGGAAAGTTTTTCGTTTAACGATGATACAATAATTATTCCAGCTGAGCTATGCCGGTTTAAAGATTCTGTCTAATTATGCTTAATTACCAGAGGACACTGTGATAACGTTGCATGGGGATTGGGAAGCTGTATTAGATCTATATAATAACTACATCAGATGAGCATAGATTAACGTATGTTTCTTGTAAAGAGACATCGGCTAAAGGTATTAGAAGCAATAAACCACATATGTCACAAGCATTAGGCTAACAACAGCTGCAATATGTGCCTCGCGTTTATGTGATTTAATATAAGCTATTACCATACATTTGCCTGATTGACAGCATAACACTTATGGAGGATATTTCATGTTTGTCATTCGGGATGCATATCCTGAAGACATAACCTGTCAATCATGCACGACAGTATAGGGTAATCCAGCGAAATATAACAAGCTCATGTCAATATTGCACAGTGAACGATGACTACTAATCCGTGTTTTATTCATACAATTGGTTGCTAGGATGCCCAGACTGGCCTTAATTAATTATTGGCATGCATTCACATGTGCGGCCCTGAGTGGCTTTAGATTGATTAACTAATGAGCAGACATACGACGCCTTATGTATTCAGTTAAATCCTGCTACTTTAAAGCGATGGATGCATGAGATCGCATACTTTCCTCTCCAAATTTAAGAAGGGTTGATGCATTAAAGAGCATAGTAACAACAAGATCACAAGAAAAAATAGTTACTGTTACGTTTTTTGAAACATTTAGATTAGAGTGATGCCAATGCATGACTGTATGCGCTCTCCATTTACCCTGCGGGAATATGAGAATGCCATGCCTGTTTGACCCCGGTGAAGTAAAGGGGGCTGACCCTTGCACATGTCCGAAACAGTTGCTAGAATATAGACCGGGGCATGTTCACTTTCATGTGATATTACACTCTGCGTAGTAATAGCTTGGTCCTGAATAACCTCTTTGGTAAAGAATATTAGAATGTGATATATTCGAGTTGAACTCCTATTCGATAGCGTGTGACACTTTGCCTCGTGTCTCTCATACACATCGAGGATTAGCTAAGTGCTCCTGAAGTTGCTCTGTTTGAGCTTGAGTGATAGTGGCGGAAATGTAAAACAAGATTAAAAAGTTTTTCGCGAGAGATACCATCACCATTAATTCTAGCAAAAGCCGGTTAAGCCCCCCAAGATGTTACATGTCGATATAGGTCTTCGTTAAAGTTGGAGGCATGAATTCGGGTATTAAAGACATGAATTGTAGAGATGCGTGTACATCTCTCATGATTTCAACGAAACAGAAAAGTTTAGAATGACACATTTGCTATCAGCTCTGAAAAACAGGCGATGAACATTCGATGGGTCAGTGATATGTAATCGCGATAACTTCAAAACGCTTCTTTCATTATCTGATAAAAATAGATACATGATTGACATATTACAGTTACGTATGCAAGTCTCACTGTGCAACGGAGATGTGCATACATGTATTAATCGACATGATCAGAAGTAACTGACCAAGTTTATGGTCATATTTTTTATTTGAATATACACTTTTAAGCACACATAACTGCTTCCATGTGAACATGTTGCATTATTTACATGAATTTGCACACAGATACTACGAGGTGACATACTACCACATATCCAAAAGTATATATATTGTGTCATAAAACCTGCATATCGGACGTCAACGAGTAAATAAAAGATGAGGAATTTAGACATACCAAGGACAAAACGTTTAGTATGGCAAATATGACTTGAAGGGTCGTATATGCGAGGTAAAAGTCACTTTACTCTGGCCGTTGTTAATTTGACAACTCGCAGGTGAGAATGATTGAAGGGACAGTAGGACGAATTGCTTGCCTGTAGGCTACTATCACTTAACGTGTGTAATAAACATTCATGTGATTCACTGTAATAGAATCCAATGAGCACATACTAAGAAACAATCCAGTAAACATGCGGTTAAATTGTCTACTTTGACCCATGTAACAATAACCAGGAGCCTTTAGCTTGATCTTTTTCGTAAGAGTTGCTACAATATTTATCTGGTACATGTTCCTTGACATGTGATTTCACACGTAACATAGTAAAATGTAGACCTTGGCTCGCCTTCGGTAGCAAATATTGGCTTAGTACTAAACCCTAGGCTAATGGGGGAGTTGGTATTCCATCAAATTACTGATGAGCCATTGCCTCCAGATTTCCATACATATTGATGACTTCAAAGCAGTTCGTTGTTTAATCTGCACTACATGTAGATTGGATAAAAACATTAATATTGAGGCAATTGTTCGTGATTTGGAGGTGATATTGCAGTTTGTATTAAAGATAGGTCTGGTGATACAATGGGCTGTGGTAAATATGTTCGTTGGATGATTCCTCATTTGTATTACTATACTTTGCGACAGGATTTACTTAACAGGTTTACGTACATGCAATAACTGCGAAGTTATGTTATGATCATTCCGTTCGATGAATTTAAATGAAATTAGTCGTACACTACTGCGCCTAACAGTAGGGTGAGCCCCAAATATGGAATTGCACTAGGATCTTTTCTCCAGAAACAACCGGCTAATGAAAAATAACTGTAGGCAAGTCACTCTTACTGTTGCTTATGTTCTAGTGCTAGCATTCACATATGACGCGAGGAAGACGTATAAGTAAATGAAGGGTCAGAGGTTGTATTTGTTCGTTCGTTACACTATGAGATAAGCAAAGGCTCAAGGCTGATAAACGAATAGCACGATGAAGCAGATATAAGGAGAGATCCGAGCCAGTACTTACATCCAGGTCATCGGGCCACGACTCCAGTTTAAACCGATATCAACACATAACGTATACCTGTAGAATCCAAATGTCATGAAAGAAATCAGCGAATCAGATCCTAACTCATTTTATCAACTGGTACTTGTAAAGTGGAATAATATTCCTCTGGCATCATCTTTATATTACCAATTATTAGCATATTCCGGTATATGGTTACATACTCGTCTCCCTCTTATACGGAGATGGGGCCCATGTTCATTGATGCGATGAGCTGACATCTAGCTGACTAGAAGAGGGGACTGGCAGATACGCTGTCGGGCTCTGAAACCCCAGACGTTATATCCCCGTTTGACCGTGACTTATGTCAACTCAAAGACCCAATAAATCGGATACTAACTTAATAAAAACCGAATCAAAAATCGCTTCATGATGCTGCTCAAAGACTTAACGAAGCGCACATTTATAATCGGATCATCAGTGCTCCTACTGTATGCATCCGTGAATTAAAAACACACTACAAGTGGACGCCGTGAGCCAATGGTATATACGTAAAACTCCATTAAGTAGAGCAAGATCACAAAGGCCGTAACTTTGCAATTTTTACCTTTGCACCACTGCGCTATATGTATAATTATATATATATATATATATATATATATATATATATATATATATATATATATATATATATATATATATATATATATATATATATATATATATATATATATATATATATATATATATATATATATATATACTCTATATATATATATCTATATAAATATAAATATATATATATATATATAGATATATATATATATATATATATATCTATATATAATATATATATATTATATATATAATATATCGATCTTAGCTGAGATTCCCGTCCAGGGGAGTCAGGCACTGCCAGTTATGTCTTCAGCCTGGCACTAGCATTAAAACACAGAGTGGCAAACAGTTCTATGCAAGCGAGTCTAGTCGATGAATAGCCTGAATTTATGCAAGAGCTTGTGACAGAGACTGTAATGAGCGTCAGGGCGACTTTACTAATGAGTCAGGGTGTCCTTAGTTTTTAGTTATTTAAGACGCTTATTATACCAAAAAAACCGGCTACTAACGTGATAAGAACCGAATCAATCGGCGTTCAGCGCGATAAATCGCCTCATGATGCTGCTTAATGACTGAATGAAGTGCATTTCTACTCTTTTATATGCGGATCATCAGTGCTCCCACTGAAAGCATCCGTGAATTATAAACACACTATATGCGTGGGTGGTTTAAGGCTGAGGAACCTCCGTAACAGTTATATTCTATGAATCATGACTTTCAGCAAATTCAAAATGATTTACTTTAAGTGTTAGCCAGCTTATTGCATTTCAGTAAGTCTTTTGCAAATTTAAGTAGAAGAAGCTGAGTGATCTCAACACTTGAATGTTGCATTTCCATTCCTTTTTATGCGAAATTTATGGAACAAGCACTTTAAATAAACTTTCCAATTTATAGATTGATATAACGTAAGAATCACTGAAAGCGACCACCGAGCCGTGTTTTCATTTATGCCAGTAATAGCCATACCCCATCATTCATATTGCACGACGGGCATTTATCGGCAATGTTTTATCACCTTATCAACATAGTGGTTATTTTATTAACCAATAGCGATACAAAGTTTGATATAGTAGATGCAACTTATTGCACACTGTGCTAGTTTGACTGACAGAGGATTCCCGTGTTAACCAACATGATACACTCCTACTAATCTCTCAGTTGAAACATAATATAGATTTGTTGAAAGCAACAAGCCGCTTTGCAGATACGGAGCGTTACATTGGTAATGTAACTGTATTAATACATTAAACATGCATGTAACATGAAGTCCTTTATGCACAGCTTGTCTGCTATAGAGGATAAATGGAGAATCCTGTTATTTTACATCATCTTTATGTTTGTATGACCCACCCTCTCATTATAAAGTGACTATCTCTATATACATGTATATATCTATATATATACATGTGGAATATATACCGATGGTATATCAGTGGTGTTGAGCGTTTGAAAAGCCTGAGATCGATACCAGCTTGCGTTGCATTCAACAATGATCACGCTTTATTATTGAACCATCTCAATAATTAGCATCGATGCAAATATCCAGCCGCCAATCAGATAAGACATGATGTCATAATGAGAACCTAGCAGTGATAGCCCAATCATCGACGTCCAATGCGATGAGCACAATGAGTAACATGTTATCGCGTACTGGATCATTCTCATAATGCAACTGAAGATACGCGTCTGGTTGGCGCCCAGAACATAATTTAAGATGATTTCAACGCCCCAATCTACATTTATTTCATCCAATAACTATCGATCAATTGCATTAGTTCTACTTAGCTGAACATCATGCATAACTATAAATCTAGAAATAGTATCAAGAGTTATAGCACTTTTTGAACCTTAATTTATAGCCCCTACAGTTTTACTAATAATAACAGATATTTTGTAATTTCCTTTGTTGAGCTGCTTGGTAAGGTTGCGAGAGATTAGAGGATATCAGGCAGGTTCCTCGTCCCTGTAAACAAGATGACTCATTGCCTCGATGTCTAACATATGACATACACATTCATCAAACGACGAATAAATTTAGCAACATCTCCAGCAGCTACACGACTGCTTCCTTAAGCGTTCAGGGTAAGCCTCAGTATTATAGTTTTTTTCAGTTATTTTGACTTAAAAAGGCAAAGAACTACAACGCCTTTCGTAGCAATATTTCCTCCATAAATCAAACGTCATTTTCAAAACTTCCAATGCGGCAATATCTGTTATACATTCTGACTGAGGCAATCATGGGTCTAAGCATGATGCACTTCAGAAACGTGGTACATCTGAGCCCTTTGTATCATTGAGGAATCTTTTCCAATATATCAAATGCTCGATGACATTGCGATGTACGGAAAATGTGCTCAGCTAATCGATCGAGCGGTTAGATGGTTTGTCAATAATACCTAGGCAAGTTATCTGTGCTGTTAGCAGAAGGTGTGTCTCATAGTGTCAACATTAGGAGTGACCTTTTATTAAGGTCATGCTGCTAGTGAAGCGCATCTGGATATGATAACTAGGTTTGCGAACTGGTCACAGTTGACACAGAAACTTCCGACAGATTAAAACTCAATGAATCAGCTTAAAAAATGTGCAAATGATGCCAGTCAGGGATTATGATGATCGCAATCAGGCTGAGAAAAAATACGACACACACAAAGTAATGCCACCAGTTAATTCAATGTCAATTATCGTTGATAAGGTCAAATGCTGCTTACCATTAGCCCAAAGGATTAGCGTGAAATGTACAACACAAAGCCATCCATCATAACACGACTGGATAACGCTCTAATATCTTCACTGTAACTTCCTTAGCTGATACACCAGGCACATTGCCAGCGATCACTCTCCAAAATATGAAATGCATTGTATATCATCTCTTGACGGACATATACGTGTATATCTCTGAGACTGCAGCATATCGATCCAGTGTTTTTGAGGTGCCGCATGGAACAAGGTTTCGACATAATCTTATAACTAATTGTGCCAGAGGCAACTCATTGTAACAAAATAGACCAGAACCCATGGTATGTAGCCGATATATCATGTATATTTGCTCGCTTAAAACACGCGGTGAAAACTAGATTGCAGCGGCTGAGACCACGATATGAATGAAGAACTGTCCTCTTTATGCGCCAGTTTATAAGATAAAACATCCGTTCCCGTGTTTGCGCAAGTACTGCGAGAAACATGTCTCAATCACAAATACCATAACACGCATTGTGGGTGGTAAACAATTGGAAACGTTTCATCATCAAATCTACATGTTATTTTGTATGTATGTAAGCACAAAACTAGGGGTATTGATGAGAATACAGGAGTGATTATCGAATGTAACACAGAAACGCGAAGTAGCAAGCTAGGACAGCTAAAGCGCTTTTTCAATTGTTAGCCTTTAACACAGACTCAATGCTTTCTAACAGCATATTATTCATTGGTGTACTTGCATATGAACAAAGACATGCCTGATTAGAATATATTAAAAGTTTAAAACAGACTTTAAGATTACTTTTGGGATATATGTCTCAAGACTAGTTGTAATGACGAAAACGATGTCCCAGTAATGTGTGATGCAATATGGAAGACGTTACGGTTCATCTTCCGAGTAAGGCTGTGCGAACAATTTAGATGTTGGTCCATTGGGAAGATAATCTAATTATGATAAAGTTGCCCAAATATATTGCGATTAAGCAGTGGCCAGTTACCTTCGTCAAATATAAATGCATAACGATGATCCTTAAAATCGATAAAATTAATGCATTTTCCCGTGGTCCTATCTACGTTTTGATACTAACCAATGGTAGGAGGCATAACAGTTGCTCGTCAGAACCTCAACCATAAAATTGAGATCATTGAGCTCCTGCAGCCTCAATGACGTCATTTTGATCTTATTATTTCATCAGCTACCGACTTATACAAGTGTATTGTATAAATAAAAGCTCCACCTAACATCGGTTAACATGAGCAACAGCTTGATGAAACCGCATTGGGACTGAATAAAATGCATTTCTATTGTATAATTGTACTATCACTACTGCTGCTAATATTACCCGTTCACTTCCAACACATAAGATGCCTGGATCGGTTTACCAAAGAGAGATGCAATACGAGATGATATTGTACACATTGAAATTTTCAGCAAATTCAAAATTGCTATTTTGTTGTAGTAACGTAAGTATTTTGCATGTTTCCGATCATTCACATAGGCGAGATCGCAAATTGGATTTGCGTCATCTCAATGTTTGTTGTATATTCTGACGACCCTTCCAATGTTCCCATGTTCCCCTCCACCCTAAACACGCGTTTATCAACCTTTTCTCCACTTTGCTTTAATAAAAAAACGACAGTACATAGGTCGTTGGAGAATTAGTGGCAATATGTTGCGCATGAGATCAGTGTGACACGCTATTGCCTGATTTAAAATACATTCGCTCGGTTCCACGTGCCAACTCCTGATGGCTAAATGAGTTTTGTGGTTCAATGATTACGAGTGTGACTGGTCCCTGGACCAAATGAGGTTACTTCTACCCCGCTTACATAGTTTATCACTCTGATTAGTTTTATGGGCTTGTAAAACTGATCCACGCGGTCCTGCAGATCAGATTATACAACAATCACTCAAAATATTAGTTTTGATGAGCTGAGCTTCGATTTCGATTCCAGCAGGTCAGACACCGCCAGTGATATTTTGTCCAGTATAAGCATGAAAGCATAAAAGGGCTGACAGTTCTATGCAGAAGAGGCGTCAGAAGTCTTATATTCTAGATGTTGATAGATGAAACGTCCGCGTTAAATATTGCCATCAGCGTTGAGGCAACTCTACTTATGGGTCAGGGAATCCTTAATTAGTTATTTAAGACGCTTATTATCGAATAGATTTTAATATTCATTTATCAATTTCTGGTCAAAAACACCCATTAGCACGAGAGAACTGCGAACAGATCCCTGTCCTCCATCAACAATCATGACCGGCGCGGCACTGTGTCCGATGACCACTACGCAATGCGCCAGCAGAATCTAGAAAACTCAGATGAGAGAATCAGCTCTTAACTCATTTGATGGTCAGTCACGTGGGCTTCACCAATCACCAACCAACGGTCATTTGGCCCCTGTGTCATCTGCTATATCGTTTCAATTATATGATTACGATGTATGGTGGGATAAGGATCGTGCTTTTGTATGTGTTAGTGTGACATCTGGTAGTCTGCCCAGATTGGGGGAGGGGGCTGGGAAATGCGCTGTCGGTCTGCGAGCTCGGGTAGGGCGTGCGTTGCGAAAACGCTTATGATTTACAAGTTTGTCATTGCTGACATCTACCATAGTAGGAATTAGACTATGGTTAAGTGAACACGAGGAAATGCATGCACAGTGTCAGTAACTACTGCAATAAATTCTACTGCCTATGATAAACAAACCATCAATCACGTTGAGGTTAGATTCAATAGCTGTGCTACAATTTCCTCGTTTGTTTATATCCAGGATGATAATGTGGCATCGACATGTAAGCAATCATCACTTCATTTATCAAGAACTAACAGTATACACATCTGATTTTCTATAGTTCGATGTGATCAACTAACCTTCCTATAACGATTTTCAGGTTGTAGAATGATTGGTCATGTGTCATTTCTTATAGCGCTTGTGATTTAAATGAATCTGGCATGTTACCTTGGCTGCAGAATGTATGGCGAACCTCTATATGACCCTATCAAGCGTCTAATGATACGTAGTTTATTCTCTGTGACTTCGTCATTACTGCGACTTCCCCGTTATTCTAAAGGGACCGGTTATACGCTCTTAAAGGAAATTCAGTCGGATTTATATCGCTGTAAATTCATGTTTAACTAGATGTAACACATTGTACACATCTCATCCCTTCAGTTTGTTTCCATCATACTTCCGTTGAATAAACAAGGCGATTTTGGAGATAACAATGTGGTTACAATAAACATAGAGAGTGTAATAGTTTAAGAAGGCTTTGGGTCTAACAATAAAATCACAATGTTTAAACTCAACTCGTGATCGTTTAATGTTTCCGACCCGGATTTATTATACACAACAAATTTAAAGAGGTTGGATGCGCACTACTGAAGCGAAGCCATTAAGAACTTGATAATAATCAACTCATGGATTACTGGAGGCAAGTATGTTTGGGCCAATCGCTGTATTTATACTGCCCTATGCTTAAGTTTCATCCAGTAACTGTTCCAAATGGCAACTTGTATCTGATTTACATTAATTTCTGCTCTCAAACCACGATTAATTCCAGCTCATTTATGACAAATAAATGAATGTAAAATCATTATTGACATCATTTATATGTGTTTCAACCAGTAACCAAAATGGACTAACATGAGCCAGCGAACCGCTCGCACCTCCCCCCTCCATAACATATGTTGTTGTTATAAAGGCGCACGGGGCCGACATAGCTACCGAATTTATGGCTACTTTTTTTTTCCGGACCAGACTAGCGAGCACTTCAACCCACAGCCAGACAGCCAAGGCGGGCGACATTGCTACTTTTTTCCGCCAGGCAGCAGGCCCTCCATGATCCAGAACCAGGGGCTACAGGGCTTCTTCTACTCCATATAGAAAGGGTCGTCCCTAGGGTTCGCCTTGGGCCGTTTTTCCACTACGGGTGTGGTGCGAGGATGTATCGGGGTCTGTATTCGTATACTTCCCAACCAACCAACCAACCAAGGAGGATTGCAATGCCCCATACACCCAGCTTTGGATGCTGGTATCCTCTTCCTCCACCTCTTCTTCTTCCTTTTCCACGAAATCGTCTAGTTTGGCCTCCACCAAATCGTTGCCAATCGTATCGATATTTTTGGCCTCCACCAAATCGTCTACCTGGCTGCCAATCGTATCGATTTTTCGGCCATATGGGAAATAGCCTGGTAGAAGTCGTGCACACTAGGAGCGCCTAGGGCCAAGCTCCCCATAGGCGGAAAATGGGCGATCTGTTGCCTTGCCAGTACGTTGTCCACCTGGTTGGTGGGAAGATGGGCAATCTGTTGGCCTCCATCGTCTGTGGAAGCCTTGGTTGGATTGGAGTCCTCTATAGAGATAGCTGGCCCTTCTTTTGCCCATATTCTCGATAGCCTAGTGGACCCGATGCCATACTTCTTTTTCGCGGCAGCAAAGGAGATTCTTCCCTTGTCTGCACGTAGGGCTTACACTGCTTCTTCGGAGAGACATTCTGCGGATGGCATAGTATTTCTTCCCAAGACTTTGGCTCCATATCGAATTCCCACCCACACCCACCCAAAAGACCACCCACCCACACCATAAAGCCTACCCACACCCACCCCACCCAGTCGGATTGCTTCCTATCTTCTAGGCTGGAGGCCGCCTGCAACCTGGGGGAGAGTGCACCCAGCCCATGCGGGAAGTGCACGCCCATATAGACATTTGAAACAAGGGTATATATGGAGTGGAAAAGAGGTGTCCCACCAAGGTTCTCCAACTTTTCCGAAATCCTAGACAAGTACCGCGAATCTATGTTGCTGAGGGAGATTCTAGACGAGGACGAGCTGTCCACTTTTGCAAAACACTGTGGGAAAGAGGCCGCTGTGGTTGGTGTTGTCCCAGCTGGAAAATGGAGGCGGGTAGGGCTGGGATAGATTTATGCTGTTGGGTACTGCAGCCAGGCATTTCTATGTACTAGGGAAGGTGTTGTGGCATACTAGCGCGCAGGTGTACTGCTTAGGAAGGCAGGGTCGTTGGTAGGACAAGATTGCTTTGTATGGGCGCTAGGGCCACCAACAGGTCCTTCTTCTTCGTCGGTGTTGTCCTTTCTCCTGCCAGCCTACACAGCATAGGCGCTCGAACGTTTTCCAACCCTCTAAGCCTAGCAACCTCCTGCGCTAGGAAGTACAAATAGGCCTGGACCTCTTCTGCACCAGGGATCGGCTCGCCGTTTTCCCCCAGCCGGACGAGGAAGACGATTGGTTTTGGGGTGTTGCGGGAGGTGGAGATGCTATAGCGGCTGGTGGTGTACTCTCCTGGCTCCATCGATACCACCTTTTTCTGCTCTCGGAGGGGCGGGGCCTGAGCAGCTCTAGGGGGTGCCAGGATATTTTTTCTCCCGCCTGGTTTCGAAAACTCTTTTGCTGGGTGGACCGCAACCTCCAGCCCCGCATTTCCAGCAGTGGTCGGCAGCCAGTAGGTTTGTCCTTTCTGGGCCTCTTGCTCTTTTTTCCGCTTGCTCTCTTCTATGTCGAAGTATTGTTCCGTCTTCTCGAGGATCCGCTCCAGCCCCTTTGTGGCCCAGACAACCTGTGGTTCTGTGTAGTCCTCCTCGCCGTCTGTATAGCTCTCCTGGCTCGTTGGCTCTGTGTCGCTAGTCAGTGTGTCCGTGCGGAGGCTTTTTGCGCCCTAAGATTTTGTACTTTGCCCCACCGACTATCCGGTGCGTAGGGCCTCCAGCGCCTCGTACACCTGGCCCTTGGTTCTCTCGGTCGCCTCCTTGTAGGCCCTCTGTTCCTGTGCTGCTTGGGAGAAGGCGTCCAGCTCTTCTTGCCGTATTTCCCCCAGCTCCTTGGTTCGTTCCCAGGCTGCCCGCTTCCACTCTTCTGCGCTCTGGGCGTCTAGGATCCTCTCCAACCTCTTGGCACGGTCCCAGGTGGAGAGGGCGGAGATGGTTCTGGTTGTTTCTATCTCTTGGACTGGGTAGATAGAGGTTTCTACACCAATGGCGTGGGTCTTCTTTTTCCTCCAGGCCCACAAGACGTACTCCATCGGGTGCAACCACTCGTCTATCTCTGGCCCCTTGGGATGTAGGGCGGTCGGTTTCTTGCAGCCTGCTAGGATGGTATTTGCACCGGGACTTTTGGAGTAGCACCGGAGTGGACCCAGCTCTATCGCGCTTTCATCGGTCCCGAGGATGTCCACCCGAAATATGGGGTAGTTGCGGAACCCAAAGTCCCCTATGGCCCATAGGACGGCCCGTTCCCAGCTCTGCTCGTTCTCCACCTTGGCCTTGGTTGGCCGGATGCAGACCCCCGCAATTCTCCCGGTTTCGGTGTGGGCGTACCAGGCTGCGAAGATCTCACGGAGCCTCCTGCTCGATAGGACAAGGGTGCGGTCCATGCCCTTTGCTAGGTTCTCCCACTGCTTCTTTGGGGACTGGACGGCAAAGGCCGAGGGGCAACCGGTTCTGGTGGCAACCAGGTTTAGGGCTTCCTGGACGACAGTTCTCCCTACGTCGGTGGAATGGCTGGGAAAGGCGTAGACCGAGACCTCGACGCGGGTACAGCCTTGCTCTGGAAGGTTTTCCGCAGGTGGTCGTTGGGGCAGTCTACATAGTCTGCGAGGTGGCCTCCCATTGTTTCCTGCACCTCTTCAGCTTCGAAGTTGGAGACAACCTTGTTGTATAGCTTGGTTCGTACCGTATACCCGTCGTACGTGTGCATCCAGGTGCAGATGTGTTTTCCTACGCTGGCGGTGTTGTCGAGGATGCATGGCTGGTCGGTCTCCCAGAGGCTCCTAGGCTCTCCTTGCATGTGGAAGTCGTGGTTGTTGCACAGGTGCTCTACCAGGGCGCTCCTATCCAAGACGCCAGAGAAGTCTAGGGTATAGTCCACGCAGTAGAGCCCATAGCCCATTGCCTGCAGTCTTCGTTCCACGACTGGGAGAGCACTCTATACGTCGTCTATTGGGATCTCGGAGACCGCAATCTTGGCAACAAAGTATCCAGCTATGGGTGTGTCGGGGTGCAACTCCATCCAGGCCTTTTTCGCTCTACTGTCGGTGTCTCTCTCGATGCGGGCAATAGTGCTGCGGATAGTTCCCCCCTCTCCCTTTGCGCGAATGGTGTGGACTAGCTTTGTGTCAATCGTTTGCTTTTTTCCCGAGGGTGCTAGAAGCTCTCTTGCCGCGCTGTCGACGAAGGTATGGATCTGTTTGGCACTGCCTTCCTCTCCCGTGTTGCATTGGAGCGACCCTCCAACCTCTACGCACTCCTCCCGCTGCATATAGCCAAAAACATAGATGTCGTCGACGAAAAGGGGAAGCCCCTCCAGCGGCTGCAAAAGAATTGGCCAAAGGTTTCCGGCTAGATAGTCCACCTTGGATATGTCCGAGAGTAGGTTGTCCTCGTAGGCGTTTTCCAACAAGAGATGCGGTGCAATGCTCTTCTCGCTTCGTACGCCCATACTTTCGAATGTGATAGCTATGTCCATTGTATATCGGGTAGGTAGCCAAATATCTAAAAGGGGGGAATATGGAGGGTTTTTGGTATGGGTAGCATCGGGGGTTGGCGCAGTAGCCATACTTCTGTGTCCCGGCAGGGAAATCCCCTGGAGACCACAGCTCGACGGCTTGGGCGGACCCACAGTTGAAATACCATGAAGATCCGCAAGTTTTGCCGCCGTTCGAGAGAAACCCCGACAATCACACTTGTCGCACCTCCTTGACATTGTATTCTGGGAATTAATTACTTTAATATGTCTCAAAAGAGCAGCCATGCGTGAGTCAAAATTGGTTCCATACCGGTTATCATGGTAAAGTGTTTCTAGCCCTTAACCTGAGGGATTAGGCTGAACGGTACAACACAAAACAATCCATCATTACACGCCCTGCCATCGCAAAATTGTCACCTCACCGGAATTATGGTAGCTCTTGGGAACGGACAGAATCAATATCTTAGTAGCTACTGCAGGTGTTGCCGAGTGTTCTCAAATAATCAATAAGGCCTGGTGTATCAGCTACCAATATAGATAAAAATATAATGGCCTCAATAGTGTTACTGTGCCAATGTATGTAATTAATCATTAGTATAACATAATTGACTTTTTACTTTTAACAACTCAACCCTTTCACCCTCAGAAACAAGTCGATATGGCACTGAATGGATCATAGGCCACTTTTGCATCATTTCAGATCGCGGGATCTTTCGTCCAGTGACATACATAGGCCGCATGGAAACGTGTTGCTACCTATCAATTCAATCATTGTTCCAGAGGCAACTCGTTATAACGAGATGAACCAAACCCCATCTTGATCATGTCACCGCTGCGGTCGTTTGCAGCTGATATATCATATGTATTCATTCTCTTAAAACACTGAGTGAAAACAAGATTGCAGCGGCTGAGAATGGTACGATTCCTTGTCATTGCACAAAGCAATCCAGGAATAAACATAAAACCTAAATGCCCGACGGGAGAGTAGTTCGGAGTAATGAATATATACAAAACAGAGCGCCTGATCAATAACGTGCGGTAGAATCATATCATGAGTCACGGATCATGATGACCTCCGATCTCCCCCATGGGAAACAACGAGAGCGTGTAATGGCCATCACCGCAGAACTAGTGCTGAAAAATAACAGAAATCCGCCATATCGTTACTGGTATGTTATACGCAAACTACAGTCTATCTACTTCGCACAAATGGCCGAGTACGGTTGTTATAGATTCTTGTATTATATACGGGCTTGGTGATAAGATTAACTCGGGTGAATATGTTCGATCGATGATTCCATATTTGTATAATATGATTGCTAATACCACTGTACGTTGTAAAGTAATGTCATGTCCATCTCACGCTGGTTCTGTCCTGTCACTGTGCTTCCCGATCTTAATTTGCGATTTTGCTACAAGATTACATTTAGAGCGGTTTACCTCTATTGCATGAGGCAACACGCCATGGCAGGAATGAACTCGCTTCCTGTGGCAATACGAGAAACGGATATACAATGCTGATTTCATTCCAAAGTACATATGGCCTGACCTCACTCATACCGGCAACAGTTGATGCAATATTGATCCTCTGTTTATTCCCATGTGATATTAACCCCAGCAAAGGTACTTAAGTAGAGCATACTGGCATAGCACTAAATGCTATCCGATTTGAGGTTTGACTTCTTATGAATAAGAGAGAATATATGTCTCTCGGCTCCACACTCACAGATGACTCGTGAGACATAGTGTCCTTTGCGAGGGTTCTTTGAAGCAATTCACTAATTTTGGCGAACATTAAGTATCTTTGCTTTTGCATTATGACCATAAATCATAAACTGCATCAACTAGATTCCAATTTTCGGAGATGCCTGAGGTGGATAATTACATCTCTATAGCCATGAAGTTAGCTTCGTTCTTATGTGAAGTATGACCACAAGCTTTTCTAGTGAGACTACCAGCTAATCGTGCGATTGGATTATGAGTATCGCATTAGTACATCAATGTTTTAAGATAAACAACACATTCAAAAATAAATAATAACCCATCCCGTTAACAGCGTTTCTTTTAGAAAGCGACAATCATATATAGAATGCTAATTGCCTAACTATAATGCACATCATTGTAGATTCTCATCATGACATAATTGCGTTTCACACCAAAATATGTCGCCATTTAATCGACGATTACTATTTCTGAATAGGGTATGAATTGGAATGGCTCTACCGCTTACAAACCGCTGTTGCTAATTGTGTCTACAGCGATGATAGTTGCATATATGCAAATCACGCGAGGCTTTGTCCTTCGGAAATTATACATATGCCTACATAGATGCTACGAGAAAAATAACAACACTTGATTGCAACGTGTGGCCTTCATATTCTGCAAGGGCTGTTTCAGCGCCTGAATCAAGGGGCTTGATCGACCAAATGATACACGGATGTAAATAATATATTTCCACTTTGCCGAGCAATATCGAATCGCTCTCGTTGTAGAACGGGTTCTAGACAAATATGCTTCGTTTTCAATGAATGTTTAATTCTGAGCGCATTGACTAACAGGTTTTCCAACTTCTTCTTTTATGATCCAAAAGGTATTGAATATGAATAGCAAATCAGATGAGACATTGGGAGAAGAGCCGGTCCTGTTGCTGCTTACATTCATACATTGTGAACATGTAGTTAAAGTGCTTTTAGTCTCTATCATGGGTTAACATTGCTCTGACTTGAAATATCCTGGCACTTCAGATACACCTAATCTGCTATTATAAGGTACGCTTCGAATTACTCGACCAAACGCATGTTATTGTCTTGATTTGCGATCGTATTAATCATTTTGGCAATACTCATACCGTCAGCTGTTACAATTTGCCGTAGTAGCGGCGGGAAAAGCAGCATATAAGGAGACGACATCCTATCAGACTTTCAATGTTGACCAGCAGTCCCTGGAGTGATTTGCACTCTGAACCTTTTTCTTATCAGTTTCTATCACTAGAAATGAGAATGACTGCAAACCTATCCTCTTGGTCTGTCTTAGTCAACTTGATCATTTCATCCGGGTATTTTCATGACAGCCTCCCATGAGAAAATAACACACGACAAAAGGACTGTAAAGTCCCGTTTTCGTACAAGGTCCTTGGTTATACTTTCCGTTCTCCGTATGCGTATGTTTACCGTAGGTCGGTGGATGGCGTTATTATGAAGGTGCAACCACTACTGTAGCAACATCCTTTCCGGCACACGAATACCGGCTCATGCTGTGTTTCCTCTTTTTATCAGGTTCCACCACAAGTCATGACAGACGACTGTAGAGCTTTGTGCACATAGCGCTATATAAAGTAACTTGATCAATTCATCTGGGCGTTTATATCAGAGCCTACCTGGAGGAAGCACACATTAATAACCGATATAGAATGTCCCGGGTTCTCGTAAGGTCATGTCCTTGGCAATAGTTTCTGTTCCATGAATGATGCATAGTAGGGTTATCCTTGCTGCATAGGATATATATATATATATATATATATATATATATATATATATTATATACCTATATATATATATATATATATATATATATATATATATATATATGTCATGAGTCTCTCTTTATCTCTCTATATCTACGTGTATATATATTATATATCTCTATCATCCCTAGCTGTACATATATATTTATCTTTATATATATAATATACATATACTGTATATATATATTTATATCTATATTCATATATATTTGTACACATATTTATGCATATGAAGATAAGATCTCTTTCTATATTTATATATATTTATATATATCCCTATATCTATATATATATATATATATTGTCTCTCTCTCTATCTTATATATATCTATATATATCTCCCTATATATATATATTCTATGTATATATTCCCTATATATATATAAATAAATATATATATATATCTATTTATCTATATATATCCCTATATATATATAGATACATATATATATATATATATCTATCTATATATATCTATATATATCTATCTTATATATATATATATATATATATATATATCCCTATATCTATATATATCTAATATATATATATTTATATATATATCTATGCATATATATATATATGTGGATGATATATATATATGATGTGGATGAGTCGTGGATGTATTTGCAGCCGAGAGACACAAGAAGTCAAGCCCCAATTAAAATAGCCTTTAGTGCTTTGCCTGAATGTTGAACCACCCGGGCTTTGGTGGAATAAAATCAGCATTGTATATCAGCTATTACCACACGGTGATGCATTGGCTTGTTACTCCATGTTATACAGATAATCTGCTAAGGTGTAATTGTAGTAACACGTCAGAGTCAGATCCGACAGAACAGTGACTGCCTTGTGATAATCGAAATACCCTTTCTGTGAAAGTATGACATTGTTTAACTGACTATCATCTATGGCGCAAGGATATTAACAGCAAAAGCATAGTGGTTGCAAAGTTGTCAAGTTACTAAAGATTCCTCTTCCCTCTAATACATTTCTAATATGGTATTGTGATACAAATCACAAAAGTAATATGTGTAAGTTCTAATATAACAGACTTTTTTTATATATTCAAATTATGTCTGTCTTTGTTCATGTGCACATACGTCAATCAATTATATGCACGATCATTTCAAGGCTTTTGCTGTTAACGGATACATTTGTCCCACTTTGCTACTTTGCTTATGTAAATCTGATGACCAAACGTTTCCAACATTTTACCATCCTCAATGAGTGCCTCTGCATATGTTTCTGTCCAATGGTCAAATAATGGGAGACTTGCTGCTTACAGCACCTACAAGAACACGGGAACGGATGTTTTATCTAATAATCTGTCACATAAAGTGGACAGTTCTCTAATCACATCGTTATACAACTGATTACGACGCGCAACCACGGCATGTGTCGGTTATATCACATGGGTTCGTAATGTTATGTTATTGCGCAGAGCAAGCGTAGTATGGTAATGATGACCACTTAATTACGCAAGGTGTATTTAGTATGCATGATCTATAGGTTAGCTTGACATTTCATGCTGTCGCTAATAATAGCGTTACAGAAAAGGAGCATATTCACCAGGGCTAGTCACATCACCAAGCCCATAAATAATACAGGAAGCAATAACAACTGTACCGCAAATTATCTGGACTGTAATTTGCGTAAAACATACGGGTAGCGAAAGGTCGGATTACTGTCTTATTGCAGCACAATATGTCTACGGTGAGGTTTATGGTAGGTTCTCTATATTTCCCATGAGGGGAGTCTGGGGTCATCAGTGAATCCTAAAAGGGGTTGAGTTGCGAACTGTACATTATATTGATTATACAATTGCCACCGTTACAAAATTTAATGGCCCATAGTAAGATATATAAATGAGGCCTGTTATATTCAAGAATTTATATACGCAAGGACCGCTACAGCGTTGTTGTGATCGTAGCAATAAGCCCTCAGTTAGGGTTGGAGGTGACCAAACGTTTCAACAACCATTTAGTATTCTCTGCTGATTATTGATTGCACAAGGGGTATAATCACATGATACGAAGCGCAACCACGGCGGTTCATTGGGTCATGCATACAATAATTAGCGTTACAGAAAAGAGCAATAATTCAAGGCTATTCACCACAACTAGTCAAAATAATAATACAGGAAGCAATAACAACTGTACCGCAAATTATCTGGACTGTAATTTGCGCATATGCTGGTGCAGCACAATGCATGGTAGGTTCTCTATATTTCCCAAAGTCTGGGGTCATCAGTGAATCCTAAAAGGGGTTGAGTTGTACATTGTTAAATGTCATACACATTGCCACAGTAACAAAATTAAGGCCATTATATTTAATATATATAAAGTTAACGATTATGCCTGTTGCATCGGCTTCAAAAAATCCGAGGAAGAGACGCTACAGCGGTGTACAGTCCTGTTGTGGTGGATTGCTTTGTGTCGTAGCGTTAACGCTAAGCCCTCAGGTTAAGGGTTGGACACACTTGACCTTCGGCACGATAACTGGGGTAACCAACGGGATCCACAAATGGCTGCTATGCTACATAGATTTCGTTGTTGACTTTCGGGGATACAACAATTAGGGGGTGAGTTATCATACAATCAAAACGATCAGGGATGTAAGCCAGCGTTATAGGTTTTCATGCTGGTATGGAAACGGCACTTTTTTAAACATACTCAGATCATTTGACGATAGAAATCTCGCGATCAACACAGAAATTGTACTAAATAACAGAGATCATATATAAAGATGTTATGCAGCTTATAGTCATTATTTTTTTACTCTCAGTCTTGCAGATAGAAATTGATACGCGTCAAAGCCAGACGCATTTATGCATTGGCCAAAATGATTTACTCAAGCTGACTTCCGAATTAAGACTAACATTAACGTTTGGTACCCTAAGTGGTAGGATGTGAACCAAGAAACAATTTAGAAACAGAACATTCATTCTGTTCAGATCGGTGTTTACAAAATGACGCACACGAAAGCCCTGAGTGAAATATATACCACGTGACCATACAATGTGGCATTTATTACAATGCCAGACAGCGGGATATTAACAAGTAAATAATAGATGAGATGATAACACATACAATGAGCCGGACTGTTTGTCCAGCAATTATGCGCCATGAAATATCATTTATTTGGAAATAACTGCGGCTTCTGGTTCACGTTGTGCTATGCCATTGACTGTGCTCGGTGACCGTTGAGGCAGCTAACGAGTTATTGATTAATATTACCGGCGCAACTGTATCACAAGCCATCGTTTCATGAACCAGATAAATCCAGAAATCAGATCTTCACTGATTTGATTATCAGTTACGTGGCCTTCCTCAACTGTAAATTTGAGGTCATTGAACTCCTGCATCGTCAATGACGTCATTTTGATCTTATTATGTTATCAGCTATTGACTAATAATGGCTATTGATTATGCTGGGATGCAGATCGTACTTATTGATGCATCAATCGGGCATCTTGTAGTTCCTATTGAGAGAGGGGCTGACAGATACGCTGTCCACCTTAGATCTCTCCGTGTCAACATAAGATATGCATAGCCATCATTTTGGTATAAGGCAGCATTAGACCTGCAAGTAAATGGACACTGACAAGAATTTTCTATTATTCTGCCGCAATACATTCAGTGTTCATCAAAATATTTCAATATTACACTTGTGCCACTAATATTCACCATATTATCTGTTATCATAACCAACGTTATCATCCTTTGTTATCACATTCAAGGTGTTAACTGCAGCCTCTCTTTATTCTCGAATCAAATGAGTGTCTGGAAAAGTGTCTGGTATCGATGTCCATGCGATCACAGCTCTATTACATTCTGAACTAACAGTATCTAATCTCATTAATACCCTTGGAGGTGATAAAATCATTAATACACAAAAAATGATTCTAGCTCTGACGAATCGTTGTTATTTAAGTTGAAAATTAAATTTAGTTTTCTATATAAGTAAATTTCCACTTATTGCTACATGTTTGTTTTTGTGACCTCCTGCTTCCAGCATATGCCATCATGAAAACACAGCAGCGATGTTCAATCATCGACGTTCAATGGGACTCGCATAATTAGCCCCATGCTGTTGCTAAGCTGATAATTCTCAACGCAATGAATGCAATGTAGTTTAAACCAGAAATACACCAAAATATAACGACGTCTACGGGAAAGAATCGTTCAAATGATGATGAAGCCTTTAACAAAGAGTTACACTTCACATCAAAAGACATATAATTTTGTGCAACTTGTATTCTTTGCACTACCATCACAATATTGCACATGCCAGTCATTAACGTATGTATTCGATATTGCATTTGCGAATGGCAGATTAATCGATTCGAGTGTGTTTAGATTAATTGGATGTACCATTCAGATTAGCCCTACAAAATTACTCAAAAGTTTCCGTAATCCAATCAAAGGCTGAGCGCCACAGTTATTAATAGTATTAACGTTGCTTATTAGGTATCAACCCTTGCTTAATACGCGCACAGGTAGTAACCACGCCCGGTCGTGAGGCTAAATGAATAACTGATCCTACATTCAACTGCTCCTCAAACAACTAGTCAAGGTTAGAGAATGCCATTAATACTTAGGGCTCCCTAATCTCCTGTCAGTGTTCTGTGGACTAGTTTACGGATGAATGAGATTTATTCTACTAATAAAGAGCGAATGTGTTCAAGGACGTAATCGTCCCAGAAAGCCATTAATAAATCGGGATACCATTTATCTACGCAAAGCAATAATATAATATTCATGTTTACTACAAATCTCTGTATTGCAGGGAATAATGGCTTAAATGCTGATCTCCACCGCGAATCTTTCATTAGCTATATGGTGATGAAATAATTAACAGAAATGCAGCCCTCCGAAAGGGAAACATGTTCCTTGCTTTAAATGAACACGGAATTTATCGAGGACAAACCTTTCTGATTTCCGGCATATCAGGAACAGTCTACTTGAAAGTAAAATTCCATTCATGGTCCTCCGACATGCCTATTCCAGTCAATCGTATCTGCTTTGATTCAAGGAAAATATTACATTCTACGCAGCTATATTAAGCACAAATGCTGTACAAATGTCATTTACTACAGACAGCGAGCGTTTCGTCGCATTCTGGCAGTACACATTCCATCAGCGGTACAAATGTGCCTTAGTAGTGGCAACAACAGCTGCATATTAGGAGAGGCTATCCTATCAGCCTTTCAGAGTTGGCAATCAGTCCCCAGGGCGATTTTCATTCAGCACTCTCTTCTTATCAGATTGTACCACAAGTCATAGTAATCGACTGCAAACCTATTCGCACATTACTCAGTCTAAGTCAACTTGATCATTTCATCGGGCCATTTTCATCACAGCCTCCCATGAGAATAAAACACACGACTGAAGGACATATTAAGTCCCGTTTCGTACCAGGTCATGTCCTTAGTTAACTTTCCTTTCTCCGTATGCGTATGTTTACCGTAGGTCGGTGGATGGCGTTATTATGAAGGTGGAACCACTACTGTAGCAACATCCTTTCCGGCACACGAATACCGGCCCATGCTGTGTTTCCTCTTTTTATCAGGTTCCACCACAAGTCATGACAGACGACTGTAGAGCTTTGTGCACATAGCGCTATATAAAGTAACTTGATCAATTCATCTGGGCATTTATATCAGAGCCTCCCTGGAGGAAGCACACATTAATAACCGAAATGGAATATCCCGAGTCTACATTAGGTCAAGTCCTTGGCAATAGTTTTCGTTCCCTTAATACACAGATGCCAAAGTCCATAAAACTACACATTTATCAGACTGATGATTGCCTGCTGGATAATGCAAAGCATGGTTATGGTTGCTGCAGTCGCTGGTAGGTTATTACACATATATATAGGTTATTACACACACACACACACACACACACACACACACACACACACACACACACACACACACACACACACACACACACACACACACACACACACACACACACACACACACACACACACACACACACACACACACACACACACACACACACACACATATATATATATATACATATATATATTATATATATATACATATATATATATATTTATATATATATAATATAATTATACATATATATACATATATTTATATATATATATATATATTCATATATATGTACATGTATGTATGTGTGTGTATGTATGTATGTGTGTTTGCGTGTGTGTGACTGTGAGTGTGTGTGTGTAAGTGTGTGTGTGTATGTGAGTGTGTGTATGGTGGGTGTTCATGTATGTGCTTGTGTGTGTATGTGTGTGCGCGAAACCTTGTCAAGGACAAATGACTCTTCTTATACTTACAAGAAGTAAAGCTCTAAATAGAACAGCCTTTATTGCTGTGCCAGTTTGTTGCACTGAAGTTAATATACTGGGGTAATATCACATGGAAATGGACAGTTGATCAATATTGCAGCAACTGTCGGTATGAGCAGTGGTTAAGCCACCCGGACTTCCTTGGAATAAAATCAGCATTGTATATCAGCTTCTCGTATTGCCACAGGGAGCCAGTTCGGTGGTGCCATGGCTTAATACTCCATGCGATACAGATAAACTGCTAAGGTGTAATTGTAGCAACACATCAAAGTCAGATGTGACAGAAAAGTGACTGCATTGGTTAATGTACTCAAGTGATAAATCGAAATACCCTTTTTGTGTAAGTATGACATTGTTAGCTGATGAGTAACTATAGCGCAAAGATATTAACAGCAAATGCACAGTGGTTGCAAATTTATCATTTGGCATCCACACAAGATTGTATAAATTACTTAGGTTTCCTCTTCCCTGTGACACATTTCTAATATGGAATTGTGACACAAATCACAAAAGTAATATGCAAGTTCTAATATTAACATACTTTTTATATATTCCAATAATGTATGTCTTTGTTCATGTGCACGGACGCCAAAAAATGATATGCCGGTAGGAACCCATACGATCAGTATTCGTGTGTCAGAAAAGGCGTTGTACAAGGCGTGCTGGTCAACATTGACAGGGTGATAGGATTACGCCTTCTGATATGCAGCCTTTCTTGCCGCTACTACGGCATAATTTTACTACTGATGATATGAGAATTGCCAGAATGTGTAATACGATCACAAATCCCGACAATAACAAACGTTTGGTTGAATAAATCGAAAAGTTCCTCATAATTGCAGATAATATGCATCTGAAGTGCCGGGATATTTCAAGTCAGAGCAATGGTAATCCATGATGGAAAAGAAAACCATTTCAACAACATGTTCACTATGTATGAATGTATTCTGCAGCAGGACCGGCTCTTCTTCCAATGTCTCCTCTGATTGGCCATTCGTATTCAATCTCTTTGGGAGCCAGCTTATTCACCACGTACTGAAACCACGCTGGTAAGGGAATAGGAAACTCGACGCAGTTCTGTTAATTATTTCATTATCATATAACTAATGCAAGAGGCGCAGTTAAGTTTGCGATCAAGATCATTTACTGCGTTTTATTCATATTCAATGAAAGTCAATTGGAGGTCGGCCAAACCACCAACTTACGCTTTTTGCTCTGCTCTTGCGGTTTGCCTGGTAGTTTGCCTCAGTAGTGTATAAGCTGATACACAAATGCCGCCAGTAATATATCTATTTCACAGAATGCGATGAAGCAATCAGACTCTCAGGTATTTATATAATTCAGAGCACGTCAAGGATCATAAAATTAAGAAGATGGAAAACCTGTTAGTCAATGCGCTCAGAAATAAATATTCATTGAAAATGAAGCATACTTGTCTAAAACCCATTCTATGATAAGAAAAGAGGGTAAACAACATAATATGATGGCCACTCATTGCAATCAGGTGTTGTTATTTTTTTCGTAGCATTTATGTAGGCATATGTATAATTTCCAACGGAAAAAGCCTTGAGTGACTTGCATATATGCAACTATCATCCCTGTAGGCACAATTAGCAACAACGGGTTGTAAGTGATAGAGCACCTCAAATTCAGTAGTAATTCAGAAATGGTAGTCGGTGATTAAATGGCGACATATTATGGTGTGAAAATGGTTTTTGTCACGGTAAGAATCTTCAATAATGTGCATTATAGTTAGGCAATTAGCATTCTATATATGATTGTCGCTTTCTAAAAGAAACGCTGTTAACGGGATGGGTTATTATTTATTTTTGAATGTGTTGTTTATCTTAGAACATGGGTGTACTAATGCGATACTCATAATTCCATCGCACGATTAGCTGGTAGTCTCACTAGAAAAGCTTGTGGTCATACTTAACTTGAGAACGAAGCTAACTTCATGGCTATAGAGAGGTAATTATCCACCTCAGGCATCTCCGAAAATTGGAATGTAGTTGATGCAAAATTATTTATGGTCATAATGCAAAAACAAAGATACTTAATGTTCGCCAAATTAGTGATTGCACCAACGAACCCTGGCCAAGGTCACTATGTATCACGAGTCATCAGTGTGTGTGGAGCCGAGAGACACAGATTCTCTCTTATTCAAAAGAAGTCAAACTTCAAATAGGATAGCATTTAGAGCTATGCCAGAATGCTCTACTTAAGTACCTTTGCTGGGGCTAACATCACATGGGAATAAACAGAGGATAAATATTGCAGCAACTGTTGCCGGTATGAGGCCATATGTACTTTGGAATCAAATCAGCATTGTATATCAGTTTCTCGTATTGCCGCAGGTAGCGAGTTCAGTCATGCCATGGCGTGTTGCTTCATGCAATATAGGTAAACCGCTCTAAATGTAAACGTGTAGCAACACCGCAAAAGCAGATCGGGAAGCACACTGACTGCCTTGTTTAATGTGTACAGGCGATAAATCTAAATACGCTCTCTGTGTATGTATGATATTGTTGAACCAATGAGCAACTTTAGCGCGTGGATATTAATAGCAAATGCATGGTAGTTACAAAGTTATCACTTGGCATCCACATTAGATTATAAGTATCTAGTGTTTTCTATTCACTATATTACATTTGTTGTATGTTTCTCTTCACATCTTTCGCAAAATCAGCATTCCACATTATTAATCAGGAAACAGATAAACCATACGCCCTGCAATAATTACTTATCAGGACGGCTATTTGTTTTACAAGGTAAACGGCCACTGGTTAATCACAGGATATACGGCGACCTTTATTGTGATATACGTATCTTTCAAACTTGTTACCACACTGTGGTTGTTTGGTTCAAAACACTGCAAATTCAAATCATTATACAGCCTTACACAGGCGATAGACCAACACATCTTCCATACAAATACAGACATTACTGTGCAAAAGATTGCGTCGTTACAATACAAATGAGCAAATATGGATTTGTGACACGAATCACAACAGAAAACTGCAAGTCTGATGTTAACAGACTTTTATTACATTCCATTTTGGTGCGTCTTTGTTCAAATGCACGTACATCAATGAATAATAAGCCGGTAGAAACTCACACGATCAGCCCAAGGCCTTTGTGGTCAAGGCTCTGGATCCCAATTTGTTAATAATCAGTCAATTAAAATAAACAGTTCTCCCAATCACATCGTTGCATCACTGGCTACGATGTGAAAGCACAGCGTGCGTCGGCTGTATCGCGTGAGTCAGTAATGTTAGGTGACAGGGTAGAACCAGCGTAGGATGGTCAGTGGTGTTAGGTGACAGGGTAGAACCAGCGTAGGATGGTCAGTGATGTTGGGTGACAGGGTAGAACCAGCGTAGGATGGTCAGTGATGTTGGGTGACAGGGTAGAACCAGCGTAGGATGGTCAGTGATGTTGGGTGACAGGGTAGAACCAGCGTAGGATGGTCAGTGATGTTGGGTGACAGGGTAGAACCAGCGTAGGATGGTCAGTGATGTTGGGTGACAGGGTAGAACCAGCGTAGGATGGTCAGTGATGTTGGGTGACAGGGTAGAACCAGCGTAGGATGGTCAGTGATGTTAGGTGACAGGGTAGAACCAGCGTAGGATGGTCAGTGATGTTAGGTGACAGGGTAGAACCAGCGTAGGATGGTCATGACATCACTTTACTACGGTGTTATTAGTATTCATTTTATGTACGTTAATTTGACATGTTGATGCTGTCGCAAATAAATACGATACAAATATGGAATCATCGATCGAGCATATTCACCCGAGTTAGTCATATCACATCGGCCATATATAATACAAGAATCAATAACAACTGTACTCGTCCATTTATGCAAAGTTCATAGACCGTAATTTGCGTATAACATTCCAATAACGATAGGGCGGATTTCTGTTATTTTCCAGCACTAGTCCTGCGGTGATGGCCGTTACACGCTCTCGTTATTTCCCATGGGGGAGATCGGAGGTCATCAATGAATCCGTGGCTCATAATAGAATCCCACCGAACGTTATTGATCAGGCGGACTGTTTTGTATATATTCATTACTCCGAAGTACTCTCCCGTCGGGCATTTGGGTTTTATGTTTATTCCTGGATTGCTTTGTGCAATGACAAAGAATCGTACCATTCTCAGCCGCGGCAATCTTGTTTTCACCCAGTGTTTTAAGAGAACAAATACATATGATATATCAGCTGCAAACGACCGCAGCGGTGCCATGAACAAGATGGGGTTTGGTTCATCTTGTTATAACGAGTTGCCTCTGGAACACTGATTGAATTGATAGGTTGCATTACGTTTCCATGCGGCCTATGTATGTCACTGGACGAGAGATCCCGTGATCTGAAGTGATGCAAAAGTGGCCTATGATCCATTCAGCGCTCTATCCTTATGATAGACAGTTCTAAGACGAAGTATATGAAAGTCACACCCGTGCAAACGTACTACATGTAAGTCACGGCCTTTATAGACTTGTACAACACATACTGTGTGAGTTTTACAAGTGGATCATTTGTTGTGGCGTCCTTTTGCATAACAGTTCTCACCTCATCAGCCAAAAGTGTCTGAATCACGTCCCTGAACAAACAACTTATCTCAAATTTCTAAAGCCATCCAATTTCTGGCTCCCTAAACTGTACATGCGGCTCGTATATTGCATCCTCAATATTACCAAGGGCTCAGGTGTACCAAGTTTTTTTAGTGCACCATGCATAGACCCAAGATGTCCCTAGTCATAACGAAGTCATTGCATCATAAGGCAGTTCAAAAGTGACATTCGATTTACTGAGGGAGTATTGCCACGAGAGACATCGTCTAGTAATCATAACCAGAAAAGCTATAATACTAATGCTTACCCTGAACGCTTAAGCAAGTAATCGTGTAGTTGTTGGATGTGTCCGTAGATGTATGATGTCGTTTGATGAATTTGCATGCGATTTGTTAGACATGGAATTCTTGTACTAGAATAATTGTATTCGCGGTGGCTTTCAATGATGTTCTTGAAATCAGTCAATTGTTATGTAAAATCACGGTGCTTCTTCGAAGTATTTCTCTAGGAGAACGAAATTATAACATTCCCGTTGTTGCGATCACTTTCATGAGTATCAACATCCGCTCATATACGAAGCTTAAGATGTAGCGATCCAGTAGTAGTGTCGCCGGACTAACCTCAGCACACAAGGCCTTTTTTCACAAAACGTTGGGTTGAATGTACGTGCAAGGTTTGCTCCAATTTAACATGGCGCCGGCTTTATTGCGCGCATTCTACAAACATTCGTGGTCAGAGAACGCCGTGTGGCTGTGTACTACGGGATACGGGCTACTCACATGGGCATGAATGCTAATGATGGGTACAAAGAAATAATTGCAATACCTTGCATGCTTACAGCATTGATTTTTATATTTCACAACAAACCATAGCAACCAATTACAATACTGGCAACGTACGCTCATTTATACGCCATTAACTGAAGTGACACTGCCTGGGATCGCGAATGAGCTTATTGAAGGACGTGCAGCTCATTTGTATCACGAGTCAACTAATTGGCCTTCTAATGGAACGATAGGAGTCATTATACCAATCATATATAACACGAATAGGATATCTACCCCCAGGCTGCAATTACCCTTTGATATGGTTCATCATCTTAGTGCAAGCTAACGTCTAATAGCTATTTTCTATTGCACGAGGCTAAAGCTGTTACGATAATATAATATTATGCCTATCATCAGAGAAGAATCATGAGGAACGGCTCCGTTAGATGATATCATTATTAAGTTACTCGTGGTGGTCTCATGGTTGTGTAATATAACCACTGACAGCTCAAGGACCGTAGTATGATTACAAGTATCCATCAACTATTTATTGCTATTGCAGCAGCGGTTGTTTGTCCGAAACAAACTCTAGAGTAATAACCACTTGTAATGGCAAAACACTGGGTCGATAAAAAGTCCACCCCACTGATACATGGGGAATGTTAAATTGCAGATATACCAGCTGTGTATATTGTTTAGCCATTCATCTCGTAAAACAGTGCTCATATGCTGATGCATCCCTTGTGGTGTCTGCTATGAAACCCATACGCAGCAGGTGGGTGATGCACTTTCGCCCGTTCTACATATAGAACTGCAACATGGTACTACTCGAGAAAACCTGGGCTTGTTAAAAAGTTCTTTGGTTTACAATATCCCCAAAGTGGCTAGTAAAGCCACACCAGGAACACCTATTTAGTCGTATGAGTGTATAGGAGATAAGAGGCAACGTCTTAACAGCTATTTAAGAGAAGTGCAGCTCCCCAATAGCCTAGGGTTTATTAGGAGGGCCAGTATTCTCTGCCGAGGTAGATAGCTATGGCCTGCTTCTTACGGTGGAATGAACAAGCACCAGACCCAGCTTGTACTTTTTAATTCAGGTATTGGCGTTAAGCCTCCTTTACTTCCGCGTAATCCATTACGTATGGTGTATTAGCTTTTCTTATTCCCTCAGGTGACATGAGGAGCGCGTCAGGCATGCCTTGGTGTGTTTTGCCATACAGTATAAATACAGAGGGCCTGGGTTTAATTACAGAAACGCCTGATTTAGAGTGGGGATTATTCCTCTTGTGCATCACACTCTTGGAATGAATAGGACGAATATATCCAATTTAATAGTACTGTATTCTTGTGCACTACAGAGATATAAATAAAATCTTACGATCTGGCATCAAAAACAGAGGCTACTAACTAATGTCTCTTCTCTTCTTCATTGGTTCCGTCATAAACTTTTCTTGATCTGTTCTCTTGTGCCAAGTCATGATTAAACAAAAATAGTCTAAACAAATGCATATCCTGAAGCAAGATCATGAGGCACTGCCTATTTGAACTTCATGCATAATATATCATTAAATCACTTGTTATTGTTGAGTGCCGAAATATTTTGGGGACCATGTAAGCATATTGATTAACCGTTCAACTACCCATATGAGAGTGGAAATTTAATGCATAAGGTTAATGACGTACATTTCAGGAGCAACAAAACAGAGGCCTGCGATCTTTACACATATATGTGCCAGGTATATAATTTGTGAATCACATGGGCTTTTTTTTCCCACACAATTAAATATTTGTAGAATATACTGTACACATGATTCTTCAAATGCATACATTTTTGTCAGTCTCTAGACTTAGTCATAGATAAGAGGGGAAACATTGCATCATCTCATATACTTTATATCAACAGATTGACGCTACTTTTTGACGAATATCGCTCAGAACTGCGCTGTTTGATGATATAATCTCTGTCTCCAGTGTTTTTTCAGGCAGTCAGTTTTCCTTGTATCTTGCAATGCCTAGATGTACGTTACTGCTTGCTTTCAATTCATCAAAACATTGCTCGAATCCGTATTGTTATTAACCCAAAATGCAAATGGGAGTTCATCATCAACCATCGTTCGGGTTTGAGAAGGTGTCTAGCTGTCGAATACTTCACGACAGAGAAACGTCATATAGTTAATGGTCTATTGTTTGCATATGGACCAGTCGTTATCAGGAGAATCATCACCTCGGGCGAATTCCATGTTAACGACTTGGTCGGTAAATAACCTCTCTGAGAGGACACTTACGAGGTAGAGGAAATTGTGAGCAATCATGATCATTTGAAATCTTTCGACTGAAGGGACTGGTGCACGTGGGCGTGAGTTGATTGATTTATCATTGTAATCGTTCATGCGATTTAAGGTCAGTATGCTCGTTAAGATATCTGGAAATGCGACTAATGGGTTATAATCTGGTGAGGACTAAGTAGATCAATAATTATTACCTTGAGTGGAATAATAATTCCTAGAATACGGGAAGCCAATGAAATTGATTAGCATGAGTGTAGGCTGAGGTAGAAGTAAGCGCACTTGGTCAAATAGCCAGTTTGACCCATATATTAAATTCTAGGCGCCCGAAAACACATTTAGAGGTTGGGCCATTTGTAAACATAATTGTTTTAGACTTTGGCATCCATTGGCGTATAACTAATGCTTGGCACTCTGAGCAGCACATCGGTCTGGCGTTTTTAAATTCTACGAGGAAATCGCTTTCTGCACTGACTTACATCCATGATCGTGGTTTGTTCGGCTGCCCCTTGTTGTCGGCTTAATTAAGTGCAATTCAACGCGATTTTCTGATCAATAATTCTCAGTTCTTTTTCGATCCGACGCGTAGTAAACAAGAAATAAGCAAAAACAAACAACACATTCCGGAACTTCCCGACCACACACCGAAGATGAACGAAGGCGCTGTGACGTCATATGTCACCAGAAGATCTATGTTACCACGGACGCCGTTTCTATTCGCGAACTAGCTGTCGTACTAATTTATCGCTATTTACAGAAACTCATAAGCGTTTTTGTATCCATGGTTTCTTGAGAATCTGTAAGTATACTCATCCTTACAATTCCCATATGAAAGTCGAATTAGAATTCATTAGTTATGTTTCCGTACTGATTTTGAAAACAGAATTTGCACTTGCCCGTTGACAAAATTGACATGGCCGGTAGTGATCAGTGTGGGGCGTCTCAAGTTTTATAAGGCTGTTTCACAGATAACATATAGATTTGTCTCGTCAGGCTGCAATATGTAGATGTATGCTAGCCTGACAGTAGCTTACACTTGTCCTAAACAATCCTCGGACGATGCCCAGTGCTCAGTGAGTCAGTTCTGGCCTACTGTCAAATTTGCTTCATATAACTTTACCCTTATGTCTTCCAGTCTGTATCATCATTGTGCGAATATGTGAGTACCAGTACTGCAATAATTCGCATCTAGGGCCTCAAACGAAGCATGTCATTTCTTTTGGATGACCAAGGACTCCAGTTGGACTGCATCATCACCGATAGGCACACGAGTATCAATAAGTACATCCGTGATGACCAATGAACCAGGTGCACTTGCTGAAATGTATGACTACCCTGACAAGGAGGAGGCTGAGAGGCAGCATATGGAGAGGTTTCTTCTTTAGATGAGTCATGTAGTAAGGTATCTAAAGGTGATGATGAATGATGGTGGTGGTAGTGATGGGGTAGGGGAGGGGTGGTGATGGAGTTGATGGTGGTGGCCTAAGCATTATATTGGTGGTTGGCCGATTGATATTTGCTTGTTTACAAGTAATATCTAAGCTCTGTTTATTTTTCAGCTTTGGCTTCAGCTAAGTCAAGCTTGTAACATTTAATTTTACCTATCTGTTAACAAGTGCACAAGGACATAACTATTTCTTATCATCATACAAAATAAATGGTAAATATTGGGGTTAATATTCACTTTGAACATCAAAGGTCATTTCAAACTGGTGGTGTAAGATGACGAACAAACATTGGAGTTTAAGATCCTATCGCCCAAATGGCACCACCGTGCATAGCACACAGTGGGATTTGAACTTGCCACATTTGGGAAACTAGACAAACACCCACCCTGCTAGACCACAGTTGTGGACCTATCATCTTAAACATCATTGGTGAGGTAACCGCCACAATATGACCTCTGATGTTGAAAGTGATGTTAAACAACAATATTAACCATTTTTATTTTCAAATCATCCAGCATGTGTATGGCTTTATGACTTAATTTGAATGTTAAATGGGTCTGAGGTAAGCTAAGCTGTGGTGAAACTCAAACACTGTTATATGATTCCTCTTTGTGGCTTGCTGAGAATTAATTTTGTAAATATATATGTTGGACTGGTGTATATATTTTGCCATTTCTATTGAATAAGACATTGTTGGTATTTGTGAGCAGAATTGCATAAGCATTATTTGTATAATGTGCCCGCAAAATTTAATCATGATGATTGATGTGCAATGGCGCAGGATATATAAAATATCCTGCAAAAATTATTAAACGACTGTTAACATACTGTTATTTGAGTGATAAAATATCTTTAGTACGAGATACAGGATACAGGAACAAGATGCCCTGCAGGTATGTCATGATTTTGGAATTGATGCTTCCTATCATTTTATGCATATGGTATAATAAATTAGGTGGACTGGCCTTAACTGAATTTTGTTGCTGGTTGTCATCAGCATGTAGTATCATCATAGCTGAATGTAAATAACAGAATAAGACACATAATGCTTTTTTGTCCCTTTATTATTGTAATGCTGGCAGTTTGAAACCAACATAAACTGATTCACCCTTGGGAAATCATCTCTAATTTTAAGTACAGAACAAGCTGGGAGTGGCACTCTATGATGTCTGCCTAGATTACCCCATCACCACTGTACCAACTGCCGATATGCAGTGAATCGGAATAACCTGCAATAAAAAGAGTACATGAATATTTTTCATCAGTTATCATCTGAACCAGACCATTTTTAAGTATATTCACTCATGCTGAGTAGTAACTTTCTTCTTGTACCTCTGGATATAAGCACTATATGCTATTTCTAGTGTCGAGGGACGCAGGAACCCTGAGACAAATCCTGGGTGTGCTGTAATACAGGACGCACCCATAGATTACTTTCTCGAGAACTTGTGGAATTTCCTGGCAGCATTTACTCTCTGCTACTGTAATCATTGGCCCACATGAGCACCTAGTACAGAACATAATTACAATGAATAACTAGCTTTTCAGCAAACAAAAAATTGACATAAAACATGAATAAGAAGATGACTTGAAGCAAGACTTAAGGACAACTGTAAAGTAAAGAGAAAAATATCTGCAAAGATTGTTTGGACTGAAATGTGCCAATACCAAGTGCTGTTACCCAGTCGGCTCAAGTCCTCTTCTTTTTGAGGAGAATTTGCAGGCCTTGTCTTAGCTGGAGGTTCAAATCTGCATTCCTGTATGCCCCCCTTAGGTTCCTAGTTCCTCTTCTTGGTGAGACAAACACTCACTGCTGTAATCCAGCTCATCGCTTCCGGAGTTGTCTGTATATGAGGAAGATGAGGACATTTTGCTCCCTTGACATATAATAAAAGCAAAGTATAATGGCAGTTATGCACTGTACTAGGTGTAAGTAATAAATATAAAACTAATAAGGACAATTATTCAACTCATCTGAGTTTTCGAGTTACTGCTGGCGCATGTGTAGTGGTCATCGGACACATGCGTAATATATACATAATATATAATACTGAGGCTTCTCTGAACGCTTAAACAAGCTGGAGATGTTGCTCAATTTATTTGTTGTTTGATGAATGTGTATGTCATATGTTAGACATCGAGGCAATGAGTCATCTTGTTTACAGTGACGAGGAACCTGCCTGATATCCTCTAATCTCTCGCAACCTTACCAAGCAGCTCAACAAAGGAAATTACAAAATATCTGTTATTATTAGTAAAACTGTAGGGGCTATAAATTAAGGTTCAAAAAGTGCTATAACTCTTGATACTATTTATAGATTTTTAGTTATGCATGATGCTCAGCCAAGTGGAACTTATGCAATTGATCGATAGTTATTGGATGAGATAAATGTAGATTGGGGCGCTGAAATCATCTTAATTATGTTCTGGGCGCCAACCAGACGCGTATCTTCAGTTGCATTACGAGAATGATCCAGTTCGCGATAACATGTGGCTCGTTATGCTCGTCGATGATTGGCTATCACTGCTGGGTTCTCATCAGCTGCTTGATATTTGCATCGATGCAAATAATTTAGGTGGTTGAATTATACAGCGTTGAATGCGACGCAAGCAGATATCGATCGCCAGGCTTTCAAACGCTAAACACTACTGATTGACAATCAATATGAATTCCACATAGCTGACGTTATGTATATAGAGATATTCACTTTTTATTGAGAGGATTGAGTCATACAAATATAAAGATGATGTCAAACAATATGCTTCTCTATTTATCCTCTATAGCAGACAAGCTGTGCATATAGAACTGCACGTTGCATGCATGTTTTATATATTAACACAATTACATTACCAATGTAACGCTCCGTATCTGCAATGTGGCTTATTGCTTTCTACAAATCTATATTATGTATCAACTGAGAGATTAGTTGGAGTGTATCATGTTGGTTAACACGGAAATCCTCTGTAAGTCAAACTAGCACAGTGTGCTATAAGCTGCATCTACCATATCAAACTTTGTATCGCTATTGGTTAATAAAATAACCACTAAGTTGATAAGGTGATAACACATTGCCGATAAATGCCTGTCATCCAATATGAGTGCTGGGGTATGTCTATTACTGGCATAAATGAAGACACGGTTTGGTGGTCGCTTTCAGTGATTTTGATGTTCTTTCAATCAGAAAATTGAAATGTGCTTGTTCCATAAATTTCGCATAAAAAGGAATGGAAATGCAACATTCCTTCTGTTTAAATTTGCAATAGACTTACTGATTACACTGGCTAACGAGTAAATGAAATCATTTTGAATTTGCTGCATGTTGAGATTCATAGAATATAACTCTTACGGCGGTTCCTCAGCCTTAAACCACCCACGCGTAAAATGTGTTGATAATTCACGGATGCTTTCAGTAGGAGATCCGATTATAGAGGTGTAGAAGTGCACTTGATTCAGTCCTAAAGCACCGTCATTAAACGATATCTCGTGCTGAACGGTGTTTGATTCGGTTGTTATCACATATGTAGTCGATTTATTGGGTCTTTGAGGTGACAAAAGTCTTATCAAGGTCAAACGGGGATAAACGTCTAGGGTTTCAGAGATCGACAGCGCATCTCCCAATCTCCTCTTCTAGTCGGCTAGATGTCAGTCTGTCTCATTACTGAACACGGGCACCATCTTTGTATAAAAGGAAGACGAGTAGGTAACCATATACCGGAATAAGCCAATAGTTGATAATATAAAGATGATGCAAGAGCCAAATGATTCCACTTTGCGAGTACCGGCTGATAACAAGTTAGGATCTGATTCGTTGATTACACAGTTGTTTCATGACGTTTGGATTCTGCAGGTATACGTTATGTGTTGATACCTGTTTAAATTGGAGTCGTGGCACGATGACCTGGATGTAAGTACTGGCTCGGCTATATCCTTATATATGATTCATCGTGCTGCTCGTTTATCAGCCTTGGGCCTTTGCTTATCTGCTAGTGTAACGAACAAATACAACCTCTTACCCTTCATTTACTTAAAAGTCTCCCGCGCGTCATATGTGAATGCAAGCACTAGAACATAAGCAATAGTAACAGTGTCTTACTTGCAGAGCGACCTTATTTTTAAATGTTAATTAGTTATTTTTCATTAGCCGGCTGTTTCTCGAGAAACGATCCTATTGCAATTTCACTCAGTAGTGTACGACTAACTAATTTTATTTAAATTCATTCAACTGAATGATCGTAACATCACTTGATTGATAACGTTAGTATTTATTGCACATACATAAACCTGTTAAGTAAATCCTGTCGCAAAGTATTGTAATACAAATGAGAAATCATCCAACGAACATATTTACCACAGCCCATTGTATCATCAGACCTCCCTTCAATACAAACTGCAATATCACCTCCAAATCACGAACAATCACCTCAATATTAATGTTGTTATCCAATCTACATATAGTGCAAATGAGCTGACGGTGACCAGTTACAAGGGTTGTTAGATGCATCTAACGAAAATAATATCACTCACGAACTCCGTTATATGATAAAATAGTTGTATATTTCTTCCACTTTTACTAAAGCAGCTTAAACAATGAACACCTATAGAGTCATCAATATATATGGAAATCTGAAGGCCACGCTCGTCGGTACTTTAATGGAAGATCAACTCCCCCAACATTCTAGGGTTCAGTACTAAGCCAATATTTGCTACCGAAGGCGACCCAAGGCCTATGAAATATGCATAGGTAGAGCGGGTGAGTTCATTCATGCTATGGTGTGTTACTTCATGCAATATAAATACACAGGTTCCTGAGTACAAATGCAGAATCGCCAAACCCCCAAATGTGCGAATAACAATGCCTGCACACGTTTGTGTGCTCCAAATATATTATGTGCTGACGAGTGTCCGTTTCTGTTAGCAGTGAACGCATGTTTCCTTGGGGGAGGGGTATATGTAAGCGAATCCGATCAGTTCATCAATATTTAAATGTTGTTTTCTTGTGTTGAATGAGTAGGGTATAATTCAGATAAAAAACCAGCCACTTATTGGGGTCGTTATTGATTGGAAGAGGAGCTCCTGACATTAACATCATTGCAGTAGGACCTTACAGACTTAAATGCATTACCTGATCGGTATGAAAGGAGTTCTGAAGGCTTTGCACTGGCAAGCATGATTATAATCAACCAGGGTTGATCCCGGTATCATAGTCATGTCCATGTATCCTGAACAACACTGATTTGCAGTCAACTATATTTGTGCACTGTTGTCGACCGTAGATAAAATTGACTTTGACTCTAAACACACTCAAGTCGGTCCCTTAATCTCCAAAAGGCATTGGTCGTCGAGTGTTGTGAAGTGCTGATGGCTCAAACACATTATATACTACAAGGGTGGTGTCATAGATGCAAGAATACATTCATTTATTCATACCGGAATGCAACTGAATGCGTCACAGAATCATGTCCCTTAATCATTTTTTTGATCTAGATGTACATTTTCTATTCAGTCATAATGCATACTTGGCAGATTCATAGTGAGGTATGTTTGAACTAGAGTCAGACACACAGATTTGCCCGATATAACGCTGGCAATATGCTATCGAACTGTCACATGATATTGGAATGGGTTAATACATGATCGATATAGTTACTATATATACGGGTGTTTTAATCTTGAGGACGAAGTATTAGTATCAGAAGTATTAGATCAATTAGTTCCTGCAACCATAATTGAGCATCTGTCAGCGTGTGTTTAATGAACAGAAAGTAATCTATATCAAGGGAAAGTTGCCTGTCGGAACCTTTGCCAAATGGTATTGAAACTTTGGATGGTAGAATTACAGCAATTTACACTAATATATTTAGCCTCGTTGATTCATGAGCCGATTATTATAAAGGGCTCGTTTACTTCGCTTCAGTTTCACTCATCAAACGTCTTAAACCTATTGTGTGAGCTAAATCCGTACAGCCGCATCACAGCAGTACTGATTGATTGGAATAAATGGCACATCATTGTCTGTCCCTTGACCTCCACAAACAGTTTTGCTGTGCATATTGTATTGAAAAAACATTTTTGTCTCGAAATAAGAAGTGTTCTTTAAACGAAGGTACCATTGCGATAAGATGAATAGATGGCAATTGTGAAATGAGCTATTCGTAGATAAAGTCGTTGTTTCTTATTTCTCTTTGAAATGAATATTCCCCATAAGTAGACCAGTTATCAGCTGAATATAGAATACGCCTAAATGCTTTATACCAACATCGCCGGAATGATGTTTCCACTGACGCAGTGGCAATGGACGGAATCGCAATCTTCTACACTCAATGTTAAAACCTCTTCCCGTTGATAAACATCATAATCCGGCCGCATAATGGTCGTGATCAAAATATAATTTGCCACGATAAAAGACCATGAACATTTCATCCCTACTGGCCTACATCTCACAGTCGACCGATTCTATATGACTGGTACTCAAATGAGCAAGGATGTGAATCAATGATTGCTCAGCATATCAGAGATATCTGATTTCCCGTGGTAGATCGCACTGGTTCTCGCAATAGGATTCGTGTTTATTGTTACACGCCGTAAATATTATGGTGCTTGCTTCATAAAATATTGTTTCCAGTGAGAATACCCAAAATTAACAAGTGTGTAGCTTTGACCACATCATCGAATATCACATCTAGCCCAATGAGCTGCGGCTATAGCAATAGAGGTTTGATACTACTGTATGGTAATCGAATACATTTCGATTACAGATAATTCTTCATGAAAAGGAAAACGCAGTGAAGTTATTGAAATTTGGGTCAAAGTAAACTATTTGACTGCATGTTTACTGTATTGTTTCTTAGTATGTGCTTATTGTATTAGAATGAATCACATAAATGTGTATTGTACAAGTTAAATAGTATTATTTTTTATTTTGGAACAAAAGGGGATATTGTGCCCTGTTTGCTCAACCATGTTGTATTCTCCTCCGATGGCGAATCTCAGCAGCTACAAAGATGTGGAACATGTACAACACACCTGTCTGAGCCTGCAGGCAGTCAAGGCGACCCATTTTCCCGTCCATCATTCTCACCTGCGAGTTGTCAAATTAACACATTGCACGCAAGACAACGGCCGCAGTAAAATGCACTTTTACCTCGCATATACGACCCTTCGGGTAATATTTGCCATACTAAACGTTTTGTCCTTGGTATGTCTAATTGCCTCTTCTATTATTTACTCGTTGACGTCCGATTTGCATGTTTTTCTGACACAATATATACTTTTTTGATATGTGGTCGTATGTCACCCATTAGTATCTGTGTGCATGTTAAAAATACAACATGTTCACATAGAAGCAGTTTTGAGTGCTAAAAAGTGTATATTCAAATAACCAATATGACCATTGACCGCTGTTAGTTAATTTTGATCACGTTGATTACTGCATGTCTCCATTGCACCGTGAGTCATGAATACGTTACTGTGATATGTCAATCATGTATGTATTATAGGGACAGTCATTATTTAACAACATAAATTCTATCTTTATGAGATAATGAACGAAGCGCTTTAAAATAACCGCGATTACTTATTTGTGAACCATCAAATGGTCTTCGCCTATTTTTCAGAGATGATAGCAAAAGTGTCATTCTTGGTCTGCTTGTTTCGGTGAAATCATGAGAGATGTACACGTATCTCTACAATTCAATCTGTAATACCCGAGTTAATGCCTCCAATTTTAAGAAAGACATATATCGACAAGTAACAGCTTGGGGAGCTTAACCGGCTTTTGCTAGAATTAATGGTAATGATATCTCTCACGAAAAGCTTTTTACTCTTGTTTTACATTTCCGTACTATCACTGATGTAGCTCAAACCAAGCCACTTCAGGAGCGCTTAGTTAATCCTCGGTGAGTAAGAGAGACATGAGGCAAAGTGTTATAAGCTATTGAATAAATCACCTACCAATATTCTTTACCGAAGAGGTTGGTCAAGACCAAGCTATTACTAGGCAGAGTGTAATATCACATGAAAATGAACATGCCCCGGTCTATATTCTAGCAACTGTTTCGGGCATGTGTCGGGGTCAAACAGGCATGGCATTCTCATATACCAGCAGGGTAATTGGAGAGCGCATACAGTCATGCATTGGCATCACTATGATCTAAATGTTTCAAGCAAAACCTAACAGAAACTAGCTTTCAGACGTTTTCGTCTTATCTTGTAGTTGATAAGCTCTTTAATGCATTAACCCTTCTCAAATTTGGAGGGAAAATATGCGATCTCGTGCATATACCGTTTTAAAGTAGCAGGATTTAACTAAATACATAAGGCGTCGTATGTCTATTCATTAGTTAATCAATCTAAAGCCACTGAGGGCCGCACCTGTAAATGCATGACAATAATTAATTAGGGCCAGTCTGGGCATCCTAGCACCCAATTGTATGAATAAAACACGGATTTGTAGTCATAGTTCACTGTGCAATATTGACATGAGCAAGTCATATTTCGCTGGATTAACCTATACTGTCGTGCATGATGGGCAGGTTTTGTCTTTAGGATATGCATCGCGAATTACAAAATGAAATATCCTCCAAAAAGTTTTATGCCATCAGCCAGGCAAATGTATGGTCATAACTCATTATAAAACACATAAACACTAGACACATATTCTAGCTGTTGTAAGCCTAATGCTTGTGACATATGTGGGTTATTGCTTTTTATACCTTTAACTGATGTCTCTTTACACGAATCTAATTCGGCAAAGTCATATGTATCAAGTGGTGACTGCCCATCGATGCCTTTATACCTTCTGATTACATGCAGGTACAGAGTGATGAAGACTCCCGGGTGACATACGTTAATCTATGTTCATCTGATATAGTTATTGTGTAGATCTAATATAACTACTCAATCCCCATGCAACGTCTTCCCTGTGTCCTCAACATCAACCCTCTGATTATGGAGCTCGTTAACTTTGTGCATACTTAGACAGAATCCCCAAACTAGCATGGCTCATGGAATAATTAATGCATCATCGTTAAACAAAAGACCTTCCGAATCTATTTTGTCCCTATGTTGAAAATGGTTGCTCTCTTGTGTTTTCAAACTTCGTTTACCTATCAAAAAGAGATGTGATTAGATTGTAATGAAGAGCTGAACTCTCGGAAATGAGGTAGCAAGTTGTCCTAGAATATCCTCTGAAAATGGTCATCGAAGTTGTGCCATAAATAAAGGATATTCCGCATCCAGTATGAACGATCAGACGAGTTATAGTTTAGTGATCATTAAAGAATTCATACTCCTCTGCATTTAATGTACAAATTCAGGTTTCGAATCCACTTATAACCATTATTAACAGAAAACATCGTGTTTTTATAGCAGTGCACTTATGTGGGAAGTAATATAATCCCTATCATCAGCTTCTTTGGAGTAAAATAACCATTCCACAGCACATGTAACATCAACCAGCATAGAATGTCCCACGTCATGTCGGTTAACATAACCTAAGCTCCTAGTATTTCAAAACTTTGTTCACGCCAGTCATAGCTATGAATTCGGACGAAATCTTTCGGTCAAATGTTATATCTTGTTAGAACTTTAATCAGTGCATGAAAGTAATTGCATCGAATCGTGTTGGAAATGATCCACGTTTCCGCGCAGTGATTATCCTGCAGATCAGGTCACCAGCTCCACAGAGTATTGTTCGTCTTGAATAAAAACTCTAAAACACGCACCCCTCACTGGTCTCCTCTAACTGACTGACACCAGGTGGGCGTCACTGCTGTCGCCACATTACTTCTCAAGCTTTTCTCTAATAGTTGCATGGCATATGCATTAAGCATACAATTAATCAGTTGCACAATCTCGATCGTTACATATATATGGTCAAATTAATATGATTTTTGCCTCAAAGATCGGCTGCAATTAATAAACACTGGCTTACTCGGGATGAGACACCAACCGCTAATTTACATTCAAGTGAATTAAAAAAGGACGCAGTGCAATCGCAAATCAAGATAATAACAAGCATTTGCTGGTGTAATTCTAAACGTTCCTCATAAGAGCAGCTAAGGTCTGTTTGAAGTACCGGGATATTTCAAGTCAGAGCAATGGTAGTCTATGATAGAGAAGAAAAACACTTAACTACATGTTCACAATGTATGAATGTTTTCCTTGAATCAAAGCAGATACGATTGTCTGGAATACACACCTCCAAGGATGTAAGTGAGATTTAGATGCTGTTAGTTCAGAATGTAATTGAGCAGTGATCGCAAGGACGTCGATATCAGACACTTTTACCAGACACTCACTCGATGCGATGGTAAATATAGGCAGCAGTTAACACCTTGAATGTGATAACAAAGGATGATAACGTTGGTTATGATAACAGATGATATGGTGAATATTAGTGGAACAAGTTTAATATTGAAATAATTTGATGGTCATGGGAGGAAAACTGAATGTATTGCGGCTGAATAATAGAAAATTCTTGTCAGTGTCCATTTACTTGCATATCTAATGCTGTATTATACCAAAATGATTGCGATGCATATCTTATACTGACACTGAGAGATCTAAGTCGGACAGCGTATCTGTCAGCCCCTTCTCTCAATGGGAACTGCAAGATGCCAAATTGATGCCTCAATAAGCACAATCTGCATACCAGCATAATCATTACCCGTTGTTAGTCAATAGCTGATATTATAATAAGATCAAAATAACGTCATTGACGATGCAGGAGTTCAATTGACCTCAATTTTACAGTTGAGAAATGCCTTGTAACTGATTTTCAAATCAGTGAAGATCTGTTTTCTGGTTTCTGCTGGTTCATACAGTTGCGCCGGTAATATTAATCAATAAATCGTTAGCTGCCTCAACGGTCACCGAGCACAGACAATGGCATAGCACAACGTGAGTCAGAAGCCGCAGTTCTTTCCAAATAAATGTTATTTCATGGCGCCCAATTGCTGGACAAACAGTCCTGCTCACAAACGCTGGCTTACATCCCTGATCGCGTTTCGTTCTGCTGACGCGTGTTGTCTTTTTAATTTGAGCCATTCGTCCATTAGCCTTGCCCCTATTGATGCCTATATGAGGAACATTCACGACTTTGGATACTTTAATTTGTTTGAAAGCACCGTTGCGTTTTGTTAGAATACTACCTATAGACAGTAAACACCTAGTAAATGTGTTTTCCTGCTGCGGGACAATATGTCGAAATGTACTCGGAGCATTGTGCCATAAACCGGATGTTTCCCCGGGATTAACATTTTTTTATGAACCTGTGTGCTGTCAAATGCATGTGGTTTATCTTCTTATGAAGCCCAGTGGTTTATGGGTAACTAAGTTCATTAAACTTAATTCAGCTGAAAGGACACCGCCTGTAGTCTTGAGGTCGGATTTATGATAGATCGATTTAATTCTATTTCACCACTTTCATTGATGAGGAAAACCATAAAACGATTGATAATCCCTACGTCATTAATCAATGCAATTAAATAACAGCGCAATGCATACTCTAACACCTAAGTAACGAATATTTGGGGCCTACATTTGTGAACGCGCAACACGTTAACCTGTCTCGTCTAAACAAAACTTCGCTTTCTTTCAAACATAGTCTTAAACGCCTTGGATAAACTGCCATAATGTTATTCATACCTTGAAATCATCACACGGAATTTCTAAACTTCTGATGCAGGCGTTATATTTATATATTTAATATGTGGCCCAGAACCTGTGCGTAGGTGTGAAATTGAGCGAATTTCAAAAACAGGGTTTCTGCAGTTCAAGAATAGAGTCAGTATATATTTTAGCTGCTGTTCCCGATACCTCAACACAATACATAATATTCGGGTAGCTAAAAATGATAATACAAAAAAAAAATACTTTTAGATATTTGCATGCTGAATATGTTGGCACCATGAGTGTCGAATCGATTAAAACACCAAGACACTTGGTTGATTACCCACTTCTAAAACTGTTTGAGGTGTAAGTCTATATTAACCTAAACATTTGGTTAAGAGGTAGGATACTTAATTTACCTGATCTGGATATCATTTAATGCGTTTAATTTACATTCAGTGAAAGTCGATTGGCAGTTTGCCAAACCACCAACTTCTTCATTTCGGCGTTCATATCATCATTGTTATGTTGCAATCGTTGTCGACTGAAGTTTACGCTATTTTATGGATGCATTGATGAAGCGGTTTGTGTGGTAGTCTGCTTTATAAGTGTATAAGCTGAAACACAAATACTTAGAGTATTATATCAACTTCACAGAATGCAATACATCAATCATACCCTTCGGTGTGGTATATAATGTCGGCAATAGCAAACGGTTAATTACCATTCTCTGTTTTCTAGGTCTGAATGTGCCTCATATGTTTTATAAATATATTTGGCGAACACATCTAGCCAAATTGCATGCTACGCTTGAAGGATTTTGTTGTTTTAAGTCCTGGTTATACAATTAAAGAATGCCATAGACTCATTTTGGAAATGCATTAAGAAGTTTTGTTGGGTATATATTACGTTTGTAGCTGTTTTACTTGGTCTGGTGCAAGCCTACTGACAGTCAGTGCAGAGTCTATTAAAATGCTATTCCACCCGATACCCCATCCATATAGTGTTTATAATCAATATAATGCAATGTTTTTTATTGAGTTTTGCAAAGTTTACATTTATCACGCTGTGGCAAGCTCACGAGAATGTTACAGCATTCAAGGCACCTCAAGGATCGTAAAATAAAGATAGGTAGAGAATATGTCAGTCAATGCGCTTGCAATTAAATATTTATTAAGCCCCTGAAATACCACTTAATTAAGAAGTTCACACCCTGCCAAAAGGATATATATATATGTATATATATAGATATAGAGATAGAGAGAGATAGATAGATATATATAGAGATAGATATAGATATATAGATATATATATATAGATAGATATAGATATATAGAGAGAGAGAGATAGAGAGATATAGATAGAGATATAGAGAGATAGAGAGAGAGAGAGAGATAGAGAGAGATAGATATATATAGAGAGATAGATATATATATAGAGAGATATATATATATAGATCTAGATATATCTATATATATATATATATATATATATATCTATATATATATATATATATATATATATATATATATATATATATATATATATATATATATATATATATATATAGATATTTGTAGCATTAGATTGTGACCTTACAACATTAAGTCCCTGATAGTGACTGCACATATGTGTGGCATCGGATCGAAGAATTTATATATATATATATATGTATATATATATTTGTAACATTAGATTGTGACCTTACAACATTAAGTCCCTGATAGTGACTGCACATATGCACTTTGCAAACATCGGATCGAACAATCCGTTGTTAAACTGTACAAAACATTGTTATATCGATTATATGGCATCGATGCGAAGAATTGTGTACTGTACCGAGCAACCCGGGGTTAAAGGTTTCATTTCGAATCAAATCAAAAGCAACGGGGTCGTGCTAAATAAGTGTACTTCTTGACTTTGTTTGTTGCCAAAAAGAGGGCGTTGAACGATTTATAATCGGTTTCGCATTAAGTCTGGGTTTCGTTATATCGTATTCTCTGTATAAAAGATATTTGCACGACACAATCGTAGACTCTGGAGATATCTGCGGCTTGATTTAATTTCAGAATGCGTTTCACGAATCACGATGGGGATATGCGATATTACTTACAGGAAACACTCTATTAGCATCGACCATGGTCACATCGCATGTATATCAAATACACAAGTACATATTAATGATATATATCTGAGATATGATGGCCTTAATTGTGTTACTGTAACAATGTATGTAATTAATCATTAGTATGTCATATTTGACAATATAGGTTTCACAACTTAACCCCTTTTACCACCAGAAACCGTTTATTATTGTGCTGAATGGACCAACGGCCTCTCTTGTACCACTTAATTTAGCCTGATCTCTCTCTCTCTCTATCTCAATGACATTAACGTACCGCATTACAACTTATAGTGCTAGTGCTAATTCAATGAAACAGGATGAACCAAACCCTATCTTGTTCATGTAACTCCTGTGGTTGTTTGTAGCTAATATATTATGTTAACAGAGGCTGAGAATGATACGATACCTTGGCAAAGCGGAAACCCTTCCAAGGAAATAAATGCCCGATGAGGGAGTTATTCCGTGTAATAACTGCTAATCATATAGTCCGCCCAATCAATGGCATGAATTGTACGTTCGGTGGGATTTTATCATTAACCACGGATTCACTGATGACCCCAGACTCCCCTCATGGGAAATATAGAGAACGTACAATAAACATCACACTGTAGGAATTTGCTATAAAACAGCAATCCGCCCTACCGTTAGGGGTATATTTTAGGCAAATCACAGTCTACTTTGCATAAATGGTCGAGTACAGTTGTTATTGATTCTTGTATTATATATGGTCTTGGTGATATGACTAACTCTGTGAATATGCTCGACGACGATTCCTTATTTGTAATGCAAGTATATGTGTAAGCATGAAATGTCAAGCTAACGCGCAGATCATGAATACTAATTACACCTTACGTGATTAGGTGATCATCATGACTATACTACGCTTTCTGCCCAATCACATGACATTACGGACCCACGTGATATAACCGACACATGGCGTGGTTGCGCGTCGTTACCAGTGGACCATCTTTAGGTGACACATTATTACATGAAACATCCCTTCCCGTGTCCTAGTAAATGCTGTAAGCAACAATTGGCTTAACCACTGCTCATACCGACAGTTGCTGCAATATTGATCCCCTGTCCATTTCCATGTGATATTACCACTTGTATAGTTACTTCAGTACAACAATCTGGCACAGCACTAAAGGCAATTCTATTTGGGGCTTGACTTCTTGTAAGTATAAGACAAGTCTATGTCTCTCGGGTCATACACAAGCGTGACTCATGAGTGACAGTGGCCTTGACGAGTTTTTACACACACACACACACACACACACACACACACACACACACACACACACACACACACACACACACACACACACACACACACACACACACACACACACACACACACACACACACACACACACACACACACACACACAACACACACACACACAGTTACACACACACACACACACACTCACACACACACACACACATACACACATACACACACATATATATATATATGTAAATATGCATATATATATACATATATATGCATTACATATACTTATATAAATATAAATATATAATATACATATAATATATATATATATATATATATATATATATATATATATATATATATATATATAAATATATATATATATATATATATATATATATATATATATATATATATATATATATATATATATATATATATATATATATATATATATATATATATATATATATATATATATATATATATATATATATATATATATATATATATATATATATATATACTTCCTCAGTCTGATAAATTTGTAGTTTTATTGACTTTGGCATCTGCGGATGAAGAGAATGGAAACTATTGCCAATGACATGACCTTACGTAGACTCGGGATATTCCATTTCGCTTAATAATATGTGCTTTCTCTAGTGAGGCACTGATAAAAATGCCCTGATGAGGTGATCAAGCTTCTGTAGATAGCGCTATGGTTACAAAGCTCTACAGTCGTCTGTCATGACGTGTGGTGGAATCTGATAAAAAGAAGAAACACAGTATGAGTCGGTATTCGTGTGCGAGAAAAGTCGTTGCTGCAGTAGTGTTTGCACCTTTATATTGACGCCATCCACGTCCTACGGTAAAAGTACGCATTTGCAAAACGGAAAGTATAACCAAGGACATGACCTTGTACGGAAACGGGACTTTCTATGTCCCTTTGTCGGGTGTTATTTTCCTCATGAGAGGCTCTGATGAAAGTCATATCGCTATATCATCATTTGCCTTCGTGACCCTTGTTTATTTATTGTTTCAGCGGTATCAAATGTCTGCAGAGGATTCTTGTTTAAATATCAAATATTAGATTTGTATCCTGATAAACGTTATAAAGGAGTGCAACATTTTTTATACGAATAAACCGATTCTTAATTGTCATTTATAGTAATGTTTTCCTTGAATAAAAAGGGATATGATAATCTGGAAATGGCATGTCGGAGTACTATGAATGGAAATTGTACTTTCAAGTAGGCTGTTGATGATATGTCGAAAATCAGAAAGATTTGAACATAATAGATTCCGTGTACATTTAAAGCAAGGAACATGTTTCTCTTTCGGAAGGCTCTGGGAAATATACAACTTTTTTTTTCTATATCGATATCGACAGACAGCAACATGATAAGCCAATTTACCACGTACTGGAAACACGCTGTAAAGGGAATAGGTAAAAACATGACGCATTTCTGTTAATTATTTCATTGCCATATAGCTAGTGAAAGAGTCGCAGTTAAGTTTGCGATCGAGATCGTGTAATGCGTTTTATTCATATTCAGTGAAAGTCGATTGGCGGTCGGCCAAACCACCAACTTACGCTTTTCGTGGAAGCTTTGCTCTTGCGGTTTGCCTGGTAGTTTGCCTCAGTAGTGCATAAACTGATACACAAATGCCGCCAGTATTATATCTATTTCACAGAATGCCATAAAGTTATTAGCCCCTCGGGTATTTATATCATTCAGAGCAGGTCAAGGATCATAAAATGAAGAAGATGAAAAACCTGTTAGTCAATGCGCTCAGATATAAATATTTATTGAAAATGAAGCATACTTGTCTAGAAACCGTTCTAGGATAAAAGCAGAGGGAAAATACCCCTAGCATAATATGAAGGCCACACATTGCAATCAGGTGTTGTTATTGTTCTTGTAGCATATATGTAGGTATTTGTATAATTTCCGATGGAAAAAGCCTTGCGTGACTTGCATTTATGCAATTATCATAGCTGCAGGCACAATTAGCAACAACGGTTTGTAAGCGGTAGAGCCACTCCAATTCATACCCTATTCAGAAATGGTAATCGTCGATTAAATGGCGACATATTTTGGTCACGGTAAGAATCTTCAATAATGTACATTGCAGTTTTGCTATTAGCATTCTATATATGACTGTCGCTTGCTAAAAGCAAAGCTGTTAACGGGATGGGTTATTATTTATCTTTGAATATCTTGTTTATCTTAGACAATGGATATAATGATGCGATACTCATAATTCCATCACACGATTAGCTGGTAGTCTCACTAGAAAAGCTTGTGGTCATACTTCACTTGAGAACGAAGCTAACTTCGTGGCTATAGAGAGGTAATTATCCATCTCAGGCATCTCCAAAAATTGGAATCTAGTTGATGCAGTTAATTATTTATGGTCATAATGCAAAAACAAAGATACTTAATGTTCGCCAAATTAGTGATAGCTTCATAGAACCCTCGCTAAGATGAAACATACGCCTACAATAATTGCATATTAGGATGGCTATTTGTTTTACAAGGTAAACGGCCACCCTGGTTGATCACAGGATATACGGCGACCTTTATTATAATATACTTAACGTTTAAACTGGTCTTTTTACCGCACTGTGGTGGTTTGGTTCAACACACTGCAAATTCTATTCATTATACAGCCGTACTCAGACGATGGACCAGAACATCTTCTACATAACTACAGACATTACTGTGCAAAAGATAGCGTCATTACAATACAATCACGACGAGTCGCTAATGCACAAATATGGATTAGTGACACAAATCACAACAGAAATCTGAAAGTTTGATATTAACAGACTTTCATTACATTCCTATTTGGTGGGTCTTTGTTCAAATGCACGTACGTCAATGAATGATTAGCCGGTAGAAACACACACGATCAGCCTAAGGCCTTTGTGGTCAAGGCTCTTGATCCCAGTTTGCTAATAATCAGTCGCATAAAGTTGACAGTTCTTCCAATCACATGGTTACATTACTGGCTACGAAGTGAAAGCACAGCACGTGTCGGTTGTATTGCGTGGGTCATTAATGTTAGGTGACAGGGTAGAACCAGTGTAAGATGGTCAGTGGTGTTAGGAGACAGGGTAGAACCAGTGTAGGATTGTCAGTGGTGTTAGGAGACAGGGTAGAACCAGTGTAGGATGGTCAGTGGTGTTAGGAGACAGGGTAGAACCAGTGTAGGATGGTCAGTGGTGTTAGGAGACAGGGTAGAACCAGTGTAGGATGGTTAGTGGTGTTAGGAGACAGGTTAGAACCAGTGTAGGATGGACAGTGGTGTTAGGAGACAGGGTAGAACCAGTGTTGGATGGTCAGTGGTGTTAAGTGACAGGGTAGAAGCAGTGTAGGATGGTCATTGCATCTCTTTACCACGAACAGTGTTATTATCATTCATATTGTGTACGTTTACTTGACATGTTGATGCTGGCGCAAATAAATAAGATACAAATATGGAATCATCGATCGAGCATATTCACCCGAGTTAGTCATATCACCAAGGCTATATATAATACAAGAATCTATAACAACCGTACTCGGCCATTTATGCGAAGTAGAGAGACTGTAATTTGCGTATAACATACTAGTAACGATAGGGCGGATTTCTGTTATTTTTCAGCACTACTCCTGCGGTGATGGCCATTACACGCTCTTGTTGTTTCCCATGAGGGAAATCTGAGGTGATCAATGAATCCGTGGCTCATAACAGGATCCCACCGAACGTTATTGATCAGGCAGACTGTTTTGTATATATTCAATACTCCGAAGTACTCTCCCGTCGGGCATTTGGATTTTATGTTTATTCCTGGATTGCTTTGTGCAATGACAAGGAATCGTACCATTCTCAGCCGCGGCAATCTTGTTTTCACCCAGTGTTTTAAGAGAACAAATACATATAATATATCAGCTGCAAACGACCGCAGCGGTGACATGAACAAGATGGGGTTTGGTTCATCTTGTTATAACGAGTTGCCTCTGGAACAATGATTGAATTGATAGGTTGCATTACGTTTCCATGCGGCCTATGTATGTCACTGGACGAAAGATCCCGTGAGCTGAAATGATGCAAAAGTGGCCTATGATCCATTCAGTGCCATATCGACTTGTTTCTGGGGGCGAAAGGGTTGAGTTGTTAAAAGGACATAGTCAAACATTTTATACTAATGGTTAATTACATACATTGGCACAGTAACACTATTGAGGCCATTCTTATCTATACAGGTAGCTGATACACCAGGCCTTATTGATTATTTAAGAACACTCGGCAGCAGTAGCTACTAAAATATTGATTCTGTCCGTTCCCAAGAGTTACAATAATTTCGGTGAGGTGATAATGTTAAATGATGATGGGCGTGTAATGATGGATTGTTTTGTGTTGTACCGTTCAGCCTAAGCCCTCAGGTTAATGGTTAGAAACACCTTTTATATACAACACAATACTTCACAATGCCATTGCTCATGAATAGTAGTGTATTATGGTGGTTTCTCCGGGATTCACTGCACTGCTATTTAGATTCACAAGATTGTATATAAGTTTGTCTCGGCTTGGTATAGTTGGATCCTCCACTGATGCGCCGATGAAGGTGCAAACGTACTACTTGTAAGTCACGATCTTAATAGACTTGTACAACACATACCTGTGAGCTTTACACATGGATCATTAGTTCGTGGCGTCTTTTTGTGGACCAGTTCTCACTTCATCAGCCAAAAGACTCTGAATCACGTCCCTGAACAAACCACTTATCTTCATTTCTAAAGCCATCCAATTTCTGGTTCCCTTATCTTTACGGCTCGTATATTGAATCCTTGATAATACCAAGGGCTCATGTGTACCAAGTATCGTTAGTGCACCATGCATAGACTCATAATGGCTTTAGTCGTAATGAAGTCATTGCCGCACAAGGCGGTTCAAAGGTGACATTCGATTTAATTGCCACGAAAGACATCTTCAAGTAATTAATACTAAAAAAGCTATAATATTAATGCTTACCCTGAACGCTTAAGCAAGTAATACTGCAGTTGCTGGAGGTGTCCGATGATATATGATGTCGTTTGATGAATTTGCATGCGATTTGTTGGAGTCATCGGTGTACACCAATCTGCTTGATATCCTCTGCTCTCACGCTGTCGCTGTCTTACGAAGCAGTTCTATGAAGAAATTGCAGTTATTATGGGTAAAACCTCGGAACAAAGGGGCGATAATGTAATAGTTCACAAAGTGTTACCACTGCTGATACTATTTATCGATATTTGTTAATACATGGTGTCCTACTATAGCCTCAGTGTAATAATTTTTAAAGAGCGAAATAACACAGCAGGCTGGTTATAATTGAAATCTTCCAACGACAATCGTGGATTAAAACCATCTGCGGTTACAGAATATTTGTGGCTCATCATCTACAAAACTAGTTGCTATCTAATGTTGATTTATCTAGCTACGTTAGTGCGCATTGATGATTTAGACATTGGAATAATTAACCAGACCTGCATAACAGTTAATCACGAAATGTAGGCAATATTGTTTGGCTGATGCGTACATTAACATTTAATCACAGTTAGACCCCATGAACTGATGTCTTTGCTTTTTGATTGGTTATTTAGGTTCTCTTTCCGTAGCTAGGTTATTGTGAAGCGTTTAATACAGGACTCTTTGACAATATCAAAAGATTCCAATGCTATCGTTCCACAATTATTAAATGAGGTAAATCAAGCTAGGTAGCTGAATTCATCTTAATTATAAGGGAGACTTACTCAACATTGGATATGTTATGTGTGTCTAATGATTATGAATATTTGAATCATGCATTGATTACCACAAATACCGGTGAAGCTGTAAAGCAATTGAAGTAGCTTTGTCTTTGTGATGAAAACTGAAACTACCTGCATCAGATACAATGCATAATAAGTATGGCCCGTGTGTTGCCTTGAATACGCCAACAGAAGGAAATGTTTGCATTGACTATTGTAAATGTCAAACTTATACCCCCATAAGATGCACTGTACAGGCCATTATGAATATAGCCCTGTATAATCAACAATAATCAAATATTATATTATTAACCACTTACAAAAATAAGAGAGGTGAGTTGCAATACATTGCGGTTGAATAACAGTGCATTAATATTGCAACATGTTTGCTGATTTATTGATAATGGATTTGTGCTTGGAATTGTGTCACACGTGATGGTTCCAGATAAAGCCAGGCTGGTTATTACGTTCATCCTGTTATCGAGACAAAATGCGGAGTCACATGTAAGATTATTTATAAGCCACAGGTTATGTAGACTAACAACAGCGCGTAAGGGTAGTGTGTCACAGGTTTTATCATGCTTAACGTTTTAGACATCCATGTACAATTTTTGAAAATTATTTAAAATTATTTCCGGTTGAGTACCTTGCATATGCTCTCCTCGCCCGCGAAAGCCATCAATTAATCCTGTACAGCGAGCTCAAATGGTGTATCTAATGACCGCATTGTAGTAATGTACAATTAATGATGACTATACATCACTGTCGTGTAAGGAACAAAGGCTTGAATGATGATTTCCAACGCAGAACTCATTGATTTAAAACTATCAACGGCTCCACTAACACAATAATGGCGAACACAAAATAAACATATATGCGGCGAGGTTGGTTTGATAATTATCAAAGTAATGGATTCATTGATATTTCATGACAGCGTAGCGATGATATTGATATGCGTATGTCAGTTATCATGATCTGTGTGCTTCCTTCTCAAAACACAAACAAATGTATAAATTGCAAGTCGATTTAAAGGTGATTGAAGATTGTTGTGATAGCCTCACATATTTAAATATCCAACATTACATCTCTGCAGTAGGACAGGTATCATAAGCGGTTTGAGAACAATTTGGGACTTTTCTTTGTGGAGGAGTAGCAATTCCATGTTGGCTTTGGTCGTCAGAGGGTGTTACTTTGATGATGTAACCTCTTTATGCAGTAGTGCCAGTTCTGGCCTATTATTATATTCAATTATAATAGTACTGTCGGTGCGTGTAGTGAAGTTTGCTTTATTCACTTTCACCATTGACTTGGCATTAATGCGCTCTAAACAATGGGCTGTTCGTGAAATCAGAGGTAAGGGGGTCTAGGATGGATCCCGGTTATATCAGCCCACTGATGGCTGTATCACACGTATATATAATGATTGTGAACATACACAAGACGAACAAAAAACAAATTCGGTCCACACCAAGTTAGTTGTCAATTTTATCAGACGGCCACGCGAATCCCCTCCTCCCCATGCAGGAATGTAATCCCCTCTACACGACATCGATTTGATAGAGTCAGACTGTGCTTTGGTCGTGAGTGGATTAGTTGCAAGCTCGCTGCGGCTTGCTGCCCATGCGATCAGTGTGTCACGCAAAAAACATGTTTTTCTACTCCTGCGCCCGGTTTACTATGTACGCCCTCCGAGCGTCATGCGGATTGATAAACGTTAAAAAAAAGAATATAAAAAGGCTATGAGGTGTTGGGGAGCCTATCATCGGGATCCGAGCTTGAACAGGTTCCCTGCGGTACGATAGACCTTAGAACCCAAGGGAACGGTACCGATTATAAAACTAATGTCAAAACGTAAATCATCAGACAGCATACACCTTGAGCAGGATGGCAGACAACGTTTTCTCTAGGAATTCATAATGGAGTGCCAATAACCTGCTAAGACATGCATTAGTTATCTGCCACTGGATATCAAAAAGGCTTCGTACAATAAAGTTTCGAAATGATCTAGCTGCTAAATGTGTTTATAGACCTTGTGATCCTGCCAGATGTTATTCCGTTTGCTTATAGTATTATAGGGATACTAATTATATTTACGATTTCTACTAATAATCTACATCGCCTTGATTATCAGATTATTTGCCTTATACCAGGCAAAGAATATTGCGACATTAAATTGGATGACATTCAGTTTCATGATGGTGATCAGCTCATGACAACATGCACGAGTCATTTCAGTTAACTGAGTTTAGATGAGCATTATCAGGGGTAATGGTAGCGGTACACATTAACCCGTAAAGACATTGATCTTCTCGCATTTGGGGGTCACGGCGTTACTGCGATTGTACCAAGGCAACAGTCTATATTTATATTCTATGAAGTAACACGTCTTTGCATTATTGAGCGCGCCTCCTACCTCTTCCTGCGGCAATATGGTAAGTCGATATGCTATGCATATTTGATCCTGTGAACGAACATGAGGCTTAACCCAGCCACACACTCACGAATTTCAACAATACAGACCCGGAACATGTTCACTCCCATGTGATATTACATATTGCGAAGTGTGATGCAGGCCTACATCGGAAGAGAATACTGGCTAATTACTAAAACCTGGATTGTTGGGAATGTGAATACTAATGAATCTTTGCCTCTAGTCTACTACGTATAGTGATGACACAATGTGTGTGCATGGTGTGGCTTGGTTTAAGCTACTTCTGTTATAGTGGCAGGAATGTAAAATCAGACACACGTTATTATGCAGGGGCCGTATTCACCAACCGGCCTGAGTCAAGGTTCTGTCCAAAAACGCGAAGATTTGACTAAGCGGTATTCACTTACGAACTTTAGTTTAAGTTCCGACTCCGGTGTAAAATATGGCCGACACAGTTGACATCAACATAGCTCCGCTGTTTATGTTTGTGATTTCAAGAGTTATTAATTGATTTTAGCTCATAATAATGTCCAATGAGAGATGAATCGTCAAGCTTTACCATTTACAGTTTCAATTTCAGCAATGTTTATGCAGTTGGCCCAAAGATACTATAATTTGTGTGCAAAGCGGGATATTTTGCTCGAGACCAGCCAAAATGAAAGCGAATACTTGTCCTTTGGTCGATAATATATGTTTCTAGAACATTGGTGTTACATGCAAAGTATAGCGTCCACTAATTATAACGGGAAAATGGTCACTCAGCCAGAAGATGGCGATAATGTTTTGCATTACAAAAAGCTTCACTCGTGCACAAACAGGCTGATGTAAATCTCCTCATCCAAATAACCAAGTTGTATTCGACATAATATGTTTACAAACCCGCGTAAGTGTTTTACCACTGCGCTCTGCGAGAGGCGAGGTTTTGAACCTTGCAGACAGTCAAAACATTGCACGTGCGACTGAAAAAAGTCCGAACAAAGCGACGGCTCATCTGAGTCATTATAATGGCGTTGAGTGGTTATCAATGTATGGGCTTCCCGGGAGTGAGTCATCAGCATGGAGTTAATGCTAGTGCGTAAGTGTTCGGCGGTGGGTTTATTACTTATTTCTGAAAAAAATTCTATACCCCTAGATAGTCGCGAGCAACAATAGCGGTTAGACGGTGACTGTTAGAGCAAGCATGCCGCATGTTATCCACCCATCCCATGGTAATGTGGTTCAGCCTCTACTTGGATGGTGATAAATCGAACGTGCTACATAATAAATACATTGACATCTTTAGTACGTTCACGACAGCTTGGCTCAGTGCTCAGAGCAAGCTTCAGTTATATAGCATTTCGCGTTAGGATTCGACACTGGGAAGTAATTACTTCAATATCAATTGTTTCTTATCAATCAAGCGTCATTTCAAAACGAATTATGTTGCAATGACATTTATTTAATGTTACTGAGGATAACATTGGCCTTTAACGGTGCACGACAGAACCACGGAACATTAGAGCCCAGGGTATGACAGAAGATTTGGTTTCATTAATCAGATTACTCAGCATGAAGAGCCGCACGGGTACATCACTATCATAAAGGATTGCTGGTGGTATAGGATGTGCATAGATATTGCAAAAACGATGAATGCGATCCTGCCCCCTTGTAGTCAGTGAGGTGCGAGTTGATGCATAAATGGACGCCACGAACGTCTCGTTCATGTGCATGTAGAATTTAGACGCTGGATCAATAGATAATGATCAGGATACGTGTGCAATCTAAGGAGTTTGGTTGGGTTATTGCATTCGCGGAAATTATAATTGATGTGAATGCCTCTGCATATCACCTTATACACGAGACAAGAGTGATAAGCAGCACGTCCATGAGTAGCCTTAGCCTCAGCTGACACCTATGTCAAGGTTGCATCATGATTAAAGGAGGTGCCATTTCAGCTGAATGAATTTAGTTATCCATTGCTAACAGTGCATACTAATTTGCGCTACGATAAGTGAAATTCGAGTGATCGTTATACAGGATATATTTATTGAACATCAAATTCGTACTTTATTTTGTAATGGAACAACATGATTGCACCGAAATGAGCGGTCAATTCGCCATCATTTACACTAATTCATGCTTAACGGCCTGCCTCATTAACATTTATCTCTCAAAAAAACTTGAGATTACCGTATAAATCAATCAATTCGATGATATGGGCATGATAGGCAGAGTATGACATTGCATGCTAGCTTGGCTGACAGTGCTGTTGAGAGTTATTTATTTCGGTTCGAAATCAGACGCATTTAAGTATTGATCGATGAGATAAATCTTATCAAGCCTGTGATTATATGTTGTAATCAAAGATCAAGTTAAGTCGATAAGTGATGCAATGTTAACGAATTGACATTTGCAACATATTGCAGATTTAAGTCTTGGAGGATGTGTATATACTGTGCACACGTATTATAAAGTTGTAAATGAATGCAGCTTTTAACAGATTGTGTACGGGCATGAAAGATCGAGGATCGTAAACTGCGCAGACCCCATGAAGGGCGAACTGTTTTCGAAAGGTGTACCACATAGTTTACTTGGTATTTGCACTATTTTAAAGCGTTCTGTGTGACGTGTTTTGGCGCTTTTTCCCGCTCCCATCAATCGCAGTGACGTCAGCTAATTATTTCAATATGCTTTTGTTTTGTGTCACGGTAGCGCCATCTACCGATTGCAGTGTATTATAATCACCAGAGAGCCACTCGAAGTGAGCCCTCATAGCGTAGCTATAACATCTTTGGTATAACTCACTTACCAGGCAAATTACAGGCACTACAAGAAGAAGTAATGAGAAGGTAATGCCCAATCAGTTTAAGGACAGTGTAGAGCTTTCTCAAGCCTCAGTTGACACGGCCACTTCCCTCAACTCCTGATGCCCCCTGCCTTGCTAACAAATTACTTTTGTCAAAACAAATCAGCCTGTTCAGGAGCAGCTCGGGTCCTATCCTCCAGTCAGAACAGAGGAGGTTATTAGCTCATGAGTTCTTTGATTACATGCTCTTTGGATCCCATGCCTTAATGTATTCTGCGAGATGAGTACTACAAGCAGTTGCTCCATACGTCACAGGCTGCATCATTGTCCCATTAGCACAGTGCCTTCGGAAAATATATAACCCAGATGTTAATTCATTAAAACAAACTACTGGCCTGTGTCAAACTTGGCATTTCTATGGAGGCTCAGAGAGGACATAGTGACAATGCAGCTTACTGAAGCAAGCGAAGGCTATTTGCCCTCTCGGATAACCATAGACTCGAGGCTCATGGACAAATCGCACATGACAAAGCAGGCAACACACAAGAGCAGAACAAATCATGAACTTGGATGTAAGCCAGCACTTACATCCATCGCTTCGTGCCAATGTCTATTTACACTGATACCAACCTGCAGATACCTGTGAAACCATCTCACCAGACGCACCGTTTTATGCACCAGCTGGCACCAAAGGAGCTGCATATTCTTGGTATCAGATCCTTATTCAATTGATTACCAGTTACTCTTAAAGTGAGATAATTTTGCTCTTGCGTCATTTTTGTAAAATCATGTTTTGGCTTATGCTAGTATATGATTACCAACACTTCTCCTTATTATACCGGGATGACGACCATGCTCTTTGATATGATTTAGTATCTTGCCAATTACAGTAGAAAGTTGAGAGATGCGCTTTCGGCCTCTGGGATCACAGCACCAATATTTCATGTTGTCAGCCCACGTAAGCGATCGCGTTTGATAACAATGACGTCGCATTAAAGACCCAATAAATCGGCCATCAACCTGACAACGGCCGAATCAAACTGGTATCATCACGAGAAATCACTTAATGGCGCGGCTTAAGGACTGAATAAAAATGCATTTCTTCTCTGTGATCGGATCATCAGTGCTCCTACTAAAAGCATCTGTAAATTATCACCACATGATATGCGTGGATAGTTTGACTCAGATGAACCAAAGTACGAGATGATATTCTACGTAGCTCAGCTGACGGCAAATAAAAAGTACAGCGGACTGTACCTTGCCAACTCTTGCGACACTTGCTGCTTCCTGTATTCAGTGCCTAAACACTATCATTGAAAAATTACACCAGGCGCAGTAAGACTGGCTAGTTGTCACGGTGGAGAATACCGGATTAGCATCAAACGCAAACCTATTGGGCGTTGAAGCTCTATCAAATAGCCAATGAAACTCTTATCTCACATGTACACAGATTACTCGATAGGTCTTGCTGGTGCGGCTTTGCGTATGGCTTTCACAGTGGACACTTTAATGGATGACCCAGCATCCCAATACATATTGGTGAGCTGAAGGATCAGCAATAGAAAACGACGTTGTTTCTGCACTCTAACGTAAACTCTCTTTATGCAAGGTCTATTTGTAATTACCCTGGTGCCTTGTGAGATTTTTTGTACACAGTAATGGCCCGGTGCGATTGCAACAATTAATCGATTGGTTGATGCGTTGTCTGGCACATATTATACCTAACTAAATGCATCCGTCCTAGAGCTAGCAGTAATCATCCTGCACAGACATGTTATCAACACCACTAAAGGACAGGGAGCCTTTAATTAAAATACTACGTCGATGATAGACATAGTATTGTATTGATTGTGGCATTCAAACAATGATCGTCAGAATATTTTACACAGTCACAAGGTGTTTTAGCTACGTTCGAAGGCACGCGGCCAATGGTAGCAAATAAAGAGGCCGGGGTTGTGACAATCCAATGTTTGCTGTGATTACCTCGGCTTGACATTCCTGAAAGGTACACAATCTAGAGAAGTCAAACCTGTGCACCTCAGTGTTGCAATCGTCTCTAGAATGGAACTATGCTTCAATGCGACACAAACGGAACATAAAATTGACGTTATCACAGAAACGAGACTCTCATTTGTGACTGCTCGTCTCTGAAACTTATTGCGACCAGTACTGCAATGCTTTTATAACCACTTGCCTCATTTAAAGAATATCAAAGCCACTCTTTGATGGTGGAGAGTTGTCCATTGTCTGCCATGTGATCATCGTACTACACAACGGTGATGTGAAAAGAAATGACTCATATAGCTATTAGGGATTTACGTACTGCTCAGCATTATACACTCGCACTAATTCGCCCTTACCAATTACAAGGTTCATCTTGAAACTAACAACGTCAAGCAATATCCCTGAGATCATATACATGGCTATTGACAGTGCTTGAACAAACATAATGCATATTAACGCATTTGTAATTAACCACGGATATTTTACTATTTATGCCTTACAATGTTACAGGTTTTAAATATAACACGCACAGTAAACATGCTATCTGATCAAGACGCATTCTCTCTGATCAAGACGCCTTTTCTAGCGCCTAGCATAATTTTCCTCTGAATTCACATATGGGATAAAAGTCAAGGGGTGGACTGCCGCCCTTTAGTTGTTTCGTGTCAATGAAGAATGCATGAGGACAATGCTAATGCTATCACCAACCTGATGCCTCCGTGACTCCAATTGTAAATAGCTCAATATTGTAATGGCTAAGTTAATTATTTTATTATGCTTTTAACAAAGTGGAAAACAAATGCTTGTTTTCTTGTGGTTTATAGCAATTCTTTGTATTCGTTTTGACTTTTTAATCCACCATTCCTCCTTCGCCCGATTACCAATGACATCACGAAATATCTGTTTCGTTTGAGTTTTCCGCCATTACGATTCACTCCTTCATACTTAGCTGACTAGCTCTACCTACCGGTAATGATATGGAATCAGTATGAGTTTCAAATCAGTGGGTAACTGGGAGTCAAGGCTTGGCTAACAATGTTGGATGAAGTCGAGACAATATTAAGCATGCTTTCCAAGGTCAACCAAATCCACCATACCAAATAGACCATCGGATGTGAGCTTATTCCGTAATGCAATCATAGCTGTGATGCTTCTCTATCTGCGTGTAATAAACCAGCATAATGAGCCTCATGTTATTGTTGCGATTCTAAAATTTACAGCAAAATTTTACGGCGTCAATAGAGGAATCGCTTAGTTGCCAAATAGATGAGTACTGTACTCCATAGAGCATTTCCCAAAGTGGTTTATCTACGGCAATTGTTATGTATAACCTGCATGGTGTATGTGACCCTGGGGTGATAGTTTGACACTGTGCCTTAACATAGTGTATGTACAGGTCGCCGTCTATTAGTGCCTCTACGACATCAAACATACCCTATGTTTGAGTGCAGTTGGTTCAAGCATTTGTCAGAGCGACACAGATTCCTCGTGAATTGTCATGCTGTCAAACTCTGCGGCCTTCGATGCATGCTTCAGATATTCATTTAGACCATTCTGCGCACAGATCTTATCCAATATTAAATCGATATCCGTCAATAGTGCAATCATCGCATCAAGGGAGTATAGATGCATTGCACAAGAACATATTAATTTCCCGCAGTGTTACCATAACACTAAATGATCTTGATCAGCAGATACATATGGCAGATGTAGGCAGAAGTGGTGTGCACGCTGCGTATTACCTACCCATTGAATGTCTATACGTTTAACTCCATGAAAAGACACAAATACATCAATTGTAACAAGGGTCATTATACTTCGTGAAACCCTTTACTCATTACCTAATATTACCCATTATACCATTTATCTCCTTTTAACTGCAGTACAACTGATTTTAATAGCTAAATAAATGTAGATGATATTGAGCAGGTTCACTGAAAAAAACCCCCAGCTGACTCACAGTGTCGTCGAGCAACAGATGATCGTTCAGCTAGAGACATAATACATGTACTGACATCTCTTGTAGGTACACAATACATGGCCTTTGTATTCAGCACTTCGCAACAATGAAATCCGTTGTAAGATGTTCTCAAGTCTTTTATTATTGACGTTATGCATCAATCATAGCTACTCATGCTGACTGGAGCTAACATGAGCTTATGCGTAATGCACTGACTGAAGTATGGGGCATAACAGGGGAAATGCATTAATTTTGCCTAATGCACAATGGACAGACGCGAGTAAAGATAAGGGGCCGTCAATGATGCATAATACAAACGATGGAATGTTTAGGCCTTTGTTGCTTCATCCAATGGTCGCATGGCAAAATGTTCGATGCGCCATCAGACAGAATTGATGGTGAGATAAAAAGTGAACTAATATAATGAATCGGAGAGAAACGACCGTTACTCAATATGTCCTGAATTACATTCATGACGCACTACTTGATGAATTACGTCCATGACGCACTACGTCCTGAATAACATTCATGACGCACTTCTTGATGAATAACATTCATGACGCACTACTTGATGAATAACATTCATGACGCACTACTTGATGAATTACATTCATCACGCACTACGTCCTGAATTACTTTCATGACGCACTACTTGATGAATTACATTCATGACGCACTACTCGATGAATTACATTCATGACGCACTACTTGATGAATTACATTCATGACGCACTACGTCCTGAATAACATTCATGACGCACTACTTGATGAATTACATTCATGACGCACTACTCGATGAATAACATTCATGACGCACTACTTGATGAATTACACTCATGACGCACTACGTCCTGAATAACTTTCATGACGCACTACTTGATGAATTACATTCATGACGCGCTACTTGATGAATTACATTCATGACGCACTACTTGATAAATCACATTCATGACGCACTACGTCCTGAATTACATTCCTGACACACTAATTGGCTCGTTAAGTGAGCTATACGGATCTCAGTGGACACTTGGATATGTTGGTCACTGCTAATCAAATAGTTGCATTTGATAAGTCGCCTAGTCGCGCTAGAGGCAATGTAACAATGTCAGGGCTAACATTAGTCATTTGCGACAGGTTGTTTACATTGACATAGCTAGAATATGCACAAATAGTATGTTATCATGCAGATGAAAATCATAACCGCGACATTCACGTTTAAAAGTCACCTTACATCGTGTGATGGTTTCGACTTTAGCATGAATAAACGCTATCAGATCAGTTTTGTATGCGACTTTGCCTGCGATTGTAGAATATTACGATTCACGGGCTATTGGTTTTGCACCCTGCGCGTCCATTGCCCCATCAGGAAAACAAGGTAACAATACGCGCTACGTTACAGTAACAGACACCTATCATGCAAAGCTGTAAAGACAATTGCCAAGACATTGCTCTCTAATGCCACCAACAATGTCTTTATCGACGATTCCACGCTGTGGTCATTTTATCTAATATATGGTTGCACAGAAGGAAGTAGGCATCGCGTCAGCAATCCATACATTAACGATTGTGGTAATAAAAATGCTCAGAAATAGAGCTTTATTTAGTTAAAATATCAACACGATTCTTGCTTTGCTCATCAACTACGACCATTATGGGAAACACGCAATTGTGCTAACGTTGATAAAACAACCCTTTTACGAATTAAAACCTACTAAACATTGTTTTCACAGAAATTAAAACCAGAAATTTTCCTCGTCGAAGGTTTTCTACCGCATTGATCTTGCCGATGCAAATACCATTTATGATCTTTGGCGATAGTCGGATTAGATCGGCAACAGCAGATTCATTCAAGATTCTCCTCATGGCAAATATACATAACGTGTAAGGGCCATTGCCCTGGGATATTAGTGCCGTGCAATTATAGAAATGCCCCCTTTATGCACTGTAATGTTTTACGCCAATATACTGGGATAAAAGGTTGGGTACAGAAGTTATTACCGTCTGGATGAAGGAAAGGTTCTATGATAAAACCGGATCTGATAAATATGCTCGTTTGATGATCATTTTTTATGTGTGGTACAGACATACGGAAGGATTAATCTGTTGAGTTCACGTACAGACAGTGTAATTATCAGCTCGACACTGCCACATTACCGACCCGCGTGACATGCCGCGCTTACACATTATATCCCGTCATCCAGAGATGGTATTGGGAAAACTGCCCAGTTTATGTCCCGGATAATTCGCTATAACATCCTTTTTAAGTTCTCATTTATGCTACGAACAATACAATTTGCATTACATTTTGATTTATATGAAGTCACGATCGTCAGCAGCACTTACATCTCAAAGCAAGTATGACTTATCTTTCAGACGCTGTCATGTTTAGGGTAAAACAACAATCATGATATCAAGTTGTATGTTATCATTATGCAATAGATAAGCTTGTCATGGAATATGTCATCAATGCCGGAGGAACGGCCTTGTTTACCCACCTAAAAAAAACGTGGAGCCATTCACAGCACCCTTGCTTTTCCGGCTAGGAGAATAGATCGCCTACATTTTCTGAACCACGATCCCTGTCAAAGATGGGAGCATGACCCGTTACGTTTGTGCAGTCATTCGCCGTCAAATGTCTGAATTGTCATTGATGCTGTACTACAGTGCCCGCCGCACTGACATTGGATGGTGGATATTCAGTTCGCCTATTTCGTGTTCTCATAAACACTTGATTAACCAACGGCGATCCGATAATATATGTTATGCATGTTTTGACAGTGTAAGCAAGAATGATTGATAGTTATGAGCTATGGAGAATGATCTTCAACACCAGACGCATCGATGCACTGGTTAACATGATTTATTCCGACTAGCCCCCAATTTTAAGTTATGATTACCTCTTAAACATGTCATTTAACGTAAACGTTATATGCTACGATAGAGCTACTACCCTATTGCGAAATGTTGCCGTTATCAGTATTGCGTATAGTTTACACTATACACATAAATGCTGCAATGTGACATGTATTCCATATTTAAATAAAGCATTTATTAAAATGCAGGATATAAGGAAGTAAATGATATATGCAATAATTGAATTGAGTGATTTAAGAATCAGATCCTCCCTCATTGGTTTATCACTTACAATAAACTTATCCACTCTAAGCTTAAGTTCATCTGCTTCCTGCGTTATTACAAGCGTCCTTTTCATTATATGAGCAATTATAGGCTAATTCTAGTCAATGATTAACGTCGCTTCTCTCTTTTTTCAGATATGAGAATTCAGCTGCTGATATGTGATTCGATGTCTGCCTCAGAGATCACAGCGCCATTACATGACTTACATGTATGATGTGATCATGTTAATTAGGAGATAATTACGCGTATTTGCACATCATTGGTGCCTCATCTTGACTAACCCAGTGCTTTTTATTGCAGCCGATCTATTTCGATATAGTTTAAGACTTAAGTGCAGTTACGTGATTATAGGCAACAATAAAAATGGCATTCAACCGATTTAAGTTTAACTCATAATATGAAATCTGCGAAACAAAACTATATATGCCAATGTATGCAGCGATCGTGTCGGACAATAAACTTCAATGAAATGTAGCTATAGTATTTGCAAAGCTCTGGGATAGTGTCTACCTCATAACATTATACACAAACATTTGTATTATTGTTCAAAATGAAACTGATCGATGGCCAGCTGGATATGTAGCATCACTTACTCAAAAATTTACCTCATGGGCAGGCCACTGATGTCAGTGATAAACATATCCTAGTTAATCCCTCTGATCGAGCCCGCTTCCGGTCGCTGTTCTTGACTGGCCGAGATATATGACGATGCAACCTCTTGTGTAGCATAGCCAGTTTCATCCAATCTCGTAATTATGTACACTTATTGACACTTTTGCTTTTGCTTTTGCAGGTGGCGCGGCTCATTAACTTTCAAAAGCAGCTTGAAATTAATGCAATTTATTCGCTGGGCTGTATATTAAATCGGTCCAACCAAAACATAAAAAATATGTTGAGCAAAACATTTATGCCGCACCAGTGAATCAAGGAACATGTTTATAACAGACTTATACTCATGTACCTCCATATTGACCATTGTGAACATATCCCCATTACTGACAACTCTGTTGCTAGGATGCCCACTTTTCTGTATATTGGGGGTTTTGGGGAGGGACGGAGTTACATGAACACTTATTGCTATATTGAATAAATTAGTAAACGACGCATTGGTACTCTCATTTGTACATGACACGCTTTATCAACATTGACTGAACCGCGTGATAAAGGTTTAAACTAGAAATCGACAACAACTAACTTGAAAAGTTCCGCATCAATAATCTATTATAACTTTTATATCCTCAACCATTCATTTGGTCACAGGAAGCAGATTATAAATACAAGTTGTCAGTTCCCTGTAACGGGTCGCATTGCCAAATATATTGCCTACTTTAACCCTTCCCCTAAACGGCAAGGCGGATTTACAACATTTCACCAAGGGCCGTGTATCCACGGTGATAGGACCCATCAAATAGGTCATGAACCTAATCAAGCCCCAATCATTTATCGCTTAACATGAGCATTCACATTATGACACTGCTTAAGTTCTGAATAAAGAGCATTTCTGCTCAAAGTGCATTTCTATGCTAAGGGACCACAGTACATAGACATTTCATATGTAGCCTTATTTGCTGTAGAATTGAAAATCGTTTGCCATTAATTTTAACCAAATTAATGTCATCACGATAGGTATTTAATGATGCTTAATGCCGAGAAAAGTCGATTCATACAAACTGGCGGTTTTCTGGTAAATTCAAAAAGGAGAATTCCACAGTGAGACGGTCTTACAAATGATCTTTACTCCCCTCAACCCTGGCATATATCTGCCCCTGATCTTCGTCGCTTTGACGGCTGTTTAGACTACCCTTAGGTCGCCAGAGGACAAGAAGTAAACATCATCAGACAGCAGGAAATACGAAAAAAACGGCCGGAAAGGATTATTTCTAAGAATCTAAAACCAAATTTGATATATAATGCTCCAATGGGAAACCTGGCCTTCGTTCTGCGCGGAATTCCAGTCACGTCAATACAAAGCCATTAGCTATACGCCACTGGATGCCCAAATCCAAAACAGCTTGAGACGATTTGGTTTCAAAGTGGACCCCTTGATATATCTTCGGGCCTCACAAACGCCTCCCTATACCAAGTAAGGTAACATCTATCCCTGCCTTCACATATATCATGCCGATTGATTATATTGGCTAAATTATTCATTGCAAGTCTAAGTACCAGACATATAGCTTGATGACGATAAATCAAACATCTGACGACCATATCAACGAGTTATATCTGTCAAAGGAGTTCAAATCAAAATAATTAGTCATAATTCACTCTATCCGCTAGCATCATTTGCAAGTTGAAACATAAAATCAACTTTTTGTGAGATTTGTGCTGTTGATCATAACGATTTAAATCCAGCGGAGGATTCAAACGAATGCATGTCATGAACATTGAATGCAACTCTGAGGTCCTATCTCTATGGGTTAATTCGTGTCAAATAGATGACGTCACGCTTAACAATCAGTCGCTACTCCCCCTATGACTGTATATGCGTACTCACAAAAGAGTTGCTGTACAAAGAAAAATTTCATGCAGCTTAATTTACAGCAAATACAAATTTATTAATTAATCATCTTTCATTGTTAGATGACACTTACATCAAAGGAGATCAAAATAGAATACCCAAACACATGCTCGCTCGCATAACCTACACAAGTGTTATAAATGCCTCCGAGCCTCTTATCCATGAATTTCTGTCATTATTTCATCACATTATAAACACAACAATCACCCCAGCAAACAACGGCGAATTGATGGTTTACATTGCTGATTGCATTATTATGCGCCAGTTTAACTTATTGATATAAAGAGAATACTTTATTCCTTGAACGCGATAGAGCTCATGCATTAGTCACTATGATACAACTAGATTCATACTAACTATAGTTATGCTAGATTATACAAATAGCGCTTCTTTTTACACATACGCTACACGATAACATGGTACAGAAACAACAACATTGCAGTAAAGAGTACTTAATCGTGTTTGATATCTATACACTGCTGCACACCGATGCTTAGGATGATGAATTATTGCCACACACCCGTTCAATATGGCTATCATTATAACAGATGGGTAAAAGGCATCAAGCAGTAAATTGATGGGACGATAAATCAATATAATATGCGTACAGGAGTTGAGGAAATTAACGCCAAGTTTTCAAGCAAGAGTGCACTTTACGGTATTTCTGGCGAACTCACCCTTGCCATTCTCCGTATGATGACAACATGATTATTCATATTGTAGATGCCAATGAACCGATCAATTCCAGTCGTCATTGTTATATTACAAACATTCCAGTGGAGCCATTGTCATAGATCTCATCGTAAACACTGCTATCTGCAATTGGAGATTTCTGGTGTTATGATGTCGATTGCTGTCTGTCGTTGAATGTGGAACATACATATCAAGCCAATGGTATATACACAGTTTAAACCGCAAGTCTATAATTACTATTGGAGAGTTAACTAATCTTTACCCCAAGCCAATAATGACACCCAGTAAGATCAAATGACCAAGAGAAATTCGATAAAACTAATGAGCAGAGAAATCAATGATTGAGAATTTCTCTCATTTGAATATCAATCACGTGGACGTTCTCAAAGCTAGGTAATTTTACTCACGTGCCATACATTGCTATTACATTCGGAGTTATTCACTTACCCCGGGTTATGGTTGCAGCATCTTCTCTTTTTTGGTAAGGCGAAGCATAGCAACTGAAACTTGCCTGTCGGGTAGGAATTGGCATTGCAACTTGGCTTGCACTGCACCGTGACTGTATTACGCAAAGCATACCACTTTATACTTGCCTTATTCAATCATCACTCTCCGATATCCAAGCATCATTTTTGCTTGGTAAGATGTTTAAATTGATGTTAATTCGCAGCTGTGATTCACTCCCGCCATGAATAGTTGTTAATACTGTTCGGTGCCATCATTAATGCTTCTAATCATTCTATCATCGAAACTTGTTCCATCTACAAGTCCGCAATAATGTGGCAGTTGTGTGCAGGGCTAGCTAAAATGCTATTAAATGAATATAAACACTTGATTATCGATGGTGGAGTACTATAATGCTTCCCAGTTGCAACCACATGGATTGTTGTATAAACATGTGGCTTAGAATGTACAGTGTGCAACAAATTGATTGTATGCGCATTGCGAATGCTACACAGCCATCAGAAACATTGTTTGGTGTTATTGAGACCACAGTATTGAGACCCACCTGATATCAGTCAGTTAGACTAGCCTAATGAGTGCGTGCCTTGCAGCTTGTTATAAAGACGAACAATACTCTGTAGAGCTGATGACCTGACCTGCAGGACAATCACGAAGCTAATACATTTATCATTTCAAACATCATTCGTTGAAATTCGCTTCGTGTGCTGATAAAAGTCCCATTTCAAAATAACGTTTGGCAGACATTTTTGTCCAAATCCATAGTTATGACTGATTTGAGCAATATTTGAAAGTACTTGGAATCAAGGTCATTCCGGCTGATGTTATATGCGCCATCTAATGGCTATTTCAAGCGGCAGATGTAGAATCAAATTACTTCGAAAATGACATTTTGTACGACAAGCATTGTGATAAAAAAGTCTATGATGTTTATAAGCAGGTAAGAAACCTGAATATGACATTAAGTGAGGAGGATGAAGTCGTCAAGAACCACTTAACTAGTTAGTATATAATTGTCTGTAATGTAACTCGACTGATCGTCGTTACTGGACGCGGAATTGGTAAGATGTGCATTGATTAATATATGTTGCATGGTTCATCATCCTGATACCTGCACGTGCTTAAACAACATAACGACATCGATGGACAGTCATCATTTTATACATAGCATTTTGCCATATTATATATAAGATAAAGGGGTTTTGGCTAAAGGCGATGTAATGAAAACATCAAATATGTCAAAAGAATATGTATTTTTTAATGCGATTTGATTTAAGCTATAACCATACCGTACCCTGGTCGATGATTTATGGATTTCATGCTGCATGCTCTGACGATTTTCTCATAAATCCAACCAAACCTGTCCATTATGCATGAGAGTGAAGATTACTTGCTCACGATAATAATGTACAGTTAATTATTGGCATGCATTCACAGATGCGGCCCTCCATGGCTCTTGATTACTTTAGTAATAAGCATACATCCAACCCCTTATGTATTCAGTTTAATCTTGCTACGTAATTACTTTAAAGTGGTAGAAGCGCGAGATTGCATGTTTGCCATTCCGAGCTAAAAAATGGTTTTATCGTTGAATACAATTAGAGCTACAACATCAGAAAAGCACATGTGAAAATATTAACGTTGGAAACATTTACACTAGATTAATAGTCCGACGAAATTGTGGATGAGTTTAATTTAATATCATTGCCTTTTAGTTTTTGTTTGCAAATATATTTTCAATAATCAATGGGTGCGCTTGTGAGATCGCGATGATACAATGCATCCATACACAATTTTAACGCGACATACAACTCGAGCAACACCGAATCTGAACACTTGGAAACGCCCACTGCACCTTGCCCAGAAGCACTGATATTGGGGTCTCAAACACAAAAGGCTTTGATCCATCATGAATGGCGAAACAATGTTCAATCACCATATCCGAGGCGCCCACCTTGAAGGATGCAACTGAGATAATAGGCAAGAACCAACCTAGAGAACAGATAGTGATCTTGCACACAGGTACAAATAACCTCAGAACTAAATCGCCAAAGGAAGTAGCTGACAGCATTACAAACATGCAATACCTACTACACAGCCTCATACTCTAATGGAAACCAACTTCATTTACTGCATCTAATAACCAAAGGACTCGCAGAGCTAATCATGGACAAATACGTCTGAGCTCGCAAACATTGAATGTTGAATCTATGAGGGAAACCATTTCCAATCCAAATCATATAATATGCCTGTGCTGCGCAATGCAAGCTACTGAAGTCGATGCGCACTTCATGATTACATGACCCAAATATCAAAATAAAAGAACCTCACTATTCAATGAAATTGGCTAAATCAATAGAAATTGTACACAACTTTCACCTAACGATAAATATATATGGGTAATGAACAGCGAAAATAAACACTTATGTAAAAACGTAACCAAATATATTAGGAAATCCCTTGAAATAAAGAAACTGGCAATAAATGGCTCGCAACCCTCAGTTGCAAGGTTTCGGTTAGTGGTCCAATGTAGATACTTAACCCTGTTACTATGCTTTAATGTGTACTGTTTGTATTTAGATATTTTTAGATTGGCGGTAGAATTGGACACATTCCTATCGTATTCCTATTGTATTGTGTGGTTCACTATAAAATTGTCGCATTCCAAATCATGTAAATACATTGACAGTATCTGCTCCCAGTGAGCGCGTAATTGCCAATAGACGTCATTGTCATAATAAGCTCAATAGTAACGTATTGAACATTCGTCCCAGCTGCGTGGGATTCACAGCGCGGTCTGGGTAACATGTTTGTGCTAAGTGGGCGCCGTTACTAAATGGGAGCTGTCACTCATTGCCCCGATATCACCTCGTTGTTGAAAGTGACGTAAAATCACCGTTACCACAAAAAAAACATCTTTTATTAAACGAAGTTTCTCGCTCTTGACGGAAAATCACACGGCTAGACACCTCGGCAGATTCATGTGTTGGCTGCTGATACATTTATTTCACTTAGAGAAGCGGCAGCTTGTTTAGGGGGTTGATGAGAATGGGGAATCAGACGATTTTTTCGTAAAATGAACGCAAGCAGCGAATGACCTCAAATTATAATACGACTTACTTGGGCTAAATAGGCGCAGTACAACGATAAGATACCAGGAGAATCCGAGTGCACGAAGAAAAGATAGGAATGGGTGAGAATAGCTCAGTGTCTATCGTCTATTGTCAACAAGAAATATCAATCAGCGTGAACCCATACGAAGTGAATTAGTTTATCATTGCCTCACCCTCATCTATGACAAAGCCTTGAGACTAGATAGATAATGAGTATAAATGAATTATGTGGTATTATCCACGAATTAATGACAGCCTGAATGAAATATCTCTAATGCACTCCAGGACCAGTTCATTTATACAACATGAAGGAAAACGCCAATACATGATTATATGCGCTCCCTAATTACACGGTGTAAATATGTGAATACCATGCCTGTTTGATCCCGGGGAAGTAAAGGGGATGTAACCTCGCCCAATCCCCAAGACAGTTGCTACAAAATAGCCAGGGAGTATGTACGCTCACCTGTTACTTATAATAATTTTGCCGCCACAAGTTGAGCGTGTTAACATGTTTTCCATTTCACCTTAGCGCACAGAAACCGTTGCGACCACAAATCACTGTCAATTATGCCACAAAAGACTTGTAAGATGTTAAACAAGCTATCCTCATTGGTATTATAAATACAAGCTATAAAGTTCGCTTGATCAACGTTCGGTCGGATTTCATCATAGATCAAACATTAGATTGATGACCCTAGAAGCCCCTCGGGGTAAATATGGATACCGTATAACGGCCATCACCATGCGATCGCAGTGCTGACACAAATTACAGTTCACGTTCGTCTCATAAATGTTCGGGTGCATCTGTTATGGTTTCTTGCATTTAAAAAGGCTTGGTAATATAACTGGCACCAGGGAATATGTTCAATCGACGATTTATTGATCTGCATGGCAAATATTTGCAACAATCTACTTTCGTTTCTTTCGTAGAGTTACATCTCAACGAGCATGCTTCAATTTCAATAAATATTTAGTTGGTATGAGCAAGGACTGACATATGTTCTACCTATTTTCATATCCTTGTACTTTGGTTGCCCTGAAGGCCAGGCAATCATGTGGGATTTCGTTTCTAATCACAAAGTACTATCTATTAATTATGTTCCGATTGAACCACCCGTTCCCGGGAATGAACGGGAGCAAAATCTCTAAACCTACATGTTATTGCAATTTTGTAGTAACAGGAAAGGGATGCCAATAACACGATGTTCCCTGTTCCCCAGTTAGTGTTTTGAGGGAAACATTGTGGATTAATAGGATATTGTACTAACAATATAGAGGGAATGTGTCCGGGGCGTGATATTCGCGAGGCGAGAGTTGCTACCAAATCAACGCCATCAATGACTCTTCATTGCTCTAGTGGCATCACAATTTCGTCCATGAAGGCAAAGCTGGAGGCATTCAATTGTTTCCTACCCAATAATGATTACATGACTGATATCTCATAGCAATGTATGCTAGGCTCACTCAGCGGTACCAAGACCAACCCCCTCCCACCCACAGTCAAGAAACCTCACCAATCCCTAAGTAAACAATCCTTTTTAACATTCGTCATTGATTCGAGCAAAGTGCTGGTTAGCTATTGCTTAAAGCAACACGTGCTGATTATTTCAAATGGAAAAATATCCTTGGTTGCATTATGTGTTCACGCCTTCGTAACTGAAAAGGTAAAATCCATTGTTCGGCATCATCGCTATTGCTACCCGCCATTCTAAAGCGAACTGTGAATTGCAGTAATCACAATCAAGTAGCATTAATCTTACTTTTGATTAATTAAAGACCTCGGCATCAAGGCTTAGCTAACGACGCCAAGTCAAATCTAAGATCATCATGCATCCCAAGGTCAACCCAATCTAACGACGTGTAGTGATTAAATTACGATATGGAATGCAAAGGCTTTAGTACGTGACGATTTCCATGTTCCAAAAGAACATTTCGAGTGACTGCGCAATGGAAGAAAATTTAACACTTTTTGTTAGACGAGCATAATATGAGCGATGCAAGTCTATCCTTAGCACGAACTGTACGCTAACCTGCTGATACCGGAACTGCTGAAAATGAGTTTAAAAGCTAGTAGTCTATGTTTATGTATATGAGGTTGCAATGTTTTATTTAGAGGCATTATCTTCTAGTGATTCGTCTGCGATGTGCCACTGAACCCTTTCTGACCCGTAATAGGTAACTCCTTTAATCCCCCTATCGAACAGATGTCATAGTTGGCTTGTAAACTGCCATTGGTAGTTAAACGTGGTTAAAGGGAATTATATGTGAGCGAGAAGGGAATTCAAACCTTGAATGTGGAGCATGATGATTTCATTCCTGACTGCTACATCAGTAGACACGTAACTGTCGACAATATTGGCATGAAGTAGCTGTCGTAATATTAAAACTAATGGCAAACCATTTTAAGGTACTGCTGTTCATACATGTTTCCATTCATCTGATAAGTGGTCGCTTCTGGGCAGGAAATATTAATTTCTTAAGTAGCGGTGTTAATTCGGCTTAATGAATTTAAATGAGTGAAAAGCAAGTGTGCTTTGTAATAGGGTAGGCCCCGAACTGGAATTGTAACACCATGAGGATTCGGGTTTGAGTTTTGTTCCTTTAAACATCCGGTCTGTGATGAAATACCGTGATTTACATTTCAAATTTGGTTTCTAGGCGAGCTAGTCACTCGTGTTGCTGTTTACAGCCTGCCATAAGCATTCAAATACGAAGCGATGGAGCTTTTTCAAATAAGCACAGGGTCAGAAGTTTGATTGTTGTACACGTGAACCTCAGGCTAATATACAAATTGCACTCGATAAAGCAGAGAGAGCAGACAAACCATGGATGTTAGCCAGCGCTAACATCCAGGAAATCGTATCATAGTAATTTGCGCCACAACAGGTAAAATTCGAGTGATGGTGTGACAGGAATTGCAAATCTTCTATAACACTTATCAGATATGTTTACTGAACAGCAAATTCTTACTCGGTTTTGTATGAAAAGTTGATGTGGCTCAAACTGATTGCCCCTAAACGGGCGATCGATACCCCCGAGTATAAATCTATGTTTAAAAATGCCTGAATATTTTGTACGTCCGCTTTATTATTATCTCAAACCGAACTGAAATAAAACCAAACAACCCCATATGTATGCCAGAACAAATAAAATTCCATGAATGAGTGATCAAAGAATTAGATACTCACTCATTTGATCACAAGTTGCTCTCAAGTTGGGATCATTTGAGTCTTGATTCATCATTATATTACGGGTTAGTGGTTTATTCTGGTATCTGATTACCGACCTTACCAACAGAGACGAGCATCGTGATCATTGATGTGATACTATAGTATATAGCTGACTAGAGAAGGGGGCTGAGAGATGCGCAATCGGCCGCATCAGAGCTTACTGCGCAAGCATTTCAAATGAAAAGGCCCATGTAGGCTGAAATATTGCCAATTCTATCCCCTTTCACAAAGAGTAAAAATCACTAAGAATAATTAATCATTGGCCTCCAAACTCTCAGATATTTCATCTATTGGTCTACTGGGTACTCTCAAAAGACCCAATACATTGGATGCTTACCTGTAACAAACCATCGTAGAGTACGATAATACAATAATACAATCACACGCTTCCACGTCGCATCCACGTACGGCTCATACTGGTTTACTTACCAATTATCATCCAAGTCAAGGGGTTGCTTCGGTTATTCTTGAGGCCAGAACGTGAATAATTTTGAACAACGCAATCAATCGTACCAGTACCAGACGTCGTTACAGTGATACATACTGATACATCAGGTTCTATCGAGGTTATGACAAACCACTCGGCGCTTAATCTTAACAACATCTGCAGATGTTGCCACGATAAGCATCTTATTGACATGTAATATGAGCCTCTAGATTCCATGGCTCATGGCCAGTGTATCATACAGAGCCACACTGAGGTAATTAGACAAGAGCTCGTACTTCCACGTGATATATACGCATGAATAATGATTTCATGGCCTATACGGATATATTTCAAAGCAAATTCTATTACTGTTATGCACCATGGAAACTGTAACAAGCTTTAATGGTCAAACTTCCATTATTCTACCTTTAATAATACCAATATGTTGATGTCTACACCAGTACAGTGAGTAGTGGCTGTGTAAAAAAACGCGACATTTTATTGCGTTATGGTTCTCTGTCGTTAAGATATTCATTTAAATATACCGAGTTGCAAACTTCCGAGCTGGTGGCTAGCTCAATTACGATGTAGATTGGAGAATGGCTAACAGCAAACATTCAGATTACGGCCATTGTTTATGATATGAAGGTGGACAGTATGTATCGACATACATCAAGTGACCGAACTGAACCTAGGACGTACCGCACATGGCACAAAAATATATGATATACATACCATAAATATAATTATGACTGAACGCAATCGTCTTTCAGCACTAAGCCATCATTGTCGATATAGTTTACAAATTCCGTACTCCAATATCTTTAGGTGATGTTGCACTTGGAAAGAGTATGGGAGAAGTTCGTGCGGCGTCCAATTTGAACTGATTGCATTAATCGTGTACTGCTTTGACCTCTTCTTCGTCTTTGTCCCTCCCGCAGCCGCACAACCCGTGGCTGCTAATGCTGTAAATTTTGGCATAGCGCAATGTAATCCTGGGCAAAAAGCATAAAGCATAATGCCGAGTAACATAGTCATTCCGAATGACGGGCACAGGCTTACAAATCCTCCGAATCAATGGCATGTTGTCCATATTTGGACGGTTTCCTCTCAGAGCATAGCATATACAGATAACGTAAAACGACAATCACCTTGAGATAATTGTGCCGTAGAATTATAGCAATTCCGCCTTAGCGTCTAATTTTACATGAATTACATTATATATACTGCACTGAGATAGTCGGGTGCAGATGTTATTGTCGTCCGTATAAAAGAGAGGTCTGGTGATATACCTGGATCTGGTAATTATCCTCGTCTGGTGATTCCTTATTTGTATGGAAATTATTTGCGACAGGATTAATCTGTCAGGTTTACGCACAGGCAATGAATACTTACCTAATCATGTGATGATGTTATGATCCTACTACACTGGTTCTGCTCATTCCTATAACATTAATGAACCTCGCGATATCACCAAGGTATGCCAATAAAATCATACTCCGTGATCCGGAGATGGCATTTGGAGAGCTGCTCACTATACTTCCGGTACAAGCATCAATTTGTTGTTTCAAACACGGATCCTACGAATATAAAGTAGAAAACAGACCAGCTACAGCGTTTCGTATCTGGACAACAACTTGTACGACTGTCACATTGGCACTTTTTGAAAATCATGTAATATTGACATCAGTAGCAAATTGCCCAAGTAAGCAAATGATGCTGGTGGCCATGGTGCATTAGTTCAGAACTGTTTTGAACGCACATGCTCCTCCCT
>CM067354.1:6655274-6786139 GCA_034190875.2 Urechis unicinctus
GCATTACTGGCTACGACGTGAAAGCAGAGCGTGTGTCGGTTGTATCGAGTGGGTCAGTGATGTTAGGTGACAGGGTAGAACCAGCGTAGGATGGTCATTACATCACTTCACTACGTCCAATGTTATTAGTATTCATATCATGTACGTTAACTTGCTGGCTCAAATAAATGCGATACAAATATGGAATCATCGATCGAGCATATTCACCCGAGTTAGTCATATCACCAAGCCCATATATAATGCAAGAATCAATAACAACTGTACTTGACCATTTATTCGAAGTATATAGACTGTATAACATACCAGTAACGATCAGGCGGATTTCTGTTATTTTTCAGCACTAGTCCTGCGGTGATGGCCATTTCACGCTCTCGTTGTTTCCCATGGGAGAAAAATGAGGTAATCAATGAATCCGTGGCTCATAACAGGATCCCACCGAACGTCATTGATCAAGCGGACTGTTTTGTATATATTCATTACTCCGAACTACTCTCCCGTCGGATATATGGGTTTAATGTTTATTCCTGGATTGCTTTGTGCAATGACAAGGAATTGTACCTTTCTCAGCCGCTGCAATCTTGTTTTCACCCAGTCTTTTAAGAGAACAAACACATATGATATATCAGCTGCAAACGACTGCAGCGGTGACATGAACAAGATGGGGTTTGGTTCATCTTGTTATAACGAGTTGCCTCTGGAACAATGATTGAATTGATAGGTAGCAACACGTTTCCATGCGGCCTATGTATGTCACTGGACGAAAGATCCCGCGATCTGAAATGATGCAAAAGTGGCCTATGATCCATTCAGTGCAATATCGACTTGTTTTCGAGGGTGAAAGGGTTGAGTTATTAAAAATAAATAGTCAAATATTTTATACTTATGGTTAATTACATACATTGGCACAGTAACACTATTGAGGCCATTTTATTTTTATCTATATTGGTAGCTGATTCACCAGGCCTTATTGATTATTTGAGAACACTCGGCAACACCTGCAGTAGCTACTAAGATATTGATTATGTCCGTTCCCAAGAGCCACCATAATTCAGGTGAGGTGATAATATAGCGATGGCTGGGCGTGTAATGATTGATTGCTTTGTGTTGTACCATTCAGCCTTAGCCCTCAGGTTAAGGGTTAGAAACATATTTCCATGATAACCGGTATAGAACCGAATGGATGAACGCATGGCTGCACTTTTGAGACATATTTAAGTAATAATTACCAGAATAACCTTACCATACTAGTGTCAACGTTCTACTTACCTAATGATTGTTGACAAACCTTAGAATAATAAGCTGAGCGCATGTTTCACACGTCACAATGCCATTGCCCACAAGTCACTGTGCGGATGTTGATTGTACCGTGAACTATGGTTGTAGTTTGAATTGCAGAGTATTATGGTGGTTTCTCTGGGATTCAATGCATTGCTATTTAGAATCACAAGATTGCATATAAATGTGCCTCTGCTTGGCAAAGTTGGATTTTCCACTGAAGCGCCGCATAAATATGTATATATACACATATTTATATGTATGTATGTCTACATAAATTTATAAAGCGCTCTACCCTTATTCTAGACAGCTCTAAAGCGAAGTATATGAAAGTCACACTGGTGCAAACGTACTACATGTTAGTCACGGCCTTAATAGACTTGTACAACACATACCGTGTGAGCTTTACAAATGGGTCATTAGTTCGTGGCGTCCTTTTGTAGACCAGTTCTCACCTCATCAACTAAGAGTCTCTGAATCACGTCCCTGAACTAGCAACTTATTTTCAATTTCTGAAGCCATCCAATTGCTGGCTCCCTAATCTTTACATGTGGCTCGTAAATTGAATCCTCGACAATACCAAGGGCTCAGGTGTACCAAGTTTCTTTATTGCAATCATGGTGCTTCTTCGAAGTATTTCTCAACAAAAAAAAAGTATAACATTCTCGTTGTTGCAATCATTTTCATGATTATCAACATCGCTCATATACAAAACTTCGAAACTTCTACAAGCCTTCGTGGTCAGAGAACGCCGTGTGGCTTTGTACAATGTGCTACTCACTTGGTCATGAACGCTAATGATGGGTACAAAGAAACAATTACAATACCTTGCATGCTTACAGCATTGATTTTGATATTTTACAACAAACCTTAGCAGTGTTAAAGACAACCACTTCCAATACTGGCAACGTACACTCATTTATACGCCATTAACTGGAGCGACACTGCTTGGGATCGCGAATGAGGTTATTGAAGGACGTGCAGCTCATTTGTGTCGTTGGTAAACAAATTGGACTTCTAATGGAATGATAGGAAGTATTATACCAATCATATCTACCACGATATAGGATATCCACCCCATGGCTGCAATTACCTTTTGATGTGGTTCATTATTTTGGTACAAGCTAACGTCTTATAGCCATTTTCTATTGCGCGAGGCTAAAGCTGTTACGATCAATATAATACTATACCTATCATCAGAAAAGAATCCTGACGAACGGCTCCGTTAGATGATATCATTATTAAGTTACTCGTGGTGGTCTCATGGCTGTGTAATATAACCACTGACAGCTCAAGGACCGTAGTATGATTGCAAGTATCCATCAACTATTTATTGCTATTGCAGCAGCGGTTGTTTGTCCGAAACAATCTCTAGAGTAATAACCACTTGTAATGGCAAAACACTTGTTCGATAAAACGTCCACCCTCCTGATACATGGGGAATGTTAAATGCAGGTATACCAGCTGTGTATACTCTTTGGTCATTCCACTAGTACATCATTGCTCAGATGCTGATGCATCCCTTGTGGTGTCTGCTATGAAACCCATACGCGACAGGTGGGTGATGCACTTTCTCCCATTCAACGTATAGAACTGCAAAATGGTACTTCTCGAGAATAACTGGACTTAAAAAGCTCTTTGGTTTACAATATTCCCAATTTATCAGGAACACCAATTTAGTCATATGTGTGTATGGGAGATAAGAGACAACGTCTCATCAGCTATTTAAGAGAAGTTTAGCTCCCCAATAGCCTAGGGTTAAGTAGGAAGCCAATATTCTCTGCCGAGGTAGATAGCCATGGCTACAATGAACAAGCACCAGACCCATCTTGTACTTACTAATTCAGGCATGGGCGTGGTTAATCCTGCTTGACTTCCGCCTGATCCATAACGTATGGTGTATTAGCTTTCTTATTCCCTCAGGTGACATGAGGATCGCGTCAGTCATGCATTGGCGTGTTTCGTCATACAAAATAAATACAATGGGTCTGGGTACAATTACAGAAACGACTGATTCCCACGAATGTGAAAAGTTAATAATGGCTGCACGGGTATTGTGTATCAGAAGATTTAGAGTGGTGATTATTACTCCTGTGCATCACACTATTGGGCTGACAATGAAGAATATCTCGAATATAATCGTACCGAATTCTTGTGCTCTGCCGAGATATAAATAAAATATTACGATCTGGCATCCAAAACAGAGGCTTTTAACTAATGCCTCTTCCTCTCTTCCTGGGTTCCGTCATAAGCTTTTGTTGATCTGTTTTCTTGTATCAAGTCATGATTAAACGGTAGGAGCTTTAACTAATGCACATCCTAAAGCGACATCATGAGTCACTGCCTATTTGGACCCTGAGCATAATATATCATTAAATCACTTGTTATTGTTGATTTCCGAAACTTTTGGGGACCATGTATCCATAATGATTAACCGTTCAACTACCCATCTTAGGCAGAGTGGTAATTCAATGCGCAAAATAATTGTATGTTAATTCTTTTTGACGAATATCGCTAAGAACTGCGCTGTTTGAAGATACAATCTTTGTCTCCAGTGTTGTTTCAGGCAGTCAGTTGTCCTTGTATCGTGCGATACCTAGACGTACGTTACTGCTTGCCTTCAATTCATCAAAACATTGCTCGAATCTGTATTGTTATTAACCCAATATGCAAGTGTGAGTTTATCGGCAACCATCGTTTGGGTTTGAGAAGGTGTGTAGCTGACGAATACGACAGAGGAATGTTATATAGTATTACCTCTGGCCTTTCCCATGTTAACGACTTGGTCGGTTAATAGCCTCTCTGAGAGGACACTTACGAGGTAGAGGAAACTGTGAGCAATCATGATCATTTGAACTCTTTCGACTGAGGGGACTTGTGCACGTGGCCGTGAGTTGATTGATTTATCATTGTAACCGTTCATGCGATTTAAGGTCAGTATGCTCGTTAAGATTGTCTGGTAATGCGACTAATTGGTTATAATGTGGTAAGGACGAAGTAGATCAATAATTATTACCTTGAGTGGAATAATAATTCCTAGAAAGCCAATGAAATAAGCGCACTTGGTCAAGGGGCCAGTTAGATCCATATACTATATTATACGGGCCCGAAAACACATTTAGAGGCTGGGCCATTTATAAACATAATTGTTCTAGACATTGGCATCCATTGGCGTATAACTAATGCTTGGCATTCTGAGTCGAACATAGGTCTGGCGTTTTCACATTCTTATGGGAAATCGCTTTCAATCGCTCTCTTCATATTTTCTGTTGACTGATTATTTTTACGTTGACCTTAGTCTGTGTGTCATATGGTAATTGGCGCAACAGTGTACCACGGTCGTATGTAAAAGGATGAAGGATGTTCATGATGAAAGGTTTCCGAACGCCAAGTGGCTAGATTTGATGTACAATTGGGGGAACCGATCGAATATATGTAAAAGAATGTAATAGAGTGACACCCTAATTTCACGAGGAGAATACGACATCGACATCGCAACTTCTCCGCTGACAGAGGGGGTTATATACCTGCATAGGGTTGAGGGGTCGGGGATGATGATTTTATATCTCTTTGTGGCAGTCTCCGTCTACTTAAACTGAAACTTACTTCAATGCAATAAGTGTCCTTTTGAAGTTGCTGCAAATTAAGCTGCAGAGAACATCATCTCGTACGGTGTTTCCCCTGCGTGAACCCAGCCAGGCATATAATATGTTGATAATTTATCGATACCTTTAGTAGGAGCCCTGATGATCTGATTATAAAGTTGAAATGCACCTCGTTTAGTCCTTATGCAGCTTCATGAAGCTATTTCTCGAGCTTAACGGTGTTTGAGTTTGTTGTTAGCTTGGTAGCCGATTTATTGGGTGTTTTGAGAGGACTTCATTCTTATCACGGCCAAAGTGGATAAAACGTCTGGGGGTTTAGAAACCCATGATGTATTGTTCCGAATGCTCTTAGCTCTTTATGGCAAAGGTTTGAATTGGCAATATTTCCACAAATGCGACCTCTTTCAATAGACTGCCAACCGGAAATGCTGATGCTCGGGGCTTCTTTTCCAGTCGGCTCGATGTCAGGCGTTCACTCAAGACCACGGTCCTCATCTTACTGAGAAGAGTAGGAAATCATATACCAGAATAATCCAATAACTGATAATAATCAGTGGGGATCGGATTCCTTGATTATTCAGCTCATACATGGCAGTTGGTTTCGGCAGACACCTATAGTTGTTTGGTGATAGGGTTTTACTGGTGTCTCCTGTTGATGTTGATGTCGGTTTACCATAGAGCTATAGATTATGTTTAAGATGTAGGCGCTGACTTACATCCATGATCATGGTTTGCACGGCTGTCCCTTGTTTTCGGCTTAATTGAGGGCAATTCATCCGTTAGCTTTGAGCCAAAGGTTATCCTAAAATGTAATGAACTAATACTCTCAGACACTTCCCTTACTTAAAAGGCTCCGTCGCTTTATATATGAATGATAATGCTAGACTGTAAACAACATTGAACGTGGTTTGCCAGCTCAGCGATCATTCATTGAAATGGTAAAATTTTATTTCATATGCCGGAAGATTTTCTGTTACAGCCATTTGCAACTACCTAAGCTCATTTCAATTTATTCAACTGATATAATTCTGTCATCGTCGTAGGCTGAGACTAACGATTTTCTGGTTGTTCAACTATATAAGCTGTAAAGCAAGGCACTTTACATTGAATATAAATACCTCGAGTTATAGATTACGGCAATAACATCTGCACCGGACGATCTCAGCGCAGTATATAGAATGTGATTCGCGTGAAACCATTGACTATAAGGCGGATTGCTTTAATGTTACAGCGCTAATTTCTCGAGGTGGTACTCTTTATACGTTGTCTGTGTTAGCCACGTGGGTGTCTGCATATGTGGTCTCCAAAATGTGGATTGCATGGACCTGTTGGTCTATATTCATCATAAGGTTGTATGATATTACCACATTACCTAGATCTGTGCCAAGGATTCGCATCCTTTTTAGCCGCGGGGGGGGGGGGGGGGGGCGCTACTGCAGGTGGTTTTAAAGTATTATATTCAAGCTGTATAACAGCTACACAAATAGTATTACCTTTATAATAGGTCACTATGAGAGACACCTTCTGCTGACAGCACAGATAACTTGCCTAAGTATTATTGAAAAACCTTCTAACCGTTCGATTGATTAGTTGAGCACATCTTCCGTACATCACAATGTCATGGAGCATTTGGTATATTGGAACCGATTCCTCGATGATACCAAGGGGTCAGGTGTAGTTTCTGAAGTGCATCATGCTTAGACCCATGATAGCCTCAGTCAGAATCAATATCAGTCATTTCCGCATAAGGCGTTTGAAAATGACGTTCGATTTATTGAGGAAATATTGCTACAAAAGGCATTGTAGTTCAGTGCCTTTTTAAGTCAAAATATCTGAAAAGCTATAATGCTGAGGCTTACCCAGAACGCTTAAGCAAGCAATCGTGTAGCTGCTGTAGATGTTGCTAAATTGAATGGTCGTTTGATGAATGTGTATACCATATGTTAGACATCGAGGCAATGAGCCATCTGGTATACAGTGACGATGAACCTGCCTGATATCCTCTAATCTCTCGCAACCTTACCAAGCAGCTCAACAAAGGAAATTTGTTATTATGAGTAAAACTATAGGGGCCATAAATTATGGTTCACAAAGTGCATGATTTTCAGCTAAGTATTTCAACTAATGCAATTGATCCAAAGTTATTGGATAAAATGAAATGTAGATTGGGCGTTGGATTCATCGTAACTATGTTCTGGGCGCTAACTAGTCGCGTATCTTCAGTTGCATGATGAGAATTATCCAGTACGCGATATGTGGCTCGTTATGCTCGTCGCATTGGTCGTCATTGATTGGGCATTACTGCTAGGTTCTCATTATGACATCATGTCATATCAGATTGGCTGCTTGATATTTGCATCGATGCTAATAATCGAGGTGGTTGAATTATATATAGTGATCATTGCTGAATGCAATGCAAGCTGGTATCGATCGCCAGGCTTTCAAACGCTAAACATCACTGATTTACAATCAATATGAATTCGACATAGTTGACGTTATGTATATAGTGATAGTCACTTTATAAAGAGAGTGATGAGTCATACAATAGTAGAGATAATGTCAAACAACATGTTTCTCCAATTATCCTCTAAAGCAGATAAGCTGTGCATTTAAAACTGCAATATAATATCAAAACATAGTTACATTACCAATGTAGCACTCGGTATCTGCAATGCGGCTTATTGCTTTCAACAAATCATTATTATGTATCAACTGAGAGATTAGTTTGAGTGTTTCATGTTGGTTACCACGGGAATCCTCTGTCAGTCAAACTAGCACAGTGTGCAATAAGCTGCATCTACTATATCAAACTTTGTATCGCTATTGGTTAATAAAATAACCACTATGTTGATAAGGCGATAACACATTACCGATAAATGCCCGTCGTCTAATTTGAGTGATAGGGTATTGCTGTTACTGGCATAAGTGAAGACACGGTTTGGTGGTCGCTTTCGGTGATTTTAATGTTATTTCATTCAATTAATTGGAAAGTGTAATCGAAGTGCTTGTTCCATAAATTTCGCTTGAAAAGGAATGGAAATGCAACATTAAAGTGTTGAGATCACTCAGCTTCCTCGATTTAAATTTGCATTTTAATAACTCTTACAGCCTTAAACCACCCACGCATATAGTGTGTTTATAATCCAAGGATGCTTTCAGTGGGAGCACTGATGATCCGCTTATAAAGAGTAGAAATGCACTTCATTCAGTCCATAAGCAGCGTCATGAAGCGATTTATCGTGCTGTACGGCGAATGATTCGGTTCTTATCACGTTAGTAGCAGATATATTGGGTCTTTGAGGTGACATCAGTCTTATCGCAATCAAACGGGGAAATTACGCCTGGGGGCTCAGAGGCCGACAGCGCATCTCCAAGCTTTCTATTCTAGTCGGCTAGATGTAAGACTATCACATCAATGAAGACGGTCTCCATCTCTGTATAGAATGGAGGGTAACCCTGTACCGAAATAACTGAGTAGTAGATTACCATCTACCATTAACCGATAACATAATGATGATGCAAGAGCAACGGTCGATCAAATGCCATTCATGGCATTTGTATTCTTCTGGTATGTATAAAGTGGTGTTTGGTGAGCTGGGTTTACTAGTATGTGTTGTCGGTGTTGGTATCAGTTTTAAGATGTAGCCATTACACTGTAACCGTGATGTACTGGCTCTCTCGTGTTATCCGCTTTATCGTGCTTCTCATTCATTAGCTTTAAGATAATGATTATCAGAAAGTGCATGGGCCGTGTGTTGGCGATCACGCTATTCAGCCGAGTCCATGGTATAACCAGACCTCTCGTCAAATGAAGACTGCAATAACATTTCACCCAACTATCTCAGCGCAGTATACATAATGTAATTCGCGCCAAACCCTCGACGACATGGCGGCTTGCTATAATATTACTGCATATTTATCGCAAGGTGATAGCCGTTGTACGTTATCCCTAATTGCCAGGAGAGGTATCTGAGGCCATCAAAGAATCCGTGGTTTCTACTAGAAACCGACCAACTGTGGACTACATGCTCTACATCAGGTGGACTTTTTAGCCGTTCATTATTCCAAATGGCTAGTCTATTAGACGTTAGGCTTTACGGTTTTTATACCCAACTACTTTGCGCTATGCCAATAACTAGTAACATTCTCAATCGCGGGTTGTGCGGCTGCGGGTTGTTTCCAAGGCTTGAATTCAAGCTGTATTACACCTAAACGATGGTGACATGTACGGGGGCGGGTTTACAGCGATTTTGTTTTGTTACTATTTATCACAACCATTTTAGGTGGCTATACTTTCTGGGCATTCAAGTGAAGCGGAGCACATGCAAATATTCTCAGCCTGGTGCTATAATCGTATTTTTAACGTGAATACCATGTCTTTTTGTATGCCACTGATATATTATATACAGTTGATGAAGTGCGTATTGTCAGAATGCAACGAAGAGCTCGCTGTCTGCAGTAAATGACATTTTTTTATGCATTTGCCTGCGTAAGTAATCCAATTGCAAATCAAGACAATAGCAAGCATTTGGTCGTGTAATTCTAAACGTTCCTCATAAGAGCCGCTAATGTCGATTTGAAGTGCCAGAATATTTCAAGTAAGAGCAATGGTAATATATGATAGAAACGAAAACCACTTTAACTACATGTTCACAATGTATGCATGTATGCAGCAACACGACCGGCACTTCTGCTAATGTCTCCACTGATTTGCCATTCATATACATTCCCTTTTGAGAGCCAGACCTTTAACCTCTTTGTTTTCTATGGCTTGATAAATTATCCCCCAAACGTTTCGATAAATGCTTATTCATAGTTATAAACGTCTAGCTTCGTCTTTGCTAAGTTAATGTAAGAACTTTACGATGGCTGATATTCAGAGCGCCAAGTCGTTAAATCGTCATTTGCCGATATTACATCTTAACCCTTGTTTATCTATTATACCAGCGATATCGATTGTCTGCAGAGGAATCTGCTGAATTCAAGGTTGAATATCAAATATTAGTTTTGTGTTTTGATCGATGCAGCATTTTTAAAAACCAAAATAACGATTCGTATCTTTCGTTTCCAAAACATGGTGACGTTTTCCTTGAAGCAGATGGAATATGGTAGTCTGGAATTGGCATATTGGAGTACTTTGAATGAAAATTGGACTTTCAAGTAGAAAGTTGTTGATATAGTCAGAAACCGGAAAGATGAGTTCATAATAGATTCCGTGTACATTTAGAGCAAGGAACATGTGGAATATACAACTTCGCCTCTTTCTGTCTTCTTTACCTATATCAAATATTTAAAATGTTCTATATCGACAGACAGCAACATGATCAGCCTATTCACCGCGTATTGGAAGCTGAACATTTACTAGAACCACGCTGTAAATGGAATAGGACACTCGACGCATTTCTGTTAATTGTTTTATCATCATATAGCTAGTGAAAGAGTCGCGATTAAGTTTGCGATTGAGATCATGCAATGCGTTTTATCAACATTAAGTGAAGGTCGATTGGCTGTTGGCCAATCCACCAACTTACTCTATTTGTGGACGCGTTGCTTATGCGGTTTGCCTTGTAGTTTGCCTCAGTAGTGTATAAGCTGATACACAAATACCGCAAGTAATATATATTTCACAGAATGCCATAAAACAATCAGACCCTCCGGTATTTATAATTTTCAGAGCACGTAAAGGATCATAAAATGAAGATAGGTAGAAAACCTGTCAGTCAATGCGCTCAGAATTAACTTAAAAATAACGCATACTTGTCAAGAACCCGTTCTAGGATAGGAGCGATTCGGCTGATGGGAAATATTTTTAAATTATACCCGTCTATGATTTTGCTCGTAGCATTTATGTAGGCATATGTGTTATTTTCGACGGAAAAAGCACTGAGTGATTTGCATATATGCCACTATAATCGCTGTAGGCACAATAAGCACTAACGGTTTCTTAGTGGTAGAGCCACTCGAATTCAGTAGGAGTTACTTCACTTTAGAACGAAGCTAACTTCGTGGCTATAGAGATGTAATTATCCACCTTAGGCATCTCCGAAAATTGGATTCTAGTTGATGCAAAAGTTTATGACTTATGGTCATAATGCAAGAGCAAAGATACTGAATGTTCGCCAAATTAGTGACTGCTTCAAAGAACCCTGGCCAAGGACACTATTTCTCACGAGTCATCAGTGTGTATGGAGCCGAGAGTCATGGATTCTCTCTCATTCATATGAAGTCAAACCTCAAATAGGATTTAGTGCTATGCCAGAATGCTCTACTTGAGTACCTTTGCTGGGGTTAACATCACATGCACGTACGTCAATGAATAATAAGCCGGTAGAAATTCACACGATCAGCCCAAGGCCTTTGTGGTGAAGGCTCTGGATCCCATTTGTTAATAATCAGTCGCATTAAGTGGACTGTTCTCCAAATCACATCGTTGCATCACTGGCTACGATGTGAAAGCACAGCATGTGTCACTAGTATCGCGTGGGTCAGTAATGTTGGGCCACAGGGTAGAACCAGCGTAGGATGGTCAGTGGTGCTAGGTGACAGGGTAGAACCAGCGTAGGATGGTCAGTGGTGTTAGGTGACAGGGTAGAACCAGCGTAGGATGGTCAGTGGTGTTAGGGGACAGGGTAGAACCAGCGTAGGATAGAACCAGCGTAGGATGGTGAGTTAGAGGTGACAGGGTAGAACCAGCGTAGGATGGTCAGTTAGATTAGGTGACAGGGTAGAACCAGCGTAGGATGGTCAGAATGTTAGGTGACAGGGTAGAACCAGCGTAGGATGGTCAGTAATGTTAGGTGACAGGGTAGAACCAGCGTAGGTATGGATGTTAGGTGGTCAGTAGGATGGTCAGTAATGTTAGGGTGACAACCAGCGTAGGATGGTCAGTGATGTTAGGTGAGGGTAGAACCAGCGTCAGTGTTAGGTGACAGGGTTAGCGTAGGGTGTTAGGTGACAGGGTAGAACCCAGCAGTAATGTAGATGACAGGGTCAGTGGTGTTAGGTGACAGGGTAGAACCAGCGTAGGATGGTCAGTGATGTTAGGTGACAGGGTAGAACCAGCGTAGGATGGTCAGTGATGTTAGGTGACAGGGTAGAACCAGCGTAGGATGGTCAGTGGTGTTAGGTGACATGTTAGCGTGACAGGGTAGGTGACAGGGTAGAATCAGCGTAGGATGGTCAGTGATGTTAGGTGGCAAGGTATAACCAGCGTAGGATGGTCATGACATCACTTTTTTCTACGTACAGTGTTATTAGTATTAATTTAATATACGTTAACAATGTACATAAATGTCTGAATCAATAGCAACTGTAATTGACCATTTATGCGTAGTATATAGACTGTAACTTACGGCGGATTGCTGGTATTCGTCAGCACTAGTCCTACGGTGATGGACATTACACGCTCTCGTTATTTCCCATGGGGGAAATCTGAGGTTATCAATGAATCCGTGGCTCGTGATAGAATCCAACTGAACTTTATTGATCAGGCCGATTGTTTTGTATATATTCATTACACCGAACTACTCTCCCGTCGGGCATTTGGGTTTTATGTTTATTCCTCGATTGCTTTGTGCAATGACAAGGAATCGTACCATTCTCAGCCGCGGCAATCTAGTTTTCACCCAGTGTTTTAAGAGAAAAAATACATATGATATTTCAGCTGCAAACGACCGCTGCGGTGACATGAACAAGATGGTTTGGTTCATCTTGTTATAACGAGTTGCCTCTGGAACAATGATTGAATTGATAGGTAGCAACACGTTTCCATGCGGCCTATGTATGTCACTGGACGAAAGATCCCGCGATCTGAAGTGATGCAAAAGTGGCCTATGATCCATTCAGTGCCATATCGACTATTTTCTGGGGGTGAAAGGGGGTGAGTTTTTAAAATTACATAGTAAAATATGTTATACTAAAGATTAACATACATTGGCACAGTAACACTACTGAGGCCATTATATTTTTTATCTATAATGGTAGCTTATACACCAGGCTTTATTGATTACTTAGGAACACTCGGCAACACCTGCAGTAGCTACTAAGATATTGATTCTGTCCGTTCCCAAGAGCTACCGTAATTCCGATGAGGTGACAATATAGCGATGGCTGGGCATGGAGTGATGGATTGCTTTGTGCTGTATCGTTCAGCCTAAACCCTCAGGTTAAGGGTCAGACACACTTCTCCATATTAACCAGTATGGAACCAAATGGACTCATGCATGGCTGCTCTTTTGATATATATTCCCGGAATTCAACGTCAAGAAGGTGCGTAATTATTGCGGGTATGTTCACGCATCGTGCGGTGCTACATTCAGCATGATAACGATCATCCTTATCACTGAACGGCAACATTTGCGCATCTTCATGGTATTTCAACTGTCGCAAATGTAAGATTGTAACCTTACCATACGTGTCGCAATGTTTTACTTACCTTATGACTGTTGATAATCCTTAGACTGATAAGCTGAGCACATATTCCATACAACAAAATACCTCACAGTGCCATTACTCACATGTCATTGTGCGGATGTTGATCAATATGTAACTATACACGTGTCATAACGCGTTACATCAGTTGCTGTTACTATTAAGTAAAGATTGATACCGTGAACCATGGTTGCAGTTTGAATAGTAGTGTATTATTGTGGTTTCTCTGGGATTCACTGCACTGCTATTTAGATTCACAATATGGTATAGACATTTGTCTCGGCTGGGCATAGTTGGATCTTCCACTGAAGCGCCGTGTATGAAGGTCACGCTGGTGCAAACGTACTACTTGTAATTCACGGCCCTGATAGGCTTGTACAACACTTACCGTGAGAGCTTTACACATGGACCATTAGTTCCTCTTCAACTATAAGGTTCTGAATCATGTCCCTGAACAAACCACTTATGTTCAATTTCTAAAGCCATTCCATCTCTTTAGCAAACCTGTCAATTATTGGGGCTCCCTTATTTTTACATGCGGCTCGTATATTGAGTCCTCGATAACATCATGGGCTCAGGTGTACCAAGTTTCATTAGTGCAACATGTATAGACCTATGATGGCTTCCATCAGAATGAACAATAGTCATTGTCGCATAAGGCGAGTCACTGGTGTACACCAATCTGCTTGATATCCTCTGCTCTCACGCTGTCGCTGCCATAAGAAGCAGTTCTATGAGGAAATTATGCAAATGCAGTTACTATGGGAAAAACCTAGGAACAAAAGGGCGATAATTTAATGATTCACAAAGTGTTACCACTGCTGATACTAATTATAGATATGTGTTAATACATGGTGTCTAACTACTGCCTCAGTTTAATAATCTTTGACAAGCGAGGTAATACAGCAGGCTGGTTTTAACTGAAATCTTCCAACGACAATCGTTGATCAAGACCATCTGCGATTACAGAATATTTGTGGCTGATCATCGACAAAACTAGTTGCTATCTAATGTTTATTTATCTAGCTACGTTAGTGCGCATTGATGATTTAGTCATTGAAATAAATAAGGAAAGCTGCATAAGTGTAAAACACGAAATGTCGACAATATTGTATAGCTGATACATAAACTAACTGTAGATCCCAGTTAGACCCCGTGAACTGATGTCTTTGTTTTTTGATTGGTTATTTAGGTTCTCTAACCATAGCTAGGTTAATGTAAAGCTTTTGACGAAGGACCCTTTGACAATATCAATGAGCTAAATCAAGCATGGTAGTTGAATTCATCTTGATTATATGGAACACTAAGGCACAATGGATATGTTATGCGCGTCCAATGATTATGAATATTTGAATCATGCATTGATTACCCCAAACAGCGGTGTAACCGTTAAGCTTGTGATAAATACTTAAACCACCCTCATTAGCTAAAACGCATCATAAGTATGGTCCGTGTGTTGCCTTAAATACACCAACAGGAGGAAATGTTTTCATTCACTGCTGTTAATGTCAAACTCACACCCCTTTAAGACGTACTGTACAGGCCATTATGAAGATAGCCCTGTATAATCAACCATAATCAAATGTTCTAGTATACTCCGCTTACACAAATAAGAGAGGTGAGTTGCAATAAAGATGAGGTCAAACAAAATGAGCCTCTATTGATCGACTATGGCAGACATTGTGTCCATTGAAAATTGAGTGATTCATGAGTGTTTAGGATCAAAACGTAGTTACATAAATTAGTTGAAATGGAAATATATTGCGGTTGAATAACAGTGCATTAATATTGCATCATGTTTGCTGATTCATTGGTAATGGATTTTTGCTTGCATATCTAATCAGTTGATGCAGGAAAGCATATTTTGCTTCCCTGTGACAGGCAGATCCCTCTCTAGATCCTACGCGCCAGACATGTAAACATATCAGTTAGTTTGACCACCATTCCCATTTCCATAGAATTTTTTTTATGCTATTTCAAAAAATAAGTGCCTAGGGATAGCTAGTTCTTGGTTGAAGAATACCACGCAACTGATGGTCAAGTGAGTGAAGATCTATTTCCCCGATCCCCGATTACTCAGTTCTTTACGCACCACTATCAGGTTTTATAGTGGTGCCCATGTAAATGAGAACAAAATATTATAATGCGTGACATTGCTGTACAACCCTTGCAAACATCAATGGACATAAATGTACACCAGAGAACGCCTGCATAGATAGTTTGCTTGTGCGACAAGGTGCCTGAACAGATACTATTTTGTCAGTTGGTTTGATACAATAAGCCCACCCAGCGATCACCGTGATGTGATTTTGTCGGTGCTCTCAGAGCCTGCAGTTACAGTTAAATGCACCTCGTACTTCCTACTCTACACTGAACATTGGATAGGCTGATTGTTGCGACCGTTTAAAGTGTAGTCAGGTTTTGTGATAAGAATAATATCTTACCATCTGTGCGCAATAGCGTATAACAGTACTCAAGCACCAGAAACCATCAATAACACATATCGTTTGGTGGTTCGCGATGTAGCACTCTTTATCTGCATGGGGCCTTGGGCTTTTTATAATCAATATATATACTAACTGAGAGATTAGGTGATGTCGATTAGATGATATAACATGACAGATACTATGCCCGTCGTCAAATATGAGGGCTAAGGTTTTTCTACTAGCTTAAGTGTAGACGCGGACTGGAGGTTGCTTTCAATGATTTTGATGTTCTCTAAATCAGTAAATTGTTATGTGAAATCACGGTGCTTCTTCGAAGTATTTCTCTAGGAAAAGAAATTATAACATTCTCGTTGTTGCGATCACTTTCATGAGCATCAACATCTGCTCACATACGAAGCTTAAGATATAGCGATCCAGTAGTAGTGTCGCCGGACTAACCTCAGCACACAAGGCCTTTTCACAAAACGTTAGGTTGAATCCATGTGCATGATTTGCTCCAATTTAACATGGCGCCTGCTTTATTGCGCGCTTTCTACAAGCATTCGTGGTCAGAGCATGCTTAGAGCATTGATTTTGATATTTCACAACAAACCTTACCAGAGTTATAGACAACCACCTCCAATACTGGCAACGTAAGCTCATTCATACGACATTAACTGGAGCGACACTGCTTGGGATCGCAAATGAGGTTATTGAAGGACGTGCAGCTCATTTGTATCGTGGGTCAACTAATTGGACTTCTAATGGAACGAGAGGAGTCATTTTACCAATCATATATAATACGAATAGGATATCCACCCCCAGGCTGCAATTTCCTTTTGATATGGTTCATTATCTTGGTACAAGCTAACGTCTTATAGCCATTTTCTTTTGCACGAGACTAAAGCTGTTACGATCAATATAATATTATGTCTATCATCAGAGAAGAATCATGATGAACGGCTCCGTTAGATGATATCATTATCAAGTTACTCGTGGTGGTCTCATGGTTGTGTAATATAATCATTGGCATTGACAGGACCGTAGTATGATTACAAGTATCTATCATCTATTTATTGCTATTACAGCAGCGGTTGTTTGTCTAAAACAATCTCTAGTGTAATAACCACTTGTAATGGCAAAACACTTGGTCGATGAAACGTCCATCCTTCTTATACATGGGGAATGTTAAATTGCAGGTACCCAGCTTTGTATACTGTTTGGCCTTTCACCACGTACATCATTGCTCAGATGCTGATGCATCCCTTGTGGTGTCTGCTATGAAATCCATACGCAGCAGGTGAGTGATGCACTTTCGCCCGTTCTACATACAGAACTGCAACATGGTGCTTCTCGGGAAAACCTGGGCTGGTTAAAAAGCTCTTTGGTTTACAATATCCCTAACGCCAGGCATATAATGTGTTGATAATTTATCGATACCTTTAGTAGGAGCACTGATAATCTGATTATATAGTTGAAATGCACTTCGTTTAGTCCTTATGCAGCTTCATGAAGCTGATTCTAGTGCTGAACGGTGTTTGAGTTTGTTGATATCAAGTTGGTAGCCGATTTATTTGGTCTTTTGGGAGGACTTCATTCTTATCACGGCCGAGGTGGATAAAACGTCTGGGGGTTCCGAGACCCATAATGTATTGTTCCGAATGCTCTTAACTCTTTTTGGCAAAGGTTTGAATTGGCAATATTTCCGCCAATGCGACCGCTTTCAAGAGGCTGCCCACCAGAAATGCTGATGCTGTGGGCTGAGAGGCCGACAGCGCATCTACAAGCCTCCTTTTCCAGTCGGCTCGATGTCAGGCGTTCACATAAAAACCACGGTCCTCATCTCACTGAGAAGAGTAGGAAATCATATACCGGAATAATCCAATAACTGATAATATAACGATTGTGTACAAGGCAAATGATCCAACTGGTAATCCAATCAGTGGGAATCGGATGCCTTGATAGTTCAGCTCATACATGGCAGTTGGTTTCGGCAGACATACACCTATTGTTGTTTGGTGATAGAGTTTTATTGGTGGCTCCTGTTGATGTTGATGTCGGTTTACCATAGAGATATAGATGATGTTAAAGATGTAGGCACTGACTTACATCCATGATCATGGTTTGCACGGCTGTCCCTTGTTTTCGGCTTAATTGAGTGCAATTCATCCGTTAGCTTTGAGCCAAAGGTTATCCTAAAATGTAATGAGCTAATACTCTCAGACACTTCCCTTACTTAAAAGGCTCCGTCGCTTTATATATGAATGATAATGCTAGACTGTAAACAACATTGAGCGTGGTTTGCCAGCTCAGCGACCATTCATTGAAATGGTAAATTTTTATTTCATATGCCGGAAGATTTTCTGTTACAGCCATTTGCAACTACCTAAGCTCATTTCAATTTATTCAACTGATATAATTCTGTCATCGTCGTAGGCTGAGACTAACGGTTTTCTGGTTGTTCAACTATATAAGCTGTAAAGCAGGGCCATTTACATTAAATATAAATACCTCGAGTTATAGATTAATTTTTCAGAACGCAATAACCTAGTTAGACTCCTCGCCATAGTTGCAATGGTATGCTATGTAGGCAGAAGAAAATTTTGAATGGCCATTTCCACTGCCTCGGTTTATTATTACATGCCAATATTCAACTTGGGCATGTTACGGAAGATGCTTCTGTTTTAGCAGTTGTAATACACTTTAGGGGTAAAACGACATTTTCGATAGTCCTTAAACATTGCCAGAATAAATGCCTAAGAGAAATTACTGCAATCACGTGCTTTGATGCTATTCGCATATGCACGTTCTTTTTATGGGCAATAATCCAGAAGAAAGAGTTGTTGCCCAGCTACTAAACGCTGTAGTTTGTCTTGTTTGCTACTACATATTTTTACGATTTGTTGTTTGCAGCACCCGTGGGTTCTCTAAGCGGATACAACGTGGGCAATACCGTCTTTGGATGGCGCGATATGGTATGAAAGCACGGCGTGTCTCGGTGACGTCACATGTGTCTGTAATGTTATAAGAATGCACAGGACCAGTGTTGAATGATATTAACATCACTTGTATTCATTGCCTGTATCTAAATTTGACAGATTTATCCTGAATGTCATGCGAATGAGGAACCGTCAGACAGACATAATTACCAGAACCAGGTTTATCACCACACCTGTCTTTGATACAGACCTCACTAACATCTGCACCTGACGATCTCAGCGCAGTATATATACTGTGTTTCGCGTGTAACCATTGACGATAAGGCGGATTGCTTTAATATTACAACGCTAATTTCTCAAGGTGATATTCATTATGCGTTATCTATATTAGCCACGTAGGTGTCTGCATATGTGGTTTCCGCTAGAAATGTAGACTGCACAGAGCTGTTGGCCTATATTCATCATACTGAATGATTAGCTTAATGAACATAAGGTTGTAAGGTATTTGTCCCAAATTACCTAGCTCTGTGCCAAGGATTAGCATGATTTTTAGCATTGGGTGGCGCTGCTGCGGGTGGTTTTAATGTATTGTATTCAAGCTATATAACAGCTACACAAACAAGGTGACAAAGCCGAAGTACAGATTACAGCGAAGTTAGTGTTCCTCGTGCACTATTAATCACAATCATTTGAGGCAAACATTATTCAACTTGAGGCTGCATTGGTATCACTTGTGCATTATATGAGGAGAGCGTCTTATTGTACTGGTGTTCGATATCCTCACATCGACAGAGAAAAATAATGCCTACTTCCACCACAGTGTATTAGGCTTACTCTCTCTATTGCCTGTTGTCAGGATATTCACATGGTGTAGCTATGCAGAAAACCGCACTTAATTGCAGTATTTATGAAAATGTTAAGCGCAACAATGAGCAGGGGCATATTCGGGCAATTAATGCGATTGGAACGCCCCAATAACTAAAAGCCAGCTCTTGTGGTGATTGTGAATTTGGGGGTGGGGTGTGTGCGTGTAGGGGGGGGGGGTATTTTTGTGTAGCTTAAATCTATATTTCCGATTGTAAACGAGTATAGCCTAGGATCCTTGATGTTGCCGATCGCATAAGGTTTCCATTTGCAACATCGACTGAGGATACAGGATGTGTAAACTATACTGCCGAAGACGACTTACGAACTGTAAGTTACGCATGTTATATCTGCAAAAAAAAATTTGCGGTCAGTCTTAAATGTATATATATATATATATATATATATATATATATATATATATATATATATATATATATATATATATATATATATATATATATATATATATATATATATATATATATATATATATATATATATATATATATATATATATATATATGTCAGTCCTAAATGTATACATATATATATGAATATATATATATATATATATATATATATATATATATATATATATATATATATATATATATATATATATATATATATATATATATATATATATATATATATATATATATATATATATATATATATATATCTCTCTATATATATATATATATATATATATATATATATATATATATATATATATTTATACCCTGTCACGTGATGCCTGGAAGTAAATTACGAACCAAATCATTAACAGTTGCCTTCATGTGAATGCTCGTTGTTAGGATTCATTGAATTGATTGCCTATGTGTGTCTTCATGTCGATAGTACAAGCTTGGTCTATCTTTATATGCGCAGTTACGATGGAAATTTCAGTGTCAACTGTGACCAGTTCGCATACCTACTTATCATATCCAGATGCGCTTCACTAGCAGCATGACCTTTATAATAGGTCACTCCTAATGTTGACACTATGAGAGACACCTTCTGCTAGCAGCACAGATAACTTGCCTAAGTATTATTGACAAACCTTCTTACCGCTCGGTCGATTAGCTGAGCACATTTTCCGTACATCACAATGTCAAGGAGCATTTGATATATGGAAGCAATTCCTCGATGATACCAAGGGCTCAGGTGTACCACGTTTCTGAAGTGCATCATGTTTAGACCCATGATAGCCTCAGTCAGAATCAATAAAAGTCATTTCACAATTAGGCGTTTTGAAAATGACTTTGTTTTGGGCACCAACCAGTCGTATCTTCAGTTGCAAGATGCGAATGATCCAGTTCGCGATAAGATTTGGGTCATTATGCTCGTCGCATTGGACGCCGATGATTGGGAATCACTGCTAGGTTCTCATTATGACATCATGTCATATCTGATTGGCTGCTTGATATTTGCATCGATGCTATTAATCGAGGTGGTTGAATTATATAGCGGGATCATTGCTGAATGCGATGCAAGGCTTTCAAACCCTATTAACGAATGATTTACAATCAGTATAAATTCCACATAACTGGTTTCATGTATATAGAGATAGTCTCTTTATAATGAGAGGGGTGAGTCATACAAACATAAAGATGATGTCAAACAACATGTTTCTCCATTTATCCTCTATAGCAGACAAGCTGTGCATATAGAAAAGTATGTTTAATATCACAACACAGTTACATTACCAATGTAGCACTCGGTATCTGCAATGCGGCTTATTGCTTTCTACAAATCTATATTATGTATCTGCTGAGAGATTATTTGGAGTGTATCATGTTGATTACCACGGAAATCCTCTGTCAGTCAAACTAGCACAGTTAGCTATAAGCTGCGTATTCTGTAGGAAACTTTGTATCACTTTTGGTTAATAATGTTGATAAGGTGATAAAACATTGCCGACAAATGCCCGTCGTCAAATATGAGTGCTGGGGTATTTTTATTACTGGCACCAATGCAGACACGCATTGGCGGTCGCTTTCAGTGATATTGATGTTTGTTCAATCAGTAAATTGGAATGTGGATTCAAAGTGCTTGTTCCATGAATTCCACATAAAAGGGAATGGAAATGAGACATTCATGTGTTGAGATCACTCAGCTCCTTCTGTTTAAATTTGTAATGGACTTAAATGCAATAACACATAAATGAAATCAATCTGAATTTGCTGTAAGTTGAGATTCATAGAATATAACTCTTACGTCGGTTCCTCAGCCCTAAACCACCCACGCATATAATGTGTTTATAATTCACGGATGCTTTCAGTAGGAGCACTGATGATCCGATTATAGAAGAGTAGAAATGCACGTCATTCAGTCCTTAAGAAGCGTCATGAAGCGATTTATTGTGCTGAACGCTGTTTGATTCGGTTGTTATCGAGTTAGTAGCCGATTTATTGGGTCTTTGAGGTGTCATCAGACTTATCAAGGTCAAACGGGGATATAACGTCTGACAGCGCATCTCCCGGTCCCCTCTTCTAGTCGGCTAGATGTCAGGCTATCACATTAATGAACACGGACCCCATCTCTGTATAAGAGGGAGACGAGTGGGTAACCATATACCGGAATAGGCCAATAATTGGTAATATAAAGATGATACAAGAGCCAAATGATTCCACTTTGAGAGAACCAGTTGATAAAATGAGCTAGGATCTGATTCGTTGATTACCCAGTTCTTTCATGACATTTGGATGCTGCTGGTATACGTTAGGTGTTGACATCGGTTGAAACTGGAGTCATGGTAAGATGATCTGGATGTAAATACTGGCTCGGCTCTCTCCTCATATCTGCTTCATCGTGCTATTCGTTTATTAGCCTTAAGCCTATTGTTATCTGATAGTGTAACAAACAAATACAACCTCTGACCCCTCTCCCTCGCGTCATATGTGAATGCTAATACTAGAGCATAAGCAACAATAAGAGTGGCTTACCTGCAGAGCGACCTTATTTTTTAAATGTTATTTCGTTATTTTTCATAAGCCGTTGCTTCTGGAGATACGATACTAGTACAATTCCATATTTGGGCTCACCCTATTGTTATGTACAGTACTGTACGACTTACTTATTTCGTTTAAACTCATTCAACTGAATGATCATAACATCACTTGAATACGCAAGCAATTATTGCATATACGTAACACTGTTAAGTAAATCCTGTCGCAAAGTATTGTAATACAAATGAGGAATCATTCAACGAACATATTTATCACAGCCCATTGTATCACCAGACCTCTCTGCAATACAAACTGCAATATCAATTCCAAATCGAACAATTGCCTCAATATTAATGCTGTTATCCAATCTACATATAGTGCAAATGAGCTGACGGTGACCAGTTACAAGGGTCGTTAGATATATCTAACGATAATGATATCACTCACGAACTCCGTTGTATGATAAACAGTTATATATTTCTTCTAATATTACAACAGCAGCTTAAACAATGAACACCTATGGAGTCATCAATATGTATGGAAGTCTAGAGTCAAAGGCTCATCGGTAATTTAATGGAAGATCACCTGTCCCAATAGCCTAGGGCTTAGTACTAAGTCAATATTTGCTACCGAAGACGAGCCAATCCCTATATCTTACTATGTTACGTGCAATATCACATGGCAAGGAACATGTACCAGATCAATATTGGAGCAACTCTTACGAGATGGGGTGAGCTTCAGGCTCCTGCTCTTTCACCGGATGAAATATGCATAGCACATCAACTTCTCTTGTTCTCATAGGTCGTAGGTAGAGCGGGGTGCGAGTTCAGTCAAGCTATTGTGTGATCCTTCATGCAATATAAATACACTGGTTCCTGAGTGCAATTCCAGAATCGCTTTAAACCCTAAATGTGTGAATAATAAAGCCTGCAAGCGCTGGTGTGTTTTTAAACATATTATGTGCTGACGTTTCTGTTAGCAGTGAACGCATGTTTCCTCGGGAGGGGGTACATTCGATCAGTTAACTCATGTTAAGATGTTGTTCTTTAATGTTAAATGAGTAGAGAATAATTCAGTTGAAAAACTAGCCACGTATTGGTGTCGTTATTGATTGCAAGAGAAGCTCCTGGCATTAACATCACTGCAGTAGGGACTTACAGACGTGGCCTCTTAAATGCATCACCTGATCGGTTTGAATAGAGTTTTGAAGGCGTTAAAATGGCAAGCATGATTATGATTAACTAGGGCTGATCCAGGTATCATAATAATGCCCATGGATCCTGAACAACACTGATTTGCAGTCAACTATATTTGCGCACCATTGTCGACCGTAGGTAAAATTGACTTTGATTCTAAACACACTCCAGTCGGTCGTGCCAGGTATGCAAGAATACATTCATTCATTCATTCACAATGGACTGCAACTGAATGCGTCACTGAAGCATGTTTCTGTAAGTTTTTACTTATATGAATGAAGTTATTGAGCTAGATTTACATCTGCTATGCAGTCATAATGCATACTTGGCAGATTCATAGTGAGGTATGTTTGAACTAGAGTCAGACACACAGATTTGCCCGATATAACGCTGGCAATATGCTATCGAACTGTCACATGATATGGGAATGGGTTAATACATGATCGATATAGTTACTATATCTGCAGGTGTTTCAATGTTAAGGACGAAGTATTAGTATTAGAGGGTATAAGATCTATCAGTTAATGCACTGATTGGTTCGATGTCGGTATAATGATGAAGTGAATGCAAAACCCCATGGAAGTAAAACACACACTTTATCAGCATCTCGTCTTCGCAGTAGAAAATCAAATGTGAAAAGGCGCTAATCTGATGATCATAAATTACGTAGGAGCGAAATAAATAAAGTCAATGATAGGTGTAAATCCATTCATAAGTTAGTAATCTAATCGCCATCACGCAAATCATGATAGAGTTGACATCGGTCATTGTGTGGTTAGTGAACAGAAAGTAATCTATATCAAGGGCAAGTTGTCTGTCAGAACCTTTGGCATATGGAATTGCAACTCCGGATTGTATTATTACAGCATTTGGCACTTACATATTCAGGCTCGTTAATTCATGAGCCGATAATTATTAAGGGCTCATTTACTTTACTTCAGTTTTACTGGTCAGGCGTGTTCAATTTATTGTGTGAGCGAAATTTTGTCAGCCGCAATAAAAACCAGGTCTGGTTGAGTGGAATAATTGCTACAAAATTGTCTGACACAAGACCTTCACAAACAATTATGCACTCTATATTGTATTAAAAACACATTTTCTTTGTCGCAAAATTCGGTGTGTCCATTAAACGGTGGTATTACTGCGTTAAGATGAAGAGATGACCACTGTGAATGAGGTATTCGTAACATCATCGCTAAACACGCACGCAAGTGGCGGCGGAGATAAAGTTGTTTTTTCTCTCTTTGAATTTGATAAATGAATATTCCCCATCTAATAAATATAAAATACGTTAAATATAAAATACGCCTTACCTATTGACGAGAAGCTGTATAAGTGCTTAATCGTCGGCATTGATGTTTCTACTGACATTGTGGCCGTGGACGCAAATCACAATCTTATACACTCAATGGAAAAACCCCATCCCGCTGATAATCATCATTATCCGGGTACATAATGGTCGTGGTACAAATATAGTTTGCAACGAAAAAAGACATAATTCCCACTAATCAAATAGTCCGAATAGATGGCAGAGGGGGTCAAACACCTAAATCTCCCAGTCGACCGAATCCATATGACTGATACTCAAATGAGCAACGATGTAAATCTATGAATGCTCAACTTATCAGAGCTATCTGATTTCCCTTGGTTGATCGCACTGGTTCTCGCATTAGGATACGTTTGTATTAATACACGCCGTAGATATCAGGTGGGTTACCTTAGAAAATATTGTTTCCAGTGAGAATACCCAAAATCAACAATTACTACTCCAATTGTATGTTAAATTGTGGTAACCATGGAGAGGATGGTGAGGCAAAATGCGTAAGAATTCCCAATGGAGGGTAAAGGTACCTCTCATATCATACACCGTGGCGTTTAAGTGATAAAATTTCTCTACTGCTCATTGTATGCTCAGTTATCTCATAGATAATTTTGTTGTAACAAGGTATTCGCCCAGGTTACTCACATCTACTCAAATGTTGTGTTTAGGTCTCAATAATCGATAAGCATGTAAATATATACGACCTTAGCCTCACCCGATGTAAATATATACGACCTTAGCCTCACCCGATGTAAATATATACGACCTTAGCCTCACCCGATGTAAATATATACGACCTTAGCCTCACCCGATGTAAATATATACGACCTTAGCCTCACCCGATGTAAATATATACGACCTTAGCCTCACCCGATGTAAATATATACGACCTTAGCCTCACCCGATGTAATATATACGAATATTAGCCTAGCCTCACCCGATGTAAATATACGACCTTAGCCTCACCCGATGTAAATATATACGACCTTAGCCTCACCCGATGTAAATATATACGACCTTAGCCTCACCCGATGTAAATATATACGACCTTAGCCTCACCCGATGTAAATATATACGACCTTAGCCTCACCCGATGTAAATATATACGACCTTAGCCTCACCCGATGTAAATATATACGACCTTAGCCTCACCCGATGTAAATATATACGACCTTAGCCTCACCCGATGTAAATATATACGACCTTAGCCTCACCCGATGTAAATATATATATAGTAAATATATCACCGAGCCTCACCCGATGTAAATATATACGACCTTAGCCTCACCCGATGTAAATATATACGACCTTAGCCTCACCCTTTGAAGTGTATTGCACTTCAATTAGGTACTACGATCTTCTAGAGTCAAAGTAAACTATTTGATCGCATGTTTACTGTATTGTTTCTTAGTATGTACTCATTGGATTGTATTAGAGTGAATCACATGAATCTTTATTATACAAGTTAAATGGTAGTATTTTACATTTGGAACAAAAGTGGATATTGCACCGTGTTTGCAAAACTATGTTGTATTCTCCTCCAATGGTGAATCTCAGCAGAGACAAAGATGTGGAATATGTACAACACTCGTCCTGTCTGTGGCTATGAGCAGGCAAGGCGTCCCATTGTCCACTCACACATTCTCACCTGCGAGTTATCAAATTAACACATTGCACGCAAGACAACGGCCACAATAAAGTGCACTTTTACCTCGCATATACGACCCTTCAGGTGATATTTGCCATACTAAACGTTCTGTCCTTGGTATGTTTAATTGCTTCATCTATTATTTACTCGTTGATGTCCGATTTGAAGGTTTTATGACACAATATATACTTTGTGGATATGTGGTAGTATGTCACCCCTTAGTATCAGGGTGCAAACACATGCAACTAATGCAACATGTTCACATAGAAGCAGTTATGAGTGCTAAATATTCAAATAAGAAATATGACCATTAAACGGGTCAGTTACTTTTGATCATGTCGATTAATGCCCGAATGTACATCTCCATTATTGCACCGTGAGTCTAGCAATAAGTGTTTTAAAAGTAGCCGCGATAACATAAAAGTCACCCATCGAATCTTCATCGCCTGTTTTTAAGAGCTGATAGCAAATGTGTCATTCTTGGTTTTTCTGTTTCATTGAAATCATGAGAGATGTACACGCATCTCTACAATTCATGTCTGCAATACCCGAGTTAATGCCTCCATCTTTAAAAAAGACATATATCGTCAAGTAACTGCTTGGGGAGCTTAACCGGCTTTTGCTAGAATCAATGGTAATGATATCTCTCACGAAAAGCTTTTAACTCTTGTTTTACATTTCCGCCACTATCACTGATGTAGCTCAAACAGAGCCACTTCAGGAGCACTTAGTTATTTCACATGTGAATGCATGCCAATAATTAATAAGGGGCAGTCTGGGCATCCTAGCAACCAAATACAGCTACCCAATCCCCATGCAACGTTCTCCCAGTGTCCTACACATCAACTCTGGTTATGGAGCTCGTTTACTTTAAGCATATTTAGACATAAACCTAAAACCGTCATGGCTCAGCTGGAATAATTATTGTTATTCTTCCGAAGCTATTTTGCCCCTATGTTAAAAATGGTTACTCTCTTGTGTTTTAAACTTCTTTTACCAATCAAACAGAGATGTGATTAGAATATAATGAAAAGCTGAAGTCTCGAAAACGAGGTAGCAAGTTGTCTTACGATATCCTTTGAAAATGGTAATCGAAGTTGTGCCATAAATATAGAATATTCCGCATCCAGTATGGACGATCAGTCGCGTTACAGTTTAGCGATCATTGACGAATTCATACTCCTCTGCATTTAATGTACAAATTCAGGTTCCTTATCCACTTATAACCATTATTCCAGTGCTCTCATGTGAGAATTAGTATACTCTCTATCATCAGCTTCTTTGGAGAAAAATAACCATTCCATCGCACATATAACATCAACCAGCATAGAATGTCCCACGTCATGTCGATTAACATAACCTAAGTTCAAAGTAGTTCCAAACTTTCTTAACGCCAGTCATAGCTATGAATTCGGACGAAATCTTACGGCCGAATGTTATATCTTGTTTGAACTTTAATCAGTGGATGAAAGGAATTGCAAGAATCGTGTTGGAAATGATTCACAACTACGCGCAGTGATAGTCCTGCAGAGCCGATCACCAGCTCCACAGACTATTGTTCGTCTTGATAACCAGCTGTACGACACGCAGCCCTCACTGGGCTCCTCTAACTGACTGACACCAGGTGGGCGTAACTGCTGTGGCCTCAGTACTCATCAAGCACTTCTCTAATAGTTGCATGGCATCTGCATTGCGCATACAATCAATCAGTTGCATGATGTGTTACCGGAACACCAAAGGAAATCATCAAATTCTAAACCCCTTGCCTTTCAATGCTTGATGTAAATGCCATACAACTTTCCATGTGGTTGACCTTGGCAAGCATGATCGTGGTTGCACCCTACCATTGATAATCAAGTGTTTATGTTCAGTTAACAACATCTTTACTAGCCATATACATAACTGCCGATTGATTGAGGACTTGTAGATGAAGCTAGTCTCGCTAGAATGATGAGTAGCATTAAAGATGGCGCCGAGCGATATTAACTATCAATTACGTATTAATGGCCCGAGTGATTCGCAGCTGCGGATACACTCAGATACCACAGAGCGATGATCGAATAAAGCAAGCAGAAAATATTATACAATGCGGAATACGGTATGCAATGCAAGCCAAGATTCAATGCAAATTCAAGCCCGAACCCCAGACTTCAGCTGCCTTCCTAGCATAAAATAGCGAAGGGGCTGCAACCATAATCCGAGAAAAGTCAATAATCACAAATCAAATCTGAATCGACGTCATGAATGGCACGGGAGTAAGATGACTGGACGTTAGAGGAAGTCCGCGTGACTGATAATCAAATGAGAGAAGATCCCAATAATTGATTACTCTGCTCATTAGTTTTATCGAATTTCTCCTGGTCATCTGTGTTCGTCAGTGTTGGCTGGGGTAGGGGTGTGTTCACTCTGCTATTATAACACAGTGCTTACACTCCATTATGAGATTTACAAACAATGCTTACACTCCATTATGAGTTTTAGAAAGCAGTGTTTGCGATGAAATACCTGAGATTGTTTACTGACGTCGTGAGGCTGTGGCCAGTTGAAAGCCCGTGGGAAATCACCGCAAGTACGGCTATTTGGTCAAATGCTTTACAGGAGGTCTGAGGGCGTTCTGTGGGTTCTTTGCGCGGATTTGGCGACGGGATCGAAATAAGTAACTAGAGGCTGCCTGTGGGCTGCGTGCGGGCCCTTGCAGAGGTTCCACGTTGTTGGAAACTTCTGTACAATCAGTAGTATATGGCCGTGCGGGGCCCCTGTGCTGCCCTTGTGGGGACCCTGTGCTGCCTTTGCGGGGCGAGGTGAAGACCCTTGAGTGCGCGTACTGGTGCATGTACGAATCGTTTGGATCGTATATATACATATATAATAGGCCGAACCTGATATTGTCCATATACAATTTCTGGTGTGTAGATAATACACGCCGCAAGGACCCAACCAAAAAGCTGAAATGAATTGTATGGGGACCGGGCGGGACCCGCACGGGATTCGAAGCCCTTTAAAGGGCATGTGCATTTTCATTTAACGCCACAAAGGGGCCGCACAGGTGTCATGGGAGCCCACGAGGGCCCAACGTTCTGCAAGCCTAAAGAGCACTCGTTCGAAAATCGTGCGGGCCGCACGTTAGGCCCGTTCTACCGTCTAATGGCTTTCTACGGCCTAAACACTTAAGAAAACCGTGTATAAAAGAGTGGCACGTCTAAGTTATGGCCATGGGCTTTACTGGTCCCATACGAGGCCAAATTTTTCAAAAAATCTAGGCTTGTAGACTGCCTGTGGACAACCCTTGAGTCTCATGTGACCTAGGCATTATTCTCCTGTGCATTGTATTTTGATTTTTTGTATTTACAATATATTTCTGAATCTCTCTTACTCAGCTGTTATAATGATAGCCGTATAACATGATCGTCCGTCAATAATTCACCCATAGCATCCGCAATTCAGGCGTCGCTACAATGCCTTCAGTATGAAATAGATAAATGAGGACGGCATATGTGAAAAGAAAGTTGTAACGGCTGGTTATATAAATGTAAGTCCGTTTTAAAACGGTCCTTTATTCACAGGTGCGGAGTAATGTTTAATTTCTGCCCATAATCTTTATAAATGCTCGTTGTTTTGGTTGTAACCCTATGGACCAGCTTAATAAATGCATTAACGTCAAGGTGATTGTGACATTTAAAAGTACGTAAGGACTACGAGAATGGTCAGAAATGGTTACATCAGAGGTGGCATCGTAAGATAATCGACAAGTCAACCACAGCGAACGGAAGTGAGCTCGATTACAAGGATTAACTAAGTTATGTTCTGGAACTGTCAATGACATTGGTGGCCTGCCGATGCAGAACATGGTTGAGCAAGTGATAATTATTATCCAGCTAGCCAGCAATCAATTTCATGACGAAAAATAATAAAAATATTTGTCTCTGATTTTACGGAGCAGAAACAACCCCAGACCTTCACCTGCTACACCGCAAAATCATGGCTTCATTTATTGTGCGTCACGATCGTTATAAATATATGTGGGCAAATTAAGATATGGTTTGCCTCAAAGATTTAAAAAATCGGCCTTTGCTAGGTGCCGCCGAACTCTATTTTAGTCTTAAACTACGTCGAAATAGATCGGCTGCAATGAATAAACACTGGCTTAGTGGGAATGAGACACCAAACCATAATTAATTGAATAAAAACAGGACGCAGTCCTCTGGAGACGACGTTCACGAATTATGGTGGAAGATGTACTGCATTAACTGGACCTTGGGACAGCAACTGTTAATCGTATGTAATATATTGCAATGGCTGTCTCTGCAAAGGCATTGTATTTTTACTGGTGAAATAAGTATTGCCAGCATAATGAATGGTAATGGAAAGTTCGTTGTCGGCAGTAAGACCAAAGATCTTGCTAAAATAAGATACCCGACTCGGACGTTTACATTGTGAAGCTCGCGACCAGCGCGCCACCTGGTTTCGTGGAAGCTAAAATGTAAACATAAGCGCGTGGCTCAATGGTAAAAGATCGATCGGCGATGGTATGTACTCAATAATACCGCTGTATTTCTAAAATTTAGCGACTTTTTTGACAGAGCCAATACATAAAAACAAAACCTTTGTATCAATTTGTGTGACGATTTACTAACTACAATATTTTTTATGAACGTTTGAACGAAGTCGCATATATCAGTATCTACCCCAGGCCTAGCCTTGCATTGAAATGTACGTACTGAAGACGATTGTTGATCCCATATAAGTTAAATCTTATACCAGAGCCGCTAATCCTAGGTTGTTACTAAGAATGTGGTGCGTGGCAACCAACTACCATTAGTGCCCATATACGCAGCTGACAGTGGTGAGGATCTTCTTTGTACATTAATCGTTGCGAAGGTTAATAACCATTGTTTAAATGCAAGCTATGATTCAATGTTATAGTGATGCGTTTGTCTTTCCAATAGCTGAGGTGATTGCGCAGCATGGTTCTATAAATAATCCAACACCACATTCGCCTAGGTACACACATTAGTGTACGATACATAACGTCATTGCGGTAGCTATACGATGAGTGTACTCGTGACGCCAATCAAAACAGTTACATACAACTTCTATTTCCCACATATCTGAGAATATGCAAATCAGTTTCTTTAATGCACATATGCATATACTTTAAAAGATTGATATTCCGATAGAAAGCAATAGCTCGCATTGTCGATTTACTATACGATAAACCTCACGCAGCGACGAAACGCTTCAGTTGGTCCTCATCGCTGCTTTACAATTCGTAACACAAACATGGATATGAAAAAGAGTGTTTTAGCAGATAACTCAAGGCATAATAAACTTGGCAGTTCTCACAATACCATATCTGGATGATGAGATACGACCTTAGAGCGCGGCATGTCTCGGTGATGTCACGTGGATCGGTTAAGTTATAGGAATGAACAGAACTAGTGGCGAGTTGATCATAACATCATTTCGAAAAAATCGCTGTCCGTGCGTGAACTTACATTTTAATCCCGCCGCAAGTCATTTCTATACAAACGAGCATATTTACCACAGCTGGTTCAAACACCGAACCCATTTTTCCTACTGACGGCAATAGCATCAGTACCCAACCATTTAAGCGCAGTATATAGAACGTAACGTTACTGCTTTTAATGAAATGTCTTTTAACGTAGCGCGTATTTTGGCTTGCATGATGGCGTGCATACAGATTTGCTGATGGGGCAATAAACGCGCAGGGTGCAAATCCCTGAGCCCATGAATTGTCATCTTCTAATATTGCAGACAAAGTCGCAAATAGAATCTAATAGCGTTCAATCATGGTTAAGTTTTCCATCAGCTTGAACACAATCACAATGATTCCTGAGTGACACTATTTACAACCCGTCACCAACGATTCATTTTAGCTCTGAGCAACGTAGCTCCCGTATATTGGACGACCCTTAATTGCGACACAATAAGATGCACCTTTTGCCAGCCTCACACACATTACTATGTTGATGATGAGCAATAACAAATTAGATAAATATCAGAACGTATATCGAGTTTTGCTATAATGGGGTGAAAAGTGATGCCGCGATTGTTGTAACTGAGAGGAAAGTAATGCCGCGACGCATTCATGTAGCCTAGAAAGTAATGAATCATTGTCTTTTCTATGCAATTCAATACATAAGTATTTGATAAACTTTTTACCTCACCTCCAATTCTGTCTGCTGACGCATGGAACAAATGTTCATAAAACGATTGAATGACACAACGAGGGCTAAAGAATTACCATAGTTTGTATTATATACCTTTGATAGCCCTTTATCTGTACTCGCGTCTGTCTATGGAGCAATTGGAAAAATGACATCGATTCGTCTGTAATACCCCGTACTTAAGGCAGTGCATTATGCATAGGGCACATGTTAGCTACAGTCAGCATGATTAACTTTCATTACTGCATAACTGTGCCTTAAAATAACATCGGAGAAAATAACAAACCGAATGCCATGGTCGTTAAGTGCAAACGCCAGGTATTGTTTACCTGTGAGAGATGTCAGTACAGTGATGATGTCTTTCGATGAACGTTCATGCCATCTGTTGCTTAACGACGCTATGATTCATCACGTGAACATTAACAGTAAACCGGCGTTATATCATCTTACTTCATTCAGTCCTTATAAGCATTTTTACAAAAGCCATAAATATAAATGCATCATTATGGGTAATAGTGGGCAATGAATCAGGGTTCACGAAGGTGAATCACAGTTGTTACAGTTTATAGGCTTGTATTCATTCATGGGATTCAACTATGGTTAGATAACCTACCGCACGCTGACTTCTACGTTAATTTTCCCAATGCAATTACTAATCAGGACCATTTCGGGTTATAGCAAATGGACCATCGAGGAAAAAGGATCTGTATAAAGTGCATCTGTACTCACTTGAAGGTAGTTGTTGTAGCTAATATTTAAGGAGACAGATTGTACACATGATATGGTCTGCTCGGACAAATTTCACGAGAATTGGAAGCAAGCATCAAATGCCACTGAGTATGGCCGCAAAAATGTTCTGTGATGCCATGACGAAAGCTTGAACCAATTGCAATAGCTAATTTGGCTCAAATAAAGGGTCTGTGTGTTTCCGTATACACACCAACAGAAGACCATTCATGAGGTGTACCTTACATTAGCACGTTTGTCGTATGTTGAATGAAGTACAGCCTTCATCTTATTTTGCAACTACAATGGTAGCTAATCGACACGGTAATTTATCTCTTGTTGACACCATGACATTTTGCGGTAGTATCAACCATAATTCATTATTATCGTTTTGAGAATCATCCACTTGGCAATAACATGTGTATTGTGCTCGTCGCATTGGAGGCAAATAAATGAGCATCGCGGATATTACCCTATTACGGCATCAGCGCACATCGGATGGTCTATGTGGTATTTACATTCCAGTTAATAGTTAATGCGATTGACCTTACCAAGCAGTATAATTCAAGACAAAGGGCCTTAGCTATGCTCCTGAATAATTTGATAAATGATATTCTGAGATATGCAAGTGTTGATTGAGGAAAAACATTAAGCCACAATTAGTCAGTTCATTATTGCTTATGCAGCAGGACAACGAACTAGGGGATCAACAGACTGTAGCATAGCGCTGAGAGCAATGGTTACATTCCAGGACACTCTCTCCTCGTACATCCTACCCGGCCGCGAATGATTGCTAGAATGACTTTCATGCCAGTAGAATGTTGAATTCTATTGTTCCGCATTCAGCTTATGCATAAGTGTGTAACGGTGTATAAATAACCCAGCAATCGGAAACCAGGATTATTGCATCACGTCGTTATGGTTCACGATGCAATTTGTTTGAGAAAAATCGATATTACCGTTCAAATTAGTGCGCGTGTATCAAGTTTTCCAATATGTGAATCCTTTGCAGCGCTATCATACATGTCTTTTCAAATCACTCTTGTTCACAATACGATGATCCCCATGCTGATTATACAATAGAACATGGCCGAAACATATCCATTGTCAACGAGTATAAATGTAGATGCTGCTTGGCAGATCACATCACTTCAACGATTCTAATATTCACTTTTATCTATGTCGAGCTGGTCCCAAAAGTTTCAGAAACTCGTTTCTCGGATGACTTGAATTGGACTTGCGTATGTGTCTCAATTAAGTATTGTTCCATGCGAAGAAGAAAGATATTTAAGTGCATCAAGTGTTATATCATCATCGGCTTGACTACTTAACTAATGTTCCAAGTGAACGCCACGAGAATACACGCATATTGCCTATGATCCATGATTTTACTTTCCGCAAGTTCTTAACGGCCAAAGATCATAAGGCAATAAAATGTCGTTTGGTTTACACAGCCGCTACTCACTTTAATGGTTCAAATGCCAACTTATTGCTATCAATAAAGGAGAAAAATGGACGTTGGACCATTGAAGCATGTATAACGGTAATATAATCTGTTTGTCATATATCCGTATAGGTCATGAAAACATTATTCAAACATATATATCGCGTGGAAGTCAGAGATCTTGTCTAATTACCTCAGTGTGGTAATGAGCCATGGAATCTAGAGGCTCATATTTAATATAAATGGGATCCTTATTGTGGCACCTACTGCAAATGTTGTTAAGATTAAGCGCCGAGTGGTTAGTCAAAGAATCGATAGAGCCGGAAGTGTCAGCCACTCTCGTACCCTGAAAGCGACATTATAGCAACGTCAGGTCCTGTTACGAATGATTTCTTTGAACAGAATTAATCACTTTCTGGCCTCGAGATTAACCGAAGCAACGCATTGACTTGAATGATATTTGGAATAAAGCCAGCAAGGTCTTTATGTGGCTGCAAAGAAGAAGATTGCTGTATTCAAAATATGACAGCATTTGCTGATATTATTGGTAGATAATATCGCCACGAGTGCTCGTGCCGAACGATGGCTGTTATCAGGTTAGCAACAAATGTATTGGGTCTTCTTAGAGGCTTATCACGACCAAAAGTGGATGATGTCTGAGGGCTTAGAGGCCAATAATACAAAGTTCCAAATAAGTTTGTCTCTTTGTGGAAAAGGACAGAATTGGCAATATTTCCGCCATTGACCTGACCATTTGAAACGCTTATGTAGTGAACTCGGAGGCGGCCGATTGCGCATCTGTCAGCCCCCTTTGCTAGTCGGCTATATACCATAGTATCACATTAATAATCACGGTGTCGTCTGAAATCATAAGATGACTTGACATTGGCGACGGCTGAGGCTAATGCTATTTATGAACGTGCTGCTTATCACGCCTGTCTGGTGTATTAGGCGATAAGTAGGGGCATTTACATCTATAATAAATTCCGCGAATAAAATAAAATTCCAAGAATGCGATAACCCAACAAAACACCTAAACATGGTATTTGTTGTTAGCAGCAACAATCGTTCAATGGTCTTCACCACTGCCTGTCTTCGTTTCGTTGTTCACATATGCAAGTAATTACTTTCAGCCCGGGTGGCGCAATCTATGAATAAAACAACAATTTGTATAGTCCTTAAACACTGCCACAAAGAAGTGCCTTACAGAAAACATGTGCTTCTATGCGCATTGGCACGTTTTGTCATGGGTAACAGGCCAATAGAAACAAATATGAACGCTACTTGGTCTTCCATGATGCTTTACATTTGTAACATTTGTTGTTTGCCCCACAAAAAAGACAGTAGGCAGCGTTTCCAAAAACATCTCTGGACAACGACATACAATGTCTCATCATGCAATGTCGCGGGTTGGCAATGCTTAAGTAATACGAAGAACCGGTGTAAAATGATCATGATTTCACGTTTGCGTAAAAGTATACTGCCTGTTGGTAAATTTGACATAAACATTTATAGTTTGTCCCGTAGTACCTTGCTTCAGACCATTACTTACTCAGTGGCGTTTGCCCTGAGGCTTTAATGGATTGAATTTTCACAAAAAGAGGTGGTTCACTTCATGATCATTTCGATTCACTAAATTGGATCATGTTGTCACTGAAGCGAACAATATGGGTGCATCTATTATCGAAAGTTGTTAGGTCAGGGAGCGAAGCATTGTTCGATTCAATGACAAGCTATTTACTGGGGTCAATGTCAATTTCACGTCAACAATATGTGTTCAATGTTGTCGTGCGCAGGTAATTTTTACCTCAAACCGTCTAGTATAGCCTGGTTCCGTGTACGTGATGGCCGAATTAATCTCCAGGGTACACAGGTAGCAATACACTCATGAACGATCTTCTAATTGAAAAAGTCATCATTAGGAAACAGCGTCACACAGATGCAAAGGTAAAAATCGCAAGTCATGGCCTTGATGATCTTGTTCTACACTTACTTAGTGGAGCATTACGTATACACGTGACGTCCACTTGCAGAATAGCTCTCACCTAATCAACTTCAAGGTTCTGAATCCCGTCCCTTAGAAAGCCATTTCTCTTCTCTTCAATATCTAAAGCCGCCCCATCTCATCAGCAATTCCGTCATTTATTGGTTCCCTCTCATCTTTACATGCGGCTCGTCATAGCGCAATTAGTATCTTGAAAACGATACCACGCATATTGAGTGCACCATGCATAGACCCATAAATGATATTCTGAATCCAGCAAGAGGTTAAGGATCGTTAGTTGTCGGTGAGTGGAGATATAATTCCCCGATTACTCAGTTTCTTAGCGCGATATCGTGTCTGAAATCTCAGTGCATGTTCTAAGAATTTCGCATGAAAGAAAATGGAAATGCAACATTCATGTTGTTGAGATCACTCAGCTCCTTCGTTTAAAAGTGACAATAGACTTAGTTATATGCAATAAGCTGGCTATTACATTAGTTAGATAAGTTTGAATTTGCTGCACATTGAAATGCGTAGAACATTAGCTCTTACGGCGGTACCCAGCCGTGAACCACGCACGCATATAGTATTTTTATAATTCACGTGTGATTTCAGTGGGAACACTAATGATCCGATTATAGAAATGCACTTTATTCAGTTCTTAATCAGCGTCATGAAGCGATTCCCCGTGCTGAACGCTGTTTGATTCGGTTCTTATCAAGTAAGTAGCCGATTTGTTGGGTCTTTGAAGTGACATCAGTCTTATCAAGGTCAAACGGGGATATCACGTCGACAGCGCATCTCCCAGTCCTCTTCTCTAGTCGGCTATCACATTAAAAGACACGGGCCCCATCTCTGTATAAGAGGGAGACGAGTAGGTAACCATATACCGGAATGAGCCTATAATTGATAATATAGAGATGATGCAAGAGCCAAATGATTCCACTTTGCAAGTACCGGTTGATAAAATGAGTTAGGATCTGATTCGTGGGTTACTTCGTTTGGATTCTGCAGGTACACGTTAAGTGTTGATATCGGTTTAAACTGGATTAAGGGCACGATGACCTGGTTGTAAGCACTGGCTCGGCTCTCTCCTCATATCTGCTGCATCGTGCTATTCGTTTATCAGCCTTAAGCCTGCGGTTATCTGAGAGTATAATGAACAAATACAGCTTCTTACACTTCATTTACTTTAACGTCTCCCGCGCGTCATATATGAATGCTTGTACATAAGCAACAATAAGAGTGACTAGCCTGCAGAGCGACCTCATTTTTAAATGTTAATATGGTGTATTAGGCGATAAGTAGAGGCATTTACATCTATTATAAATTCCGCGAATAAAATAAAATTCCACGAAATGAGCCGGGTGTTTCTAAAGAAACAATCCTTGTGTAACAATTCTATATTTGGTGCTCACCCTATTGTTGGTCTATCTTTATTTGAATTGATTCAACTGAATGATCATATAATCACTTGATTAGCATTCACTGCATGTACGTAAACCTGTTAAGTTAATCCTGTCGCAAAGTATTGCCATTCAGATCCGCAATATCTGTATGATAAAGCATTTTCCTTTAGGATCGTCACTGGAGCAAGTAATACACGAATTTATAGCATCAAAAATAGATTTCTGCAATGCTCTTGTCTATGTAGCTCATGTGTACAAAACATCGCAGCAAGGCTGATTACTGGACACCCAAAGTGTGATCACATCATTTCGGTTCTGTACTCGCTCCATTGGTTGCCAGTGATACAGCTAATCAAATTTAAGATTCTGGTACTTTTTATATTCCAGGAAAAGAATGAGATCGGCTAACCAATGCTTGCTGCAAGTTTCTTTTACATTGTCAGCAGCGGAGCAGCGGCGGACTTTTGGTGTTGCTGGCCAATAACCTTCCAAGCTCCCTGGGACACGTAGATTACGTAGTTGTCTTTCAGTCACGATTAACAACATTTCTTTTCGCCGAATATTTTGAAACTTATGTATGCATTGAGCACCTACCACCAAGCGTTTCAGAGCACTTATTATGGAATTTACGCTATACAAAATAAATTATTATCATTATTCCAAATGAGGAATCATCCAACGAAGATATTTACCACGGCCAATTGTATCATCAGTTCTAGATTGAATGAAGTCACCTCAAAATAACGAACAATGGCCTCAATATGAATGTTCGCTCTTATCCATTCTACATAGTCTGCTACGGTGACCAGTTACATGAATATCTTAACGGCAGAGTAGCATAACGTTGTCAAACGTTCTTGTTTGCACAGCCTCCAATCACTATTAAAACCCATGTACTGTAATAAAAATCGATTAAGTGTCAACTATATTGGCAACACCGTGTTCCATAACGCATAAACATTATGTGAATATCGGTCATGAAATCATGATTCAGGCATAACATTTCATAACGCGGCACCAAGGGAAGCTAGTAAGTGCACTTGTATGATCCACTGACTATAATTCATAGGGTCATAGCTCATTGAGTCTATTTATAAACCAACTCTCACTTCACAGATTACAATGGGACAGAATCACGCTCCCCAAAAAATGCATATCTTCTGCAAAATATCTATTCACAATCCACCTCGACAGCAATTCCATATATAACCTTGTCTTTCTTTGGGACTGTTCATAGAGCAAATGGTATACTGAAATCGAGTCCTCGATAATACACTACCAACCTTACTTTTAGGACGAATGTCAGCATCTGCCACCCCAAATAACTGTCATTGCCGCATAATGCGGCATCAAATGATGTTTTATTAGTGAGAAAATATTGCTTCAAAAGGCATTGTAATTCAGTGTCTCTTGAAGTCATACTAACTCAAAATGCCACAATACTGAGATATACTCTGGACACTGAGACACACAGCCGTGCACGTGCCGGACTTAATGATATCTTAATGGTGACTTTTCATGCTATCTGATGCCTTTTGACGGTGAGTCTGCGTCTTATCTGTAAACTTCTTGCTGGTATGAGAAGCGGTTCAACAAAAAAAAATGATGATCAATATGCATCATGGGTAGGGGCTATGAATGTGGGTTCACGAAGTGCAATCACACTTAGTTCTATTCCTAGATGTATATTCATTCATTGAGTTCCACTCTCGCATCAGTTTAATCGACATTAGATGGGTAGATAACGTACAGAAGCTGGCTTTGATATAATTCGTTCAAAGGCAGTTGCTGATGAATGCCATCTAGGGTTGTAGGCGTCTTTAAGTACTTAAGCGGTACGCAAAATAATAATAAATGTGGCTGCCTGCAGAGCACATGGGTTTAATAGAACACGGGGACACACTTTTGTAAAGCACAGCCACTATTACTGAGAAAACTAATTGAAACTTTTGTAACTGAAATAACACGGCCTACGATCGTGAGTCATCTTGGACAGAGGTTATTGCTATTTATGCTCGCGTCGCTCATTTGTCGGCTAGTTCGACTAAATGACCTGCTGGTAGACAAACAGAACCATATATATCCACCATAAATTAAGTGAGTAGGATATTCATACCCATATAAAAAATCCTCGGCAAGAGTCATTATAGAGGCAATAACTAACGTTTAATAGCCATGTATTTAAATTTATTGCTATCAGTATATTGCTCTGCCTACTAACAAACCAATATTATAACAAGCGGTTCCCTGCCACAATAAGTATGTTTATTATCGAGTTGGTCTCGGTGGTGTTATCATTGCGTCAGATTAGGGACCGAAGAATACAGGTAGAATATACTTCAGTCAACGCGCTTATCAAAAAGCTATTTATTGCGATTGCAACAGCTCATGTTTGTCAAGAGCAACCTCGGGGTAATTACCATCAATGATGGCAGAGCACAATACAAAACCAAATGTTCACCTGAAACATAATAAAGGCGTTAGTTATCTGGAGAAGCACCTGTGTATATTGGTTGGTCATTAATCTTATCCTACATTATTCAGACGCTGATAAATCCCTTGGCGTGTTCCGTTCAATACTGCAAACTAATATGATAATACAATTATACATTTCTTCCATTCTCACAATAGCAGCTTAAACAGTGAACATCGTTGGCGTTATCAATATGTATGGACATCTGGAGTCAACAGCTCATCAATAATTTAATGGAAGATCAACTCCCCCAATTGCATAGGGTTAAGTACTAAGCCAATATTTGCTACCGATGGCGAGCCAAGGCCTACATCTTAATATATTTCGTGTAATATCACATGGGAAGAAACATGTTCAATATTGATGGGGCGAAAGCTGCTGCTCTTTCATCGGATGAAATATGCATAGCACATCAGCTTCTCATTATCCCTTAAGTCATAGGTCGAGACGGGGAGAGAGTACAGTCAAACTATGGTGTGTTACTGCATGCAATATCGATACACTGGTCCCTGAGAACAATTAAGAATCTCTTTAAACCCCACAATTTTAGAATAACAATGCCTGTACGAGTTAGTGTATTATGCGCTGAATAGAAACAATATCCGTTTCTGTTAGCAGTGAACGCATGTTCCTCGGGGGGATGGGTATATGTAAGCGAATACGATCCGTTAACTAATATTTAGCCAATTATTGGGGTCGTTATTGATTGCAAGAGGAGCTCCTGACATTAACATCACTGCAGTATGAAGGTACAGACGTGGCCTCAAGGCGTTAAAATGGCAAGCATGATTATGATTAACCAGGGTTGATACAGGTATCATAGTCATGCCCATGGATCGTGAACAACGCTGATTTGCAGTCAACTATATTTGCACACTATTGTCGACCGTAGATAAAATTGACGTTGATGCCAAACACACTCCAGTCGGTCACTCAAACTCTAAAAGGCAATGGTCGTCGACTGTTGCGAAGTGCTGTTGGTTCAAGCACATCATATATAATAAGGGTAGTGCCATAGATGCAAGAATACATTCATTCATTCATACCGGAATGCCACTGAATACATCACTGAATCATGCATTTTTAATCATTGACGTATAGGAATGAAGTTAATGAGGTAGATGCACATTTGCTATGCAATCATAATGCTAACTTGGCATATTCATAGTGAGGTATGTTTGAACTAGACACAGACACATAGATTTGCCCGATATAACGGCTAGCAATATGCTATCGAACCGTCACATAATACAGAAATGGGTGAATACATCATCGATATAGTTACTATAACTGTTTTTAATGTTGAGGGCGAAGTATTAGTATTAGAAATATTAGATGCAATAGAGGTTGGATACTACAGGTTGGTAATCGAATACATTTCGATTACAGATAATTTTCCATGAAAAGGAAAACGCAGTAAAGTTATTGAAACTTGAGTCAAAGTAAACTATTTGACCGCCTGTTTACTGGATTGTTTCTTAGTATGTGCTCATTGGATTGTATTAGAGTGAACCACGTTAATGTGTATTATACAAGTTAAATGGTAGTATTTTACATTTGGAACAAAAGGGCATATTGTACCGTGCTTGCTCAACCATGTTGTATTTTCCTCCGATGGTGGATCTCAGCAGCGGCAAATATGTAGAACATGTACCACACACGTCCTGCGTGAGCCCCCAGGCAGGCAATGCGTCCTGCTAGCTCCTCATTCCCACCTCAGATTAACACATTGCACGCAAGACAACAGCCACAATAAAGTTCGCTTTTACCTCGCATATACGGGCTTACAGGTAATATTTGCGATACTAAAAGTTCTGTTCTTGGTCTGTCTAAGCAATATTTCTACTCGTTTAAGATACAATATAAAGTTCTGTTAGTATGTCACCCCGTAGTAGCAGACGTTTTCTTCTGATGTTGTAGTTACTATGCATAAACACTTCTCAAAGTTGGAGAGGCAATTGTGCAATATCACGCATCTACCACTTAAAAGTAACTCTGTAGCAGGATTAAAATGAATTCATAAGTCGTCGGATGTCTGCTCATTAGTTAATCCATCTAGAGCCACTGAGGGCCACACACGTGAATGCATGCCAATAATTAATCAGTGGCAGTCTGGGCATCTTAGCCACCAACTGATAAATAAAACACGGATTTGTGTGCAAGCAATATTTCGCTGGGTTACCCTATGCTATCGTGCACGATGGGCAGGCTTAGTCTGCAGGATATGCATCCCGTGTTACATACATGAATATCCCCTGAAGAGTTTTATGTTAGGAACTAGGCAGCGGTAAGGTCATAGCTTATATTAAATTACATAAATATAAGGCACATATTCAAACTGTTGTCTGCCTAATGCTTGTGACATATGATTGTGTTGTTGCTTGTAATGCCTTTAGACGATATCCCTTTATATGAATCGGGTTCGGCAAAGACATATGTATCAAGTGGTGACTGTCCATCGAAGCCTTTATATCATCTGAATACGTGCAGGTACAGGGTGGTGAACCATCCCCTGACTGCCGGGTGACATACGTTTATCTATGCTCATCTGATGTAGTTATTATTTAGATCCAATACAGCTTCCCAATCCCCATGCAACGTTTTATAACTCATTGTATCAGGATAAATCAAACCCTATCTTGTGCATGTCCCCGCCAAACCACCATCTTACGCTATTTGTGGACGCGTTGCTCATGCGGTTTGCCTGGTAGTATGCCTCAGTAGTATATAAGCTGATACAAAAATGTCGCGAGTAATATATCTACTTCGCAGAATGCCATATAGCAATCAGACCCTCCGGTATTTATATTATTCAGAGCACGCCAAGGATAATAAAATTAAGATATATGGAAAACCTGTCAGTCAATGCGTTCAGAATTAAAAAATTATTGAAAATGACGCATACTTGTCTAGATCCCGTTCTAGGATAAGAGCGATTTGACATTGCTCGGCAGAGGGGATATATATATATTAAATACGTCTATTATTTTGCTCATAGCATATATGTAGGCATACGTATTATTTTCGACGGAACAAGCCTAGAATGATTTGCATATATGCCACTATCATCGCTGTAGGCACAATTAGCAACAGCGGTGTGTTAGTGGTAGAGGCACTCAAATTCAGTAGGAATTCATAAATGTTATAACGAGTTGCTTCTGGAACAATGATTGAATTGATAGGTAGCAACACGTTTCCATGCGGCCTATGTATGTCACTGGACGAAAGATCGCGGGATCTAAAGTGATGCTAAAGTGGTCTATGATCCATTCAGTGCAATATCGACTTGTTTCTGGGTGTGGAAGGGTTGTTAAAAGTAAATAGTCAAATACTTATGATTAATTATATACATTGGCAGCGTTACACTATTGAGGCCATTATATTTTTATCTATACAGGTAGCTGATACACCAGGCCTTATTGATTATTTAAGAACACTCGGCAACACCTGCAGTAGCTACTAAGATATTGATTCTGTCCGTTCCCAAGAGCTACCATAATTCCGGCGAGGTGATAATATAGCGATGACTGTGCGTGTAATGATGGATTGTTTTGTGTTGAACTGTTCAGCCTAAGCCCTCAGGTTAAGGGTTAGAAACACCTTTCCGTGATAACTGGTATGTAACCAAATGGATGCACGCATGGCTACTCTTTTGAGATATATTTAAGTAATAATTCCCAGAATAACCTTACCATACTAGTGTCAATGTTCTACTAACCTAGTGATGGTTGACAAACCTTAGAATGACAAGTTGAGCGCTTGCTCCTTACGTCACTACGCCATTGCTCACATGTCACTGTGCGGATGCTGATCATATGTAACTATATACGTGCCATTACACATTACAGCGGTTGCTGGTATTACTGCGTAGAGAATGATACCGTGGTTGTAGTTTAAATTGCAGTGTATGATGGCGGTTTTTCTGGGATTCACTGCACTGCTATTTAGAATCACAAGAATGCATATAAATGTGCTGCTGCTTGGCATAGTTGGATTTTCCACTGAAGCGCCGTATATATATATATATATATATATATATATATATATATATATATATATATATATATATATATATATATATATATATATATATATATATATATATATATATATATATATATATATATATATATATATATATATATATATATATATATATATATATATATATATGTATATTTATATGTATATATAATTACATAAATTTATAAAGCGCTCTATCCGGATTCTAGAGAGATCTAAAGCGAAGCATATGAAAGTCACACTGGCGCAAACGTACTACGTGTTAGTCACGTCCTTAATAGACTTGTACAACACATACCGTGTGAGCTTTACAATTGGACCATTTGTTTGTGGCGTCCTTTTGTAGACCACTTCTCACCTCATCAACTAAAAGTCTCTGAATCACGTCCCTAAACAAACAACTTATCTTCAATCTATAAAGCCATCCAATTTCTGGCTCCCTAAACTGTACATGCGGCTCGTATATTGAATCCTCAATATTACCAAGGGCTCAGGTGTACCAAGTTTCTTTAGTGCACCATGCATAGACCCATGATGGCTTTAGTCATAATGAAGTCATTGCATCATAAGGCAGTTCAAAAGTGACATTCGATTTACTGAGGGAGTATTGCCACGAGAGACATCGTCTAGTAATCATAACCAGAAATGCTATTATACTAATGCTTACCCTGAACGCTTAAGCAAGTAATCGTGTAGTTGCTGGAGGTGTCCGTAAATGTATGAGTCGTTTGATGTCGCTGCCCTAAGAAGCAGCTCTATGAAGAAATTATGCGAATGCAGTTACTATGGGTAAAACCGAGGACCAATGGAGCGATAATTTAATGTTTCACAAAGTGTTACCACTGCTGATACAATTTATAGATATTTGTTAATACATGGTGTCCAACCACAGCCTCAGTGAAATAATCTTTAAAGAAATCTTCCAGCGACAATCGTGGATCAAGACCATCTGCGGTTATAGAATATTTGTGGCTCATCACCGACAAAACTAGTTGATGTCTAATGATGACTTATCTAGCTACGTTAATGCGCATTGATGATTTTGACATTGGAATAAGTAAGCAGAGCTGCATAAGAGTTGAGCACGAAATGGACAATATTGTATGGCTGATGCGTAAATTAACAGTTAATCACAGTTAGACCTCACGAACTGATGTATTTGCTTTTCGATTGGTTATTTAGGTTCTCTTTCCGTAGCTAGGTTAATGTGAAGCTTTTAATGCAGGACTCTTTGACAATATCAAAAGATTCCAATGCTATCGTTCCACACTTATTAAATGAGGTAAATCAAGCTTGGTAGTTGAATTTATCTTAATTATATGGGACACTAAGGCAACATTGGATATGTTATGCGCGTCTAATGATTATAAATATTTGTATCATGCATTGATTACCATAAACATCGGTGTAGCTGTAAAGCAATTGAAGTAGATGCTTTGCCTTTGTGATGAATACTTAAACTACCTGCATTAGATACATCGCATCATAAATACGGTCCGAGTGTTGCCTTAAATGCACCGATCGAGTGAAATGTTTGAATTGGCTATTGTAGATGTCAAACTCACACCCCCATAAGATGCACTGTTACGGCCATTATGAAGATAGCCCTATTATATTCAACCATAATCAAATGCTCTATTATACACCACTTACAAAAATAGGAGAGGTGAGTTGCAATAAAGATGAGGTCAAACAAAATGAGCCTCTATTGATCGGTGTGCATTTAAAATTGCGTGTTTCATGTGTGATTAGGATCAAAATACAGTTACATAAATTAGCTGAAATTGAAATATATTGCGGTGGAATAACAGTGCATTAATATTGCAACATGTGTGCTTATTTATTGGTAATAGATTTGTGCTTGCCTATCTAATAAGCTGATGTCGGAATGCTGTACAACCCCTGGGCACATCAATGGAGATGAATGTACACCTGAAAACGCCTTGATAGATAGTTTGCTTGTGCTTGTACCTTAACAGATGTTATTTCGTCAGTTGGTTTGATACAAGCAGCCAAGTAACCAACCCAGCGATCACCATGAGTAGATTTCTCGTTGCACTCAGAGCCTGCAGTTAGAGTTACATGCACCTCGTACTTCCTACTCTACACTGAACATTGGATAGGCTGATTGTTGTGACCGTTTACAGTGTAGTCAGGTTTTGTGATAAGAATACTATCTTAACATCTGTGCGCAATGGCGTATATCAGTACTCAAGCACCAGAAACCAGCAATAGCACATTACGTTTGTTGACGATGAAGCACTCTTTATCCGGCGGCTTGTTGTGTTTGATAATCGATATTAATACCAACAGTGTGATAAGGTGATGTCAATTAGATGATAGAACATAGCAGATAATATGCCCGTCGTCAAATATGAGGGCTGGGGTTTTTGTAGTAGCATAATTGTACACGCGGTGGCTTTCAATGATTTTGATGTTCTTGGAATCAGTCGATTGTTATGTGAAATCATAGTGATTCTTCGAAGTATTTCGCGAGTAATATATCTACTTCGAAAATGTAACATTCTCGTTGTTGCGATCACTTTCATGAGCATCAACATTCGCTCATATAGGAAACGTAGGATATAGCGATCCAGTAGTAGTGTCGCCGGACTAACCTCAGCACAAGGCTTTTTTTACAAAACGTTAGGTTGAATCCATGTGCATGATTTGCTCCAATTTAACATGGCGCCGGCTTTATTGCGTGCTTTCTACAAGCATTCGTGGTCAGAGAACGCCGTGTGGCTGTGTACTACGGGCTACGGGCTACTCACTTGGGCATGAATGCTTATGATGGGTACAAAGAAATAATTGCAATACTTAGAGCATTGATTTTGATATTTCACAACAAACGTTAGCAGAGTGATAGACCACCACTTACAATACTGGCAACGTACGCCCATTTATACGCCATTAACTGAAGTGACACTGCCTGGGATCGCGAATGAGGTAAACGAAGGAGGTCCAGCTCACTTGTATCGTGGGTCAACAAAATGGACTTCTAATGGAATGATAGGGTCCATTATACCAATCATATATAACACGAATAGGATATCTACCCCCAGGCTGCAATTACCTTTTGAGGTGGTTCATTAATTCGGTACAAGCTAACGCCTTATGGCAATTTTCTATTACACGAGGCTAAAGCTGTTACGATCAATATAATATTAGGCCTATCATCCGAAAAGAATCCTGATGAACGGCTCCGTTATATGATATCATTATTAAGTTATTGGTGTTGGTTTAATGGTTGTGTAAAATAATCATTGACAGCTGAAGGACCGAAGTATGATTACAAGTATCCATCAACTATTTATTGCTATTGCCGCAGCGGTTGTTTGTCCGAAACAATCTCTAGAGTGATAACCACTTGTAATGGAAAAACGCTTGGCCGATAAAACGTCCACCCTGATACATGGGGAATGTTAAATTGCAGATATACCGGCTGTGTATGCTCTTTGGCCATTTACCTCGTTCATCGTTGCTCAGATGCTGATGCATCCCTTGTGGTGTCTGCTATGAAACCCATACGCAGCAGGTGAGTGATGAACTTTCGCCCGTTCTACGTATAGAACTGCTTAATGGTACTACTCGAGAAAACCTGGACTTGTTAAAAAGCTTTTTGGTTTACAATAACCCCAAAGTAGCTAAGCAAAGCCACACCAGGAACACCTATTCAGTAATATGTGTGTATGGGAGATAAGAGGCAACGTCTCACCAGCTGTTTAAGAGAAGTTCAGCTTCCCCAATAGCCTACGGTTTAGTAGGAGGGCTAGTATTCTCTGCCGAGGTAGATAGCTATGGCGTGCTTCTTACGGTGGAATCAACAAGCACCAGACCCAGCTTGTACTTATTAATTCAGGCATGGGCGTGGTTAAGCCTCCTTTACTTCCGTGTAATCCATTACGTATGGTGTATTAGCTTTTCTTATTCCCGCAGGTGACATGAGGAGCGCGTCAGTCATGCCTTGGCGTGTTTCGTTATACAATATAAATAAAATAGGCCTGGGTACAATTACAGAAACGCCTGAATCCCACGAATGTAAAAAGTTAATAATGGCTGCACGGGTATTGTGTATCGGGAGATTTAGAGTGGTGATTAATCTTCCTGTGCATCACACTCATGGGTGACAAGGAAGAATATCTCGAATATAATACTACCGAAATCATGTGCATTACAGAGATATAGATAAAATATTACGATCTGGCACCCAAAACAGAGGCTCTTAACTAATGCCTGATCTTCTCTTGATCGGTTCCGTCATTAGCTTTTGTTGATCTGTTTTCTTGTCTCAAGTCATGATTGAACGGTAGTAGCTTAAACTAATGCATATCCTGAAGCGAGACCATGAGTCACTGCCTATTTGGATCTTATGCATAATATATCATTAAATCACTTGTTATTGTTGATTGCCGAAAATTCAATGCTCAATGTTAATTATATATTAATTCTTTTTGACGAATATTGCTACGAACTGCGCTGTTTGATGATACAATCTCTGTCTCCAGTGTTTTTTAAGGCAGTCGATTTTCCTTATATCTTGCGATACCTAGACGTGCATTACTGCTTGCCTTCAAAGCATCAAAACATTGCTCGAAATCCGTATAGTTATTAACCCAATATTCAAGTGTGAGTTTATCGGCAACTATCGTTTGGGTTTGAGAAGGTGTCTAGTTGACGAATACTTCACGACAGAGAAACATCATATAGTTAAAGATTTATTGTTTGCATATGGACCAGTCGTTAACAGGGGAAAACATTACCTCGGGCGAATTCCATGTAAACGAAGTGGTCGGTTAATAGCTCTCTGAGAGGGCACTTACGAGGTATTATAAATTGCGAGCAATCATGATCATTTGAACTCTTTCGACTAAAGAGACTGGTGTACGTGGCCGTGAGTTGATTGATTTATCATTGTAATCGTTCATGCGACTTAAGGTCAGTATGCTCGTTAAGATTGTCTGGAAATGCAACTAATTGGTTATATAATCTGGTAAGGACGAAGTAGATCAATAATTAATATCTTGAGTGAAATAATGATTCCTAGAATACTAGAAGCTAAAGAAATTAATCAGAACTCTTTCGACTAATCACGTATGCTCGTTGAGTTGAATTATCATTGTAATCGTTCATGCGCAACTAAGTATGCTCGTTAAGATTGTCTGGAAATGAGTGTAGGATTCCTGAATACTAGAAGTCAGCAGAGTGTAGGCTGAGGTAGAAGAAAGCGCATTTGGTCAAGAAGCCAGTTAGATCCATATACTAAATTCTAGGGGATGGAAAACACATTTAGAGGCTGGGGCATTTGTAAACATAATTGTTATAGTCTTTGGTATCATTTGGCGTATAACAAGTGCTTGGCATTCTGAGCTGAACATCGGTCTGGTGTTTTTACATTCTTAGGGGATATCGATTTCTGTCGTTCTTTTTATATTTTCTGTCGGCTTAATTTATTGCTAATACATCCGTTAGCCTCGAGTCTAAGGTTTTCCGAGAATGTAATGAACAAATACTCTCCGACACTTCCCTTACTTATAATGCTCCCTCGCTTTATATATTAATGCTAATGCAAGACTGTAAACAATGTTGAGTGTGGTGTGCCAGCTCAGCGACCATTCATTGAAATGTTTTATTTCATATGCCGGAAGCTCATTTCAATTCATTCAGCTGATATAATCTTGTCATCGTCGTAGGCTGAGACTCACGGTTTTCAGGTTGTTCACCTACATGAGCTGTAAAGCAGGGCCATTTACCTTAAATATAAATACCTCGAGTTATAGATTAATTTTCAAGAACGCAATAACCCCGTTGCACTTCTCGCCATGGTCGCCATAGTCGCAATGATAGGCTTTGTAGGCAGAAGAAAATGTTGAACGGCCATTTCCACTGCCTGTGTTTATTGTTGCACTCATACATGCCAATATTCATCTTGGGAATTATACGGAAGATGCTTCCGCTTTAGCGGAATGTAATATTATAGGAATGGACAGGACCAGTGTATAATAATATTTGCATCACTTGATTAGGTAAGTATTCATTGCCTGTACGTAAACCTGACAGATTTATCCCGAATGTCATGCAAATAAGGAACCGTAAGACACACATAATTACCAGAGCCAGATTTATCACCACACCTGTCCTTGATACAGACGTCAATAACATCGTCACCCGACCATCTCAGCGCAGTAAATAGAATGTGATTCGCGTGAAACCATTGACGATAAGACGGGTTGCACAGAGCCCACGATTATACAATAGAAATGCATTTTTTTTCATTCCCAATACGGTTTCATTAAGCCCCTACAATTTTACTCATAATAACCGATGATTTTCTTTGTAGAACTGTTCGGTAAGATTGCGAGAGATAAGAGGATATCAAGCAGGTTCCTCGTCACTGTATACAAGATGACTCATTGCCTCGATGTCTAACATATGACATACACATTCATCAAACGACGAATACATTTAGCAACATCTCCAGCAGCTACACGACTGCTTGCTTAAGCGTTCAGGGTAAGCCTCAGTATTATAGTTTTCAGTTATTTTGATTTAAAAAGGCAATGAACTACATAGCCTTTTGTAGCAATATTTCCTCAATAAATCAAACGTCATTTTCAAAACGTCTAATGCGGCAATACCTGTTATTCATTCTGACAGAGGCTATCATTGGTCTAAGCATGATGCACTTCAGAAACGGAAATTACGAAAAATCGGTTATCATGAGTTAACACTGTAGTAATCTTAAGGTTTACAAAGGGCTATAACTGTTGATGCAGTTTATAGACTTTTAGTTATGCATGATGTTCAGCTAAGTGGAACTTATGCAATTGATCGATAGTTATTGGATGAGATAAATGTAGATTGTGGCGCTAAACTCATCGTAACTATGTTCTGGGCGCCAACCAGATGCGTATCTTCAGTTGCATGATGAGAATGATCCAGTACGCGATAACACATGGATCATTATGCTCGTCGCATTGGACGTCGATGATTGGGCATCACTGCTAGGTTCTGATTATGACATCATATTATATCTGATTGGCTGCTTGATATTTGCATCGAGATTCATAGAATATAACTCTTACGGCGGTTCCTCAGCCTTAAACCACACACGCAGGAGCACTGATAATCCGATTATAGAAAAGTAGAAATGCACTTTATTCAGTCCTTAAGCCGCGTCATGAAGCTGAACGCAGTTTGATTCGGTTGTTATCAAGTTAGTATCCGATCTATTTGGTCTTTGAGGTGACATCAGTATTATCAAGGTCAAACGGGGATATAACGTCTGGGGGTTCAGAGGCCATCAGCGCATCTCCCAGCCTCCTATTCTAGTCGGCTAGATGTCAGGCTATCACATCAATGAAGACGGTCGCCATCTCTGTATACAATGGAGAGTAGTAGGTCACCATGTATCGGATTAAGTCATTAACTGATAACATAATGATGATGCATGGTATTAAGTGTTGTTTTGTGAGCTGGTTTTTACTAGCATCTGCTTTCGGTGTTGGTATCATTTTTAAATGTAGCCATTGCACGGTAACCTGGATATACTGACTCTCTCGTGTTATCCGCTTCTGATTCATTAGCTCTAAGATTATGATTATAAGAAATTTCTTGGGCCGTGTGTTTCTGGGGGAGATCCTTGCGTTTTATATTTGGGGCTAGCGCTATTGTGAGGCGCAGCAGTTCAAGCCTATCTAATTTCATTTAAATGCGTTCAACTGAAATAGTCTTGGCATTGTCGTAGGCTAAGGCTTAGGCTGTTATGGACGCGCTGCCTATTCCATTTGGTTTGTTAGTCGTCTAATTGAAGGGTTAGCAGAAGCTTAATGACCATAACATAGTAGGCATTCTTAGCATGAACGCGAACCTGACAGGTTAATCCTGCCGCGAAGTGTTGCAATACAAATTAGTAATCATCTAACGCGCATATTCAACCGCGCCCATTGTATAACCAGACCTCTTTTCAAATGTAGACGGCAATAACATTGCACCCGACTATCTCAGCGCAGTATATTTAATGTAATTCGCGCTAAACCATTGAAGATATGGCGGCTTGCTATAATATTACAGCACATTTATCGCAAGGTGATAGCCGCTGTACGTTATCGCTAATTGCCAGGAGAGGTATCTGAGGTCGTCAAAGAATCCGTGGTTTCTGCTAGAAACCGGCCAAGTGTGGACTACATGCTCTACATCATGTGGACTTGTAGCCTTTCATCATTCCAAATGACTAGCCTATTAGACGTTAGGCTTTACGATTTTTACTTTGCGCAATGCCAATAATTGGCAACATTCTCAGTCACGGGTTGTGCGGCTGCTGGTAGTTTCAGAGGATTGAATTCAAGCTATATAGCATATAAAAAGTGGTGACATGTACGGGGGCGGGTTTACGAATTACTTTGTTTGACACTGTAATCACAACCATTTGAGGTGAGAATACTTTGCACTCAAGCAAAGTGAAGCACGTGCAATCATTCTCAGTTTGATGTTGCAATCGTATTGTGAACATGAATATCATGTCTTTTTGTATGAATATCCGAAATTCTCACATCTATTACAGCAATGTTGCCTGTTTCCGTCGTGATGTATTGGGTACACTGGTTCCATGAGCTTATTGTCATTATTTACCATGGCGATATCATGCATATAACTGTATAAAATCGTCAGCACTTACAATTTTACTTACAAAAACTATGTTGTTTATGGTAAGTCCTTTAATGAGCACGAGCTAATTCTGACGATCAATTCTATTGGAACAATGCCAGAATATACCAGAAATCAACTCTTGGTTCTACAGTGTATATCTCAATCATAATCATAGTTGTATAAATGATTTCCCCTCGTTATTACACCTCTGTTTATGGAGCTAATGGTATATTGAAACCGAACCCGCGATTATACACTGGTCTCACGCGTATCGAATGTCTTAAGTTCACCATACATTGACCAATAAATAACTGCTGATCAAGACCGTTATTTTACGCATCAGCCTCCTTTAATTTGCTATGTGAACAGGTTTATCGCTGATATACTGCATCATATCTGAAAACACGCCATGCATGGCGCCCGGGATTGTGATTTCGGAGGCCCATAGCACTCCCATCATGACAAGCAAGGGTGAAGTGAGTGGCTCCCCACTTCTTTGAGAAAAGTCGCAACAAAGCCATTTCTCTGGCGTTGATGACTTTACCCATGACAAGTGCTCTTATTTCATAATGGTAAAAGCAACCTTAAATCATGATTGATGTCTGAAGGGTAAGTCATGCTTGCCTTGAAATGTATGTACTGCTGACGATAGTGGCCTCATATAAGTTAAATCTGATGCCAGAGCCGCTTATCCCGGGTTGTTAATAGGAATGTGGTGCGTGGCAACCAATTACCATTGATGCCAAAGTGGTGCGAGGCATGCCAATTTACGCAGATAACAATGATGAGGTTTTTTTTTTGTACATTAATCGTTGCGGTAAATAAACATTGTTTAAATGCAAGCTATGATTCAATGTTATAGTGATGCGTTTGTCTTTCCAATAGCTGAGGTGATTGCGCACCACATTCACCTAGGTACACACATCAGTGTAAGATTAATAACGTCTTTACGGTAGCATTACGATGAGTGTATTCGTGATACCCATCAAAATGATTACATACAAGTTCTATTTCCCATATATATGCGAATATGCAAATCAGTTGCTACTTTAAGAAAGGTGTGTATATATCTTATGCTAGTCTAAAATAGGCCATGATCCCTTAAATTACTACTCTCATAGGTTTTAATGTGCACAACTGACTATTTCCGTAAGATGGGTTGCTCATACAACATCGTCAAGGATCATAGATCGTGTGGGATCAGCGTGACCAAAGAAATAGAATCCCTTCGTCGAGGGCGATGAATTGTCATCTTCTTATATTGCAGAAAAAGTCACAAATAGACTCTAGCGTTGAATCATGCTAACTTCGAAACCATCTCCCAATGTGAGGCGACATTCACGTTTGCGTGTCGCGATTATGTTTTCCATCAGCTTGATAACAATCATAATGATTACTGAGTGACCCCATTGACAACCCGTCACTAAAGATTTATTACAGCTCTAACATGTACATTAGATGCCTCACAAACATTACTTTGCTGATGATGAGCAAATAGAAAATAGATTAATATCAGAACGTATGATATTGAGTGTTGTTGTAATTGGGTGGAAAGTAATGCCGCGACGCATTCGTGTAGCTAAGAAAGTAATGCATCATGGTAGTTTCTATGTGGTTTTATACATTAGTATTTAGTACCCTTTTACTTCACCCCAATGCTGTCTGCTGATGCATCGTAGAAATGTTCATAAAACAATTGGATGAAACAACAAGGGCCAAAGAAACACCACTGTTTGTTTTCTGTATCATTGATAGCCCCTTATCTTTACTCGCGTCTGTCTATGGAGCAATGGGCAAAATGAAAGTGATTCCTCTGTAATACCCCATGGCGCGGATATTGATCAACATATATGTATATCCATGTAATAACGTATTAAAGGGTGTGCTGTCATTATTAGATAGATAACAATACCGCGATGCGTGGTTGTAGTGTTAGTGTATTGGTAGATTCTTCGTGATTCACTGCAATGCTATACCGATTCACAAGTTTGTAGATTCTTTTCCAATACTTCGGATAGTTGGATCATTCAATGTAGCGCAGTATATGAAGGTCGAACTGGTGCAAATGTATAAATTGTAAGTCACCGTGGTCTTGTTCTACACTTAATTAGTGGATCTCTGAATCAAGTCTCATTGCAAACCACTTCCCTTGTCCACAATATCTTAAGCCGCCCCATCTCACCAGCGAACCTGTCAATGACTTCGATGCAATGAGTCCTGTGTACATCAATATACTTGATATCCTTTAACATCTCGCAGCCTTACGAAGCTGTTCAACGAAAACATTACGAAAAAGCTGTTATTTGATGGGTAATACGGAGCAACATAGGGGCGATGAATTTGGTTTAACAAAGTGCTACCTCTCTTGATACTTTATATATATATATTTGTACAAGTGCATGGTTATAGCCGTTAAATGACTAGGAAACATTGCATTCTGGCTTTAACTGAAGTCTACCCAACACAACCGTGGATCAAGACAATCTGGAGTTATAGCATAAATGTACCTCATCATTGGCAAAACTTGTTGCGATCAGTTGTTGGTTGATCCTGTTATGTTTGCGCCCTTGTTGGACATTAATGATGTCGACATTATAATGAGTAAGCAGAACTGCAGAAGATATCAACATGGAACATAGCGATATTATATGGCTTATATGGAATGTTGTAGTCCATAGTACCAAAACGCGTACGAGCTAAGATACACCTATTAGCAACTGTTGAGAGGTGAGAAGAACTGCTGATTATGACTGACATCCAATCATCTCGTTGCCAAGTAACAGATAATCTCATGTACTGATGTCTTTGTTGCGCGATTGGTTGTTTAGTTTCTCTAACCGTCGCTAGGTTAATGTAAAGCTTTCAACGCAAGACTCGTTGACAATGTCATGTTATGTGTGCTTACCAGCCGCTTATTATTATTTTCATGACGAGAATTATCCCTTGGCTCGTTATACCCGTCTGCCTACACTCCGATACGTGTACGTCCCTGCGTGGTCTCTATTATGACACCATGTCATATCTGATTGACTATTTGATTTTTGCATTGATGCTAATAATCGGGGTGATCATTGATGTATGCGTGATCATTGTTATATGCGACGCTAGATGATATTGATCGTCGAGCCTTCACACGCTATTAACCACTGATTTACTATCAGTATACATTTCACATCACTGGCTTTATGTAGGATCGAACTGAACGATATTATCCACTACAGCAGACACATTTCGCAAGAATAACTGCATGTTTCATGCGCTTTTAAGATCGAAACAGAGCTACATTGATTAGTTGAAACAGAAAGATATTGCTGTTGAATAACAGTGCATTTATAGTGCATCATGCTTGAACATCTAATCAGTTGATGCAGAATATATACATTGTGATTCCCTCCAGCCACCGCCACAGGAGGCAGTCTAACTTATAGATCTCTATCTGAATCCTACGTACATAACTTGACACCATATCAGTGAGCTTGACCCTTATCCCTCAATATACATAGTTAATCGTATTCTGGATTAAATTATATTCCTAAACAAGCAAGAGGCTAAGGATCGTCAGTGGCCAAGTGAGTGAAGATCTACTTCCCCGATTACTCAGCTACTTAGCGCGATCTCGTGTCTGAAATCAGAGTGCTTGTTCCATGAATTTTGCATAAAAGGGAATGGCAATGCAACATCCTTCTAATTAAATTGACAATCGACTAACTTGAATGTTATAAGTTGGCTAACATATAAATCTAATCACTTTGAATTTGCTGTACATTGAGCTGATGGCGGTTCCCCAGCCATAAACCACCCACGCATATGATGTGTGATAATTCACGGATGCTTTTAGCTGGAGCACTGATGATCCGATTATAGAAAGATGCAAATGCATTTCATTCATTCTTTAAGCAGCGTCAATAATCGATTTCTCGCACTGAGCGCTCTTTGATTCAGCTGTAATCAGATTAGTTGCTTATTTGTTGGGTCTTTAGGGTGACATCACTCCTATCACGGTGAAACGGGGATATAACGTCTTAGGGTTCAGCGTATCTCCCTGCCTCCTCTTTTAGTCGGCTGGATGTCAGACTATCACATCAATGAGCAGGGTCCCTATCGCTGTATAAAGGAGAGACGAGTAGGTAACCATATACCGGAATAAGGCAATAATTGATATCGGTTTAAACTGGAGTGATGGTACGATGACCTAGATGTTAGCATTAAGCCTATGGTTATCTGATAGTGCAACAAACAAATATAGCTTTTGACCCTTCATTTACTTATAAGTCTCCCTAGACTATAAACAGCATTAGGAGTGGCTTACGTGCATAGCGAACTGGTTTTTAAATGTTTATTAGTTATATTTTCATATTGGGCTCAGAAGTATACGACTGACTAATTTTATTTTAACTAATTCAGCTGAATGATCGTAACATCACTTGATTAGCATTAACTGCATGTACGTAAACCTGTTAAGAAATCCTGTCGCTAAGTATTGTCATACAAATGAGGAATCATCCAACGAACTTATTAACCACAGCTCATTGTATCACAAGACGCCTCAAAATCGCAAATTTGATGTATTCTGAAAATGAGCCTGCGTGTTATCTTCAAACCTTTTGCTGGTATGAGAATATGGAGCAATAAATTTGGGTTCACGAAGTGTAATCGCACTTAGTTCTTTTCATAGTTGTATATTCCTTCATGGAGTGCAACTACAGCATCAGTCTAACAATCCTTGGAGGGGTAGATAGCACGCAGAACGCTGGCTTCAACATAACTCGTCCAAAGGCAGTGGCTGATCAAGACCACCCTATAGGCGTCTTTAAATACTAAAGCGGTACGCAAAACATAGGACACACTTTTGTAAATCACAGCAACTTATTACTGTGTAATCTAATTGAAACTCTTGTAACTGAAATGACACGGCCTGTAATATATCGTACTAAGTTACGTGTTAAATCACATGGCAAGAAACATGTACCAGATCAATAGTGTAGCAACTGTTGCGAGATGGATCAAGATCAAGGCTCCTGCCTGATGAAATATGCATAGCACATCAACTTCTCATACTCCCATAGGTCATAGGTTGAGTGGGGAGCGATTTCAATCATACTATGGTGTGTTACCTGATGTAATATAAATACACTGGTCCCTGAGTACAATTGCCGAATCGCCTTAAACCTCCAAATGTGAGAATAACAAAGCCTGCTCCAGATAAATTATGCGCTGACGAGAAACAATATCCGTTTCTGTTAGCAGTGAAGGCATGTTTGCTCGGGGGGGGGGGGGGGGGGGGGGGGGGGGGGGGGGTTATGTAAGCGAATCCAATAAGTTAAGTGCTATTTAGATGTTGTTTTCTGGTGTTGAGTGAGTGGAGTATAACTCAGTTAAGAAACTAGCCACTTATTGGGGTCGTTATTGATTGGAAGAGGAGCTCCTGACATAAACATCACTGCAGTAGGACCGTACAGACGTGGCCTCTGAAATGCATCGCCTGATTGGTATTAACGGAGTTCTTACGGCGTTGCAAATGCAGGCATAATTATGATTAACCAGGGTTGATCCAGGTATCATAATAATGCCCATGGATCCTGAACAACACTGATTTGCAGTCAACTATATTTGTACACTATTGTCGACCGTAGGTAAAAATTAACTTCGTTGCCAAATACATTCCAGTCGGTCACTTGTGAAGCGCTGTAGGCTTAACCACATTATATACAATGAGGGTTGTGCTAAGGATGCGAGAATACATTCATTCATTCATACCGGACTGCAGCTGCATTCGTCATTGAAGTATTGACGTATAGAAATGAAGTTATTGAGCTAGATGTACATTTGCTATGCAATCATAATGCGTACCTGGCATATTTATAGTGAGGTATGTTTGAACTATATTCAGACACACAGATAAGCCCGATTTAACGGCTGGCAATATGCTATCGAACTGTCACATGATATGGGTATGGGTTAATGCATGATCGGTACAGTTACTATTAGTATAAGAAGTATCAGATCTATTAGTTACTGCTATGATAAGTGAGATGTCGGTGTTATGATTAAGTGAATGCAAAGCTCTATTAAAGTACAAACAGAGAACGGTTGTACTATATCTGCATGTCATCTGCTCTACTGTTGCTTACTCGCAGTGGGAAATCGCTCCTTTCGCAAATGTGAGAAGGCGCTAATCTGATGATCATAAATTACGCAATAATATAGCCAATAATAGGTGTAAATCCATTCAAAAGTTAGTTACGCAAATCATAATTGAGCTGGCATATGTCAGTGTGTGGTTACTGAACAAAAAGTAATCTATATCAAGGGCAAGTTGCATGTCGGAACCGTTGGCAAATGGAATTGAAACTCCGGATTATATAATTACAGCAAATGGCACTTACATATTTAGCCTCGTTTATTCATGAGCCGATAAGTATCAAAGGCTCGTTAAGTTTGCTTCAGTTTCACTCATGAAACGTGTTAAATCTATTGTATGAGAGAAACACCTCAAAATACGGTGTGTCCATTAAATGGTGGTATTACTGCGTTAAGATGGAGAGATGACCACTGTGAAATGAGGTATTCGTAACATCATCGCTAAACACGCACACAAGTGGCGGCGTAGATAAAGTCGTTCTTTCTTCTTTGAATTTGAGAAATGAATATTTCCCATTAAGTAGCGACCAGTTATCTGTTAAATATATAATACGCCTTACCTGTTAACGAGAAGCTCTATAAGTGCTTAATCGTCGGCAATGATGTTTCTACTGACATTGTGGCCGTGGACGAAATCCCAATCTTACACACTCAATGTTAAAACCCCTTCCCGTTGATAAACATCGTTATCCGGGTACATAATGGTCGTGATACAAATATAATTCGCAACGAAAAACGACCATGAACATATCATTCCCACTAACCAGATAGTCGCAATAGATGGCAATAGATTGCTCAGCTATCTGATTCTCGTTCTTGCATTAGGATACGTTTGTATTGTTACGCGCCGTAAATATCATGGTGCTTACTTTAGAAAATATGGTTTCCAGTAAGAAATTCCCAAAATTAACAATTACTACTCCAATCGTGTGTATAATTGTTGTAACCATGGAAAGGACCGCGAAGAAGAATGCGTCAGAGATCCCAATAGAGGGCAGAGGTGCCTCTAATATCATACACCGAGTCGTTTAACTGATCAAAATTCTCTACTGCTCAATTTGTCTACTGGTCATTGCATGCTCATACATAGTCGCTTGTAACAAAATATTTTCCCAGTATACTAACATCTACGAAAATGGTGTGTTCAGGTGCCAATAATCGAAAAGCATGTAAATATATACGACCTTAGCCTCACCCTTTGAAGTGTATTGCACTTCAATTAGGTACTATGACAACATCTTCTAATATCACATCTGTGTTTAGCGACAAGCCTTGTTTTTTTATTATCTAGCCCCCATGAGCTGAAGCCATAGCAATGGAGGTTGGATACTACTGTATGGTAATCGAATACATTTCGATTACAGATTATTTTCCATGAAAAGGAAAACGCAGTGAAATTATTGAAACTTTAGTTAAAATAAACTATGTTACAGCATGTTTACTGTAATGTTTCGTAGTATGTGCTCATTGTATTAGAGTGAATCACATGAATGTTTATTGTACAAGTTAAATGGTAGTATTTTACATTAGGAACAAAAGAGGATATTGTACCGTGTTTGCTCAACCATGTTGTATTTTACTCCGATGGTGGATTTCAGCAGCGACAAAGATGTAGAACATGTACACGACACGTCTTGCGTGAGCCTCCAGGCAGGCAATGTGTCCTACTATCTCCTCATTCTCACCTGCGGTTTGTCAGATTAACACATTGCAAGACAACGGCCACAATAAAGTGCGCTTTTAGCTCGCATATAGTGATGATATACGGTCCTACAGGTAATATTTGCAATACTAACAGTTCTGTCCTTAGTATGTCTAATAGCATTATCTATTATTTACTTGTTCAATTCATATTTACAGGTTTAATGACACAATATATACTTTATGTATATGTGGTAGTATGTCACCCCGTAGACGTTTTCTTCCGATATTGTAGATGTAATGCATAAACACTTAAATTCGGAGGTGCAATTGTGCAATTTCACGCATCTACCACTTTAAAACTGTGTAGTTGGATTAAACTGAAATAATAAGGGGTCGGATGTCTGCTCATTAGTTAATCAGTCTTGAGCCACTGAGGGCCACGCCAGTGAATGTATGCCAATCATTAGTCAGTGGCAGTCTGGACATCTTAGCCACCAATTGTATGAATAAAACACGGATTTGCAGTGCAAGCAATATTTCGCTGGATTACCCTTTACTATTGTGCATGATGGACGGGTATGGTTTTTATGATATGCATCCCGAGTCACATACATGAAATATTCTCTGAAGAGTTTTATGCCATCAACTTGGCAGCGTTAAGGTCATATCTGATATTAAATCACATAAACATGGCTGTTGTTTGCCTAATGCTTGTGACATACGTGTTTTATTGCTTGTAATGCCTTCAGCCGATGTCTCTTTACATGAGTTTACACGAATCTAGTTCATATGTATCAAGTGGTGACGGTCTATCGATGCCTTTATATTATCTGAATACTTGCAGGTACAGAGTGATGAACGACTGCGGGGTGACATACGTTAATCTATGCGCATCTGATCTAGTTATTATATAGATCTAATACAGCTATCTAATCCCCATGAAACTTTTTCCCAATGTCCTCAACATCAACCTCTGGTTATGGAACTCGTTAAATGTAAGCATATTTAGACTGAATCCTCAATTCAGTATAGCTCAGTGAGAATAATTATTGTATCTTCGTTAAACGAAAGACCTTCCGAAGCTATTTTGCCCCTATGTTGAAAATGGTTGTTCTCGGTTGTTCAAAACCTCTTTTACCTATCACACAGAAGTGTGATTAGAATGTAATGAAGAGCGAAGTCTCGGAAATGAGATAACAAGTTGTCCTAAAATATCCTCGGAATATGCTCATCGAATTTGTGCCATGGAAATGATTCACGTCCAGGCGCAGTGATTGTCCTGCAGATCAGCTCACCAGCTCCACAGAGTATTGTTCGTCTTAATAACAAGCTGTAAGACACGCACCTCTCACTGGGCTCCGCAAGCTCTCCTCTAATAGTTGCATGGCATTTGCATTAAGCATACAATTAATCACTTGCATGATGTGTTAACGGAACACCAAAGGAAATCGGCAAATTATAAACCCCTTATCTACCAACTTGTGATTTATTTGCCATATCACGTTCCATGTGGTTGCACCCTAGCATTGATAATTAAGTGTTTATGTTCAGTAAACAGCTCTTTTACTACCCATATACATAACTGCCCATTGATTTGGGACTTGCAGGTGAAACTAGTCTCGATCGAATGATGAGTAGCATTCATGGTGGCTCCGAGCAATATCAACCATCTATTACGTATTGAAGGCCTGAGTGATTCACAGCCGCGAATAAACTTCGTACATGCCGCTTCCATTTCAGACACAATTTGAGCATTAAGCAATTAAATACGAACGAATATTACTTATATGTAAGGAAAGTAATATACAGCTCTTCCCAAGTGATAAATGGAGCTTGGATACCACAGAGCGAAGACCGAATAAAGCAAGCAAAAATTGATATACATTGCGGAATACAGTCGGTATGCAATGCAAGCCAAGATGCAATGCAAATTCAAACCCGAACCCACGACTTCAGCTGCCTTCCTAGTATGAAATAGCGAAGGGGCTGCAACCATACTCCGAGACAAGTCAATGATCACTAATCAAATCTGAATCGACGAAATGAATGGCACGGGAGTAAATTGACTGGACGTTTGGGGAAGTCCGCGTGACTTATAATCATAAGAGAGAAGATCCCAATAATTGATTACTCTGCTCATTAGTTTTGTCGAATTTCCCTGGTCATCTTGTCTATGAGGTCGTCCTTGATGGTTGTTTAGGTTAAAAGCTTATTTAATTGGAGAAACCTTTAGTCTTACCTCTGCTTACTGTGTACATAGGGCCCCGGTGAAATGTTCCAAAAACGCCTTGCCGTTTTGGAAAAGGGTTAAAGTTGGCATTATTTTCAGCAATGCGACCACCTACAGGGAACTGACAACTGGTAAATATACAGTTTGTCTACTGTAACCGAGTGAGCGAGACGATGTCTGTCTGTGTTGATACAAACACCTATTAAGCTATAATGACGCAGGTTTTTTTACTAATGATGCGGTGCTTTTAAAAACTGGTAAAGATAGGTAACGTAGAAAGTTGGTGATTCACGATATGCTTATCATAAGCTGGATGTTGGTTGTAATTGTTGGTTTAACATGACAGCGCATATCTAATTTATGTGCTTTTATCGCGCATAAAGGTAATTATGTGCTAATTTAACCGCTATAAACAGCTTGAACTATCAAGAGCATATGTGCACGATGTTTGTCGCTTTCCAGTTTGAATACTGTATCACGTGTTCACTTGTCAACGTAGCATGGCATATGCCAATGAGAGTACGAATGCACCGCTTACCAATTTATCCAATGTAACATTAGGTGGATAGCTAACCCCATCCCTCCGAAACCTCCAACATACAGAAAAACATGTCGTTTGTTGGCAAGTGGGCATCCTACATGTCAGTTATTGAGATATGTCAGCAGATGCCGATGTGGAAGGTAAGTTGTAACGGCTGGTTATATAAGTATAAGTCCGTTATAACACGGTTCTTTATTCACAGGTGCCGAGTAATGTTGAACTTTTCTGCCCAAAATCTTTATCAATGGTTGTAATCCTATGGACCGATTAAGCGCAGCCCCTAGTTCAGTTTGATAAACGCATTAACGTCAAGGTGATTGTGACACTTAGTTGTACGTAAGGATTACGAGAATGGTCAGAACTGGTGATGTTACACAAGAGGTTGTATCGTCACACAATCGGCCAGTCAACCACAGCGAACGGAATCGAGCTCGATCACAAGGAATAACTAAGTTATGTTCTGGAACTGTCAATGACATCGTTGGCCTGCCGATGAGGTACATTGTTGAGCAAGTGATAATTAATATCCAGCTGGCCACCAATCAATTTCATGATGAAAAATAATAAAAATATTTGTCTCTAATTGTACGAAACAGAAACAACCCCAGACCTTCACCTGTCACACCGCAAACTCATGGCTGCATTTGTTGCGTGTCACGATCGTTACAAATATATGTGGGCAAATTAAGATGTTGTTTGCCTCAAAAATTGAACACAATCGACCTTTGCTAAGAGCATTAAGATACTGTATTTTAGTCTTAAACTACGTCGAAATAGATCGGCTGCAATGACACTGGCTTAGTTGGGATGAGACATCAAACAGTAATTTACAATTCAAGTGAATAAAAACAGAACACAGTCCTCTGGAGACGACTTTCACGAATTGTGGGGGTAGATGTACTGCATTAACTGGACACTGGGGCAATTAAACTGTTAATCGTTCGTAATATATTGCAACTGCTGTCTCTGCTAAGGCATTGTATTTTTACTGGCGAAATATGTATGACCAGCATAATGAATGGTAATAGAAAGTTTGTTGCCGGCAGCAGAACACTATAGCGAGCCTTTGGGGGACTACGCAGGTCCCCTAATGGCCTCACAGGTTTGTCGCTTATATACTGCATCATATCTGAAGACAAGCCAAGCATGGCGCCCGTGATTGTGGTTTCGGAGGACCATATCACCTCAACCCTGAAAAGCGAGGTTGATGTGAATGCCTCCTTACTTGTTTGAGGAAGCTTAAGTCGGCAACAAAGCCATTTCTCCGGCGTTGATGACATTACCCATGACAAGTGCTCCTATTTCATAATGATAAAAACAACTTGATATCATGCTTGCATTGAAATGTACGTACTGCTGGCGATAGTGTCCCCATATAAGTTAAATCTGATGTCATAGCCGCGAATCCTAGGTTGTTAATAGGAATGTGGTGCGTGGCAACCAATTACCATTAGTGCCCATATACGCAGCTGACAGTGGTGAGGATCTTCTTTGTACATTAATCGTTGCGAAGGTTAATAACCATTGTTTAAATGCAAGCTATGATTCCATGTTATAGTGATGCGTTTGTCTTTCCAATAGCTGAGGTGATTGCGCAGCATGGTTCTATAAATAATCCAAAACCACATCCGCCTAGGTACACACATTAGTGTACGATACATAACGTCATTGCGGTAGCATTACATCGAGTGGATTCGTGACACCAATCAAAACAGTTACACACAACTTCTATTTCCCACATATTTGCGAATAAGCTTTTTCACATTTTGCAACACAAACAAGGATATGAAAAAGAATGTTTACAGATAATCCAAGGCATAAACTGGGCAGTTCTCACAATACCATCTCTGGATGACGGGATACGACGTTATAGTGCGGCTTGGCTCGGTGATGTCACGTGGGTCGGTAATGTTTTAGGAATGAACAGGACTAGTGGCGAGTTGATCATAACACCATTTTGTAAGAATCCACTGTCAGTGCGTGAACGTTATTTTAATCACGCTGCTAGTCATTGCCATGTAAACGAGCATATTTACCACAGCCGGTTTTAACACCGAAGCCTTCTTTCATACAGATGGCAAGAACATCTGTACCCTACCATTTAAGCGCAGTATATAGATTGTAATCGACGTGTAATATTCCAGTGAATATAGGGCGGATGGCAATAATTTCACGGCACCAATACGCCAGGGGATTGCTGTTTTGCGTTTTCTATATTCGCCATGAAAGGAAACTGAGTCACAAATGAGCTCGTTCTTTCTGATCGGCTCCAACCGATTGTGGACTTCATTCCATCATTCAGATGGACTAGTTATCCTGTGCTCATCATTCTGAATTATTATTCGGTATATTAAGTATATTAAGCAATAGGCTTCAGAGTTATTGTGTAAAATTGTCTAGTGAGATATAATCGACAATGAAAAACCTACATGGGTGATATGGTTGAGGAGGGGGGGGATTGGAAAAAGGTTGAGATTATTACGATGTATTGGGGGCAGTCCATAAAGTCTATATGTCAATATATATATTATGCTAGTCTAAAATATGCCAAGTTCCTTTAAATTACTACTCTCATAGGTTTTAAAGTGCACAACTGATTGATTCCGTAAGATGGGTTGCGCAAACAACATAGTCAAGGATCAAAGATGGTGCGGGATCAGCGTTATCAATAAAATCTAATTGCGTTGATTCATTACGCTATAATTTCACTCCTATTATTTCACCTCCAGTTCTGTCTGCTGATGCATCGAACAAATGTTCATGAAACGATTGGATGAAAAACGAGGGCCAAAGAATTACCATTGTTTATATTCTGTATCATTGTTAGCCTCTTATCATAACTCGCGTCTGTCTATAGAGCAACTGGCAAAATGAGGGCGATTCCTCTGTAACACCCCGGACTTAATTAAGGTAGTGCATTATTCATAGAGCACATGTAAGCTTATGTCAGCATGACTGCATAACTGTGCCTTCGAAATAACATTGGACTTTATGAGAAAATATACAAACTAATGGCATTGTCGTTAAGCGCTGCTTGTCGTCAAAATAGCTCAAAATTGTATAATGCTTGAGTACAAAAGCCAGGAATTGTGCATCTGCGAGAGCTGTCCGTACATGTCTTTCCAAGAACATTCAGGTCATCTGTTGTTCAACGACGCTATGAGTCAATTGGTGAACATTAACAGTAAACCTACCTAATATCATCTATCGTGCAGCATTTTTACAAAAGCCATAAATATAAATGCGTTATTAAGGGTAATAATGGGCAATGAATCAGAGTTAAGGAAGTTGAATCACAGTTGTTACAGTACAGAGGTTTGTATTCATTCATGGGATTCAACTACAGTCATTAAACGGTAAGATTACCTACCGCTTGCGGACTTCTACGTTAATTTGCCAAATTTAACTGCTGATCAGCATCATTAGGGGTTATAGCAAATTGTCCACCGGGGGAAAAGGATTTGTATAGAGTCAATCTGTACCCACTCGATGAGGTTGTTGTTGTAGCTAATACTTTAGGAGACAGATTGAACACAGGATATGGTCTGTTCGGAAAAAAATTATTATTTGTATTTGAAGGAAGCATCATATGCCACTGAGTATGGCTGCACAAAGGTTCTGGGTTGCCATGACGGTAGCTTGAACCAACTGCAATAGCTGATAGGTCTCGAACGTAGGGTCTGTGTGTTTCCGTAAACACACCAACAGACGACCATTCATGACGTTTACCTTGCATAAACCTTTGGCACATGGTCATTGACGTGCAGCATTCATCTTATTTAGCAACTACAATGGTCGCTAATCGACTCGGTAATTCATCTCTTGTTGACACCATGACATTTTGCAGTCGCTCCTGTACCAACCACCAACCATTATTATCGTGTCGAGAATCACCCACTTAGCAATAACTTGTCTATTGTGCTCGTCTCATTGAACGCAAATATATGAGCATCACGGCTTTTAACGTAGTACAGCATGAGCTCACATCAGCTGGTCAATCTGGTATTTACATTCCAGCTAGTTAATGCGATTGACCTTAAGAAACAGTATTATACAAGACGAAGGGCCTTACCCATGCTCCTGAATAAGTCAATAAACGATATTCGGATATTTGCAAAGATACAATTGTTGATTGAGGAAAAACATTAAACCGATAAACAAATTCAAGACAATCTTGTTCTACAATTTATCAGGATCAACATTGTTAGACGTTAGCATAACATTGACAGCCATGGTTACATTCAAGTACACTGTCTAATCGTACATCCTAACCGACCGCGATTGATTGCTAGAATGACTGTCATGCCATAAGCATGTGCAATTCTATTGTTCCGCATTCAGCTTATGCATATGTGTTTCATGGTGTATAAATACACTTGCACCTGGAAACCAAAACTATTGGATGACGTACTTATGGTTCACGATAAGTTGTAATTTGTATGAGAAAAATCGATATTACCGTTGAAATTAGTGTTCGTGCATCAAGTTTTCCAATATGTTATTCCTTTACAGCACTATCATAATTTGTTGTCAAATCACTCCTCTTTGATACAATGAACTTGGTCAGAGAATATCCATTGTCAACGAGTATAAATGTAAATGCGGCCAGGAAGATCACATCACTCCAACGAATCTAATATTCTTTTGACTATGTCGTGTCGTCCCAGTAGGTTTCGGAAACGAGCAATCGTGAATGAGATTCTCGTTTCTTGGATGACTTGCCGAGTGTGTCTCAATTAAATATTGTTCCATGCGAAGAAACATATTTAGGTGCATCAACTTTTTTCATATCATCATCGGCATGACTACTTAACAGTGATCCTGCATTAATGTCAAGTCGAGGTAAGCGCAGCAAACATTGCCTTAACACAACCCCAGCTTCTTTGTTTTGCTCATTTTGTCATGGTTCCTGCTTTATCACATCTGTCCCTTAGCCTTAAGTACTAACTGGTCGAAGGGTATAAACAGATTGTTACGTAGCTTGTGACCATGCAAAAAGTATATACTTAGCAAGTCACAAAGCAATGGCTAGCCTGCCGAAAAGCAGGATATTAGAAATTAGCCACCAATCTAAACAGAGTCATAAAACGTGTTTTGGGCACGCTATTGTGAAGCATAGTCAATCATAACCTAGTCGACTTGTATGACACGGCTTATGATCGTGACATAAGTCGACGTAGGCTAAGGTAATTTAAGGACGAGTTTTCAATTGGTCCAGTAGTTCGACTAATGGGCTTACTAGTGAACAAACAGGACCATGCATGACAATCGTAAATATAAATAGTATGTGGGTCTTTGTCCCGGAAAAAAAGTAATTTGCAAGGCAGATGGCATCATGGGTTGAGGTAAGTGGCCGTGTAAGCTGAGGCTGGAGAAGGGGTTTTTCTGTCCTAAAACTGATTTGGCCTTACCTTTACATACTCACGGATCACGGGGTATGATATTAATGGCATTTGTAGGTGATATCGCGAGGTTCACTTATGTTATAGGAATGAGCAGAACCGGTGTAGTATGATCATAAGATCACATGATTACATTAATAATCACTGACTGTAAGCAAACCGGACAGATTAATCCTGTTGCAATTAAGGAATTACCAGACGAGCATAATTACCAGATCCCGGTATATCATCAGACCTCTTTTTTATACAGACGACAATAACATCTGCACCCGACTATCCCAGTGCAGTATATCTAATGTAACTCGCGAGAGGAAAACGCCCAAATATGGACTACATGCCATTGATTAGGAGGAATTGTTAACCAGTGCTCGTCATTTGGAATGACTATGTTATTGGGCATTATGTTTTATGCTTTTTTGTCCAGGATTACCATTGCGCTGCGCCGAAAGTTAACAGAATTCTCAGCAGTGGGTTGTGCGCTGCGGGAGGTTTCTTAAGGTTTACATTTACGCCATATATCGGCGAAAAAAGCCCACAGCCGAGACAAAGACGATAAAGAGGTTACAACAAGCAGTACACGTGTAGTGCATCAATGAGCATGGGTCTATTGTGGCAATCACTTCCAATTGAACGACGCAAGAATACACAAATATCGCCTTGGATCCATGATTTTACTTCTCGCATAATCTTTCTAAGTACAACAACAGCTGAAGGTATTGGAATGAGTAAACTATATCGACAAAGATGAATTTCGAATGTTTAGTGCTGCAAGACGATTGTGTTCAGTCATTACTATATTTGAAGTATCTATATGATATATTTTTGTACCACGTGCGATTCCTCCTAGGTTTAGTTTGGTCACTTGATGTCTGTTGATACATACTGTCCACCTGCATATCATAAATAATGGCCTTAATCAGAATGTTCGCTGTTAGCACCTATCCGATTTGACATATAGTGTAACTGAGCTAGCAACCAGCTTGTAAGTTTGAGTAATTTATGTGAATATCTTAACGTCAGAGAACCATAATAATGGACATTTGACCATTAAAGCTTGTTACAGTTTCCCTGGTGCATAACAGTAATATAATTTGCTTTGAAATATATCTATATAAGTCATGAAATTATTATTCATGCATATATAACGCCGGGCAGTAAAAGCTCTCATCTAATTACCGCAGTGTGACTTTGTATGATACACTGGCTATGAGCCATGGAATCTAGAGGATCATATTATATGCCAATACGATGTTTATCGTGGCAAAAATATCTATCGCTTCATATATGCATGCTTATGGCAGGCTGTAAACAGCAACACGAGTGACTAGCTTACCGAGAAACCCAAATTTGAAATGTTAATCAGGGTACTTTGTCACAGACCGGATGTTTAATGGACCAAAACTTAAACCCGAATCCGCATGGTGTCCCAATTCTAATTTGGAACCTACCCTATTATAAAGCACACTTGATAATCACTCACTAAGCTCATTTAGATTCATGTTGCTGAATTAACACCGCTTGAAATCATGAGGCGACCTTGACATCAGCAACGGCTATTTATGAACAACCTGCTTATCGATTCTGTAACCAATCCGGGAAATAAAGTGGGCAGCTCGTCCAAAAACATTTCTGGACAGTGGGATTTTAATGCTTTAGGAATGGATAGAACCTGTGTATAATGATGATAACATCACGTTGGCGTAAGAATTGACTGCCTGTTTGTGACATACCGATTTGTGGTTTAAATCCCGTAATACCATGAAGAAGGACATTGACTTGTCATTAATGTTTAGCCCGGTTGCGTTAATAGATTGAATTTACGAACTAGGAGGTGGTTCACATCAGGATCATTTCGATTCACTAAATGTGATGTTTCACTGTAGCGAACAATTTCATTGATTCAATCATTCTGAACAGCATCTATTTTTAGATGTTGTTAAGTCAGGAAACAGCTTTAAATTCCGATTCTTTGAGTGATCTGAGGTTTGTGTTAAATATAGTAGTTGCCTTGATCTAAGAAAGCATCGGACCAAGCCATGGGAATTAAATGTGCTGATTATTAGTGTCTTCATATCGACAATGCACGCTGTGTCCATCTTAAGTCACAGAGATACTAGAGTACTGTCAATCATGATATAGCTGATATATAAAGACTCACTCTCTAGTAAAGATTTCAATCAGAACCAGCTTTCTGACCCCTCACCTGCAGACTTATACAAATGTAAGTGTCAAATATAGGGGTGGCACTCGTTTGATAAAACTTGCTGCGCCTGTAGAAAAGCATTACTTATAGTTGTATCAGTTATTCCGCGGTGTTTGCATTATTGCATGCACTTCCCCCACAATACCAAAAGCAGCACTTGCATAGTCAATGTGGCAGTATGATTAAAATGAAAGGCAGATGTAAGATCTGTGAAATGAATTGTTCTATCACATGTGGTGCCGTAGATTAAGTCGTTATTCCCTATTTCTACTTAAGAAATAAATATTCCCTGCCCAGAAGCGACCAGTTATCAGTTGAACAGAAAAAAATTCGTACCTCTAAATGAACCGCAGTACCTTGAAATGGTTTGCCATCAATTTAAATATTACGACAGCTACTTCAATGCCGATATTGTCGACAGTTACGTTTCTACTGATGTATCAGTCACGAAATAAATCACCAAATTCAACATCCAATGTTCATATTCCCTTCCTGTTGGCATATAATTCCCACAATCAAGTTTTGTAACGATTATCTGCAGTTAACATGCCAACCGTGACATTTGTTCGATAAAATGATTCATGGAGTTGGCTTTTACGGGTCAAAAAGGGTTCAGTGGCACATCGTAGACGGATCACTGGAATGTTATGACTCTAAATAACAGCTCGCAAAAATACATGGAGTGAACATTCATAAAATGTATTTAGTACAAAGCGTTTTTTATCGAGTTTGTTTTAACGGAGTCAACCTCTTTCTAAACACATTTGTTCAAGAAATGTTTTGTCTCTAGGCGTTTGCCATATTCAGCAATTCCGGTACCATCAGGGTAGCGTACAATTCGTGTTAATGACAAACAATAAGACTTGCATCGTTCATGTTATGCTCGTGTATCTAAACGCCGGTAATCAAAACTTGCATCGCTCATGTTATGCTCGTGTATCTAAACGCCGGTAATCAAAACTTGCATCGCTCATGTTATGCTCGTGTATCTAAACGCCGGTAATCAAAACTTGCATCGCTCATGTTATGCTCGTGTATCTAAACGCCGGTAATCAAAACTTGCATCGCTCATGTTATGCTCGTGTAACTAAACGCCGGTAATCAAAACATGCATCGCTCATGTTATGCTCGTGTGTCAAACTAAACGCTGTTGGGTAATCAAAATTTGCATCGCTCATGTTATGCTTACGGGTCAAAAATCTAAACGCCGGTAATCAAAACTTGCATCGCTCATGTTATGCTCGTGTAACTAAAACCGGTAATCAAAACATGCATCGCTCATGTTTATGCTCCGGTAACTAAACGCCGGTAATCAAAATTTGCATCGCTCATGTTATGCTCGTGTATCTAAACGCCGGTAATCAAATTGCATTGCATCGCTCATCTTATGCTCGTGTAACTCAACGCCGGTAATCAAAACATGCATCGCTCATGTTATGCTCGTGTAACTAAACGCCGGTAATCAAAATTTGCATCGCTCATGTTATGCTCGTGTATCTAAACGCCGGTAATCAAAACTTGCATCGCTCATGTTATGCTCGTGTAACTAAACGCCGGTAATCAAAACTTGCATCGCTCATGTTATGCTCGTGTATCTAAACGCCGGTGATCGAAAAAAGTGTGAGTGGTATTAGTGTTTCGTTTATTGCGCAAACACTCGAAATGTTCTTCTGGAACACGGAAATCGTCACGTACAAAAGCCTTTGCATTACAAATCGTCATTTAATCAGTACACAACGTTTGATTGGATTGATCTCGGGATGCACTGTGATCATAGATTGTGACTTGGCATCGTTAGCCTTCCTGTCCAAGTCTTCATTCAATCAAGATTTAGATCAATACTATATGATTGCGTTTTTTGTAATTCACAGGTCGCTTTAGAATGGTGAGTAGCAGCAATAGCGATGATGCCGAACAATTGATTTTACCTCTTCAGTTACGAAGGCCTGTACACATACTGCAACCAAGGATATTTTTTCTATATGAAATAAACAGCAATAACTAACCAGCACTTTGCTCAAATCAATGACGAATGTTATAAGGGATATTTTACCCGGGGATTGGTGAGGTTTGTTGACTGTGAGGTCTGGGTACCGTTGAGTGATGATCACATTGAGATTTGCATACATTGCTATGAGCTATCAGCCATGTATTCATTATTGGGCAGGAAATAACTGAATGCCTCCAGCTATGCCTTTATGGACGATATTTTGATGCCACTAGAGCAATGAAGAGTCATTTATGGCGTTGATTTGGTAGCAACTCTGGCCTCGCAAACATCGCGCCAGGATACATTCCCTCTATATTGCTAGTACGAGTTCCATTAATCCACAATGTTGCCCGCAAAACACTGACTGGTGAACAGGGAACATCGTGTTATGGACACTCCTTTCCCTGTACTTCAAAATTGCTATAACATGTAGGTTCAGTGGTTATGCTCCGGTTCATTTCCGGGAATAGGTGGTTCGAACGGAACATAATAGATTGTACTTTCTGAATAGGAACAGGGCAACCAAAGGCCGCGATATGAAACAAAAATAGGTAGAATATATGTCAGTCCTTGCTCATACCAACTACATATTTGTTGCAATTGAAGCATGCTCGTTAAGATGTAACGATTGGAGAATCGTTGAAAAATATTTGCCATGCAGATAAGAAATCGTCGATTGGCTATATTCCCTGATGCTAGTTATATCACCAAGCCTTTTTATAATACAAGAAACCATAAAAAATGCACCCGAACATTTATGAGGCGTACATGAACTGCAATTCGTGTTTAATACACCAGTGACTGAGATCGCATTGTGATGGCCGTTATACGGTACCCATATTTACCACGAGGGGCGTTTGAGATCATCAATCCAATGTGTGGTTTATGATGAAATCCGACCGAACGTTGATCAAGCGAACTTTATTGCTTGTATTTATGATACCAATGAGGATAGCTTGTTTAACATCTTACAAGTCTTTTGTGGCTATTTGACTGTGATTTGTGGTCGCAACGGTTTCTGTGCGCTAAGGTGAACTAGAACACATGTTAACACGCTCAACTTGTGGCGGCAAAAATATTATATCTGTATGATTATCAGATATTTTTTTTGCAAGTAAAAGGTGAGCGTTTTGATCATCAGTTAGCCATTATTATGCACGAAAAGCCGAAACCACATTTAATATTTGCAATATTACCCACATCCTCTATAGTATACATGGTGCATTGGTCCTAAGTGATTAGGTCATGTGTTACGTATGGCATCATCCTACATGTAATTGTGTAAAATTTGAGCAATGAAGGAAATGCGGAGTTACGATTAAGTGTAAGCCTATTTAGACATTAGCCCATGAAAGAACTAAGACAATCAGTTAAACAGGTCGAACATTGACCTACTGGCATACGACAACAGGATAATGAGATGCTAGTCATAAGCATAAGTTGTCCTCTTAGCTCTCACCAATGGTTGATTGACACATCCCTGCTTACCTGTGTTTAGGTAAAAGTGACCGCACCATCTTCCACCAGCCACATTATATTATGTGTATATAATTGTGTGCACAAACGCAATTCTGTGACCTTAATCAAGTGTGTAAAATTTTAATAAGTTGCAAGGGCGCAAACGTATCTAACATATAGCTGGGTAGACATGAATGATTATGAATCTACAAATAGTTATTACATGCCTTGAACCCTGATTAATCGCTCCTGAATCTCTAACAATTACACATAATATGATAATTCTTGAATCGAACTGATTCATTGGATAGCGAGTAGTTAGATGATTTAATGCAGGTTCGTCGTCAATGAACGTCGGATGATGTCGGTTAGAGAGCATGAATCAAATACATCCAAAGATGTCATGCTAGACCGACATCCCCGTCACTTATACGAATGTCTGTCGGTGTGCTCTGCATAAGCCTCAAGTTTACAGCATTCTGAGTTATCATGAATACAGTAGGCACTGAACAGTTAAATGCCCGTTAATAAACGTTTTCTTCTTATTTCGTTCTTTGCAGAGGACATTTGCTAAGCTAACTGTTCCCACAGATGAAAGCATAGTTATTTCATCAATTATTCGCCGGTTGTTGCTGACAGTCAGGGTGGTTACTATATTATATGAATGTGAAACAATAATTATCTATATCACAGGTGTTCCCTTATTTATGAACATCCTCAAGAAACCAGCAATATTGCATAATGTCTTTGTGAATACTCAGTCCAAGTAGCATATATTGTTATAAGCTACGTATAACGTATTTGTTTTTATATACCTTAGGTTCAATGAGAACACTACTGTGTTATCAAAGATGATGAAACAAAGACCGAGATAAGATATGCGTCGTCAAATATCAGTCAGGGGGTAATGAAATATATGTGAACATGGCTTGTCATAATTGTAGACTTCCTGGGTCCCTTCGTGGGCCTTCTTTTTCACGTACAATATGATTAATGGCCTTAAGCATATTATATGTTAAGGTTAACCAAACTAGCGCGAAAACTTTATGTGTGAAAGCTGTGGGGCGACCACAACAGCAACAAAGAAATGTAGGCAAATTGATCGTTAACTCTGGTGTCGATACAACTGCAACGCATTCTTCTAAGCACAACAGTTGAAAACTATTTAAGCTAATATATGCTAAATAATACTGCCTATGAAGCAGTGGTTGGGGTGATTTCTATCGCAGGCCGTGTTGCACATTTATCAGGAAGTTGAATTAAATGGTCTACTCGTGGAACAACAGGAGCATGTTAATCCATCATAAAAGCAGCCACATCTAAAGTACACCGTGGTTAATTACGTATCTATTAGACAGAGGTAATATACAGTTCATCATCCTTACACATAAGTTGGTGGAGTACCAGCTGTGTATACTGTTTGGTAATACAACCCATCCGCTAACCAAATGCTAATGCATCCCTTTGCGTGTATACAGACGAGGGATGTAATTTCGCCCAAAGCGTCTAACGGTAATGACAGCTGTCACGCGAACCTCCCAACTCTCGTTCTACATTTCCGCCACTATCACAAACACTTCCGGAGTACTTATTTACCATCGGTGTGTATGACAGAGATGAGGCAAAGTGTCATCAACAAATGAATAGAAGTTCATCTCCGCGATCGCTTCGGGTTGACCATCACCCAGTTTTATGTACCGAACTAGCTATCTACAACCTACCTGAGTGTAATATAACCTGGGAATGTACATGATCTCTGTCATTATTGTAGCAACTGTTTTGGGTATTGGGCGAGGTTACATCCCTTTACTTCCCCGGGATCAAACAGGCATGGTATTCACATATTTACACAGGGTAAATAGGAATCGCATACAGTCATGTACTGGCGTATTTCTTCATGCTATATAAATAAACTGGTTCTTGGGTGCAGTAGCAAATATTTCATCCAGACTGTCATTAATTTGTTGTTTAAACCGCATAATTTATTTATACTCATAAGCTATCTAATCTCTAGGCTTTGTCATAGATGAGGGTGAGGCAATGATACACTAATTCACCTCGTATTGGTTCACACTGATTGATAGTTCTTATTGACAATCGACGATAGAAACTGAGCTGTTCTTATCCATCCCTATCTCAATCTTTTCGTCAAACAGTCGGTTGCTCCTGGTATCTTATCGTCGTACTGCCCAAGTTCTTATGCACATCTTATGAATTCCGCGTCTAGTAACGACGATCAGTCGAGTTACACCACAGACAATTATATGCTTACTAGTTGACGAATTCATCCTCCTCTCTACTTAATGTCATATTCAGGATTCTTACCTGCTTATAAACATCATCGATTTTTTTTTAATACGATGCTTGTCGTACAAAATGTCATTTTCGAAGTAATATGATTCCATATCTGCCGCTTAAAATAACCATTAGATGACGCATACAACATCAGTCGGAATGACCTTGATTCCAAGTATTTTCAAATCTTGATTCAATCAGTCATAACTATGGATTTAGACAAACATTTCTGCCAAACGTTATTTCTTGATAGGACTTTTAAACACGAAGCGAATTTCAACGAATGATGTTTGAAATGATAAATGTATTATCTCCGTGATTGTCCTACAGGTCGGGTCACAAGCTCTACAGAGTACTATTCGTCTTTATAACAAACTGCAATACGCGCACTCACTGGCCTCGTCTAACTGACTAATATCAGGTGCAATGCAAGCCAAGTTGCAATGCAAATTTCTACCCGACACGCAATTCAAAGTTGCTATGCTCCGCCTTACCAAAAAAAGAAAAGATGCTGCAACAATAACTCCGAATTAAATAGTAATATATGGCAATTGAGTATAATTACCACGCTATGACGGTTGAAGACGACCACGTGACCGATATTCAAATGAAAGTAGATCCCAATAATTGTTTCCTCTGCTCATTAGTTTGATCGAATTGTTCCTGGTCATTTGATCTTACTGGTTGTCAATATTGGCTTTGGGTAAAGATTTGTTAACTCTCATATTGTAGCTGTGCGGTTTAAACTGTGCATATAGTCCATTAGCTTGATATGTATGTTCCACATTCAACGGCAGACAGCAATCGACATTATTAAATTAGAAAAAATCCTATTGCAGATAACAGTGTTTACGATGAGATATATGACAATGGGTCCACTGGAATGTCCTAATATGACAATGACGACTGGAATTGATCGGCAGCTACAATATGAAATATCACGTTGTCATTATACGGAGAATGGCAAGGATGAGTTCGCCAGAAGTACCAGTCAAGTGCACTCTTGCTTGAAAACTTTGCGTTTATTTCCTTAACTAACTCCTGTACGCATATTATAATGATTTATCGTCCCATCAATTTACTGCTTGATGCCTTTTACCCATCTGTTATAATGATAGCCATATTGAACGGGTGTGTGGCAATAATTCATCATCCTAAGCATCGGTGTGCAGCAGTGTATAGATATCAAACACGATTAAGTACTCTGTACCATTATACGACAGTCTCCTAACTGTCATAGTGGGAGTAGCGGCTGCTTGGTTAGCGTGACGTCATCCATTTGACACGAAATAACCCATCGAGATAGGACCTCCGCTGGATTTATATCGTTATGATTAACAGCTCAAGTCTCACACAAAGTTGATATCATTTTGCGACTTGCAAATGATGCTAGCGGATAGAGAGAATTATGACTGATTATTTTTATTTGAACTCCTTTGATAGATCGGACGCGTGGGTATGATTGTCAGATGATTGGTTTATCGTCGTCATCAAGCTGATAATGATGTGATTTAATGCAAGTATGCTTATTAAGAGTGTCTGGTACTTGGACCTGCACGGAATAATTATGTTACATTTGGCCACTATAATCGATCGGCATGATATATCTTGAAGGCAGGGATAGATGTTACCTTACTTGGTCCAAGGGAGGGGCTTGTAAGGCCCGAAGATATTTCAAGGGGCAGTCCACTTTGAAACCAAATCGTCTGAAGCTGTTTTGGATTTAGGCATCCAGTGGCGTATAGCTAATGGCTTTGTATTCACGTGACTGGCATTCCGCGCCGAACGAAGGCCAGGTTTCCAATTAGAGAATTATATATCAAAGTCGGTTTTGGATTCTTCGAAATAATCGTTTTCGGTCGTTTTTTTCGTATTGCCTGCTGTCTAATTATTTTGGCTTCTTCTCGTCTGACAATTAGGGAGATTCTGACAGCCGTCTAAACGACAAAGATCAGCGGCAGGTATATGCTGGTTTTAAGGGGAGTAAGCATCATTTCTATGACCGTCTCACTGTGGCAGTCTCCTTCTTTTTGAACTTACCAGAAACCGCCAATTTGCATAAATCGACTTTTCTCTGGTTGAAGCATCCGTGAAAACATGTAATAACCAATCGTGACGGCAATAGGTTGTTAACACTAAATGAAAAATGTTCAATTCTACTGCAAATAAGGCTACATATGAAATGTTTTTGTACTGTGGTCCCTTTGTGAAGCAATGCACATGAGCAGAAATGCTCTTCATTCAGAACTTAAGCAGTGTCATGATGTGATTGCCCGTGTGAGCGCTATGTGATTGGGAATTTATTAGGTTCATTACCTATTGAATGCGTCTTCGGGACGGACTTACGTCTTATCACTATGTATACAAGATGCAATACTTTTCAAGTTAGTTGCTTTCACGAGTTCCGTCGCTCTCTAGCTTCAACCTTTATCACGCGTTGTTTTGTTCTTGTCAATAGAGCATGGCAAGTACAAATGCGAGTACAATTGGGCCATCCACCAATTTATTCAATATAACAATAAGTGATTAGATAATCCCGTCCCTCCCAAAGCCCCGAAAACAGAAAAACATGCCTTTAGTGGGCATCCTAGTACCACAAATGTCAGTAATTGTGGAACGTCCAGAGAGGTCGACATGGAGGTATATGAGAATAAGTCTGTTACTACGAGTTCCTTTGTTCACTGGTGAGTGATGTGTAAATGTTCTGTAAATATTTTTGAATGGTCGATGTTTTGGTTGGGATCTTATAGACCGGTTTAATATACAGCGCATTTATGTCAAGCTGCTTGTGACAGTTAATGAGCCGTGCCTCCTGCCAACGCAGTGTCAATTTAGGTCAATTAGTCTTCATGATAACGAGATTAGACAAAAGTGGCTATGCTACACAGGAAGTTGTTTCGTCAAATCTCAGCGACCGAAATCGGGCTCGGTCAGAAGGATTAACTAAGTTAAGTTCTGTATCTGACGATGACATCTGTGGCCTAGCGATAAGGCAAACTGCTGGACTTTTGTGTAAGTGACCCTTTTATATCCAAACGGCCTCCGGCCTCCTTTAATATGAACAATAATAACAACATTTGTGTGTAATTCTAACAAGCAGACACATTCAAAGAGCATTGCAAATACTATATTGCTATATTTCATTGAAGGTTTGTGTCCGCCACGATCACTACATTAATTGGTATATTCAGTTTGTTTTGCTTCGACGATTGCACATTATTAGTTATACTAAAATCGGTTGAGTGCCATTTTATGCTGTTGCTTAGAGCCACATAACGGAATTTTACTAAACTTTGAAATAGATCGGCTGCAAGAGATAAACACTGTCTTAGTCGGGATAAGACACCGACCAATTATCGACACAATATATATACACAAGCCTCTGGCGATGGCTTACACGAGTTGTGGTGGATGCTGAGCGGTTAATCGTTCAAAATATACTGCATTTACTGCTAAGGCGTTGTGTTTATTTCACGTGAAATATTTATTGTCAGCCGAATGAATGGTAAGATACATTCAGCTCGGCAGGATTACTGTGAAAGTGCCACCCAAAACGTAAGAATAACAAGCGCTTGATTACGTAATTCCTCGGGTCTTTACATCCATGGAGTTTGCGACAGCCTACTGATAATCGATAGTATGTGTGAGAGACACCAAAGCAATCTATTTCCGTTGGAAAGAGGATACAGCTGATTAACATGCATCTATGATCCTAGAGAGCCCTCATGGCGCACACCCTGACAAATGATTAATAAAAACCCTACTTTATGAGCTGATCTATAGTCGATCAATAAAATCCATAACTTGTGCATATACAAGCTATGTCATTGTAAACAAACAGTCGCCAATGACTTATTTTAGCCCTGACATTGCATTGCCTATAACCCGAGTCCCTCAACTAGGCGATTTATCAAATGCAACTATCTGATTAGCAGTGACCAACATATCCAAGTGTCCACTGAGATCCGATTGTGGCTCTATAGCTCACTTAACGAGCCGTGTGACCGTACATTAGTCGCGAAACAATAAGAGGCACCTTTTGCCAGCCTCAGATCAATCACCTGGTGGATGTTGATCAATAAGGTATTGAATATACACGATAACATGTTATAACGTGTGCTGTTATAAATAGATGGAAAAATTATTCCGCGATTCAGAAATGTATTTAAGATAGAAGAGCGACATGCATGGAGATTCATCAAGTAGTGCATCAAATTTTATAAATAGTAGTGCGTCAAGAAAAATTGTGATGATGATTCATCGATTCAGTAATTCACCAAGTAAATGTAGCGTCATGAATTGGTACGTCAAATGTAATCATAAAGTAGTGCGTCAAGAATGTAATTCATCAAGCGTCATGTAATTCATCATGTAATGAGATTCATGAAGTAGTGCGTCGTCATGAATGTAATGATGCGTCAACTTGCAGTTGCCGTCATCATTGATGTGTAGTGTTGGCATTAATGTAATAGCAGAATGTCAGTTGTGGTCGTTGACAACAATTCACGACGCGATGTCAAACGACGACGCGATGTCACGCGATGTCAACTTTTACCAATCATGTGCTGTCAGCGTGTTCAATAAACAACAGAAGTTCTCACAACCTTAGTTGTCAAAAACTCTGGTCTCCGTTAACATCGCACACAGCAGCCTTTCGCTTCCAGGGATGATCGATCCCTATATATAGGGAAGATCGATCTCGCTCACTGATCTCATTGCGCCCTTGCTGGTTCGCTCTCCTAGCCCGAAGACCAGACGTCACCATTTAGAATAGTTTGAGAAACTGAGTAACGACCAGTCTACATTTAGTTCTGGATAGCAGCTGCCTTCGTTTAATGATGTTACTCCCGCTGGCAAGCAATGAATTCAATGCTATTTACATGTGTGTTGCGTTTAATTTTCGGAGGGGCCAACATTAAAGAGGTCAATCTGTCAGCGGAAATGAGGCCGCGTGGTGAAGTTTGGTTGTGTGTTGTGTTCAATGCAGCAGTGGCTGGATGGTTGGGATTTAATAATTGGGTCCAAGATGCTGTCGGCGGCGCGGTCAGGCAGCCGGTAGACGGCCGAGGTGGATCTTGGATGCAAAAGGTGAAAAAGGGCACTACGGCCATGGGAGGAAAGGGCACGGCAAACTTGGCCGTAATATTTGGTCATTTGCAAGGGGCATCACGGCCACTTGAAGGGCCACGACGGCAATGGCCGTCATGGCCGCCGTGAAATTCCAGGCTTGACGTAGTGCATTATGCATCATTTACGGCCCCTTATCTTTACTCGCGTCTGTTAATGGGGCAATGGGCAAAATGAAAGCAATTCCCTTGTAATGCCCCGTACTTCAGGTGGTGCATTACGCATAAGCTCATGTTAGCTCCAGTCAGCATGAGTAGCTAGGATTGATGCATAACGTCAATAATAAAAGACTTGGGAACATCTTAGAACGAATTCTATTGGTGCTAAGTTCCGCATATCGTCATGACAAGTCACAAGTACAAAAGCCATGCATTGTGTACCTACGAGAGATGTCAGTACATGTATTATGTCTTTAGGTGAACGATCACGCCATCTGTTGCTCGACGACGCTGTGAGTCACCTGGTGAGAATTTACAGTGAACCTGCTTAATATTATCTACCTTTATGTCCTTAAAAATCAGTTTTACTGCAGTCAAAAGAAGATAAATGGTATAATGGGTAATAATATGTAATGAGTAAGGGTTTACGAAGTATAATAACCCTTGTTATAATTGATGTATTTGTGTCTTTTTATGGGGACCCCCCCCCCCCCCCCCACGCCCACTTCTACCTTGACCTGCCCAATGTAATTGCTGATCAAGACCTTGTAGTGTTATGGTAACACTGCGGAAAAAATAATTGGGTTCCTGTGCAATGCATCTATACTCACTTAATGCGATGATTGCACTATTTCCAAAGTCAACCATACAAACGATCAGCATGCATGCACGAAACAACTAAAAGACTACAGTCTACCCCTTGACTTTCATCCCCTATATAAATTCAGAGAGAAATTATACTAGGCACCAGAGAAGGCGTCTCGATCAGAGAGCATGGTTACTGTGCGTTTTATATATTAAAAACCTGTAACATTATAAGGCATAAAAAGACAATTGTCTGTGGTTAATCACAAATGCGTTAATATGCATCATGTTTGTTCAAGAACTGTCAATAATCGTGCATATGATCGTGGCAATCATTGTGAGGGCAGCACAACTTCACGACCCGGGATTGCACTTGCCAGAGGAGTAGAAACATGGATAGGCACGACCATCTCAGTCTTTTTAAAGATCGAGGGCAATAACCAAATCTGCGGAAGAGTCTATAACTGTAAATCTCAGCTAAGTGGGGACAAAATCAACGTTTGACTGTTATAGTAAAGATCTGATTCCGCAAAGTACATTAGCGCTTGTGGGTTTCTGCAGATTTGCATATATAGACAGGTACACAATATTCCAATGCATGACATAGATGCACAATATCGGTCGACTTCGAACGTCGCTTATGTGACAAAATATTTCAAAAGATTATATATATATATCTTCAGTTGGCATGATATACGCCACAAACATTATATAAGTATAATATTATGGCTGCACGACCGGGGGTTGCAGTTAGGCACACGCTCTCCTCCTCGTACATTCTAACCTACTGCGAATGATTGTTACTATGACTGTCATGTCAGATGTACGTACATTTCTATTAATCTAATATTTACTTGCTTATGATCTACAGTCAAGTTCCGTAATGAAGCAATACTTCCGATCCGAAATATATCACGCGTTTAATATGTGTGCAATTGTGTTTAACCATACTCCTTAAGACCGGAAACCAGCAATTCTGCCTGACGTTGTTAGTTTCAAGATGAACATTGTAATTGGTAAGGGCGAATTTGATACGATAGTTGCAAATTAGAGTGAGTGTATTATGCTGAGCAATACGTGAGTCCCTAACAGAACTAAGATTCATACAATTATATATTTCATTTCACATCACCGTTGTTTAATACGATGATCATATTGGGGACAATGGATAACTTTCTACAATCAAAGAGTGGCTTTGATATTCTTTAAATGAGTAAAGTGTTATAAAAGCATTACAGTCGTCGTACTGGTCGCAATCAGTTTCAGAGACGAGCAGTCACAAATGAGTCTCGTTTCTGCGACAACGTCAATTTTATTTTCACTTTGTGTCTCAATGAAGCGTAGTTCCATTCTAGAGACGATTGCAAAAATGAGGTGCACAGGCTTGATTACTTAGCATCCAAATTGTGTTCCTTTCAGAAATGTCAAGCCGAGATAAAAACAGCAAACATTGGCTTGTCATAACCCCGGCCTCTTTATGTTCTACCCTTGGTCGCGTGCCTTCGTTCATTAGTCTTACGCTTTTACTGGTGAAAGTATTTTATAACGTAGCTCAAACACCTTGTGACTGTGTAAAATATTCTGACCATCATTGTTTAAATGCTTATGCAAGTCACAGAGCAATGACTTACCTGCTGAGAACCAGGATATTAGAAATTAGCCACCAAGAAAGAGTCATAAAACCGTGTTTGGGACCCGCTTTAGTAAAGCATAGTCACGGAATGACACGGCTTATCATCGTGATATCAGGCTGAGGTGACTTGGATTAAAGGCCGAGTTGATTATTCAATTAGTCCGGTATTTCGACTAATTGGCCTACTTTGTATGAATCATAGATATCGTGAGTTGGATATCTATGCCCAGAATACAATAATCCTATTAACTTCTCCTAATAGTGTATTATGAAGCAGTAACAAGGGTTAATAGCATGAGTTAAAATCTGCCACAATCAATACAATACTATGCCTATCATGTATTGTAATTGATGGCTTCCTGTCCTTTAGTGGTGTTGATAGCATGTCTGTGCAGGATGATTACTGCTAGGTCTAGGACGGATGCATTTAGATAGGTAGAATATGTGCCAGTGAACGCATTAACCAATCGACCTGAAGAGAGTTTGCGTTCGTTTGCAGAAACAACGTCGGTGTTTATTGCTGATCCTTCAGCTCACCAATCTGTATTCGGATACTGTATCATCCCTCTAAGTGTCTACTGTGAAAGCCAAACGCAAAGCCGCACCAGTAAGACCAATCGAGTAATCTGTGTGCATGTGAGATAAGACCTTCATTGGCTATTTAATAGAGCTTAAGCGCTCCAATAGGTTTACGTTTGATGCTATTCCGGTATTCTCCACCGTGGCAACAAGCCACTCTTTCTGCGCCTGGTGTAATTTCACATGATATTGTTTATGCACTTGATACATTTAGTAGCAAGTGTCGCAAGAGTTGGCAAGGTACAGTCCGCTGTACTTTGTATTTGCCGCAAGCGGAGCTACGTAGAATATCATCTCGTACTTCGGTTCATCTGAGTCAAACTATCCACACATATAATGTGGTGATAATGTACAGATACTTTTAGAAGGAGCACTTATGATCCAATCATAGAGAAGAAATGCTTTTTATTCAATCATTAAGCCGCGCAATTAAGTGATTTCTCGTGATGACAGCAGTTTGATTTGGCAGTTGTCAGGTTAGTGGACGATTAATTGGGTATTTAATGCGACGTCAGTGCTATCACATCTGGGGGTGTATAAATCATTGATAAATTGCTCCTTCTGGAAATGGTTCAAATTTGCAATATCTAAGCCGAAGCGTTCGCTTACGTGGGCTGACCACATAAAACATTGGCGCTATGAGTGCTAGCGTTATACTAGCCTCAGTCAAAACATAATTTTACAAAAATGACGCAAGAGCAAAGTGATCTCACTTTAAGAGTAACTGGTAATCAATTGAATGAGAATCTGATACTTGGAATATTCAGCTCGTTTGGTATCAGCTTGTGCATAAAATGGAATATTCATTTGTAAGTACTGGCTTACATTCAAGTTCAAAATTTGTTCTGCTCTTGTCTGTTGCCTGCTTTATCGTGTGCGACTCGACCATGAGCCTCGAGTCTAAGGTCATCCGAGAGTGCAAGGAGTCTTCGCTTGCTTTGGTTAGCTGTATTGCCGCTATACCCTCGCTGAGCCTCCATAAAAATCCCAAGTTGGTCACAGGCCGGTATATTGTTTCAATGAATTAACATCTGGGTTTCATATTTTTCAGCAGGGCATTTATAACTGCTTTCCGATGGCATTGTGCTAATGATGCAGTCTCTGATGTATGGAGCAACTGGTTGTAGTACTCATCTCGCAGAATACATTAAGGCATGGGATCCAAAGAGCATGTTATCAAAGAACTCATGAGCTGAATAACCTCCTCTGTTCTGACTGGCGGATACGACCCAAGCTGCTCCTGAACAGGCTGATTTGTTTTGACAAAAGTAATTTGGTGGCATTAGGAGTTGAGGGAAGTGGCCGTGTCAACTGAGGCTAAAGTGGGGTTTACACTGATTGGGCATTACTTCTCCTTGTAGTGTCTGTAATTTGCCTGGTAAGTGAGTTATACCAAAGAGTTTATAGCTACGCTAAGAGGGCTCACTTCGAGTGGCTCTGCAATCGTAAGATGGCGCTGCCGTGACACATACAAAAGCAAAGAAAATAATGGGCTGACGTCACTGCGATTGATGGGAGCGGAAAAATGTTGTTTTGCTGAGCTTTTCCGCTGCCAAAACCCGTCACACAATATACTTTAAAATAGCGCAAATACCAAGTACACTATGTGGTACACCTTTAGAAAACAGTCCGCCTCTCACAGTGTCTGCGCAGTTTACGATCCTCGATCTTTCATGACCGTACACAATCTGGTAAAAGATGCACTTCAGAGATATCTTGCATTCATTTACAACTTGATAATACGTGTGCACAGTATATACACATCCTCCAAGACTGAAATTTGCAATATGTGGCTAATGTCAATTCGTTATCATTGCAGCACTTATCGTCTCAACTTAATCTATAAACACAACATGTAGTCGCAGGCTTGATGACAATTATCTCATCGATGAATACTTAAATGCGTCTGATTTCGAACCAAGCATACAGTGTCATACTCTGCCTATCATGCTCATATCACCGAATATAGTGATTTATACGGCATTTTTTTTGTGAGATAAATGTTAACGATGCAAGCCGTTAAACATGAATTAATGTAAACGATGGGGAATTTACCGCCCATTTTGGTGCAATCATGTTGATCCATTACGAAATCAAGTACGAATGTGATGTTCAATAAACATATCTGTTAAGGGCAATATAAATTATGCCATTCCTGTATCATGATCACTCGAATTTGTCAGTTAAACATGAACTGATATAAATGGTGGGAAATTGACCGCCCATTTTGGTGCAATCATGTTGATAATTACAAAATTATGTACAAATTTGATGTTCAATAAATATATCCGTTAAGGGCGATATACATAATGCCATTCACACGAATTTCATTTATTGTTGCGCAAATTAGTATGCACTGTTAGCATTGGATAACTAAATTCATTCAGCTGAAATGTCACCTCCTTTAATCATGATGCGACCTTGACATAGGTGTCAGCTGAGGCTAAGGCTATTTATGGACGTGCTGCTTATCACACTTGTCTCGTGTATAAGGCGATATGCCGAGGCATTCACATCAATTATAATTTCCGCGAATGCATAACCCAACCAAACTCCTTAGATTGTACACTCATCCTGATCATTATCTATTGATCCAGCTTCTAAATTCTACATGCATATGAACGAGAAGTTTGTGGCGTCCATTTGTGCATCAACTCGCACCCCACTGACTACAAGGGGGCAGGATCGCATACATCTTTTTTCCATATCGATACACATCCTATCCAGCCAGCAATCCTATATGATAGTGATGTACCCGTGAGGCTATTCATGCTGAGTAATCCTGAATAATTAAACCAAATCTTCTGTCATACCCTGGGCTCTAATGTTCCGTGGTTCTGTCGTGCACCGTTAAAGGCCAATATTATCCTCAGTCACATTAAATAAATGTCATTGCAACATAATTCGTTTTAAAATGACGTTTGATTGATAAGAAACAATTGATACTAAATTAATTACTTCCCAGTGTCGAATTATAACGCGAAATGCTATAAAACTATTTACCTCTCATTGGACATTATTATGAGCTACAATCAATTAATAACTCTTGAGATCACAAACATAAACAGCGGAGTTATGCTGATGTTAATCGTGTTGGCCGTATTTAAGTCATTATTAAGAATTTAAGTCACCGTCGAGGGTGTCTCAGCTTCGAGCACGTTTTGAGTCGGAACTTAAACTTAAGTTCGTTAATGAATATCTCTTAGTCAAGGCTCCGCGTTTTTGGACAGAACCTAGACTTAAGTCGGTTGGCTCCTGCATGATAACATGCGTCCGACTTAACATTTCTGCTGCTATTACAGAAGCAGCTAAAACGAAGCCACACCATGCACACACATTGTGTCATCAATATACGTGGTAGACTAGAGGTAGAGATTCATTAGCATTCACATTCCCAACAATCCAGGTTTTAGTAATGAGCCAGTATTCTCTTGCAATGTAGGCCTTCTTCGCTATATGTAATATCACATGGAAGGAAACATGTTTCGGGTCTATATTGCTGAAATTCGTGAGTGTGTGGCTAGGTTAAGCATCCTGTTCGTTCAGAGGATCGAATATGCATGGTATATCGACTTACCATATTCCCGCAGAAAGAGGTAGGGGGCGAGCTCAATAATGCAAAGACGTGTTGCTTCATGGAATATAGATACGCTGTTGCCTGGGTACAATTGCAATAACGCCGTAACCCAAAAATGTGAGAAGATCAATACCTGTACAGTGTATCAGCCTGTCTATGATACCCTGTGAGGGATATCGTGTACCTTTAGTAATGTTGAGTTCACACTAGGCATAACTACTCTCTTATAAGCCAGTCAACAGCAAAGCTAACGTTTGTGAAGACGTATATGGACCAATCGTGTACAGCATATGATGATACCACCGATAAGATTATGTAAGGTGATAAATTATATACGGAAACATTAGAGGAAGTTGCGATAACGACGATATACTAAATTAACAACTTACTTATCCCATGAACATCACGGCAAACCACGAAAGTTGATCTCAATAGATACGGCTGCGGCACACGCATGCTGCAACTTACAAGACAAATCCCTTATGCTAAACATATGTTGTATTTAATGTATTACGAATATTGAGAAAAATGTATATCGTTTGAGCAGGAAGCTTTTGTGAAAATACGACAAATGTTTTTGTAGTTGGACACTTATCCAGGAGAACGTAACAATTATGAAGCGCATCATGGTTTGTAATGATTAGCAGGTAAAACATCGAGTGAATGATACTTGCCGTATGAGTAGTGCCGCTTAAATGCTGTGCTAAAGCTTCTTCCAGAAATTCAACACCTTCACGAAACTGAACAGCTTTCTTCATCATGTGAAAGCATTACTCAGCCTATTTAGACGAATCTAACTGAAGTGACAGTGCTTGTAGGCGTTAGGTAATCTCGTAATCAGTTTCTTTAGACTGGAGGTTAGATGTCGTTTCGACTCACCCATTCTTCTTATAAACTAGTATGTAGGATCAATTGAATAAACTAAAGATACCTTGAGTTGGGATAATAATTAAAACAATACAATAACTCAATCGCAATCACCGGTGTGGTACATAATGTAAGCAATGATTCAGTTAAGTTACCTTGTTCTATTGCAGTGGTCCATTTGGGTCTTGTTGATATTTGTATAGGTCAACTTATCCGCCCCTAGTCTGTGTTACGATACAAGTATACGTATAGTGTATGGCATTAGAAAAATAACTACATTTTTGTAATTTCTTTGACCAAGGCATATGTGTAGCAGTATCACATAGTTTGACAGCGGGTTGCATCAGGTAAGCAGCCGGTTTGCAAGGTGACGACTCGCCTAGAATGGCACAGGGAGTGGGTTTCGGAGTCCAATGAAAATGCTGGTTTGTATGATCAGTAGACGTCAGTTTGATTGTGAAAATGGCTGTCAATTATAACGTTGCTCACGGGTAATATCAACCAGACAACTTCGGGATTGAGGTCATCAATGAATGCTAGGTTCATGGTAGAGCGATGCGCTGGCAATAAGCCATCGATTTGAGAAGGTCGCATAGCATGAGAATAGATAGGCACAGGGTCCGTATCGTGGAAACTACTGGAAACGCTGTCAAGGTTAAGCGTCAAGGTTATAATCAATTATGCCTGGCATATTAGCAATGCCAACAGCCCGGAAGTGATATATGAGCGTCGTCCGGTCCTGTTGTGATAGATTGCATTTTAAAGTAGCATTTACGTCTAGCCCTCAGATAAAGCCTTAGCAACACCTAACCTTTGTGAAGCAAATTGGCAAGGACCCAAAAAGATTACCAGGTATAAAGCCGTACTGCGTTTCGTTGGGCGCCAAATCTTTGAGGTGCGTATTTATTACGGGTGCGTTTAATCTACTCGATTATATCACTTCAGTGATGATAACTAATTATGTAAACAGCTTAGAACACGTAGTGCTAATATTGTCTCACAGCCTGCAAGCGACCAACATATTTCCTGAGCGGTAGTATTTTCGCGTCTTTTAGCTGTTTCACTGTATTTTACCCATTGCCCGTTTGGATTCATCTTGCCATTATTGCATCAAGCGTTATGTAAAACAAAATGTTTGATGTAATGTGAAAATATTGGCTCGAAAATAATAATGCAACTTGAAATGCAAGAATATTCATGTTAATAACTCATTACGCGGTGCTTGGTATATTTATAATCATTCATGAGGTTCAACTACAGTCTTAATATCATTGAATGACTAGATAACACACATCACGTTGGTTTTTACGTAAGTCTTCTGAAGGACACCGCAGATCAAGAACAATTGGGGTTATATGACGTTTTTAGCTAATAACAACTAAGCAAGCTAATTCAATCTCAGCTTACGTAATGATACAGCTTGATATCAGTAGTTGGATATATTGCTAGTAAAGGCCATGGAGCTCATTGATCTGCGTCGATCCAGTAATGGGTCTGCCAGTGAACAAACAGGGCTACGTTGATCAAAGATAGACAGCATGAGTACGACGTAGTACAGAATACACCATCATTAATGACGCCAGATAGTCATTTAATGAAGCTATAACGATCACTCGTCCAATCAATGAAATGACGAAAGACTTCCCGCATTAATAAGACGTTATCAGTCGCGGTTTGTCGTGGGGGTGGATTTATCATTACTGACAGTTCAAGGACCGGATAATGAATACAAATAGATTATATCAGTCAGCGTGCTAACCAAGTAACCATTTTTGTCCGTAAAAAACACCGTGATGATGGTCATTCGTGCTGGCAAAGCGCGGTAATGCAGCGCCTACCTTCCTTAAGCGTCGGAAAGTTGGAGTTGCTGGGGTATCATCTATAAAACTTGCGTGGTCATACAACCTGTCTATCACTTTACATGCTGGTGTATTCCTTGGGGTGTCTCTAATGAATGCCATACACTACAGATGAGTGATGCAATTTAGCCCAAAGCACAAAAAACTCGAAATGATCAAACATGCCTTGCGTTAAATTTCTGCCACTACGAAGCAAGTAGCTACAACAGAGCAACACCAGATTCATTCAATGGGTCGTGGGTGAGCATGAGAGACGCGAGGCATAGTGTCAGCTCCCGTTCAATATATACATAACTCTCCGATAGCTTCAGGTTTAGCGTGAACCAGTATTTGTTACCATATTAGTTACTTAAGCCCTACCTTTTACCGGGTCTCAAACCTCCTGGCAATGAACATGCACCGGTTCTTTGCTGTTGTCAATGTTTCGGGTATGGGCGCGGTTAAGCCCCCTTTATGTCTACGGGGGTCAGATTTGAATTATATATTATATATGACTGACCTGCAAGTAAGTAGGCATGCAGAAGCAATGAGTGTGGGACTCTCCATACATTATTGCATTGCCCGCAACATCAGCATCTGACTCTAGACCTTGGAAACCTTTTAGTGTTTTCGGACAGAACCGCCAAACTAACGTGGCTGGACTGAACTACTTTACATAACAGTATCACAACTGTTACGCCTCTCTGATGTAATTTGTAACATTCTATCGTTCTCAACTTCTATTGTTGAAGAGCTAAAGTCTATGAAGTGTTGTCAGGACGTTAATCAGCACATGAAGGAAATTGTAGCAAATCATGTTGGAAATCATTCACTTCATGGCTCCGTGAAAATATTGCAGGTCTTGTCAACGACTCTGTCGGATAATATTAGTCTTAATATCAAGCTGTAAGCACTGATGTAGCCTTATGACAGCCAAGCTCTTCTATGATGCTTGTTCGTCATTTATACTGTGCATACATTCAATTGGTTGATTCATCCTGGACTCCCTGCCATCCGGATGTGGATTTAATTGCCACTCAACATTCGATTCGGCTGGCCTCAGGAAGCACGATAGTGCTGGCACTCGACCAGGCCGCGATAATCAAGGGTTTATTTGAAAGTCATATGTCATTCAACAACAAACGTACAACCTATATTTTTGCCACAAGCGTGTTAGAATGAGGGATAGCTCAACACCTACACATGCATTGCGTGCATGCTGCAGCCACAGTGACTATACTTTAACTAACACCATTATACGAGAGGTTTATGCTAATATATGAGGAATTCAAAACAGACCTCTTATCAAGGAATAAATGAGGAGTGAATATCACCGAGTGCTAGTGGAAGAAGGCAAGTAGAAACAAATAAGCTTTGTTAAATGCATCTCTGGGTTTTCAATGTGACCTTGCTAGGTATTATTTTGACACGAATAAACCCAACTCCACAAGACCTCAGACTTATATTCGACGTCCAAGACATACATTCAATGGAATTCTCCGCTGGACTTAACTCCATTTGATGCCAAAGATCAACAGACCAAATCCCACTAAAATTCGACATTATGGGGACGGTTGATGATGCAGCGACTTGTCCGATTGGTGATGCGTACCAAGACGCGATTCTCCCGTTGAGCAAACATAAAACCATTTGTATCGAATGAAAGGAAACCGAAAACATCCCAATTATCATCAAAATTAAGTGTAGTCCACCATCACAATAGTTGCATATGTCGGCAAATACTGTTGTGTTTTGCCCCGAATATACAATTTTATCATTATTACTAAAATCGGTACTGCTTTAGTCTACGACTATGTCGAAATAGATAGGCTTCTTTGAATAAAGACTGGCCTAGTTGATATGACACCTATCAAATATATATATATATATATATATATATCTCTATTATATATAGTCTTTGTTTATTGATATTTTTCTAATATATATATATGCATGCATATAAATACTATCATGACCGTCCTTATATATACGCCATTTTATATGCATCTATATATGCTATCGGATCGATTTACATTCTGTGAATATAAAGTTCGGTGGAAGCGTGGGGTCATCTGATGTATTTATAACATCAGCTTGAGTTATGCATGTAACTAGGACGAATACATTCAATCATTGATTTATTGTTAATACGCAAGGCATAACTGTCTAGTCAAAACTTAAACATTAACTGATCGGAATTGGTATCTTATGTCATATTGAGTAGTGTTAAAACCAGGGTCGTTATAAATGCCACAATTTGACCTTATGCATTTTGCCACCGTAATGGGCGTATATATTTCGCCTCAATCCCGTTCTGAAACGTTCTTAAAGTTACTGTGTGCATGGAATCAACGGAATAGCTACAGCATCCATTGTCGCTCATTTTTTTATTTTATCTCCAACTGATGTAAAGTAACTGATGGCTTTGCCTTGGAAAAACTGATAACAATCAATGAGGACCGTCAAGGGAATTCTAGCTTTACCAATATTTGTAACTGTGTGCGACCGTATATATCTGATCAATTAGCTAATCATAACAGTGCCATTGATGAAAACATCATTCGTTCATCTATTGGGTAAATTAATTTATCCAATCAAGTAACGGTAATAAGCTTGCGTGGCTACCACGAGTCCTCCTGACCATTGCACCGATTCACGAAGCAAGATCATACGCCTATACTCAGTCATGATGTTTGTACCGGACAAAACATCTGGGTCAGTACTATCATTATCATCTTTTGCGGGCCATTGTATCAAATAATGTCGGAAACATTTTACATCTAGGTGGCGTAACCTGGATTTATATATCGCGAATTGCATGTGCTAATAATTCGCAACAAGGTCCCACCACTCGTAATGCTGGCGTCACTGAACAACTACAGTTAACGATCGCTGCTATAGTCTCATTACTGAACAGGCTGCTGGTCTCTGAAGCCATCGCATCCCCCAAATCACGCATTCAAACAATCGCTTATGTAATGTGCATTATCTACTTATGTAATTGCTATAATGAGGTTTTATTCCCAAGGGAATATGTTAATGAGCATACTCGACCGGTTCTTCTCAGCATTCTTAGCAGCCGTTTTTCGAGTTTCTTGCGGGGTTTGCGCTGACAATGTGCTTTGATACCGAGTCACTGCGGTCGATTCATGTTTGTGACGCCTGCTCAGTTTTCGATTTTGAGAGGGTAATGCATCCTAGTTGTTGCGACTGCTGTCGAGTTTGAAATAACGGGCAAATTTAGGTTAGCTTTGTGATTGTATGAGAGAACAATAGGTGATGTGTTTTCTAAACAATGAAAAGTTCATTAGAAATAAGTATTCGAGGTCATTTTCTTATTGCTAAATACCGCAAAAGCCATAAGGCCATGGTAGGCTTATAGTTTGAATATCGACAGGATGGTAGATGTTGCTTTAACAAAATATAATTGTAACAGAGTTGAGAGGTTCCTTGTACAACTTACACGCCCATGAAAGTGATCTCGAAATCGAGAACCGTTGTCGTTTACGTCTTTCCAATGGCTGAAAAACATTCTGAGGACAATTGATGGACCTTCAAAACCTTAGGCACTATAACGACCTTATCTCAACTGCAGAACTGGAGTCCTCCGGTAACTACATTGTTTGTCTTATTTGGAAAGAACAATGACGATAGTTTTTGTGGTATTATTCGTGGTTAAATCCATATAGTGCCATTCGTAGTTTTTTGGACGACTTTACACACAAAGGACCGGGAAATGAATCACTTCATGGACGATGGAAGGCGGTAAAGACTAATTATTGCCGTTAACATTTTTTCATGCCTTTCAGAAGTTCTTGTAGTTGCAGTTCAGAAAATGATTGTTTAACAGTGCTGTCAGTACAAATATGATCCAGGTAATTATTTTAACGAGTTATTACAATATGTAGGAACATGCAAGTTGACAAATGTGCGGTGTTTGAAATGTCACAACAGCTAACATTTTACCACCGATGCATTTGACATTTTTCGTTTATCGAACACCATCGAAACAATGTTCACGTAACAGCGGCCATTAGAGTATTCATAGATGCTTTGCAGCTTTTAACGATAAATGCTATCGAACGGCTTCCAAACCGAATTCAGTAAATCACTGTGATACATGTGTGCGAAGGGTAGTGTTTAAACTGATTCATACCAATTACACATCATTATATGACTGCACAAGGCAATATCCAAGCACATAACCCAGAACACTGGGCAATGTGTCCCTTGTATTCAGCCTTGAACAATATTTACACGCTGCTGCACACACAGAGCGCTGCATAAACAAGTGTCAAATAGATTAGATACTTTCTCACGCGATTACAAAGCTGTTAACTAGGCAAATATTCACAATAGAGATGTGTATATGTATGAGTAAGGGATCAAATATGACAGCCTCTTGCTCTCTGCGTTACTCAAATATTTTCAATACATTCATCCATTGCTGTGACCAGTTAAACTATTAAATAAGTCGTATATAACATATACATATTTATGCTTTGTAATGACAGCAGCATTTCCGGGACTGTTTTTTATCTCGTGTCTGCAATATATGGTTGTTTGCTGTCGACTCGGTATTGTATAATGTTAATCCCAGGCTTAATAAGGCTACAGTTCGTTGACTAAAATATCCGCTTTGAAAAGTAAGCGGCGAACATGTTCAGGTGCTCGACACATACTAGGAACCACTGAGACCAGATGCCCAGTACCAGGTTAACATGTACCAGCGTAAATCAGCTAACACTGAAGTGAGTTATCTAAGTATCATATCTGGTTTAATTATCATCCCGAGACCCCCTTTACGATTATCAAAGTCATTAAGCTCCAGCGACATTAATTGCGTCCATCACGATCTTACCTTAGGCGATTGATTTGCTCTAGAATATGATTATGCGCTCTGTAATCCCCTTCGGTTAATAGCGTGTTATTCTGCTGCGTATTGGAAATGAGATCAAAGGGTCAAAGGGGGTCACTGCGATGTGGTAACACACTGTTAGCAAATGGTCGAATGGTCGTTGTCTCAGCAATCAATCGCGAGCCTGTAAATCTGTAATTCCCGCATCATGCCGGACAAGCCGTAGCAAACTGTTGATATATCCTCCCGATAATTTTTCAATATGCTCACCAAAATTGTGCAGGAGATGTAGCCGCCATTCCCGTCGCCAGTTTAATAAATAAATCCCACCAGGTAATGATGATCGTGGATAAAGCGCTTACGATATTACAGACCATCATGATCAATCGACTCACAGAGTTAGATTATACTGCCCTTATCAGATTATAATGGTCCAAGCTCTGAGAAGAAATATTATCCATGGCAAGGGCATTTATTGTTTTTTAAAAGCAATTGTGTCAAACTAAGTCGGGAAGGTTTTGCTTTTAGGCGCCGTAATTTGCGTGGCTTGTTAGGAATTAGCAACACGGCTCACAAAACTCGTTACTCTCGTCTCACCCAACAGTTGGGCGCCACTGCTATGGGCTCATTATTGCACAAGCTAATCTCTTATGGTTTCTGATGCATTTGTATTACTCCAATCACGCTTACAATCAATTGCCTACCTGATATTCTACTTGTGAACCGAAGGCGAATAGCCTCATCCTAAACGCCCTGTAATGAATGGTATTACAGCCCCTTACCAGCCGACTGAGACTTGTGAACTGTTTGAAATGGATACCGCTGAGTAATGATCCCATTACACCTCTAAGGTAATTGCAGCAAGAGCATTCTTGATGTCAAAGATTATACAAAATAGTAATGAAAGAAAAGAGGCAAGATTACTTGTTCAGTGTACGCTTACATTGAATGGCTTTAAGTCCCAAAGTATGATGAGAAACTGTCTCTATAATGCGGAATATAACAATATTGGGAGCGCTACCCCGCATCAGATTGTGTTACATGCAGCGTTACCTCCTACCCCCTTACAGTTTCGGTCGCTAGCTCCAGCCGAAATATCATGACGGAGAGTCAGTGACCATGTCGCGGCAACCGTCATAGCTGCTTAGCAGGTCAAATGACCGTCATTAATGGCTCAGAAGTTTAATCATCGTGATTGGACGGTTGATCAAGCATCCGTGTGACGTATAATGCAATAAACAAAGATCCGAATCATTGATTACTCAGCTCATTAGCGTCTGATTTTGTTTGGTTCCCGTAGACGCTTGTCATTCGGTCTAATTAGTTTTCAAGGGTTGCGAGTGATTGGAATATGTTTGCTGCTATCAATATATGTATACAATAATGCGATGACTCATGCTCTATCAGTCGGACATGCTAACACCATTAAAACAAAACTGTACACAAGACAACGCTAGTGAGTGCGCCGGGGCCACTCGATTTTTTTCGCCATATGAAGACAATTTTAGCTTGGCGCAAAGCTTATTAGGAAGTAGGTGTACATATATCCGTGGGAAACAACACAAATTAATATTACTATCGAGATTATTTGGCTTTGGTCGTCATGAAGATAAATGCGAAACAGAGGAGGATGACAGTCAGAGTCAAGAGCACTCTTTTTCTAATGCGCATATATGCTCTAAAACTACTACTCATTAACTTCATCCCGGATTTCCCGTGCCAAGCTGTTAACAAAGTAATAATCTGCTAAAGAGTGGCATAACCTCACTCTTAACATCTGTATGCAACAGTGATGTCATCTGCGACTTGGTGCGCAGTTTGTATCGATATGCATAGATATATATAAAGTTTTGAATGCATCATGCTGGCAAATATATGGGTGCAATTGCATTTACATTATTGGTCGTACTCCCGTACTCCTGTTTAAAAGCAGCTTTTCGATAATTTTGCTATAGCGCTAATTATACGAGAATTTGTACAGTTATTTGAGAAATACATGTGGGTGTTAAATGAGCATAGGTATGACTTCCAGCAGCAGCAATATGTAAGAATATTAGAGGTCTGCTCTATTCGTAAGGTAGGATAACAATGTTAAATGTATTATCTTTTTCATGATCAGCGGATTAACAGCTACCGCTGGCTATCATCTCAACTCAATATTAAAGTTTGATGCTTTTAGAATTATTTTTCAATCTACAACCGACCAATAAGGTTTCATTCGAGCGTTCGTGCGTAGTGTTATATCACAGTTTATTAGCAACTTTCATTATTCTTTGTTAACGCTCGTTGTCAGCATGACATCTGGACATAACATGACACACTGTTGTTATTGTAATGTAATGGTAACATACAGTCAACTAATTATACTTTCCGCGACTAAGGCGCCTTGTAACACACAAAGCTTTACTTCTCGATGCGAGAACTCAAGCACTGCTCAACGTGCTAAAATGAATATTTCATCCACAATAAAACCTCTACCATATCAGAACCACCCAAGCTGCATATCAGATTCCCAATAAACCACCCCAAGTTGAGCCCTTCTTCCTTGATGCTGATTCACACTGTGCTTAAAGTCCTCATCAGATGCCGCTACGGGTCAACAAAGCTGTCTCCAAGGCGTTTGGTTCATGGCCCTGCCTATATTTGCTTGATCTTCTTCCCAGAATATTTTCGGCACAACCTCGCAAGGAAGGCACTTTTACTGTGTTACATAGCCAGCATTGACATATCTCGTGCTGCAAACAGAATTCGCACTGCCTTAATAGGTTGGCAAATAAAGGAACATTTAGTTTGTGTTGTAGTTCAGCTTAATTTATATGATATATAGTAAAACATACAACATGCTGTCAGTAGGGATTTGTGTACGTTGATAAGTATCAGTTTTCAATAGGTTTTGCCCTCGTCCTCTAGTATTGGCTGATTCATGCCAGACAATTATCGTGTCATGCATGCTGATGTTTAGTATGCAACAAACGGTCAACGTGAGAGGGGCCCATGTACAATTTCAGACTGCTACCGTATTCTACCAGAAAATGTACAACCAAAATTGACCCTCCTTTGGGTGAAGATGGAACGATATATTTTTCATATGTCTTTCAGTTATATCAGAGAGCCATCGAGATGGGGTGAGTCGATGTTAAATTGTTTTTAGCGGCCATATGCATGAGAGTAATTTGAGGCTACTTGTTATGCAACCTGTTACAAATATTGGACTGACACAGTCTCTTTAAGATGGAGCCAGATATTTTTCAACAATAACTCAGGCATCAAGGGTCATGTGGGGCTGATTTTTCTAGTTTGCAAGTTTCAATCATTATGAGAGGAGTCAATGTGTAATTGAAGGTAATAGCAGCAGTCTTTATTCAATGAGTCTTACATATGTAGTGTGTAGTTTGCAAGGTGATAGTGACATAAGAAGGCTTTGTGAATGATTTGAGACCGCCTGTTTCCATTAAATTATGATATCAAAACTTTCAAACTGCACAGGATACAGGATACAGGATAACTTAGGGGTCAAAAGTCATGTAGGACTGATATTTAGTTTGTGAGTGACAATCAATATAATGATGGTCCATGTGTAATTTGGAGCAGCTAGCTTGCTTAATAAGAAAACGGGTCGTTCAAATTATTCCCCATAAGTTACTTACAGTAGGTGATATTTTTCAACCGTTATTCAATTATAACTCGGTTAAAAAACTGTAGCTGAACATCCAATTATGAATAATTTATATGCAGTGGTGTGCTAGATTTATTCAAAAACACACCCCGACTAATTTATGTACGTCTTTAGATAGTAACCTGGCTGTCACCATTACGTCTAGCATAAGTTGATTGTCTATTTCCACCTGTTTAGAGATTATGTGTCTTGCAATCAGTAAACTCCCTGCATCCAATTATCTAACGCCCATGTCATATATATAAGCAAGTCAAAATCATGACTGGGGGATCTGAAGGAAGGACAAAAAAGAACAGAGAGAAGTCGTGGAATTTCTACGCATTGTAATTGTAAGACACGTTAATAAGCGAAATATATCACGTCGCTCACAAGCAAGCGTCGACCACACGTGAACAGCGGTGTTACATCAACACGTGAACGGTAGTGCGACAAGAGGTGGATAATCCGATTTTTTATCATTTCAACTGTGATAAGAGTTCGCCTGTACGTGTCAATATCTTATATTGTGTCAGTTTAGGTTATTGTTTAATACATATTCATGCGTTTTCTGATATGTATCGGTTGCAAAATGGAACAGTCCGCCAGTACAAGGAGAATTGGTACGCGAACAATCGCCCGACTCTCAAAGGAAGCCCTCCTATCTCCCCGTAAATACCAATATGAAAGATCCGACTGGTACTCCGAGCAAAAAGAAATTGACGTGGCCGAAGAGTTACCTCAGCGCAATGAGAGATAGGGTAAGTAGGGTAAGGTGGGGTAGGGCAGGGGAGAGGAGGATAGGAGAGGGAAGGGAAGGGGAGGGGAGGATATGGAGGCTTAGAGCTAAAGGGATATCATGTATTCATGCCATTCTGATTAAACTAATTAAGTAACACACTTACCCCTGATATTATGTAGAACCTCATCAAACAGCAATCCAAAATGTCTGTTTACATGATGCATTCAGCAGTGACAACCAGCATTCAGTCTTTCGTGACGTGATGGGGTGAGCAAATTATTGAACGCACATTATCGATATAATGTTTTTAAACTGTAAGGTGCTGCATTCAATAATGCATCAGTTAAACGCAGCAATTCAAGCCGGCGGCTTCTCGTTCGTTGCTTATGTGCCTCATGATTTGTATTACATGTGGTTTATTCTTTAAGCTGCAATTGTATGATGGAAATGGTCGAACAAACCTGCAATCAGCTACTTTTTCACCGGAGATTTGCATTCATGGCGATACACTCAGAAACTCTAATTCATCATCACAGCTTCTCTCACCCACTTGTAGTCATCACTCTTCACCATGTAGAGATGGAGCAATTACTTAACCAGAGGGTTGAAGGTGATCGATGTTGCACTCATACAGCGCGTATTGATCCAAATGAAGCAATCGTCGCTTAACATTGACACCTACAATAGACGCTACAATATGACCTCTTCTCTCCTTTTAATTGCTTCTTGAACTGGGCCACACTGAGACTCGTGGAGGACATGACCATGTCTCGGAGCTAGATTACGTTATCATCGCTGGAAATATGCATCAGTTACAGAGGAAATCTAGGATAAAAGTGATTGTGGTATGTCGAGATTATGGTGGTATGGTGTAGTGTCAATATGTATTGCCGATATTGGAACAAATAGGTACAACACAATGCGCACTATCAAACAACGGACTGCATGGCGATGACATGTGTAAAACCTGCCGATCACTGATACCTAAGGTACCTGATTTGTTCCCGAATTGCGCAGCAATATGTGGCGAATCTTCGTTCCTCGTTGTCCGAGGCTATAGTTAGTGGTGCGGCTGAATGGTATACTATAACTTTGTCTCACTCTATGAAGATGAAGCGCTTCTCCCGCCCACCTACACTTGACATTAGAGATGCATGTGACCAGGCATCATGGACCCATGAAAGCGCTAATGTTTAGCCTCGGCGATCGATCATGAATTACGGGCTAGTTTTACAGATTTATACCCATCATGTTGGACAATATGCATCAGTGCATCATACAGATGTTTGAAATCTAGGATAACAGTGAGATGCTGTATGAATATTTGCTTGCTGTATTACAGAATGGCCTGGTGATATAATTAGCTCCTGTGAATATGCACAGTTGAATATTTCTAACACGCAAGGCAATGAGTTGACGCCTCCTTATTGTGCTGCACGTTCCTATCATCAGAAACTCGAGTGTTAAGTACAATATATCCTTTGAGTAGAAATACAGCTGAGGTGTCAGACGCAAACTGGATTTGTCACATATAATGCGTATCTTCCATCACCATTGGAATGATAGACATCAACTTATCGTCAGAAGCGTGAGTGCTTAGTAAGTTATCGGGCTGAATATCTTGAAGCATTTGAATTAAAGATGAATGTTCTGCTATTATCATAATACGAATAGCAATTACTCTCAGTTTTAACCATCGTCTACATACAGTTTATTTTCCGATAAATAGTGCCAGTGCTAAAGTAATCCCGTCAGTAGAGTTGATGCTTGCAAAATCGGTGTTGATCATTGCGATGCGAGCTAAACCCCAGACAAAGTCGAAATCTTGATGTGTTAAATAAAGTTAAATAATCTATATAACAATGTCTTCATTGTTGTACCCTCAACACCTAAATAAAGCGCATCATCAGACACAGAGGTTTGATATCTACAGTTTATGGCTATTTGAGTAGTCGACGACATCAGATGTTCCGTGAAATACAGCATTAACCATTGCAAGTATCACAACTATTCAATGCTTAGCTTTATTATCAGTAACACATCTTGCCTTAACAGCAAACAATTGGTCAAAGTAATTTAGAAAAAAATGGATGGACGTTTTGGGGGAGAATAAGATATTTCATCCACCCAACCAACTCTTTCTGCTTACACTGCACCCATTCCCACCCTCATTCCACTGAATCTTTCAACAGCATTGAAGCGGCGCGTGTTGTTATCGATTCAATCTATTACAGCAGCATAAAACAAACACACACAGAAATGGAGTGGTATCGTTGGCTTAATAAAACGTAACGGACATTTACAGCGCTAACGATCATTATTTTAGAAGATTAATATGTTTGGGTCCCCACGGTAGATAAATAAAACTATTTCCTTCTCAGACGAAGCTGCTTTTGAACTTCAACGCATTTTTGTTTTGTAATGTAAGCATTAGACGCAATTACACAAGTTTTTAAGTCGTCGTCGTGCAATGAAAACATGAAAACAAACGTGGAAATTATGTTTGGTCTCTGGAGAGTTTAACTGTCATCACATAAGGAATCGAATACAGTCATTTACATTTAACTGTGCACAAAGGTCATAATATATAATCCAAATCAGTTTGAGCAAGATGTCAAGCGCTGGTATGGTCAATGTTAGCGTCTTTTGAGGTGTTTACACTCTAAGTTATAATAATTCAACGGCAAGGGAAATTGGTCCCAATCACTGTGTGCACATAATGGGCAGTACGCTTTTAAATGGGCTGCCTTTGACGAGAATAACCTCAAACCAGCATTGCAGATGATGTTATTGCCACTCATGATAGAAATCGATATAAGCGTTGGCAGATAAGGATTTTTCGTGTATTACACAGTCACTGCTCATTAATAAACCGATCGACCGACTATAACCACACTACTATTGAGGCACATCGAACTTCTGAATAATCTATAAAGCTCCGGTTTGTTATTGGTACAAATTCCATTGACGAGGGTTTATGCTGATAAACATCATTGACTGGATTCATCCTGCTATTAACAGGAGAGGAAGAACAAAATATGTGAAGTTTGAACGACCAAGGTCACGTTTCTCGCACATTTGAACGGTCTGGCAAAAACAACTATTTCAAACCACATCGAAGGGCGGTTGATGGTACATCCAGCGGGAATTTTGTGAAATTGAGTTCCAAACGGGTCTGATCCTAGGAAACATATTTTACTGTTGTCGCTCGATTCGTCTGATGTGCAGTCGCGCATGGGCTCGACAATGCTCTCACCGTTAATTGGGATCGGAAACCGGATATTGCAGCCCACCTTTTACAGCCTTTGGCATTTAATATGAATATAACTAGGTTCATGGCTGTCTGCATATTGGCTACCAGGTGATAGCTATGCTATGATAGACAAGGTTATGGTAATGGATTGTGCTTTTTAAAATTGAGCTCATCACAAACGCTGATAATTAAGCGTCACACCCAAAGTGTCCTACCGCACACACGCATATTTTGTGGTTTGCGTCATAGTGGCATTGCGCCTATCATGGCCACGTACAAGTCCCAGTTTAATATGTGATTGGAATACAAGAAGAAATCGCTTCATTCTATTCAGCATGAACATAATCGTATTTGTCTTTTAGTTATTGTGAACACACCGATGGGGTTGATCTTTAGTCTTTAGTTAAACACTAACTGACAATCACCATTAACCATGGCATAGCAGAAGTCAAAATTTAGCATTGAAAACTACAAAAAAACTCCGTTACTGCTAAATTGCACACATTTGCATAAAATGATTTTGTTGTTCTAACAGATCAGCCGGCTGACTTAAATTTGCCTTTATACAAGAGAGTTTGACTACCGCTGTCCAGGTTACTGGCTTGGCATTTGTTGGTATGCCTAGTGGCAGATATCCTTGGTAATTGTTCTTGTAATATGACTATAGCTGTTTGTTGGTAAGCAATATGCAGTACAGCAATTCGGTCCGACAAATGAAACTGCTCAGCATATGCCAGCAGTAGTCTCTGCACCAACCGTACTTCATGACATTTCGTACAATAAACGTATTGCGGGCCACGTATGAAGCAAGTGCTGGAGGGTGTGTGTCATGTGTTATATAGCGAATCTATGTTACGAGCTTCGGCTGAATCCTGCATCAAGAGAACAATTTTATCTTTCCCTTAGATATGGCACGTCCAGTAGAGCGATATTATCACTCAAATTATACGTCCTCGGCCGTTGAATTGAAATAGTCTGGTTTGCCATGTAACCACAGGGTTGTACTAAGAAATTATCGTTACTGCCTGGGGGACTGTGATCAATGGTGTCAGCGTTTGCGATGAGTTATCACATTTCCAATGATTGTTTGGCTCGTGATAATTATTGGGCTTCAATTGTCTCTCATCGATTAATGTAGTGTAGAGGGTTCGACAGTGTTCGCCTCACATAATTGGAGTAACAACTCGCCAGCCATAAGTATCTCTACCACATTATTGTTCCTGACAAATTATTGACCATTAAGTGGACGAAACGCGTAAGCTATTATGCAAAGAAAACACTTTTGGTTATCACTAACATCTTGTGGGCTCATTGCAGTGAATCGCGTGTAACTTGATAGCTTGTCTTCACTATTCGTTGTCGTTAGATTGCAGCAGCAATATTAGGTAGGTCACTACAAGGCCTTTGAAATATTGCGCAACTCTCTTGACATTGTGGTTATGTACTATACATGTTGAGTAATTAATGCGCACAATTAAGGCTTTTATTTGAGGTTAATATAAGAAAGCATACAGTTACGATAAAAAAATGTCCATCGTTGTTGGGCACAGCATCTATTTATATGTGTCGATATTGATTTATCAGCAGAACGTAGGATTTCCCCGCCAAACGGAACTTTACAACGCACACTACCGCAAATATTCATGAATCAATTATGTGTAATTAAAGCAAATATGTTAGCTTTAGTTATTCTTGAACAATGATTTGGCATTTATAAGTCTGGCTTGTCCTAGTCACTTAATATGATTTCGATCTTAAAGGCTGCGTATTTCTGCTACTATCAAAGCCGATAAAAATTGTGCCGCTCATAACGCGCGTCCAATCAATATAAAATGTCCTATGCCTCAATCACGCAATACAACCTCGACGTAATAGCCCTGTTTATAAATGACACCTGCTCTTTGATTCAATCACAATATTGCGGAGGGTAATGAACGTTATCAAATATTACCTTTTACATATAAGCGACAAACAATGGAGTCTAAAGCAGAGAGTTATTAACGAGAGTGGCTTACTTTCTACTGCAGATATACAGGGAAACGAAGCTAAACATTCAAGTATGCCAAGGCCTCCCGGCCCACGCCTTACACACCTATGAAACATCGCTAGATAACATATACTATTAGTACAAGGGGTGAAATATGCAGTGAGAGATTTATTCTATAACTTAACTTCGTTCTGTAGTGCACTGTTAATATGCAGTACAAGCGTTAGATGGCAATGGCGTATCTGGGCTGGGTTGGGTGTTATCACTGTCCATGAATAAGCTTCTCTTGTTCTTACTGTCGCAATCTTGTTGCCATTTACTTTGGGAATCATCCGTCGGAACTATTCTCACGCTTATGCGAAGGAAATGACCGGAACCTGAACTTTTGCGTGCGTTTTACGGACTGTAATTTGCATACATAACATACTGGGGGCGCCTAGCCGAAAAATACTGTCCGGATGCTATGAGAGATAAGGGAAGGGTTGAGTTCCTTGTACGAAAATATTTGGATACAATTCAGCCGTATTACTCCCTGTTGCTTTAGATGCGGAGGTAGAAACACTAGCTATCTGTTGCTGCATTGATAATCTTTTTTGGAAACATCCGGAGCCAGATTTATCATGTTATGGCAGCGCGTGGGAAGGAGGGACACATTCTCCTCTCAGCTACGGTTGTACATGTCACGAATGGACGTTGATTATTTTAAAGGGATCAGATTAGATTGACGTCCTGTCGTCTTGTGACGGATTGCTTTGTACAGCATCGATCACGTTCAGTTTACTGGCTTTGTCATTCAGAGTTAATAGGATAATAGAAACCCATGGCATTGAAGCATGAGTTGATTTATAAATGTACTATCCCTGGATGCAAATCTCTGGTGAAGTGTTAGATTAGCTAAGATACGTTTGACCTGAATCTTACAATCACAAACATCCCAGAACGTCACTCATATAACAAGGTATGAAGGGGCACAAGCAGGCCGCAGAAAAAATTCAAGCTGCTCGCATTCCTTAGCAGGACGGTTGCTATGTATAGCAGCAGATTACGTTTGGCATCGCCTCTCTCAATAAGAGTACGAAGTCTTATTTTACCAAGGAGTCTTTTAAACGCCCTGAATAGTCTACGTCTTGAGATTTGTTGAACATGTGTTGATGCTGATGTGTGCACGTATAAGCAGGATCTTTGGCGTGCTGTCTGAACGAATGTTTTAATCAGGGGCAAGATTTTGCATCTCATATACATTTTGACGCAGCTATTGCCTCGTCAATCCACTGAAAAAAATTGTGAGCCACCAGCTGGCATCATAGGCGCCTTTTCCAGCTATTGTCATTCTTTATGGCTCTGTCGCCAGTAGCAACTCGCCTCTTTGTATTTGTCATAAGAACTAAAGTCGGTGCAGTTGAACCGTTGCTGGCGAGGTGAAACCAGAGCACGTTTTTGGCAGAGTGTGAATAAACATGATGCCTCAGTCACATGTGTGTCAAGCAAAAACATGGATAGCTAAATTTCAGTAGGTAAAGAGGGTTGGTTATTTTTGTGTGCAAATATCCGGTGCCTCATGTATCCGTGATTATCAAAGAAACCACATTAATTCAGTCCATAATTGCCAATAATCTTCATGGTGTGTTCGATGTCACATTTAACACCTGATGCTGCATTAAAAACGGTTGCATTTAATTATTTTTTGATTGGTGTCCAAAAGACGAATTTGTGCTATGTGTCGATCTCTTCCAACGGTATGAGCCCATGGTGACAATTCAGTAACTCATGCAGGTGGTATCAGTAACAGGCGATGTCACATCCCCTACATCACCTTAAACGTTGATCACAATACTGCAACTGTTATATCACATAAAAGTGTAATATACCTTGTTGCGACATCAGCTAACTCGTAGCGTAACTAAACCGTAGATACAAGAATCTGGAATCTAGCTTCGCGGCATAGTGCTGCCATCTAGTAGACTCATTGTGCCCCTATTCGATATGCTGGCAAGAAGCAATTTCATTTCGTGGGAATAGAGAGACACGTTATCTTAGCGACTATTGTACGTGTCAAGGTTGGGCGCTGAGTGTTTTATAGGGATCACATTAGATTGACGTCCGGTCCTGCCATGAAGGATTGCTTTGTGCTGCATCGATCACGTTCAACCCTCCATTTAAGTTTTAGCTACAGCTTAGCTAATAAAGGTGAATATGAATTTATGGCTGCGATTAAGATATTTTTTTTTCTTTGAGCGCAAGGCTATTGTGAAATGTTACATCATTGGATTTATTCGGCGATCTCTAACATGCCATCGTCGCTATTTGGTACAAACATACACATTCCAGAACTTACTGAACGGCAAATGCAGGCAACAGATAAAAAGCAAACAGCACATATTTTCTAATTTTGTTTTGCCAGAAATAGTACAATGTTGCAACCAAAGACACTAGTTTATCCTTGCATAGAGGTAACGACAATGTATGCGCGTAAGGAGCGTAACTGCACGGTCAGCTCCAGGAACTGTTTTCTTTCATTGAGTGCAAAACTGTGGCTGTATGCATGTCTTCCGAAGCTCAGAAATTATCATACTGCCGTGAATGATGCCTTGATATTTTAAAATGATATTTTAAAACATAACTTCGCATTCACTTGATATTGAAGACAAACTATTATTTTTAAAGTTGGGTAAAGCTAGAGCCCAAACGATAAACCCAGATGCGTGCTGTGCTTTGCATCATCGGCTAATTATCTAGCTGTTGTCACTCTTTATTGCTTGTCTCTTGCTAGGAAGCTTCGACTAAGCAACATGAATCACACGGCGTCAGTACATGAGAAACTCGACATCGATTGATCACGCTTTACCCGACCCAAGTATCTACCAGATTGATCATCGTACTGTCATGGACATGAGCTCTGGAGCTCATTGCAAGAAACCCGTAATGCGAACTGGCTGTTGTATAAAACCGGATAGTTCAAAAACCAATAACAGGAGTCAATATCGACGTTAACTAAAGAAGCCCACGGTTTCAATGAGTATAATTGCTGAATTCATGAGTTGTAGGCATCTGCGTACTTAGAGAATAATAAATATTTCGCTGATGTCCGCAAACGGCTGCAAATCTGCGCAATTGTGCGACGAGATTTCCCCAATATCACATAGATGAGCTCATGCAAATGCGTCTAATATGATGTGGTTATTTGAGGGTAGTGTTCGGAAAGCATAAATCCATCCAATAACGACAATCAGTCAAACGTCTTAGAAATCAGCCGAAGGGCGATAAGTATCCCTAGCCTGGTTCAATTAATGAACATCTTGGAATTTACACGGGTTGTCCTTTATTTTGGCACTATGATTAAACCTCATATCTGCATCACACATAACTTGCGGTGATGTAGTAGCTATACTGTGCGTTATTCAGTCCCTGGTGGTTAATCAAACTAACTATTTTCACTAACTAAGGGTACATCGTCACATCATATCCCTGACTGATCTACACATATTCTCGTCAATATTCTCCCATTTACCAGCCATTCGTTCAGCTGATAACACGGTTATCTAGGTTTATTATCCAGCTAGTACAAGTATATGTTGAATATGATATTTTCTGTAGCATTTAAGATAACATGCTATCCACAATCGAACTACCTGACGAAATTTTCAATTAGATGCCGCAGACAAAGGCAGCAAACGAAATATCACCCGTTAATTTTATGATGTCAGTTAGCAAGCGTCTTAGTACAGTGACTACTGACATTTTTTTCGAGACGATCGCATAGTGCCTTGAGTTGGTAGCACTTCAGACAGGACATTGCAGCTAACCTTCTGCAATTCTCTGATTGGGCGGTTCAAAATGAATGTAAGAGCTATTCATGGTTGTCTGCTTTATTGGAAGCAAGCTACAGATTTGCCTGGCCGTAAGAAGGTTTTTGAACAAGGGAACCGACATCTCAAATATTGTTATTAGTCTAACACCCATCTAATCACCAATTCGACAATATGATTAATTATTGATGGCGGCTGCCGTTTAGCCGCTCATCTGATTTAGGTGCACTCTCGTGTTAGAATCCTCCATTGCCTGATTCTATATGCATCTTAGTCTGAGTGTTGATAAGTATACTGGCAAATCAGCAGAGAGCGTTAATAACTGACACTGTGACACATTTTAGCGAAGACAATCTATAGTATGAGACAATATTTCAATCAAATGCCTGGATTTTAAATGAGGTTTCGGTCAAAGCACGCAATAAAGCTTGACAATGATCGTGCTCGTTGTGAGGGCGGTCCCGTTAGGGTCTTCGTTGCTATGATACACAAACACTGGCGATGAATCAGGAACCACAAAGTGATATCACACCCGCTTACAATATATCTGAGTAATACAAAGTATTTGTTTGAAACTCAGTTTTTGTTAGTTGAGGCATGAGAAGCTCGTGGAAATTGAGCGTTCTCAAGCTTTGTTCAGGATGTAAGAATTATCCATTAGAGATCACGATGCGGCAGTACAAAGTTATATCCCTTCATTACAACGTTCGCTATGATTTGCATTAAAGGCGATCTACAAGTCCAGCTGGCTTCCTCGGTATCTTCAGGACATTGTATTTGTGCCGCCCTTGAAGTCCGTATCTTGTCAATAATATGTCGATTTAACCGTTCATAAAACGTCCATCAAACGCTCCATAACACGTCCGGTAAACCATCCGTGCGACGTAATAGGCGGAAGCATGGGGCTGACCCTCGGAAGCCTCATTATAATTGCACGATTCTTAGTCTGATATTTAGTCAGACCTGATTAATAGTCAATACAACCTTTATATGATTGCCATTGATATACACAACTAATCATTAATGCCCCTGTCTCACATTGCCGAGGTATTTTCCGGAAGTCCCCCGAGTGGTAATTGGAGTGCTCAACGCTGTAACGTGTAGACTCCGGCATGTGTCCGTGTTCACTCAGATCACTCTCGATGGGAGCAAATTATTTATGTTTGCATAAAACACTATCAAAATTTAGACCTCTATACATATCATAGACCGAGAGCAGCTAATAATTGTTGGGCCGTTATGGTATAAGATATAACGGGCTTGTGCTTTTAGCAATTTGAGAGCGCTCAGTGTTGCTTCCGTGTTTGTCCATTACGTAATCAAATCCGTGCTCTCTCGGGGAATGTAACACGGATGGCGCCCCCCGGATGCTCCGGGGTCTTCCCAGGAATACTGCGGGAATGTGATACAGGGGTATTAGGATGGTGCTTCCCAATAGTGATAGTGCTATTTAGAGAATAAGAATTATTATTTCACATATGTTGAGGTTTTAAAATGATATGGTTCGGTTCACTAGCTACCCTTGCATTGTATTTATTATTTATCCTGCAGCAGTTACAGATACGCAATGTCCGGCAATTTTCGCCGAGAACTGGTGCTATGACCACAGTGACAAGTAGCGAGTTGCCATACCCCTCTTCATGTATCAGCAGTTTTGCAACGAGCTAGCATTTCAACAATAACAACCTTTATCCTCCAAATAATTTGACAGCAAGGAATTCTGAAGTCAGTCTATGGAGAGCAATGAGATCGAAATAGAATTGGTTACATAAGTTAAATGACCTTAATTTTACTGCAGAGGAAGGCCTTGGGCATATGGTGAATCTGGTCTTTGGAGCTGATGGCGCATAGAGACCTATTTGCTGCGAATTTGTCACAGTATTTACTCGGAGAACCGATAGCCAGCTTTCACGTGCGTAACTGTTGTGCATTGCTATACTGATGCGATATCAACGAAGATATGTTGAAAATACGTTTGAGGCAACTTATTCTGGCAATGGCGAAAACAGCCGACAAGAGGTCCAAGTGAATTACAGCAATTGATGCAACTATATTCAAGCCATGTTACCTCCAACGGCAGCGTCATTTCAGTTGAATGGGTTGGAATGAGCAAGCGATTCGTCCAAGTCCTTATTACGTCGCTGACTAGCTATTTCTTGCCGATGAATGGTTTGGTTGTTGTGTAATTAATAACTGATATAACAGTAATCATTTTTTTTCACTGTCATTGCAATGCAATTGTTTCCATTTCGACGAAGCAGCAAACAATCCAGCATTATCTTCATTCAGAAATCATCTTTGCCTAGCTATCTTAAAATCTAGACTTGACATGCTAATTTTTGCTGCTGATAATGTATAAGCCTCAATAAAGCAATTCAAATATTTGATACCAATAAAATGCAATTACAGTTGCTAGCAATTAACCACATAACTACATTTTGTGCTCAGTAATGACAATTATTTCAAACGACATTACTTTGTGAGAATTTGTGTCCATCGCTATCGTATATATGTCTGAATGTGCAAGGCTGAAAGGGAAGTGTTCTGATGCGAGAATCAGACAAATATAGACAGACTTCACGCTCAATGCAAACGCTCAAAATGTACGCGGAGAACTCGTATACCACGCGACATTACAGAACAGCAGAATGAAACTCGATTTAAGCCAGCGATTGTAGTATGTTTGAGGCTGCTGCGATACAATTGTGGGCCGCGTAAAGATAGTTGTGGTATTCTTAGACTAGTATTTACAAGGATAATGGTATGAGTAGTGCTTATGCCTGATATCCTCTAATAGGTATTTGCAAATCAACTAATTCTTATATAGTCTTATTTGCCAATCAAAAGATGTCAGTCGAGCTTATTTACTTTTAGGTTTAGACTTCTTAGTTTTGACTGTGTTCGGCCATTGCTTACTCATGCTGACATGATAATTCTCCCGATGTCACCAAGCCGTATAGTACAAATGACCAGCGCCCACGTTGCATTGATCTGCAGGAACATAGTAAGACCAACGAGCAGAGTAATCAAGTTATCATCCTTGGCTAGATCACCAACCAAGCAATCCAATCAAAACCATTTGCTTTCATTTTCATCTAAACCGACATTTTGATCTTATTGCCAGTAAATGACTTTCTCCAGAATATTATTGCGGACACTATTCTAATCTATAAAGAGATGAGGGTCGTGTCTATATGTGTGTTGGTCTGGCGTATAGCAGCAGCGATGACGGGGGTCTGTGTGTGTCGCGACTTGTAATGGAGCTCATGATTCGCAAGGTCTGCAAGAATCAGATAATTGACAACGCTTCAGCTTGTACCATGCATTATTTGTTTTCACCCCGTATTTATAAGCTAATAGACCCACTGGGCTACACCACTAACAAATGTAATTTGCAGCATTCAAAGTCTATTCAGTTTTAACAATACACAGCGTTGTCAAGGCTGCATCTTAACAGTGAGTGCTTTCACAGCCCCAATCCCGGACATAACCATCCTATGGTACTCAGGTGTTGGTATACCTTCATAACACGATGCCTGATACTGGGAGTGAAATGTTGCCACACATCCGAGAAATTTAGATTTAATTTTACGAGCTGAGTAATGGGCATCCGCACAATGCGTGTAGAAGAGCAAATTACACATCCAACGAGCAGCATTGATGTTCGGGCGTATCTAGACGCAGTGGGAATCATCTTTCGGAACTATTATGCAACGGAAATGACCGGAACCTGAACTTTTGTGTGTGTTTTACGGACTGTAATTTGCATACATAACATACTGGCGGCGCTGGCCGATAAATACTGCCCGGATGCTATGAGACGTAAGGGAAGGGTCGAGTTCCTTGCACGAATATATTAGGATACAATTCAGCCGTATTATTCCCTGTTGCTTTAAATGCGGAGGTAGAAACACAAGCTATCTGTTGCTGCATTGATAATATTTTTTGGAAACATCCGGTGCCAGATTTATTATGTTATTGCAGCGCGTGGGAAGGAGGGACACATTCTCCTCTCAGCTACGGTTGTACATGTCACGAATGGACGATGAGTATTTTTAAAGGGATCATATTAGATTGACGTCCTGTCGTCTTGTGGCGGATTGCTTTGTACAGCATTGATCACGTTCAGTTTACTGGCTTTGTCATTCAGAGTTAATAGGATAATAGAAACCCATGGCATTGAAGCATGAGTTGATTTATAAATGTACTATCCCTGGATGCAAATCTCTGGTGAAGTGTTAGATTAGCTAAGATACGTTTGATCTGAATCTTACAATCACAAACATCCCAGAACGTCACTCATATAACAAGGTATGGAGGGGCACAAGAAAGGCCGCAGATGAAATTCAAGCTGCTCGCATTCTTTAGCAGGACGGTTGCTATGTATAGCAGCAGATTACGTTTGGCATCGCCTCTCTCAAAAAGAGTACGAAGTCTTATTTTAACAAGGAGTCTTTTAAACGCCCTGAATAGTCTACGTCTTGAGATTTGCTGAATATGTGTTGATGCTGATGTGTGCACGTATAAGCAGCATCTTTGGCGTGCTGCCCGAATTTTTTAATCAGGGGCAAGATTTTGCATCTCATATACATTTTGACGCAGCTATTGCCTCGTCAATCCACTGAAAAACAGTGTGAGCTACCAGCGGGCATCATAGGCGCCTTTCCAGCTGTTGTCACTCTTTATGGCTCTGTCGCCAGTAGCAACTCGCCTCTTTGTATTTGTCATATGAACTAAAGTCCGAGCAGTTAAACCGTTGCTGTCGATGTGAAACCAGAGCACGTTTTTGGCAGAGTGTTAATAAACATGATGCCTCAGTCACATGTGTGTCAAGCAAAAACATGGATAGCTAAATTTCAGGGGGTAGAGAGGGTAGGTTATTTTTGTGTGCAAATATCCGATGCCTCATGTATCAGTGATTATCAAAGAAACCACATTAATTTAGTCCATAATACCCAATAATCTTCATGGTGTGTTCGATGTCCCATTTAACACCTGATGCTGCATTAAAAACGGTTGCATTTAATTATGTTTTGATTGGTGTTTAAAAGACGAATTTGTGTCGATCACGTCAAACGGTATGAGCCCATGGTGACAATTCAGTAACTCATGCAGGTGGTATCAGTAACAGGCGATGTCACATCCCCTACATCACCTTAACGTTGATCACAATACTGCAACTGTTATATCACATAAAAGTGTAATATACCTTGGTGCGACATCAGCTTACTCGTAGCGTAACTAAAACGTTGATACAAGAATCTGGCTTCGCGGCATAGTGCTGCCATCTAGTAGACTCATTGTGCCCCTATTCGATATGCTGGCAAGAAGCAATTTCATTTCGTTGGAATAGAGAGACACGTTATCTTAGCGACTATTGTACGTGTCAAGGTCGGGCGCTGAGTGTTTTATAGGGATCACATTAGATTGACGTCCGGTCCTGCCATGAAGGATTGCTTTGTGCTGCATCGATCACGTTCAACCCTCTATTTAAGTTTTAGCTACAGCTTAGCTAATAAAGGTGAATATGAATTTATGGCTGCGATTAAGATATTTGTTTTTCTTTGAGCGCAAGGCTATTGTGAAATGTTACATCATTCGGATTTATTCGGCAATCTCTATCATGCCATCGTCGCTATTTGGTACAAACATACACATTCCAGAACTTACTGAACGGCAAATGCAGGCAACAGATAAAAAGCAAGCAGCACATATTTTCCAATTTTGTTTTGCCAGAAATAGTACAATGTTGCAACCAAAGACACTAGTTTATCCTTGCATAGAGGTAACGACAATGTATGCGCGTAAGGAGCGTAACTGCACGGTCAGCTCAAGGAACTGTTTTCTTTCATTGAGTGCAAAACTGTGGCTGTATTCATGTCTTCCGAAGCTCAGAAATTATCATACTGCCGTGAATGATGGCCTTCAAATTAGGAAGTTTGAATTGTGATATTTTAAAATTATTAACTTCGCATTCACATGATATTGAAAACAAACTATTATTTTTAAAGTTGGGTAGAGCTAGAGCCCCAACGATAAACCCAGATGCGTGCTGTGCTTTGCATCATCGGCTAATTATCTAGCTGTTGTCACTCTTTATTGCTTGTCTCTTGCTAGGAAGCTTCGACTAAGCAACATGAATTACACGGCGTCAGTACATGAGAAACTCTACATCGATTGATCACGCTTTCCCGACCCAAGTATCTACCAGATTGGTCATCGTACTGTCATGGACATGAGCTCTGGAGCTCATTGCAAGAAACCCGTAATGCAAACTGCCTGTTGTATAAAACCGGATAGTTCAAAAACCAATAATAGGAGTCAATATCGACATTAACTAAAGAAGCCCACGGTTTCAATGAGTATAATTTCTGAATTCATCAGTTGTAGGCATTTGCCTACTTAGAGAAATAATAAATATTTCGCTGATGTCCGCAAACGGCTGCAAATCTGCGCAATTGTGCGACGAGATTTCCCCAATATCACATAGATGAGCTCATGCAAATGCGTCTAAGATGATGTGGTTATTTGAGGGTAGTGTTCGGAAAGCATAAATCCATCCAATAACGACAATCAGTCAAACGTCTTAGAAATCAGCCGAAGGGCGATAAGTATCCCTAGCCTGGTTCAATTAATGAACATCTTGGAATTTACACGGGTTGTCCTTTATTTTGGCACTATGATTAAACCTCATATCTGCATCACACATAACTTGCGGTGATGTAGTAGCTATACTGTGCGTAACTCAGTCCCAGGTGGTTAATCAACTTAACTATTCTCACTAACTAAGGGTACATCGTCACATCATATCCCTGACTGATCTACACATATTCTCGTCAATATTCTCCCATTAACCAGCCATTCTTTCAGCTGACTAACACGGTTATCTAGGTTTATCCAGCTAGTACAAGTATATGTTGAATATGATATTTTCTCTAGCATTTAAGATAACATGCTATCCACAATCGAACTACCTGACGAAATTTGCAATTAGATGCCGCAGACAAAGGCAGCAAACGAAATATCACCCGTTAATTTTATGATGTCAGTTAGCAAGCGTCTTAGTACAGTGACTACTGACATTTTTTTCGAGACGATCGCATAGTGCCTTGAGTTGGTAGCACTTCAGACAGGACATTGCAGCTAACCTTCTGCAATTCTCTGATTAGGCGATTCAAAATGAATGTAAGAGCTATTCATGGTTGTCTGCTTTATTGGAAGCAAGCTACAGATTTGCCTGGCCGTAAGAAGGTTTTTGAACAAGGGAACCGACATCTCAAATATTGTTATTAGTCTAACACCTATCTAATCACCAATTCGACAATATGATTAATTATTGATGGCGGCTGCCGTTTAGCCGCTCATCTGATTTAGGTGCACTCTCGTGTTAGAATCCTCCATTGCCTGATTCTATATGCATCTTAGTCTAAGTGTTGAGAAGTATACTGGCAAATCAGCAGAGAGCGTTAATAACTGACACTGTGACACATTTTAGCGAAGACAATCTATAGTATGAGACAATATTTCAATCAAATGCCTGGATTTTAAATGAGGTTTCGGTCAAAGCACGCAATAAAGCTTGACATGATCGTGCTCGTTGTGAGGGCGGTCCCGTTAGGGTCTTCGTTGCTATGATACACAAACACTGGCGATGAATCAGGAACCACAAAGTGATATCACACCCGCTTACAATATATCTGAGTAATACAAAGTATTTGTTTGAAACTCAGTTTTTGTTAGTTGAGGCATGAGAAGCTCGTGGAAATTGAGCGTTCTCAAGCTTTGTTCAGGATGTAAGAATTATCCATTAGAGATCACGATGCGGCAGTACAAAGTTATATCCCTTCATTACAACGTTCGCTATGATTTGCATTAAAGGCGATCTACAAGTCCAGCTGGCTTCCTCGGTATCTTCAGGACATTGTATTTGTGCCGCCCTTGAAGTCCGTATCTTGTCAATAATATGTCGATTTAACCGTTCATAAAACGTCCATCAAACGCTCCATAACACGTCCGGTAAACCATCCGTGCGACGTAATAGGCGGAAGCATGGGGCTGACCCTCGGAAGCCTCATTATAATTGCACGATTCTTAGTCTGATATTTAGTCAGACCTGATTAATAGTCAATACAACCTTTACATGATTGCCATTGATATACACAACTAATCATTAATGCCCCTGTCTCACATTGCCGAGGTATTTTCCGGAAGTCCCCCGAGTGGTAATTGGAGTGCTCAACGCTGTAACGTGTAGACTCCGGCATGTGTCCGTGTTCACTCAGATCACTCTCGATGGGAGCAAATTATTTATGTTTGCATAAAACACTATCAAAATCAGACCTCTATACATATCATAGACCGAGAGCAGCTAATAATTGTTGGGCCGTTATGGTATAAGATATAACGGGCTTGTGCTTTTAGCAATTTGAGAGCGCTCAGTGTTGCTTCCGTGTTTGTCCATTACGTAATCAAATCCGTGCTCTCTCGGGGAATGTAACACGGATGGCGCCCCCCGGATGCTCCGGGGTCTTCCCAGGAATACTGCGGGAATGTGATACAGGGGTATTAGGATGGTGCTTCCCAATAGTGATAGTGCTATTTAGAGAATAAGAATTATCATTTCACATATGTTGAGGTTTTAAAATGATATGGTTCGGTTCACTAGCTACCCTTGCATTGTATTTATTATTTATACTGCAGCAGTTACAGATACGCAATGTCCGGCAATTTTCGCCGAGAACTGGTGCTATGACCACAGTGACAAGTAGCGAGTTGCCATACCCCTTTTCATGTATCAGCAGTTTTGCAACGAGCTAGCATTTCAACAATAACAACCTTTATCCTCCAAATAATTTGACAGCATGGAATTCTGAAGTCAGTCTATGGAGAGCAATGAGATCGAAATAGAATTGGTTACATAAGTTAAATGACCTTAATTGTACTGCAGAGGAAGGCCTTGGGCATATGGTGAATCTGGTCTTTGGAGCTGATGGCGCATAGAGACCTATTTGCTGCGAATTTGTCACAGTATTTACTCGGAGAACCGATAGCCAGCTTTCACGTGCGTAACTGTTGTGCATTGCTATACTGATGCGATATCAACGAAGATATGTTGAAAATACGTTTGAGGCAACTTATTCTGGCAATGGCGAAAACAGCCGACAAGAGGTCCAAGTGAATTACAGCAATTGATGCAACTATATTCAAGCCATGTTACCTCCAAAGGCAGCGTCATTTCAGTTGAATGGGTTGGAATGAGCAAGCGATTCGTCCAAGTCCTTATTACGTCGCTGACTAGCTATTTCTTGCCGATGAATGGTTTGGTTGTTGTGTAATTAATAACTGATATAACAGTAATCATTTCTCATTCTCATTGCAATGCAATTGTTTCCATTTCGACGAAGCAGCAAACAATCCAGCATTATCTTCATTCAGAAATCATCTTTGCCTCGCTATCTTAAAATCTAGACTTGACACGCTAATTTTTGCTGCTGCAATAAAATGCAATTACAGTTGCTAGCAATTAACTACAACTACATTTTGTGCACAGTAATGACAATTATTTCAAACGACATTACTTTGTGAGAATTTGTGTCCATCGCTATCATCTATATGTCTGAATGTGCAAGGCTGAAAGGGAAGTGTTCTGATGCGAGAATCAGACAAATATAGACAGACTTCACGCTCAATGCAAACGCTCAAAATGTACGCGGAGAACTCGTATAGCACGCGACATTACAGAACAGCAGAATGAAACTCGATTTAAGCCAGCGATTGTAGTATGTTCGAGGCTGCTGCGATACAATTGTGGGCCGCTTAAAGATAGTTGTGGTATTCTTAGACTAGTATTTACAAGGATAATGGTATGAGAGTTAGTGCTTATGCCTGATATCCTCTAATAGGTATTTGCAAATCAACTAATTCTTATATAGTCTTATTTGCCAATCAAAAGATGTCAGTCGAGCTTATTTACTTTATAGAGTATAGAGCGCTTCTTAGTTCTGACTGTGTTTGGCCATTGCTTACTCATGCTGACATATGATAATTCTCCCCAAGTTACCAAGCCGTATAGTACAAATGACCAACGCCCACGTTACATTGATCAGCAGGAACACGGTAAGACTAACGAGCAGAGTAATCAAGTTATCATCCTAGGTTAGATCACCAATCAAGCAATCCAATCAAGACCATTTGCTTTCATTTTCATCTAAACCGATATTTTGATCTTATTGCCAGTAATTGACTTTCTCCAGAATATTATTGCGGACACTATTCTAATCTATAAAGAGATGAGGGTCGTGTCTATTTGTGTATTGGTCTGGCGTATAGCAGCAGCGATGACGGGGTCTGTGTGTGTCGCGGCTTGTAATGGAGCTCATGATTCGCAAGGTCTGCAAGAATCAGATAATTGACAACGCTTCAGCTTGTACCATGCATTATTTGTTTTCACCCCTCATTTATAAGCTAATAGACCCACTGGGCTACACCACTAACCAAATGTAATTTGCAGAATTCAAAGACTATTCCGTTTCAACAATACACAGCGTTGTAAAGGCTGCATCTTAACAGTGAGTGCTTTCACAGCCCCAATCCCGGACATAACCACCCTGTGGTACTCAGGTGTTGGGAGGGTGTTATGTTGGTATACCTTCATATCACGATGCCTGATACTGGGAGTCAAATGTTGCCACACATCCGAGAAATTTAGATTTCATTTTACGAGCAATGGGCATCCGCACAATGCGTGTAGGAGAGCAAATTACACATCCAACGAGCAGCCATGATGGTCGGGCGTATCTAGACGCGTTGTAGGACATTCACGGTAAGAGCTATTTAACGCTGGTAGTTTTCTCATATTGCTATGCCGTTCTTATCCTAATTACCACATAGCGTTTGACTGAGCAGCTATAGTGGTAATCTGTAATTGTGGATGTTCTACTTAGTATCCTTTAATGTTCTTCGTGGTGAGCACCCTGCATCAAAATGGGCACTTTCCTCTGCTTGCACTAGGCTTCTGGCCATTGTGTATCATTCGTGTACGGTTGATGGAACATTACCTTTGTAGGATGCAAGTAAGTCCTAACAAGTAATTTCCACATTACAGAAACGAAAGAAAAATGTGATATAAGTAATGAGATGGCAACCGACGAAACAAATCTTTATTTACTAGATTATGAGTTACGTGGACTTCCTCCACCAGCAAATTAATGTCATTTCACCTCTCATTTCGTCCATTATTTTCATTTGATCTGGCTTCCAGTTATGGTCAAGGCGTCTGTCTAGTTTGAAACCAGAATATTTGTATATATGTATTTATATATGTATATATATATATATATATATACATGTATTTATATATATATATATATATATATACAATCATATATATATAACGTGCGTCCATCAATATAAAATTTCCTATGCCTCAATCACGCAATACAACCTCGACGTAATAGCCCTGTTTATAAATGACACCTCCTCTTTGATTAAAACACAATATTGCGGAGGGTAATGAACGTTATCTAATATTACCTTTTACATATAAGCGACAAACAATGGAGTCTAAAGCAGAGAGTTATTAACGAGAGTGGCTTACTTTCTACTGCAGATATACAGGGAAACGAAGCTAAACATTCAAGTATGCCAAGGCCTTCCCTGCCCACGCCTTACACACCTATGAAATATCGCTAGATAACATATACTATTAGTACAAGGGGTGAAATATGCATTAAGAGATTTTATTCTGTAATTTAACTTCGTTCTGTAGTGCACTGTTACTATCTTAGCGTTAGATGGCAATGATGGCGTCTCTGGGCTGGGTTGGGTGTTATTACTGTCTATGAATAAGCTACTCTTGTTTTGACTTGCGCGATCTTGTTGTCGTATACTTTGGGAATCATCTTTCGGAACTATTATGCAACGGAAATGGCCGAAACCTGAACTTTTGTGTGTGTTTTTACGGACTGTAATTTGCATACATAACATACTGGCGGCGCTGGCCGATAAATACTGTCCTGATGCTATGAGACGTAAGGGAAGGGTTGAGTTCCTTGCACGAATATATTAGGATACAATTCAGCCGTATTATTCCCTGTTGCTTTAAATGCGGAGGTAGAAAAACAAGCTATCTGTTGCTGCATTGATAATATTTTTTGGAAACATCCGGTGCCAGATGTATCATGTTATTGCAGCGCGTGGGAAGGAGGGACACATTCTCCTCTCAGCTACGGTTGTACATGTCACGAATGGACGTTGATTATTTTAAAGGGATCAGATTAGATTGACGTCCTGTCGTCTTGTGACGGATTGCTTTGTACAGCATCGATCACGTCCAGTTCACTTGCTTTGTCATTCAGAGTTAATAGGATAATAGAAACCCACGGCATTGAAGCATGAGTTGATTTATAAATGTACTATCCCTGGATGCAAATCTCTGGTGAAGTGTTAGATTAGCTAAGATACGTTTGACCTGAATCTTACAATCACAAACATCCCAGAACGTCACTCATATAACAAGATATGGAGGGGCACAAGCAGGCCGCAGATGAAATTCAAGCTGCTCGCATTCTTTAGCAGGACGGTTGCTATGTATAGCAGCAGATTACGTTTGGCATCGCTTCTCTCAATAAGAGTACGAAGTCTTATTTTAACAAGGAGTCTTTTAAACGCCCTGAATAGTCTACGTCTTGAGATTTGTTGAATATGTGTTGATGCTGATGTGTGCACGTATAAGCAGCATCTTTGGCGTGCTGTCCGAATTTTTTAATCAGGGGCAAGATTTTGCATCTCATATACATTTTGACGCAGCTATTGCCTCGTCAATCCACTGAAAAACAGTGTGAGCTACCAGTGGGCATCAATGGCGCCTTTCCAGCTGTTGTCACTCTTTATGGCTCTGTCGCCAGTAGCAACTCGCTTCTTTGTATTTGTCATATGAACTAAAGTCCGAGCAGTTAAACCGTTGCTGGCGATGTGAAACCAGAGCACGTTTTTGGCAGAGTGTTAATAAACATGCTGCCTCAGTCACATGTGTGTCAAGCAAAAACATGGATAGCTAAATTTCAGGGGGTAGAGAGGGTCGGTTATTTTTGTGTGCAAATATCCGGTGCCTCATGTATCAGTGATTATCAAAGAAACCACATTAATTTAGTCCATAATACCCAATAATCTTCATGGTGTGTTCGATGTCCCATTTAACACCTGATGCTGCATTAAAAACGGTTGCATTTAATTATGTTTTGATTGGTGTTCAAAAGACGAATTTGCGCTATGTGTCGATCACGTCCAACGGTATGAGCCCATGGTGACAATTCAGTAACTCATGCAGGTGGTATCAGTAACAGGCGATGTCACATCCCCTACATCACCTTAAACGTTGATCACAATACTGCAACTGTTATATCACATAAAAGTGTAATAAACCTTGTTGCGACATCAGCTAACTCGTAGCGTAACTAAACCGTAGATACAAGAATCTGGAATCTAGCTTCGCGGCATAGTGCTGCCATCTAGTAGACTCATTGTGCCCCTATTCGATATGCTGGCAAGAAGCAATTTCATTTCGTGGGAATAGAGAGACACGTTATCTTAGCGACTATTGTACGTGTCAAGGTTGGGCGCTGAGTGTTTTATAGGGATCACATTAGATTGACGTCCGGTCCTGCCATGAAGGATTGCTTTGTGCTGCATCGATCACGTTCAACCCTCCATTTAAGTTTTAGCTACAGCTTAGCTAATAAAGGTGAATATGAATTTATGGCTGCGATTAAGATATTTTTTTTTCTTTGAGCGCAAGGCTATTGTGAAATGTTACATCATTTGGATTTATTCGGCGATCTCTAACATGCCATCGTCGCTATTTGGTACAAACATACACATTCCAGAACTTACTGAACAGCAAATGCAGGCAACAGATAAAAAGCAAACAGCACATATTTTCTAATTTTGTTTTGCCAGAAATAGTACAATGTTGCAACCAAAGACACTAGTTTATCCTTGCATAGAGGTAACGACAATGTATGCGCGTAAGGAGCGTAACTGCACGGTCAGCTCCAGGAACTGTTTTCTTTCGTTGAGTGCAAAACTGTGGCTGTATGCATGTCATCCGAAGCTCAGAAATTATCATACTGCCGTGAATGATGTGATATTTTAAAATTATTAACATCGCATTCACATGATATTGAAGACAAACTATTATTTTTAAAGTTGGGTAAAGCTAGAGCACAAACGATAAACCCAGATGCGTGCTGTGCTTTGCATCATCGGCTAATTATCTAGCTGTTGTCACTCTTTATTGCTTGTCTCTTGCTAGGAAGCTTCGACTAAGCAACATGAATCACACGGCGTCAGTACATGAGTAACTCGACATCGATTGATCACGCTTACCCGACCCAAGTATCTACCAGATTGATCATCGTACTGTCATGGACATGAGATCTGGAGCTCATTGCAAGAAACCCGTAATGCGAACTGGCTGTTGTATAAAAGCGGATAGTTCAAAAACCAATAATACGAGTCAATATCGACGTTAACTAAAGAAGCCCACGGTTTCAATGAGTATAATTGCTGAATTCATGAGTTGTAGGCATCTGCGTACTTAGAGAAATAATAAATATTTCGCTGATGTCCGCAAACGGCTGCAAATCTGCGCAATTGTGCGACGAAATTTCCCCAATATCACATAGATGAGCTCATGCAAATGCGTCTTATATGATGTGGTTACTTGAGGGTTGTGTTCTGAAAGCATAAATCCATCCAATAACGACAATCAGTCAAACGTCTTAGAAATCAGCCGAAGGGCGATAAGTCTCCCTAGCCTGGTTCAATTAATGAACATCTTGGAATTTACACGGGTTGTCCTTTAGTTTGGCACTATGATTAAACCTCATATCTGCATCACACATAACTTGCGGTGATGTAGTAGCTATACTGTGCGTTATTCAGTCCCTGGTAGTTAATCAAACTAACTGTTTTCACTAACTAAGGGTACATCGTCACATCATATCCCTGACTGATCTACACATATTCTCGTCAATATTCTCCCATTTACCAGCCATTCGTTCAGCTGATTAATACGGTTATCTAGGTTTATCCAGCTAGTACAAGTATATGTTGAATATGATATTTTCTGTAGCATTTAAGATAACATGCTATCCACAATCGAACTACCTGACGAAATTTTCAATTAGATGCCGCAGACAAAGGCAGCAAACGAAATATCACCCGTTAATTTTATGATGTCAGTTAGCAAGCGTCTTAGTACAGTGACTACTGACATTTTTTTCGAGACGATCGCATAGTGCCTTGAGTTGGTAGCACTTCAGACAGGACATGATCGTGCTCGTTGTGAGGGCGGTCCCGTTAGGGTCTTCGTTGCTATGATACACAAACACTGGCGATGAATCAGGAACCACAAAGTGATATCACACCCGCTTACAATATATCTGAGTAATACAAAGTATTTGTTTGAAACTCAGTTTTTGTTAGTTGAGGCATGAGAAGCTCGTGGAAATTGAGCGTTCTCAAGCTTTGTTCAGGATGTAAGAATTATCCATTAGAGATCACGATGCGGCAGTACAAAGTTATATCCCTTCATTACAACGTTCGCTATGAGTTGCAGTAAAGGCGATCTACAAGTCCAGCTGGCTTCCTCGGTATCTTCAGGACATTGTGTTTGTGCCCCCCTTGAAGTCCGTATCTTGTCAATAATATGTCGATTTAACCGTTCATAAAACGTCCATCAAACGCTCCATAACACGTCCGGTAAACCATCCGTGCGACGTAATAGGCGGAAGCATGGGGCTGACCCTCGGAAGCCTCATTATAATTGCACGATTCTTAGTCTGATATTTAGTCAGACCTGATTAATAGTCAATACAACCTTGACATGATTGCCCTTGATATATACAACTAATCATTAATGCCCCTGTCTCACATTGCCGAGGTATTTCCCGGAAGACCCCCGAGTAGTAATTGGAGTGCTCAACGCTGTAACGTGTAGACTCCGGCATGTGTCCGTGTTCACTCAGATCACTCTCGATAGGAGCAAATTATTTATGTTTGCATAAAACACTATAAAATTCAGACCTCTATACATATCATAGACCGAGAGCAGCTAATAATTGTTGGGCCGTTATGGTATGAGATATAACGGGCTTGTGCTTTTAGCAATTTGAGAGCGCTCAGTGTTGCTTCCGTGTTTGTCCATTACGTAATCAAATCCGTGCTCTCTAGGGGAATGTAACACGGATGGCGCCCCCCGGACGCTCCAGGGTCTTCCCAGGACTACTGCGGGAATGTGATAAAGGGGTATTAGGATGGTGCCTCCCAATAGTGATAGTGCTATTTAGAGAATAAGAATTATCATTCCACATATGTTGAGGTTTTAAAATGATATGGTTCGGGTCACTAGCTACCCTTGCATTGTATTTATTATTTATACTGCAGCAGTTACAGATACGCAATGTCCGGCAATTTTCGCCGAGAACTGGTGCTATGACCACAGTGACAAGTAGCGAGTTGCCGTACCCCTCTTCATGTATCAGCAGTTTTGCAACGAGCTAGCATTTCAACAATAACAACCTTTATCCTCCAAATAATTTGACAGCATGGAATTCTGAAGTCAGTCAATAGAGAGCAATGAGATCGAAATAGAATTGGTAACAGAAGGTAAATGACCTTAATTTTACTGCAGAGGAAGGCTTTGGGCTGATGATTTGAATAATCCATGTCTGGTTACTTCTGGACATGTACATTCTAAACTGGACATATGGTGAATCTGGTCTTTGGAGCTGATGGCGCATAGAGACCTATTTGCTGCGAATTTGTCACAGTATTTACTCGGAGAACCGATGGCCAGCTTTCACGTGCGTAACTGTTGTGCATTGCTATACTGATGCGATATCAATGAAGATATGTTGAAAATACGTTTGAGGCAACCTATTCTGGCAATGGCGAAAACAGCCGACAAGAGGTCCAAGTGAATTACACACTTTTCTCTGCTTGCTGATCTGTTGCTTAGTTGCTGCTAGTAGCTTTGTTTATCGTGTTAGAGAACTAATCTATTATTCACTTTTTCGATGAACCGAAGGGTGTTAATCAGATTACTAAGCAATTGATGCGACTATTTTCAAGCCATGTTACCTCCAAAGGCAGCGTCATTTTAGTTGAATGGGTTGGAATGAGCAAGCGATTCGTCCAAGTCCTTATTACGTCGCTGACTAGCTATTTCTTGCCAATGAATGGTTTGGTTGTTGTGTAATTAATAACTGATATAACAGTAATCATTTCTCACTCTCATTGCAATGCAATTGTTTCCATTTCGACGAAGCAGCAAACAATCCAGCATTATCTTCACTCAGATATCATCATTGCCTCGCTATCTTAAAATTTAGACTTGACTCGCTAATTTTTGCTGCTGATAATGTATAAGCCTCAATAAAGCAATTCAAATACAATAAAATGCAATTACATTTGCTAGCAATTAACTACAACTACATTTTGTGCACAGTAATGACAATTATTTCAAACGACATTACTTTGTGAGAATGTTTGCCCATCGCTATCATCTATATGTCTGAATGTGCAAGGCTGAAAGGGAAGTGTTCTGATGCGAGAATCAGACAAATATAGACAGACTTCACGCTCAATGCAAACGCTCAAAATGTACGCGGAGAACTCGTATAGCACGCGACATTACAGAACAGCAGAATGAAACTCGATTTTAGCCAGCGATTGTAGTATGTTTGAGGCTGCTGCGATACAATTGTGGGCCGCGTAAAGATGGTTGTGGTATTCTTAGACTAGTATTTACAAGAATAATGGTATGAGAGTTAGTACTTATGCCTGATATCTTCTAGTAGGTATTCGCAAATCAACTAATTCTGATATAGTCTTGTTTTTGCCAATCAAAAGATGTCAGTCGAGCTTATTTACTTTATAGAGTATAGAGCGCTTCTTAGTTTGACTGTGTTCGGCCATTGCTTACTCATGCTGACATATGATAATTCTCCCCAAGTTACCAAGCCGTATAGTACAAATGACCAGCGTCCAAGTTGCATTGATCAGCAGGAACACGGTAAGACTAATGAGCAGAGTAATCAAGTTATCATCCTAGGTTAGATCACCAATCAAGCAATCCAATCAAGACCATTTGCTTTCATTTTCATCTAAACCGACATTTTGATCTAATTGCCAGTTATTGACTTTCTCCAGAATATTATTGCGTGTCTATTTGTGTGTTGGTCTGGCGTATAGCAGCAGCGATGAAGGGGGTCTGTGTGTGTCGCGGCTTGTCATGGAGCTCATGATTCGCAAGGTCTGCAAGAATTAGATAATTGACAAAGCTTCAGCTTGTACCATGCATTATTTGTTTTCACCCCGGATCATCAGCTTACTTAAAGTTTTACTGACTTAAAGCATGTTTTAGAGCATGCTGCCTACTTTCAATATATATCTTTCATCTTAGTTTGTGTCGTAATATTCTGTAATACATGCAATTGTCTTGCGTATTTATAAGCTAATAGACCCACTGGGCTACACTACTAACTAAATGTAATTTGCAGAATTCAAAGTCTATTCAGTTTCAACAATACACAGCTTTGTCAAGGCTGCATCTTAACAGTGAGTGCTTTCACAGCCCCGATCCCGGCATAACCACCCTGTGGTACTCAGGTGTTGGGAGGGTGTTATGTTGGTATAACTTCATATCACGATGCCTGATACTGGGAGTCAAATGTTGCCACACATCTGAAAAATTTAGATTTCATTTTACGAGCTGAGTAATGGGCATCCGCACAATGCGTGTAGAAGAGCAAATTACACATCCAACGAGCAGCATTGATGGTCGGGCGTATCTAGACGTGGTGTAGGACATTCACGGTAAGAGCTATTTAACGCTGGTAGTTTTCTCATATTGCTACGCCGTTCTTATCCTAATTACCACATAGCGTTTGACTGAGCAGCTACAGTGGTTATCTGTAATTGTGGATGTTCCACTTAGTATCCTTTAATGTTCTTCGTGGTGAGCACCCTGCATCAAAATGGGCACTTGCTCTATTTGCACTATGCTTCTGGCCATTGTGTATCATTCGTGTACGGTTGATGGTACATTACCTTTGCATTGGGACAAGCATTAGTAAACAACTCCCGACCCAAGGTTACATAGGATGCAAGTAAGTCCTAACAAGTAATTTCCACATTACAGAAACGAAAGAAAAAAATGTGATATAAGTAATGAGATGGTAACCGATGAATCAAATCTTTATTTGCTAGATCATGAGTTACGTGGACTTCCTCCACCAGCATATATAGAAATATATATATATATATATATAAATATATATATATATATATATATATATATATATATATATATATAGATATATATATATATATATATATATATATATATATATTATATATATATATATATTTATATATATATATATATATATATATATACATACGAATGCGACCATTTTGGACATTTAGCAAAAAACCGACCATTTTGGTACATTGGAGGCGACAAAACATATAGTCAATGTGATGATTATTTCTTGTCATCTGTTGGTCTGTCGGTAACATGTTTCGGTTTCGTAAACTTATATTGGATTTTTATTGTTTTATTAAACTTATATATTTTGTGTACCAAAATGGGTGTTCCAAAATAGTTCGGGTATAAGGGACATGTAAAAAACCAACTATTTTGGAACATAGCAAAAAACCAACTATTTTGGAACATAACAAAAAACCGACCATTTTGGAACATCACAAAAAAAACAACTATTTTGGTACATAAAAAAAAATCATTTTGGGATATCACCACAAACCTATTATTTTGGCACATAACAGAAACCCAAACGCTCTGGGACGCAACAAAAACCAACCATTATGCGACAGTGTGGCGGGAATTAAAAGTTTGCATCTATGCCATGGGGTATGTCTTTCATCCCTGTCTGTATGACGGGTAATCTTAATTTGAAATGATAATAAGCGATAAAATCAACGTGCAGTTAAGGGGCAATGCATGTTTAATTAACGACGATTCATTTATTTCACATTGAAAGAAGTACTATCCAACGTAATTCAAACATGGAGCAGCAAAGGCTCTATATGTCTGGCGCTTTCGAGTGCGTGGTCAGGCACATGAATAAATATATCTACACCGAGATACGCACACTGTGAAACTGGAAGTCGTACAGGAAGTCGTGGGATGGAACGCGCAATATGTGTCGAGAGTCAGAATATGAACTTGACAGGGGTCGGCTTTGTTATCATTGAGAAAACACGAACATAGTTCAGTATCATTCCACATCCTGTCCGAGACCTGTACGCTCCGTCGCTAAGTGATCTTCGATGTTTCAAGCGAGGTTAATCCCAATCTTGCACACACACCGCATAAGGATCATCCTCTGCTACTAATATAACAACACTGATGTAGTTATAGTAATAGACGATTTATATAAATCCCCCTGGCTCCCACTCTTTTGCTCGATATGGTTGTTTGTTTGTCCATGGAGGCGTCTCCTTGGTTCATCATAACGCTTAATCATCCAATGTAGCTCACAGACGGGCAGGCTTTTGTTTGCTCTAGTTCATAGAAATATACAATAATAACTTAATGATAACCGTACTACCGCTATGTTATCTGTATTATTTCTGATTATATCATCTGCTCTCGTAATACATTCATAGTTCTCCCTAGAGAACAGGTTTCATATGGATTTGAAATGCAGGTAACACAAC